>JAJQWJ010000001.1:144115860-144715860 GCA_023637945.1 Phaethornis superciliosus | reverse complement strand
ATTCTCTCTTGGATTTGACTCATGTTAGAGATACCAGTCAATAGAACAGCTTGTTATCTACAGAGTCCACAGAAGGCAGTGATTCTTCTTTCTAAGCCCTTCATATCACCTTCCCCAAAGATACTCTTCCCAAGCAAAGTTCATAAGCATGTAACTTTGTGTTACTTTTCATGTTTGAAATTATGTTAGCATTTTTTTGCACAGTTTGGCCAGTGGCTGGATTCATATTCTGAAAGTTCATAGCTGGTACATTTGATCTACATCACAGCAAGCACTGCAGCCTTGGAGCAGGTTAGTGGCTTGATGTGTAAAATGTGTACGTGTATGATAAGCTTCCTGCTGGAATTTATTTCCTACATAACTTTTTAGCTAACACAAAATTAAGCCTGGGGCTCTGCTCCATAAATTGTCTTGAAACATTTCTCTCAGTTATTTATAAACTTTCCTAATATAGTGCAGGCTTAGATCTGTACAATCCCAACTAAATTTAATTTATTTTTCTATGCCCACATCCCAGCACCATCCTTACCAAACAGTATCTCCACACCTCACAGCTAACACAAGACACAGCCGTACTTTGCGTTGTGCCAAGTGATGCAGTTTTAAAGCACAGCTTCAAGGTAAAGGTTGCCACACTCCATACATGTGCTCTGCTCCATCCTCTTTCACTGAAAATGCCATGCAATACTGAGCTTAGATTGTCACTTACTCATTTTACAGAAAACCTAAGTTTTGATGGCTTCACTAAAATACAACCTCAAAGGAAATTGATGCCAACTGATCTACACTCTTGAACATATTTAAATGCTGACATTCACTCCAAGATTACGTTTTCCACCTACTAATCTCTAGTAGCCTTTCCCCCTCACTTTCATGATCTCTGTAGCCTTTTCACACCTTCTTTAGAGTTCTTCCTTTGCCTAGAGTAAATTTGGGATTAAATTGTCATTCAAGCCACAATCTCTTTTAAGCATCTGTGCAGGCCTGCAGTCAGGAGAACAAGGAAACTTAATGCCTATATCCTTCTTCTATCTTTAAATCCAAGACCATCACATCTCAGCTGACAACCATAGCACATATTTTTTTTTTCTTCATCTCTCATCTAATCATTTGTAACTTGCTATTGCTTAAAACTTTCCTTCAGTTGTTTCCATTTTTTTCACCCACATATTCTGATAACAGTTAATCTCTGAACAAGTCCTATTGCAAGCTCAAATCTGATCTCAATAATAAAAAAATCTGAAACTAGTAATTTTATCCTCAATTTGTCACTGTGGATGCTTATGTTATTAAACTCCTTCTCTATCCTCTTACCATTTCCTCCCTTTTTCTACAAGATTTTCACAGAAGCCACAAAGGATTAAATTTTTTTTTCCAGACTGAAGCACTAACAAGAACTTGTTGCCTCACTGTTAGAACAACGTCCTCTCAGTCCTGGTGAACTGGGCTAAGTAAATCCATACAAGAGAGCATATTCCAGCATTAATTCCCCACACTGCTAGTGTACAGGCCCATAACCCCTCAAGCACAGGAAATTTAAAAAGGGGTCAGAAGAATGTCATCACAGAAGGGAGGCAGGAGTCATGCAGGAGTGCAATCAGAAGGCTAGTGCTCAGCAGCACAGATATGGGCTGCATGGGGAAAAAGCAATTACACAGCATCCAACAAGATAAAATCAGGGTGATCCCAAAGAAATGGCCAATATCCCTTCACTGTACAGCTTTAAAGAGCTTGACACAGAAACAGTTACTGTTCTGGGCAACATCTTCCAATCTCAAATCCAGGCTTGCAAACCACCTGAGCCTGCGAATTTGCTTTCTTGTGATAGCAATTATTTTGTAATTTCTAGATTAGGAATTGCAACTACAGATGCTAAATGCCTTAAACAGTTCCCTTCAGTCTCCAAGCAGAGACTACGTTCTACCAGAATCTGAAAGGTTTTATTCTAGCATACAAAGTGAATTGCAGTTCGTGCCATTAGTTAAATTAGCTTCAGAAGGACAAAGTTAACAAAAGAATGAAAAGTGTTAATTTAAAGAATAAATGGAAAGCAAAAGACAAGAAGATCACAACTTGAAATGGGACCCTTTATGTATTTTATGTATTTCGGCCTACCTACCATTTCCCTCTCCATTCAAACAACCTGTAATTTTTTCTAATGAAACTATTAGCTAATGAAATTCTGACATGGCCTTACTCTGATATCACAACAAAGAATCTCCTGTTCCTCACTAGGTCTAAACATCATTCTAAACCATCACAATCACCATTCATCCAAAACAAGACCCTTATTTCTCACTCACTACTTATAGTCTCACCTGTTTTGAAGAAAACTGGTTTATTTCTATTTTCCTTCTAGCTTGCAGTACTAGTGTACATGTGGAATGTGGACTGTGCCTCTCCTGCTGGGAAATGAGCTAACCTGTTACCTTTGATTTCTAGAGAAATTCACACATTTAGAGATCCGTGCAACAACAAAACTGTTTTTTGCAGAACTTACAGTCGATAGAATCCATAAGCATAATTAAAATTGTATAGTGATTTTAGTGCTAAAATTCAGTGTCTGTACTGCTACCCATTTAATATGCAATTAAGCAACAAACACTTCAGAACCTAGGTTGGTCATTCAAGCTTCACCAGCTGATATAAAGAGATGTGAACCAATCTCATGCTACCACATGCAACCACAAATGAAACTCACATTTCAAAATGAAACTTGCATTCTGTCATCTAAAAAGGCACATGAAAGAGGGGGGCACTGATGAGGCACAAACTCAAAATTCTTATCAGTACTGTGTGTCAGTAGAAACAATAATTTAAAGTCCCATACACAAACTGGTCCACCTACCAGAAGGAAAAAGGTATTAAATGACATATTTCACTAGATATGTAGACAGCATTTAGTCCTTGTGATTCAGAAGGCAGCAGCAGAGGCACAGACATACCCCAGATATGGATACAAGACAAAAACTATGTAAGACTGAGTCCAGATGCACAGCAAAAAATATTTTGGAGAAAAGAGAAGTCTACTATATATAGCTATTACCATACCAAAACACTATTCAAATTGTCCATGATACTGTTACCAGGAGGCAGCAAAATGCCAACAAGTATTCCTGAGACTTGTGTAAAATATAAGTAATTAGTGAGAGCTTTAGAGCTGCGATAAGAAACAAACATCTGTGTCACCCTCCTCACTAAAAGGAAACTTAAAACCCTGGTTTTGGAGAGCCAGTACTCAGCTAAAGGTGCAGTATAGCAGCCAAGATGATGCTGGCTTTGAACCATGTTTTCTCTGACAATTTTTTCAATGATTTACCTTAATTAATCCTTACCTTAAGAGTCATGAGTACACTTTGCTGAACAAAAAAAAAAAAAGCGGCAAAGGTGGCATAAAGAGCAGATCAAGGAAAGGGATGATCTCCCTTTACTTGACACTCATTAGACCACATCTACAATACTGCATTCATTTTGGACCCCCCAGTACAGGGAAAACATTGATGAACTGCAGTGAGTTCAGAAGCTCATGGGGTGGGATCATTTGCTCTGTGGAAAGAAACTCAGGAAACCAGGCCTGTTCAACTTGAAAAGAGGTGGCTTTGGGATGACCTAACAGCAGTCTTCATACACCTATGAGAGGTTATCTGGAACACACAGCCAGGCTCTCCAGAGAAGTGCTTATGAGAGTTGGAGAAACAACAGGTTTAAACCAAAGTAAAAAAGAAGCCAACTTGTTTCAAGGAAAAAAGGTTCTCATGATGAAGCCAATCATTTAAGCAAGCTGCTCAGAGGGGCCATGTAGTCCATATCCCTCTAAGTTTTCAGGACACATTGGATAAAGCCCTGAACAGCCTGGTCTGCCCACTTAGTGACCCAGCTTTGAGTAAGGAAGTTGGACTAAAGACTCCTGAGGTCCCTTCCAACCTGAATTATACTGAGATAAAAGTTGTGGGACTGTATCACAAAAGTTGTGGGACAAAATGAGTGGAGGAAAAGAACATAAAGGAAAATATCTGGTATTATTTGATAGCACATACATTCAAAATTCCAGTGTTGTCCTGTGATTATAGACACTCTTGCACAGCTAGAGCCTGCTACAGGTGGGATGATTTCCCTCACAGTTACAATAACAACACACAGCACTGGAAAAAGGCAGGGCTTCAGGGAAGGGATGAGGAGAATCCATTCTACATGGCCAGGAACTATCAGGATGTCAGCAATATGATGGTAACTCTGGCTGTTAGTAAAAGGACATGAGCAATTACAGTTAAAACATTGCAGAGATGGGTGATTATATGGGTAATTCCAAAATAAAAGAGGTGTTTTGTAAAAGAGAAATCAGGAGTGACAGTGATATTCAGTATGTTTTCTCATGCTACTAAGAGCAAATAGCTGACACACTTAAAGAAATCATAATGGCCAAAAATCTTAATGTAAAATGCATTCTTAAAGACTACTGTAATGGTAAATCATGAGAATGTCATATTACCCTGGAATATTCTGTCCTTCTTCAGTGTTAATTGGTTTTGGAAGTGAGGAAAAGATTGGTGACATGGGCCATAAAATGTAATTAAACTTCTGGTAAGAAACAAAGTAGAATTCTAAATAGCTATATATTTTTATTTAAGAGCAGTAATTTACTACTGCTTGAATAGTTCTATTTTTAAGTAAAAATAAAGTATTATGCACTCTTGAGAGACAGAATGAGAGAAGTATTACATTTGCACACTCACATGACACTACATCCACACACCTCCCTTGTCTCTTATTAAATTATCTATGTAACACTTGTCCTTTCTGTCAGAATGCTGCACAAAATATTTTGAAAGATGAGTAAAAAGAAAGGTAGTACCAGCTCATATAGAAAAAGCATCCCGTTGTAGCAGGTGTTCTCTGATGAAGCAGTTCATGTCACAAAGTGTAATACAGGTTTCACATTCAATTCTACTTAAAGAGTTGTGATAGTTGTTTGACCAGGTTCAAGTGCAAAGAGCATATACTTTTAGAGCATGACAAACGTACAAGGTGACTTGAACAAGAAAAAAAATAAAAGTACACTGCTTCCAAGAAGAGATTACAGCAAGTACTAATGCTGCTTATAATTCAACAGAAAAATAATTTGGCTAATCCATCAGAAAGTTAAGTACCTAGCAGCAGAAAGAAAATGCTAAAACACACTCCATTAATGTATTATTTCCTTATTTCACTTCATGACACCCTCACAACTACACCTTCGTGCCTGTACCTATAGTCCAAAATTCAAAACATAAATCAGGCAGTCACAAAACCTCAGTTGCCAAGGGTCCCCCTAGAAGAGCAAATGCAAGCACACTAACCAGCAGCAGTCAGACAAAGGCCATTTTCAAGAGGAAATTTTTTTTTTAAAAAGGTAGTCATGAAAACATAGTCAGAGGCATGTTGGTTGGAAGAGGCCTTTAGAGGTCACCTAGCCCTGCCTCTCCCTCAAAGCAGGGCTAAAGCCAACGCTAGAAAACACTTTTTCAAGTGAAGAGGCTGTGCTCAGCCTAACAGTGGGTGGGAGAGACAGCAGGACATCTAGCACAAAACCAAGCCTAGTTTGTGCTCAGTAGTCTCTGGAGGCACCTAGCTTTCTGCATCAAAAATCAGCTAAGGAAAGCATGAACTGATACAATGATCCTTTCTAAAGAACAAAAAGCAGACTCTGAAGTAAATGAAGCATTCCAAGCAGTATTTCTACCCTGAAATGATATGGGAAAATGATCAGCAAAACACTCTGATCACACACGGTCACTAAAAGAAAAATTATAGGGACATGACAGCTATCAACAACATGGCATACTCTTCTATGATCAAGTGCAACTTTTTTCAATATTCTAGTGGTCTCAAACAAACCTGCTTGCAAAGCTGATGAAAAACACCATACTAGTTTGAAAAGTGAGGAACAAACAGGCTGCAAGAACTCAGGCAAAATAAAGTATGACACACACACTCAGTAGTTAATATTGGTCAACTGGATCATCAAATTAGATGTGGATTTCAAAACATTTGCAATGCACTGAAAGTCCATTTTTTTTTTTAGTTTAACATGTATAACCCTTGACAATTCTAGTTTTGAGACAGGAACAGGTACATCTGTTCTGTTTAGATTTTATTTACTGATGGCAGTAAAATTCTGTGATATACTTAGGTAGCAAAACAAGTTAGTTTTCCTATGGCTTGGATAGCTATGAGGGACAAAGGGCAGAAGATGAGTACTAGCTGAGGATGCAATCACTTCATAAACACAGTCTACGTTTTTAAGCCTTTCCATAGAAGAGTGGGAAAGACAGAAATATGAGCCCTTTTTAATTCAGAGGTGAAATTTAAAGCCCCTCTTAATGGCCTATGCCACAAAATAAAAAAATTTATTTGTCAAGAAATTGCTTTTCCAGGTTGATTGCCTGCTTAAACTAGAGAGTATACAAAACAAACCCACTCTTCACAGTTCTACATCAAAGAACTTGGTCATGGAGATACAGTTGTGCCTCTGTACCTTATGCTCTATATAAAATTGCTAGTTGCTGTTTTCAAAGCAGGGCAAAAATTATAGAAGTAGCAAATTAAGGAGCCCTGAAGCAAAAAATGAGGAAATTAATTGTCTGGAGTTAACACAGCTAAATGAACCTTAACTCAAAAGGTAACCCTACCTTTTGCTTAACTAGCATTACTCTAAAATGGAAAAGGATACAGAAAAAGCGGGAAATTAAAATGCAGTGAAACAAAAAACTTAGCAGGATTAAAAAAAAAAAATTAAAAATCCCAATCGGGTCCAAGCAACGCAGGTAAGAAGTAAATGCTCCTAAGTATGATCCTGTAAGAATACAGGTGTGAACAGTCACAGCTTTTCTTCATCTAGGACACCTTAACAATCTTCTTGCTGTTCTCCCTCTAGTTCAGATACTTAGATATTTGTTCTTCAGACGCACATCACTAATCCTTACAAGGTAAAGGTATAGTCAGATACTTTAAAAAATAAATATTTGGTTTATAACGCACACCTTCGTTGATCCGTACACCAGAGGCGCTCAGCCCCTTGGCCCATCGGCACTGTCTCAAGTCCAGAATCACTGACAGCCCTCCCGGAACCAGACTGTGTTACCGGACCAAGAGGCTCCCAGCAGCCCAGCGGCTCCCAGCACAGCGGGACACACACCAGGGCTCTTACCGGCCTGGCTAGCGGCGGGGCAGGCACAGGGGTGCCCGCGGGGGAGAGGCAGGGAGGCGGCGGCACCCGTTGAGGGCGATCCTCAGCGCCGCGGCGGGGAGTCAGCCCCCGCACGCCACCGCCGTCCCCCAAGGGCTCACGGGGCCGCCTTCAGCGCTGGGAACCCGCAGCCAGAGGGTGCCGGCCGGTGCGGGGAGCGGTCTCTCCGCCGGTGGCAGCGGACCCCCCCGTTGCAGAGCCCTTCGGCTGCCGCCCCTCCGCAGCGCCGCCTCAGCTCACCCCGCGGCTTCTGCCCGGGAGGCGGCAGCGCCGGGGAAACTCCGAGGCCCAACGGCCGCCGGAGCCCAACGGTCACCAGGGCCGCGAGGCCCGCCCCGCGCTGCCGCCGCCGCCGCTCCGCCGGGCGCTCATTGGCCGCGGCGGGGGCGCGCGGAGGGCACCGGCCGCCGCAACCGCCCGCGGGGCCGCCGCGTCACGTGGCGGCGAGGGCGGCCCGGCCCCGCCCCGCCCCGCTCCGCTCGGCCCCGCCAGCGGCCGCTCCCGCCACTCACTCGCCAGCTCTGCTGCTACCTCCGCTCCCACCGGCGGCCGCAGCCTTCTGTCCCTGCCGGAGCGACTCTCCAGGGAGTAGGCGGCGAGGCGGGGCCGGGCCGACCGTAGGGCGGGCGAGGGCGGAGCCTCGGCGGGTTGCCGGGACCGACGGTGGGGAGCCGCGGTTGTTGGCCTTGAGCCGCCCCGGGACGTGCTCGGCGGGGCAGGGCGGAGGGCAGCCTTTGGCCGCTGCGGTGCGGCGGGAGTCCTGCGCAGGCACCCCGGGAAGGGTCGCTCCCGAAAAACCGGGAACAGCGGAGGAAGAACCGACGGGAGCAGCCCCGGGGCTTCCGAGCCTGGGGGGCGGGCACAACAGCGCAGCCTGAAACACAATCTGGGGCAGCAAATCGGGCTTTTAGAGAACTTAAGAAAACAATGGCTATTACTAATTACTCATAGTTATAAATGTATTTTATTATGTAACAATTTCCTGTTATTATTTTTTAAAATAGCACCGATGTTGACTGCTCCTCAGAAAGGATTTTGGCTGCAGGCAGAGTCTGAGGTCGAAGCCGAAGAAGTTTTTAAACTCGGCCCGTGCCATTTTCCCCTTCTTCCCAGGCAGCTCCCAGCCCAGAACTTGGCTCCTTAGGGATTGGGTCTGAGGTTTTTTATTAGCAAAGCACGCTCAGCTTCCAAACAGTAAAAAAAAAAACAAACCAAAAAGAAAGACGGTGCAAGCAGAGGGATACAGTGACAGGAGGAATTCGGGTGAGACCCTCTTGTGCTGCTCAGACGCGGAACAATTCCGCGCTTGTTTATCAGGAATGCAGGAACGCCCTCCTGTACCCCGGTTATTTGGGACAGGGAGGAAGGCTCCAGGTCCCGTCCCTCCTCCTCCACTACTCGGGAAGTTCAAAGTCGGACTGGATCTGGTACAGGGGAGTCCCTCTCTTCATTAACACTCAGTGATTGTATTCCAGCTTTAAAGCCAGGCAAGATTAAAAAGCGGGGTTTGAGGCCATAGCTCGGCTTTTCTTTTGATAGTCTTTTTATTTTAGAAATAGAATTAATTAATGAGGTATTCCATCGTTTTCCTCAACTGCTGTTTTATTATTTTTTTCAGGCATATGGGTTCAGCGTTGATGCACTTGTTCAGAACCAAGATTTTGAACTGTTACTCAGGGGGGAAGAACGTCGACTGTGTACACTGAGATTTTCCTCCTAGCTTATAGCAGAATTCTGAATCAAAGACTTATTACAAAAATAAACCCCATTATCACAATTAAAATCTAGGGGAAAAAAAAAAAAGAGCAATATGTAACTTTATTACATGGCTCCATTACAAATATATTTACTTCTTGCTCAGTTGAAAATAAATTGGAAGGTACCACTGGCAACCTAAATGATCATTGCTAAAAACCAGTTCAACTCAGCTATCACAAGCTATTGGTTTGAGTATCTGTAGGGGATTTTTCCCAAACAAAAATACTTATTTTAAAAAGCCCCAGACGACTCAACAAGTATCATCACTGACACACACTCAACACCCACGCCACAGCACCACCGTGCAGCTGCCCAATGCAGACAGCCCACACCCCCCCTTGTCTTTGGGCTGGCCATGGGGTTACTCTCTGTTACCCATAGGATCAGAGTTGCTGTGTTCATCACGTTACACCATCCTACAGCCACTTCACCTCATCCTGGAGCCCAGCATGTGCTTGAAGTGGCCTTTGCCAGTGTTACCTGCTGCTCGGGGGGGTACATGACAGAAGCTTGGCTCCTCCAATGTTTATGTCACAGAAGTCCAAATGTAATCAGTCTCACTTGTTTCTAGCAAATTTGTCTTTTTAAGTTAAGCATGACCTCACAAATACACATAGAGGAGCTATGGGATGAAGCACTAGTGAGTGAAAGGGACAAGTGAAGAATAGCGTGGCAATCCACATGTCATGATCCGTATGTAACTGCACCTGTGCTCACATGGAATGTGGCACATGTAAAGGAACCTGCAAATAAATATGAATATCAGCTAACCCCCCCACACACACCATATAGAAATTGGCTGTGCTCTCATTTGACATTCTAACAGCTGGAAAGAGCAACTTCAATATAAGAGGAAAATATCTCACCTGTGAAAATTGACAGTTGATTTAGATTTGTTTTAAATCAAAGTGAGAGACACAAAAAGTCAATTCAGTACCATTCATCTACAGCTTGACTGTAGACAAGCTAACAATGCATGGAACTGGACCTCAATATCTCCATTGGCAAGGATTTGATATTCAAATTAATTATCAGCCACATAAATTACCTACAGAAAATTCTCTTGATTTGTCTCATCCCATTCCTTCATCCACCTACTGTAACTCTAACTCTCAAGGTGATTTGTTTTTTTAATATTCTTGGTGCAAGTAACATACGAGAGTGATAGAGGTGTGTGGGGCCAGACTGCTTCACCTCAAAGCACCAATGAGATTTTCTTCATATACATAAACTGACAACTTTAATTGCCCTTTGAAGGTAGTGAAGAGGAATACCCACTTCAAGTGGGTGACAACTTGCATCCTGAAGATGCTTTCTTTAGGAGATAAATCATGTTTCAGGTACCTGTTTTGGTTTTTGCCCCCAGTGATCACACAAAGAAACTAGGTCATGTATCTCAGACATGAAGGAAACAAGTTTCCAGTGAATAGGCCAAATATTTTTAACATGTCATCCAAAAGTACTGAAGATTTTTACTTCTGAGTGCTCATAAAGACACACATAACCTGCATCTCTGAAGTTTTTAAGTATGAAATCAAATCACAGGGAACTCTATGTTTGTGGCATTGGTCTAAACATGAGAGAAACATACAATAGAGGAACTCCCTTGCAAGTTTTTGGTGAAAAGAAAATTACATCAATAGCAGTCATTCTGAATATTTTCTTGTCTCCAATCTGTGCACTGATTCTCTCTTTCCTCTGAACTGTATTTGAACAAGAAATCTTTGAAAAACAAATAATAATCTAGGTTTCTCAATTTCACTACAGGATCAAGCAGGCCAGCTGATAGGAAGGAAACTTTATAATCTTTTTAAGTTAGCAATAGTAGAAAGGCAACAAGAGATAAAAAATCCATCATGCTGGAAAGACAAAGTGTTTCTAACAACAGTTGCATACAAACCCACTTTTTCTTAACTTTTCTCTCTTCCAGATTGGGTGTTTTGCCCAATTACCTGAGTCAGTTCGGAGGCATGAAAAAACAAGCAAAAGGTTATAATCATAACCATTTTAATAAAACTATTATTTTCACTCAAAGTATTGCTGAAAATAAAGTAAAAAAATACTTAGAATTTTTGAAAATCTTGAGGAATTTATTAAAAAAGCAGCCATCTTTGTTGCTTCTTTTGAACCCAATTCTGACATTACACTTCATACATTAAGTGTATCCTTATTACTGTAACACAAATAATCACACATTGAATTTCTAGAGAACTGAAAATTATTTAAAACAAATAATCCCTCACAAAAATATATACAGGTACACAGAAAGCTAATCAAGAAGAAATTATGTTGTCTTTGTTGATGAGTAAACACCATTTTCAAATACCAGCAAAACATCCAATTTGCTGGCATCTCTCTTCTTCGACTCTTAAGACCCTCAAGTGGAAGAACAAACTGACTTCCACAGAGGAATTCCTGCAATTTTGGTTCATAATGACCTAGAGAGAATTCATACCTCATCTATAACACTGATCTAGTGGATTTCTGTAAAGCTAATATGGCAGGCAACAGGGAAAACTATACATGTGAACTTCATGAAGAGAATAATTTACACTCAGTATGTCACATTCCAAATATACAGAAGAGACCTGATTATATTAAACACATTTATTCTCTGCTATAAACTAGCTCATCCAGACAGATCCCAGCTCTTTAATACCTCATGACTCAAGTATAGTTAAGTGTTCTCTATATTTGACAAAGAATAGGCTATGTATGGAAAGCCTTAATAGTCTGCTCTTTATACCAAAAGGTATTTCGTATTTCAGTATGTTTCAGATACAAAAGTTGATACTGACTAACCTACACTGGTTATCAGAAAATAACCATACTGGTGCAGCTTTTTGGTAGATCAGTACAGATACTTCTCAGAGAGCAGGGTTATATCCTGCAAATGTATTCAGAAAATAGCTTTAGAAAATTTTGCCCAGAAACCAGAAGAAATGGAGATGATTGCATCAACTTAGTACCTTATAGGAACTGTTTTGTCCTGCTAAGAAACAAGTCTATTAGCACTGCATTAGCACAAATACAGGCTTCTGGTAGCTCAGCTAAAATCAGTATGACAACATGCTATGTAGCGTAGGCATACTGGTTCATTCAAAGCCAAATTTGTGGCCAAATCTAGCCACAACCTTGCTGGCTAGATTTATAGCTACTCTGGCAAGAATATTACAATAAAGTAGCTGCACTACCTGCAGTACCCAAACTGTCTTTGTCAAGAGGATGTTTTGGCATCTCTGCCATACTCTAATACACTTTGTAGATACACATGGTTCATGAACCAACTGTCAAGAAGTTATCATGTCCAAGCAAATTTATAATGTATTAAGTTCAAAACTTCAGATAGATGCAAAATGGTTACATGATGATCAGGTCACACAACAACCTGTCCTACAGCAGGCATTTCCTCTGTACTTCAAACATTTCCATATATAGGCAAGTTATGTATGGAGAGCATCCCACAATCTCTATACAACAATCAGTGGACAAATTAGGAAAACTGCAAATACAGCATTGATTTTTTTTTCCCCTGTAAATTAGGGGGCAGAGGAAAAGGATAAAAGGAATATGAAAAGAGATAATGTTCCTCAATTTTTACATCCAAAAGCAATCTTCCAATATTAAAGAAAAAAAAAACACCAAACCAACAAAACCAAATAAATAGACACATGACTTCATCCTGAAGTAGGAATGTAAATATTAGCACAAGACAAATGCCTCTGGACAGCCAGAGTTTAAACATCAAAGAATAGCACATTCTGAAGTGACACTGTATCAATGTATACCATCTCCAAATCATCCCACAATGTGATCAGTTTATGCTTTAAGATCAGTTTAACAGCCATGCTTATTTAACTGCCACTTCAGCAAACACAGGAGCAACAGGAGACAAAGGTGAATCTGAGTTCCTTCCAGTTACTACATCAACAGCCAAGGTCAGGTGATCTGCTCAGTTACTTTTTTACAGAAATTCTCTCCTATTCACCAATACTACAGGAGCCAAAAGGTGTAATGTCCTTAACCATAAAGGACTGGAAAGCCTGAGAACATAGGAATTAGCTTCTGTAGACACTTTACTGAAATTATATCACTGACCTGTGACAGGAGCTAAAGCAATTATGACTTATTGCCCAATTTATCTATGCTAAATGAGGCTACCTGCAAGATCAGAAGCTCTACCTAACTCCTCTGTCACCTGACACTTCTTTTCTCTCTGCTACTTACTAAAATGTCTTAATCTAGGAGTATTTTCCCCATTTGAGCATACCACAGTATGCTGGGCTGGCAAAAGTTTATGGTCAGATCCTTGTCTTCATTTACTGCTGTACAGGTCTGACACTTTGAAGGGTGGAGCCAGAAAGAAGAACAAGAGCAGAACTCAAATTATAAGTGCAGACTGACGTGCTGTGGAGAATCCATTCTTCCACTAGCTCTGCAGGACTGGCAGTGGAAAGAAGGCAGTAATAAAACTGAAGTGGACAGGTATCTTTGTGCTTGAAAAGATCAGGATTAAAACAGGAAGTTGCACTTTTTTTTAGAATCCCTTTCAGAAATACAACTGTCTTCCGATACCCATTTCTGCTACTAAAAAGTCAAATGAAAATATCACATTACAAGTGAAAGCTGTGAAATTCCATCTGCATTGCTTTTGTGTATCTATATAAATGTTCTAAGGGACTTTAAAAGCAGTTCAAGAGTGAAAATAAAATGATTCCCCGAAGTGCTGCTGAAATGTTAGGATCTGTAGGAGGGCATAATATGACATTCAAGGGTGCAGTGCTGGTGGTAGTATTATTTTTGAGAAATAACAACTGAATCTTTTACATGGCCCAAAGAACCCATGTAATATTTATCGTAAACAGCACGCACAGACAGCCAGAAAAGAAACATCAGGCACCGCCTTTCTTTTGCAATTGCTCCAGTTTTCTTCTTAGGAGGTTGTAGTTTTCCTTGGTGCCGGGTGCCATAGGATCAAGCTTCAGAGAGACTTCATAGTGCTTCTTTGCCAAGTCAAGATTTCCCCAGCGATGATAAAGCACAGCTGGAACATCAATGAGGAATTTCATTAGCGATATTGCTGGATAACATGCAATCTTGCCAATCGCTTGGAAAACAACATGAAAGCATTTGTTTCCAGTGAGGGTCTCTTACTGGCTGGTGGCACAGTAGCTGCTTGTTCTGTTGCCAAATGCAGGAGCAAAGCCTGGGAGCAGAACTGGCACGAGAATGATGAAGGAATGAATTACAACGCAGCCGTAAATGGCAGCTCTTATCTGGTGAGCTCATTGCGGGTTACAAGCATGGCATAAATGAACCAATTTGCAGACACTAAAGTGCAGCTACCTCTGGGCTGGATTGTGCAGCCCTCTTGATCTGTCATATTGTGTGACAGCTTTTCTGGTTTAGTGCTCTGTTCTTCTGGCTGGCAGTTTTGCTACGAAGTAAAATAGAAATCTGCCCAGCAGGAAGAAGGCTCAAATGATTGCTTTTTCTTTTTAAACACAATGAATATGAAGCAAACAAACAATACAGCTGATAAGAGTTAGAAAGGCTCTTACCCAAATTACCATGATAACTGGCAGCATTTGGATTTGCTTTGATTGCCTTGAGGAATAGAGCTTCAGATTCCTGAATAATTCAGAAGAACAAGTCAACAGGACAGTCTACTCTTGTAGTATATAAAATAACACAAAAATAACCCATGATTGTAAATAATCACCCACCCATAACAACCCTCCCCCCCATACCTATATAATAACATCGTATATATATTCTAAACCTATAGGTCCTGACATCCTGATATAGGTCCTGATCCTGTAGGTCACATGGCTACAGCCTCCAGGAAACAGCAATAATGCTATAACTAAGCATCACACTTTCACAGGCTGCTGTTATTTCAGCAAAGAACTATTAAACACTAGTAAAGTTTGCAAAGCAGTTTACTTTTTTTTTTTTTTAATAGTTACAATATTTTCAGACATTACCTACTGAAGATTTCTCTATTTATTCCATCAAGGTAAGGATAATATAATTCAGTATTTAAGCAAACTGCTTTTAGACACAGATTTCTATGCTGTGCTGTGTTTTAGGGAAAGTTGCCCATTCAGTTTCAATGGAAACAACCTGAAGATAAAACTACCTCAAGTGGGTAGGTTTCAATCTGAATGCAAATACTTACTGTCTGAGTAACCTGGAAGAAAGGCCTTTCCTTTGTGCTAATCCTTTATTACTCATACCCACGAAACACACTAAATGTTCTACTGAAAAAGAAAACCTGTCAGCCAGATCTTGGTTCTACTCTCTTCTCATGTAATGTATTAACTAAGTCTCTGTAAGGATCCCTGAGGGAACAAGAAATTTCTGATCTCAAGATTGAGGCACTCAACTTTGAGGGACATTGAGGGACTTACAAGCTTCCCAGTATGTCTAAATTTAAACCCAAACTATGAGCTCCTTTCAAAGCATTCCTTAGCACAGCTGAGGCTGCCATTCTGAAGCCAAGAGAGACCGATGCAGAAAAGTGCCTTCATCTTCTAAGATCAAGGAAATTACAAACCCTAGGGTCCTTCACAAATCCTTTTGTACAACATCATGTTTCAGAGAAGAGATACTTGGATAGCAGTGAACAAGGGAACCTCATGACTGGAAATTTTGGGAGTATATGACTCCATAGTGCAAGTTTTTGCATTGCTTTTCTCTGGCATGACCAGCAGCTCCAGCATTTGTATATATGGACTACTAATGCTTCTGGATGCATTGGTCTCTGAAATCCATACTATTTATTATCTTCATTAATGCTATGAATGATGAAACTGAATGCACTTTCAAAAATTTTCCATCTAACACCTCAGAGAAGGGGGTGGTCAGTAAGTAGAGGGGAGAGCTGCTATTCAGAGGGACCTAGACAGGACAGAGAAATGGACTAGTAGGAATCACAGGATAGTTGAGTTTTGAATGGGTTTCTGGAGGTCACCTGGTCCAACTCCTGGTTTGGGTCAGGAGTTGCATTAGATGCTTCTGGATCTTCCAGTCAGAACAATTCTGAGATTTCAGCTCAGTCACCTGACAAACATACTGAGACTCAAACATTTGGCAAGTCTACTGGTATTGCAATATAACCTCCTCTTTTCGCAAAACCATTTAAGTCTAAAAATCAACACTGGATTGGCACTTGAAAGCATGCAGTTATCAGAAGTCCTACAAAGATGCAATTCTTTCCGCTGTAAATTTTAGTATTTTTGTGTAATATGGACATCTTTGCTTTTTTCACTGGGCAGGATAACAGCAGTCATAGTGCAAGATGTGCTGCCTAGTTAATTCAGCTTTATGCCTCAAAGTTGCCACTTACACAAAGCAGAAGCACATAATGTATGGATTCAGCCTGTCATTGTAGAAGCACAACTGGCAACATGTGCAATGAGTTCCCAGAAAATGTAATGAAATAGACTCAAAGAGTTGGGTGCCATTACCACAGATCTTCAGCTACATGCTGAAAATATTTTTATTACCACTGCACAAGCAGCTAGCAGAAGCTGATTAAAGACTATTTAAGGTGCATCAAATTCATATTGCTGTAGACATATGAAGTAAATACACATTCCAGTGCATCTGGTGATATTTCAAATTGCTCTGTCTTGCCAAATCTTTAAATGTTGCCCAGAAACTTGCACCCAGCATATAGCAAATACTTTGGGTAAGCACAGTGCATTCCATCTGCTGCCAAGGCCAGAGCACAAAATTGTAGTCTGGCTTTATTTCAAATACAAAAAATGCTGAATGGTTTTGATTTATTGTACTTTTTCCAGAAAAAGCATAGATGTGTACATAGCACAAAACACATCATACACATTTTCAAAGAACTAAAGATAGCTTGGTCATCCATTGCAACAAGAATGTGCATTTAAAGGAGAACTTTAACTTGGTATAGCAGATGTTAATTATAAAAAAACAAACCACCAAAACAGCTCATCATTGATGTTCTTTTGTTTCTGGAACAATAAATCATTGATGAGTTGATACAAACAGACAACATAAAGGGTTGAGATTTTTTTTTTGGTCTCTCA
Organism: Phaethornis superciliosus; assembly: GCA_023637945.1. NCBI lineage: Eukaryota > Metazoa > Chordata > Aves > Apodiformes > Trochilidae > Phaethornis > Phaethornis superciliosus. The sequence goes on along the minus strand of JAJQWJ010000001.1, from coordinate 144,698,811 downwards.
GGAAAACGATCTGCTGAAAATCAAAGTGCATTTGAAACTGAAGGAGAGTACTGTGTGCTTACTGGTAGGAAATCTCTCGTAACACAGTAAAACCTTTTGGACTCAATGTCGTGTAAAAGAAGAGATACACAAATCTTACTTTATGGCAACAGAGCCAATGCAGTAACAGCTTTTATACAGACAGATAACAAGTAACCTAATAAATGAAATGCCTGCGGTTACAGCCAGGCAGCCCTCTGAAAATTATTTCCGTCACCTTGACAACTTCCATCCCTGTGTCCTCCCATCCCATCTTGAACACTCAATAAAAATCCTGAAAGACTCATCCATGTTGTTTTCACACAATGAGGGATTAAACAAGAAATCTGATTTTTCCATGCTTTTTTTTGTCATTTAGCATTCTTCCACTTATAAAAACCTGTCTCCTCTTTACAGGCCATGCAAAATACAGCTGATGAAATCACGACCTTTTCTAAGTGAGTCCACTTTCCAGTTCCCTTAGTTTGTCCTCCCACCATCAATTCCAAGTCCCTAGTTAAGTTTTTTGCTCTGTGCAAATCTACTACTACATACTGAACTATTAAAACATTCACTGACTCCCTGCTTGCTTCCCTGGGCTGCACTGCTGCTTTTGCTTTATTCAGGATGCTAACTTGAAAGCTTCATCTTCCCCTATCATTTCTACTTTCTCCAACACATTCCCCTGCACTATAGTGACCTCTCAGAGCTGGCAAGCAAAGTAACTACCTCCTGTTTTATTTTTTAAACCCACTAAGACACACTTGTTTCTCCCACACCTGGAAAAGTTTTCTAGCTTATTTTTAACTTCTTTTTTCTACTGACTTAATTATAAATGCTCTTTATTCTGTCATGCTACATGCTCTTCTTGATTAATAACTATACAATCCTCTATTCTTTCACCGTTCATGACTCACCAAATAATACTAACAATTACCTCCTCCACAATTTCGTTCCTTATATATTCTGGATGTTACTCTGTATGCTTCTGGAATTTTGTTAAAGTAACTTAAAATATACAAATCAGTCTCAGGTTTAGAGAGAAAAGAGTGCACAGAAAAAACCAAACCAAACCAAACCAGAACAGCCAGTCCAGAGAAACAGTAATGGGAGATGTCAGGCAGAATACAAACAAAAGCAAGTGCTGGGTTGTCACAGGCCGTGGCTTTACATGTAGACCAGTCATGACTGCATAGCTGAATAGGATCATGTAAATTTACATGGATATAGTAACTGGTGGAAAAACATATCTATTCTGAGATATTTAACACCACAAAATCTTATTTTGCATATACTGAGGATGTTCCTTCAGTGATCCTAACGTTATTACTATCAAAAAGCAAAAAACCCTTAAACGTCATAGTTCAGTAAATGATGGTTTAACAAGGAATACAAAAACTTCCTTGATTTTTAGTCTGTCCCTATCACATAGAGAAATCCGTGACTATGGAGCCAATTAAAACAACTAAATATAGTAACTGTATATGATTTATTTGCTGTCAGCTCATACAATTCCTTTTGGAAAATAAGCCATTCTCATCAGTTCCATTACTACCTGAAATGCACGTAGCTAGTACTGAGCTTACAACTTGCAGGCCAGTCCACTGCATCCAGGACAAAGTTCAATACATGTATGGATTTTTTCCTCATAGTATTTTGGGATTATCCAGGTATCCCGTTCTCAATATGGGATTATCAAATCTTTCATTTCTCTATTTTTCATAGTGTCTGAGGCAAAAAGGCTAGAATTCTTATTGGGAAATGGTAAATCTTGATTTCTTTACATATCACTATAGCATATCACATCTAATTTTAGCTTGTGGAACCAAGGCTTCTAATCAGTGCAGGCTCTCTCTGTCAGAAGTGAAGAAATACAAGACCCTAGCTGCCCTCTAGTGTGCTTAGGAGTCCATTTCTCTCCACTGACCACTGCCACGGATGAGTGCAGCAACATTCCCAGCACCAGCATCTCATATAAATTGGGATGAACTTAAGCCAGAGTCACATGGCAATACTGTTACAGAAATGGGCACTGAAACCTGATTACCTAAAGCAGAGTCTGCATCAGTCTCCTGAAACCCTTTCTACAGAAATTTGTGCAGAGTTTAAACAGGGAAAAAAAATCTGAACAGAACACAGCCAACAGTCAGAAAGTTGAAGTGACCTACCTTATATTTTTGCGATTTCCCCAGTACATTTGCCAGTGAAAACATAAGGGAATGATCATTAGGTATTAATTCCAGGGCCTCTTTTCCAACTGCTTCTGCTTGAGCTAGATTGCCTGGGGGCCCACGTAGTGGAAAAAAAGAAGGTATCTTTTAATACAGCCTTCTTATTTACTTTTCATGCTGCAAGCACACCTATTGTATGGCTAGCTGATTACATGCATTTTTAAAGAAAAATGCACAGGTTCAAAATTTCTGAAGTTTGGTCTATAACATAAACATGTTTGCATAATTATGGCATTTCAAACAAGAACAAGAAATTAAATGTATGGGCTGAATTTCAAGTGATGCTTTAAAACCATTGAGTCAGAAGTTATTTTTATATTTGTGGAGAATATCTGGGTGGCCAAAGAAGAAGTAAAAGTCCTTTTAGATGAATACAGATAAATCTTTAAGTTTTGCAAGACATTGAATTATTCATTAAAACACTCAAATAGGCTTATACCTGTGTTATCAAGCAATATAATCATATTGTTCCAAGCTAAACTATGCTCTGGTTTCAGAACTGTAGCATTCCTCCATGCATTCAATGCATCTACATGGCGATTCAAATCTGCATACTAAAAAGAAGGAAAAACTCAGTCATTTCACCCTGATTTGCTTTACTTTCCTATCACTAAAGAGTTGTGAATGCTTCACTTCATTCATTCCATTCAAGTACAACTTGTTTCTCTAGACAAAATAAGAAATGTAAAAACAATACTAGGGTAATATGGAAGATAGAGTGCTATATACTAAATCTAAATAGGTTTTCTCTGAGTCCCAGGAGCAAAACCAGCATACAATTTGGAAGTCTACTCAAGAGAGTAAGTAAATATTTAATATAAACATTTCCAAGAAACTAAATGATTTTTTTGGCAAAGGTCTATGACTTAACAATATACTAATGACAGCAAAACAGTCTAATATTAGGGAATGGCCAAGAATATCTTTTGAACAAAAGACCACAATCTGCATTTTTCTTTATACCTCTCTATATAAAAAAGCAGGACTACCAAGGTTGTATGGAAAGAAGCCTAGTAGAAAAGCAACAGGAAAGGCAACTGAAAATTTGACATCGCCCTGAACTTCAAAATCAACCAAACTGGATTAACTGTCAGCATTTAAGAGTACAGTGGAATTTTTTATGTATATATGTATGTGTCTATGTTAATACACACACAGAGATTACCGTCATAGCTACAGTTTATTTAAAAGCACTTACCAACCGCCCTAAATTATAGTAACAATCTGGATATTTTTTTCGGTGTTTAATTGCTGTCCAGTAGCTTTGTTCTGCCTCTTCAAATCTTCTTAAACTGTTCTGTACTATTCCTAGATTCATCCATGCAGCAGCAAAATCTGGTCTGGGCAAATTGGGAAAAAAAATGAAGAAAGAAAACTATTGAGCATTTCAAGCACAAGATTCTATTGTATCATTTCTGCTCAGTTGGTGCAAAACACTGCTTAGCATTGTTCTAAACATACTGTATTTGTACAGCTAAGGACAGCAACTCCTCTGCTTCTTGGAGCTCATTTCTTTCTTTCAGAATATTTCCAAGGTTGTTCATGGCATGTACATATTTAGGATTCAACCTAAAATGTAAAATATAAGAGCTGATTATTGTGTATGGGACTCATATTACTTATATGCAAATTGATAGCTCTGTAGTGCTGGAGACCATGAAAATTAATAACTAAGCATTTCCTTCATGTTAAATAAGAAAGCAATTTTAGGATAGTTCATTAAAGCAGTAAAATTCACAATACCTTACAGCTTCTCTGTAGTATTTGATTGCAGCACTTTGATTTCCTTTGTCAGCCAGGTTTTTGCCAACATTGTAGTGCACCTGAAAACACAGATGTACATTCTACCAGATGTTACACAGTCCACTATTTTTTGTAGCCAAGTTGCTAAAAATTCTTAATCCAAATACAGCCAGTGCCAGTGTTGGCTTTTGTTGTAGATGGAAATTTAAGGTTGGACAATACATACAATGAAGACAGCAGGAGAAAATCTGAGGAATTGATCAAGGAATCAGCTTACAAACTCCAGCTATTTAAGAAAGATTATTCACTTCCTGATTTTATAAATGAGGTCACCACTACTTTCCAGAAGACTCTAACTGAGACCTCCTAATCTTCAATTCCTTTATTTGTTATGTAAGTAAGAGAAAGTCTGTGTCAATCAAGTCCACCAGATTTGAAACACTACAGCATTGCAAGTGTTGACTAAACTTTGCTTTTGATATAGCATAAATTAGAAGCATCACTCTAACTGAAAAGCTAAGCTCCAAACAAAAAATCACACACACACACACACACACACACTCTCGCCTTGGCAAAAAAAAAATGCATCAAACAGCATTTATGAAATAAAAATAATGTGAATGGCAACATGTTGTAGAACTTGCCTTTAACAAAGTGGAGAATGAAAGAAGGATCCAGAGCTTTAAGATATAGCTACAGGGAAGAAGATTCATTATCTGAACTTACGGCAAAGACCAGATAGGAATAAATGTATTCCAGGACAAACCTGAACTCAAAGACATCTCAAAACTTTTAAGACAAATCTCAGACGACTACATTACCAGGTGAAAGGGAAGACTCAGGTTAGGAATAACAGAAAACTACCGGGAGTACCAATTCCTGAAAATAAGACTTTTCAGCAGCTGGATCAGAATTAATTATTTAAATTACGTTACTATCTGAAATTGAATCATATATACTGCACCTGAAAGAAACACACATTGTAATTTCTTCCATCTTTTGAAAACCTAATTTAAATCTTTTCTAAACCACTATGTAGGAATTACTTCAGATTGAAATACAAAAACACAGGCTTGCAGTGCATTTAGATAACACTAATTCACCTTCTAAATTCAGAAAAGGATTTTATCTTATGTGTCCATCAAAGAAAAAAATCCTAATTGTATTTGGCACAATACCTGGGATTTACTGATCCAACAAAATTATGATTTTACATAATTGTGTGGTCTTTAATTGTTCAATTCTATCTCTATGTGACTGTGACTATGCAGTAACATACCATCAACAAGTAGAGTTAAGAACATTTTCCATGCTTTCTAGAATGAGGGAGAAAAAGTAGTTTCACTGGTTTTAGACAGCAAAGATTCTATAAAGCTTAGTAAGCATACACAGAAGCAGCTCCTCAGGCTGTAAGTTATAAAATGGCACACAAATTCAGTATCCTATAAAAGCAGTTCCAAGCACAGCTTCCAAGAAAAAAAAAAAAAAAGACACTTCCATTGTATGTTCATACAAGTACGACAAGACTCATGCCAAAGAAGCATCAGAATGGCATGTTTATATGCAGACACAGCCATTCACAAAGATCAGTTGACTTTATTTGGTGGTATCAAAAAACACCCCAGCACAGCAGTTTACTGAGAAGATTTTAAAATTATACCCCCACAAGATGATTCTTAGGACTGAATTCTGTTTGTATATCTCTTCCAGAAATTTCCTAGCACACTATGATAACATTCTTACTAAACTAGATTGCTCTGGTTATATATACTGAAGATTACATACTCAAAATTTATTCAGAGCAAATTAGGTTATTAAACTTGGCTGTATTTCCAGATAAAAGATAAATTGTGGCAAAACAGAAGAAACAGGGAAAGATATATTAAATGTTTTTTTTTCTTTTTTAAAACTTTTTGCATAACTCATAAGCCTTACTGGAAGAAGAAATTTGATTTATGAGGGGGGCAGAGCATAGAAGAAAAATTTTGTATAGACCAACCAGCCCATCTTCCAAATCTCATCTGTCTTATGTTAGGAAGCAGTCAGCATTACACTTTCTCATTCTATTTTTCTCATCTTTTAAAAACATGGAACTTCATACCCATTTCTATCTCAAAAGCAGCAGAGACAAGAATACTTTTCTTATGTAAACAGAATTGCACAGACTGCAGAAACCGAGAGGTATCAACTCTCTCAAGTCAAAACATCAAATGAACTATTAAGTGTACATGTGCATTTTTTCAGCTGAACTGAAAAGATATAAAACTGACAGCAGAACTATTTTAATAATATTTTAATAAGGCACTGTCATTTTTGATGGTGCATTTCTTCTGTCCTCAGATATAGCTTGTGTGAAAGGAAATTATGTTTCTCCACAATACTCCTGGTAATGAAGAGTTCCTTGTTGTATGTAGGTTTACTGATTTTTCTCCAAATGAAATCATAACTTTAGTTCTTCTTAACATGGTGGTGACAGAGAAGAAAGCTTAAAACAAAGACACCAAAAGAACCCCAGAGCCTACCAGAAATATCCAATGACCACACGAGCTCTCCAAGGGATTATAACATGCAGTAACATCCTGCTCTTGAGAACAAAGTCAGCAAAGGGTTTGTTTCCAGGCACACACAGTCATTTGAGAGGTGCAGATGACTTCTCAATACAGCCGTGTCTCTCATGTCATTGGCCATGTCAGAGAGATGACAGGATCAGTCTGAAGCTCTGCTCCTCCAAACCAGACCTTCCGTACCCATCTGACCTCTGCTAAGCACCAGGATGTGACTCTCCTTGACCTCTCCTCTGATCCCTACCTGCACAATGTGGGGACACTGGTACTTTCTAGACACCAACGGGCAGGAAGAATCTGACCTTTTAAATTTAAAACATCATGCTGGTCCCACATTTTTCATCTACTGAGACATGTTCTCCTGCCTTTGATAGATATTGTGCATCCTGGGAGAGACGATTTGCCTTTCCTGATTAAACATTTAAGAGCCAGCAGCACTTTGTTACTAAATGATTAAAAATAGGTATTTACTGGAAATGACACACTGTGTTATGCCCACATTCTACTTTATCAATCTTAAACAGGCAATTACTTCACAGTAATAGCTCTAAAAGCAGCACTTCTCAGGGATGCATACCAACACAGTATTCTCTGCAATCAGGGCAAACAGGTGAAAATACACCAGGATAAAACCAAGTTGATTTCAACAGGCATGCATTGTTTAAAGCTAACCCAGCCATGCAAGAGAACTGGCTGTGTTTGTCTGTTCCCAATACAACTGGCATAAAAAGCCATTATAAAAAAGAAAAAGCACTGTATATTATTTTATGTTAGACACACAGCGTTAGAACTCTTATTTAAGTGTTTAAATGTGCACACACACTTAAATGAGGAAGAAAGAAAAAATTAAATTTTTCTGTACAAAACCAAAATTACTAACAGATTTCTTCTCCTCCCCCTCAAAAAAATGTGGGGGGAAATTGAAATGTAGTATCATCTACGAGGAGGTACACCCTCTCAGTTGGAGCATTACTATTATGAACTATTTTAATCTCTCTTCCTAGCTGCTTATAATCACCTTTTCAGCAAATATGTATATAGGATAGAAGCAAAGCACAGATGTCAATTTCTACAGAAATACACAGATGCTTATGTTTAATGTCAGCTTCTTTCATCAAACACTCTTCTCTTTCCACTACTACTGAAATTCTGTTTTCTAAGTAATAATATTAAAATAAAGCTTTTTTAATCTTCACATTTCGATGTGCAGCTAATGTTGTATAAAGATGCTTCTGCATGGCTATATTTGTATAATAAAAAATTGGTATCTAAAATGGTATCTGCACAGCAAAACACTGGAGAGCCCACAGCACTTAAGGTAAATTCTGCAAAAGATAATCCTTTTAATATATATCATAAAAAAGCATTCTCAGTGTCTAAAGGAAATGCTAGAACAGATTCATAAATCCTTACACAGCAGTAAATCTTGTCCTATCTCAAAGTTTTTACAAGACCTTTTAAGAATGTACAGAAAGTAACCTCACAAACTCTATCCCACAGTTCCAGTACTGGTATAGTTTGCCTTTGACAAACATGTATCTATAATAATTACAGCTTGCTTAAACCATCAAATACAAAGTTACTGTCCTTGGTACGTCAAGGCAGACTTTTTGGCAAAAAAAAAGTCAGTGAGATGAGCATGTCTGGGAATAATCTTTAAAATTAAAAGAAACAATGTGTAATCACCTCAGAAGGTGATAAGCAACTCAGCATTTGCCCACAGCAGTGGGCAAAAATCTCACATAAGCTTATGTATCCTTATCTGCTCTAGTTCTCAGAACTTCTTTTACGATCAGTGGAGAGAAACCCACACATCAAGGGTGCAGTCCTTTTGGCAGGTGTCAGTAATTTAGTCCAACATGATGATAAACCCACGTGCTAAAAGGGACAGCTTCTCCTCCCAGCAAGCCTAGTTGACTTGCTCAGGTGTAGATGTCTAAAGCTCAGAATAAAAATCCAAGCCAGTAGAGTAGTCTGATGTGGTGAAAGGGTAGTTATGCTTTTACCATATCATTAGATATTTGAGTACTTCAGCAAAGCACTCTAAGATTAATTTGCAACATAATAACAGCAAATAAAAAGAGGCCAGACTGGGTCCAGTGAGCCTTTTAAAGCAGTAGCCCTGAAATTTTCCAAATTTAGAAATTACTTGTAACATGTCATCAACATAGCAGGAGAAAACAGTTTCTACAACTGCTCACAAAAGCCAGCTTTAGCAGAAAGCACACAGGCTTGGTTCTAACTCATACTTGTGTATATATCATCACTGAGCTCCAGGAACTAAGTCAACTTATACTGTATGAAAAGAGGTGGTAAAAAAAAACAGAAACAGTATGCAGACACCTTCTGTTCAGCTAAGAAAAAACTGCCAAATGTTTTCAAAATGTATAACTTTTCAGTCCAACAACTTTTGAAACTAAGGGTCAAGACCATAAAAATTTAAATGCGTGACATACTCCTGGATTTGTTTAACCAAGATCTGTAACACACTTCTTTTTCTGTCTTAAAAAAAATTTTTATACACATTTTAAAAATACTTTTAAAATTTAAAATAAATAGCATATAAAATACAGTATAAAATATTTAAAACCTTTTAATATCTGTATTCTTAACTTAAAAAAAAACAACCTAAAAATCCTTATAACTAAGTTATGGTACCCAGTTATTTCCAATAAATGTAAAAATCCCTGGGCCACATTTATCAAAGCTGATCCTGAATTTCATCCTCTTGAGCGAGATGCAGCCATCACTCAAGGGGGTAGATTCACTACTATGCCAGACAATCTGATTTAATGCAGTTTCCACCGCTCTACCTAAAAAGATGTTTAAAGAAGGTGAGTCTGGAAATCACTGAAGGGACTGGTGTAACTACTTGTTACTTAGTATCAAGGTAAGCTTACCCTGCTGCTCACATACAGACAATTTGGAATTGAAAAGAGCTGTACCAAAAAAACCCCCTGAACTAGGAGTTGCAGCTTTTGCTGCTTACTGGCATTTACCTGGAGGTCCTGGGACCCTGCTACATAAGGGAAGCAAATCATGATCACATTACACAGATTAAAGATGTTCCAAAACCAGCAAGAAAAAGCTGTTATCTGAATTCCATCTTTTGGTCTGCATCACCCTCCCACTGTAATGGGCCACGGAAAGACCTGTGGAGTTATCATAGAATCATAGAATTGGCTGGGTTGGAAGGGACCTCAGAGATCATCAAGTCCAACCCTTGACCACAGTTGTTTTTAAGTCTGTAATTTCAAGACAACAGAAGATCAGATCAGAACCTAGTCACAATTTTTACATTTACCTTTGTAAAAAACATGAATACATATAGCTGCATCTATTAAGAAAAAGAGATTGACTTTGATACATGAACTCTCCAATGCTGCTGCCCAGATAAGTTCCCTGCTGCTGTGATTTCAGAGTTACTCCTTCAGCAAATTTGGAACCAGAGCCTACAAAACCTTCCCATCACCATGCTTGCCACTTGCACAAGCTGTCACTAGCAGCACTACAGCTCAGGCATGTCTCCATGGCCCAGTGTTGACAAACACAAGCTCATTTTCCCTGTCCACTCGTTGGCTTTGAACCAGCTGCATTAGTTCAGTAGCTTGCACACAGCTTATCGGCTCAAGCACAGCGCTGTGCGAACACGGCGCCACAGCTTCCCAGCCAGACGTGGCCGGGGTCCAAGGAGCTTGGAGCACAGGCAAAGAAAGAGTGGGGATCTGTCTAAAGTACTCCTCTTACCATGGCAGATGGATGGAGATACACACAAAGAAACTGTGTTTTTGCAACTGCTCCATTTATAGCACACACTTGTCATCCAGAAGATATACTGAGGTCATCCTTAAAAAGATGATAGCCTACCACTGCCACATAATATAATGTATTGAAATCTGAGATTACTGAAAGGCACCACCACAAATAAATATTGGCCATCAATGTTTTTTACAGCTCATTGCTGCATATTTGTTTTCTAGTAGATGCTAAGCTTGTGTATGCTTAGCTTTGCAAAGAAAATGATAGTTTCTTTTTTAAATTCTGTGACTTGATCTGTACTGTCTAGATTCCAATTCTAGGTTACAGAAATATAGTCTTTTAAAAGATAAATGTATTTTAATGGAAAAGCTGCACATTCCTATTCCTAGGCTTTAAAAGACAGTCTATTCTAAAATTCAAACAGCATTAGGGCTCTGTGATATGCTCCAACAGATCACACTCTCAGCTTTCAAAGAACTGCAGTAGAGGTCACCTCTACTGGCAGGGTAGATACAGCGTACTATGCCCAACACCAGTGTTCAGCACAGTGAAACACCCTGTTCAGTCCCATCCTCTTGTTCCCTCACTAAGCTTTGCAGGGAATATTGCAGTTTTTCTCAGTGCCCATGCCTGAAGACTCTAGCCCATTTCAAAGATTTTACTCCCCCATCTTGTGATTACACTGATGATACACTGCTTTGTCCCTTATCTGTGTTTGGCTATATACACCACTAGAAGGCACACAAAATGGATTCTAAAAACATAGCACAGACGTTAATTTGACTGAATACCTTTCTAGAATTTACTTTCTGATATTGTGTTGTAATAGCTGGCAATTATACCCGCAATTGTTTTAGCAGATTTTATCAGAAGTACTTACAATTTGACTAGATGCCCTTCTTAAAGTGTATTCCTCTTCTCCCTCCCCAGTCCCATGTTCTGAATTACAATGTTGTAATTTATACTGTCTGGTATTTTGACTATGCTATCACTGTAATTTGGATGTTCGCCATATCACTGTCATGTTCTTGCATGAAGCAAGACTGTAAATAACACTATACCACAGTACATTCACAGCGCATTAACGCCTCCTGTATCCCAAATTTCAAAACTCTTAAAAAAATAATAAAGTGACTTACTTTTGCATTCAGGGGGCACACAGACAGTGCACTCCTAAAGAGCTGCTCTTCTGACCTCCACTGACTGCTGCGGAATGCACAGCGCATAACATTGATCAACAAGATTCCAAGTACTGCCACAGCAAGAATTTTCTTAAAGAAAGAGAGGAAAGTTAACAAACAAACCATTCTGTTGAAGCACCTCATCATCAACTTTAATGATTGTTTTGATGGTACCTTTTTCTTGGCTTGCTTACTCAAGAGACTAAATCCATATGTGAACAGAATGCAATATCCAATACTGGGGAGGTAGATGACTCTCTCTGCAATAACAAATCCTACTCGGAAGAACAAATTACTTGCAGGAAGAAAAGGGATAATAAGAAATCCAAGTCCCAGTGTAAGAATTCTGCAAACAAGAAAAAGATTCTCAGATTAGCTACAAATCTTAACAAAAGTACCTTTTCCACATAACGTATTAAATCTATTTAAATGCTGTAGAAGGATGTACATATGGAACAGGGCATTCAAAAACAGCCTTTGAGAGCTACTGACAAAATCAGATTAAATTTCAGTGAGATTTTAACACTCCATTCAATCAGGCACTTTTAAAATCCTATCTATAACTTCCAAAAAAGCTTCTGAGCAAGAAAATGAGGCTCCGTTACACATTGATTACATAATTCCTACTTAAAATACACAGGCAGGAAAACAAACAATAAAAGCTACCTGTCTGGTTTTGGAACTAGTAAGACAGTAACAGGAATAAAATACAGGATAAAGAAAAAACCTGGGTTCACAATCTACTGACTGTTTCCTTTCCAAACAAGTGTACCAATAGTAGAATCCATTCTGGTTAACTACTTGGAAGTCACTAATCTACACTCCTTCTACAGTCAACAACAGGAGAGAGGCACCTCTCAAGGGCAATTTCTATTCCTTGTTTTAGGTATCTCTGTTATAGGAAGTAATCTTCAGCAGGTAACTTTTTATACAAGGTTTAGACAGTTTAGACAACTGTGACTAGGTACCTTGCTTTTACAGAGCTGACACAGGTAATAAGAACCCCAGGTCTGTGTCAGGTGTTTTTTTACAAAGGCCTGGTAGTTTTCTACTCTAATGACAAATAGAGTCTACTCTAGTCTACTCTACTCTACTCTAATAGACAAATAAATGTCTATACTGTAATGTAGATGTGTCCTCTTACTCTTTTCTTATCCTCAAGAGTCCTAGGCCTTCACTTCACTTTACTTTTTGTATTTATCTTTTACTAAAAAGCTGTGCAGCAATATATACTTAGTGAGTACTTGAAAGTATGACATCACTTGTAGCAAGAATTCCACCCCCCTCCAAAACTGATTTTACCTGTGCAAATGAGTATGGGAACAGCAAGAAGGACAGTAGCTGGGATATTAACATTTGAGGGGATGAAGGGGCAGAGATGAAATTTAGAATACCAGAGGAAAGAAAATATCCCACACTCTAAACAGAAGAGCCTTGCTGCAATTGAGCTTGCTGGAAAATTTTTAAGAACTGAGAAATTAATTAAATGTAAACTCCTAGGAACAAAACCCGAAAAGTTGAACAGAAACCCTTAGGTTGGAAATAATAGTTTACAATGGATTTTTAAAAATTTCTTTGGCTAAAGTGTAAGTTGTTTCCTCAGTAGATAATACAGGTCAGCACTTTATTTTTTAATTGTATGTCCATGGCTAGCATTTCTACTTTCTTTTCAAGTCACATCTCCTCTCTCTTTCATTATTAGATGACTAAAGCAGATGATGACATGTAAGAAATAAGGGTAACAACACACAATTTCCTACTCTCTTCTAAGTACATACTACTTTTTACCTCCTACAGTGTTGAGGATCTCAAAATATCATTTCAGGAGAAAAATAAAGCAGCCATCCATACCTCTTCCTCCAACTCTGTTTCCCACTAGTTCAGTGTACAGTGATGGGCCCAAATTGGCTATAAATATTTATTTGAACTATATTTGCCAGACACTGCTTCCACTGAATTCTTAAAATTATCAGTAGTGGATTTAACAAAAAAATACTGTACTCAAGTTGGCCAGGCATTTAAAATTCATCACTGTCTCTTACCTTCTCTTATGGCTGTCTTCTGAGCACAGAGCTTGGCATATCAGACCAATTAGGCAGAACCAAAGTGCTGCTAGTGCAATTATCCTCCAGTCACTGACGGATTTAATGAGGGGTATGCAGCCCATTGACCAATCAAAACACAGCCACCAGGGACACAACAGCAACCATGCATTCAATGAATAGTAGTAATTATAGTTTATAACCTGTCAGTCAAAAAGAAAACAAACATTTATTTGATACTAAACTTAAGGGAGGGAGGCAATTTTAGTTCCTCTGCTATCATTACCCTTATCACAAAATATATCTTATACAATAAAGAGACCTTAAATACTGTTAGACTAGAACTAGTTACATACCCATTTATTTCACAGTTGTGAAATGAATTTTCATTTTTTAAAAAAAGGTGGCTCTCCTATTTAGAGAAGGGAAATGCAATTCTGTGTTGTCCAATCTATATCCATGTGTAAAAAGAATAATCTCCTACAAGAGGAAAAAATGTCAAAAGACAGCATTCACTGCCTTCACCCATAATTTTTCATTTTCAGAAAGAGTTTTAATGCAGAGATATAACACCAAGATGTATTCCAAACACACCAGACCAGAACTTTAATGCTATTTTCTTCAGTTGTGAAAGAACAGATGAATAGTCACAGTGTGTGGAAAACAGATGAAACCCAGCAAAAGCTAAATCCTTCATGTATGGGAAAACTTATGAATAGATGGAAATGCACTTCAATACAGTGCATGCTAAATTGAATGCAAAGAATATATAAGGTATACTATTCTTAAAAATTGCAGAAAATCTTCACAGCATCACAAGTGAAGGCAAATCCTCACACACATTGCAACTTAAAAGACTGCTCACTTCATTTCTAGGAAGCACAGAAAATTCAATTTCATGACAAAGACAAATGTTCTGAGATGGGCAGAAAAAAAGCAACTCCATAACTTACTCTCACCAAGAGACTGTCTGCAAATGAAGCTGGGTTGTCTACTTCAGTGAAAGCTGGTGGTCCTGTGCCCATAATTCTCCAGCGTATATAAAGTATACTGGCCCCTCCAGACATCAGAAGGGTTATCCTGAAAAGCAGTCCCTTTCTTAACAGCACAGCATTCTACAAGAAAGCAAGAAAAAAACTCAATTTTTTTTTTCTCTTTCCTACGACATTCACATCCTTATCACCACCACCTCAGCAAGAAGAGGCTGTTCCTGTGCATTTTTGCTATGAGTTCACATTTTTATTATTTTTGCAGTTACTAGAAAGCTCTCAAACTTTATTATCTTTTCATTGACTAATTATAAAATATTTTTTTTGCAAATATTTTCATTTCTTTCACAATCAGAAAAGAAAACTTTGTTCAAGAAGTCTTTCTTCTACAAAGCCTCAGTAGCTCTGATGTAATTACTGATCTAATTTTACACAGCAATTTCTGATAGGGAATTTGAGCAGAATACAGCCTTTAATATATGGGATATTACATTGATTTATGTTTTCTTTTTCAAATGGAGAATGGTTACTTTGTCAATTTTGTTTTAGATAGCTATGTCCTGTTAACAGCTTACCATAGAAAGCTTTTGTCCACTTAGGTCTCTTTAGAGGTAAAATTACATACATACAACTAGAAAACTGCACAGTTAGAAACTGGGAGGAGTTAGAAACCGAATTAAAGTTTCACAATCACTAACATGATTAAAACCTAATGACAGACAGCAACCCCAATTGCTTCAGTCAGGCTAAAATTGTCAAAGATCTAAAAAAAATTGTTGTTTGTTTACATTAACTCGTTGGTTTACATCACATATTTTATAATATACGCTTTACAGACTAAATAAGCCAATTCACATAAAATAGAGAGAGTTGATATCATAGAAGCTAAATTTGACAGACTTTTCCAATTTTTTCTTCAGGAAGTTTAATACATTTTTTCAAAGCACACAACCCTTTCAGAAATATACCTCTACTGTATACTGTACAGGTTTTTTATACTTTACCAGTAGAGACTGGAAACAAAGACCAGCTTCCTTCTGATCCCCTATATTACAGTGCTGTAGGGCTGCCTTAGAGCTCACTGAAACCTGATGCCTGAAATTATCCTATGAAGCTTCAACTGTTTTTGGAAGAGAATTGTGCTATAATGGAAAACCCTGAAGTGACAAGCTATAACTGCCTTATGACAGAGTAACTACACAAAACCTCTTATCTCAGGCTAATTTATTTCACATACTTTTAACAGTACATCCAACTTCTTAAAGGTCAGATTTCTGAAATCACAAAATCTCTTATTAGGTAGAATTTTAAAAGTGGAAGAAGTGTTATTGTATCTTCGTTGATTTATTGTTAAGTGAAATCTGGCATGAAGCTGAAATCCATTTCAATTCAAAAGAAAAAATTTGCAAGATATTGCCTTTCAACAAAGCAAAACAACCTTAAATACACTTCCATAGAAAGAGCAGAACAGACCTTTGGAGATGGAGGGAGCAAAAACTAATTACTTCTATTAAAAGAAGAAAAAAAAGAAACATTAATTGTTTTCTTCACCCAGACAGAACTGTTTAACAGTTACAATACAGAAACATAATACTTCAAGCATTTCATGATTAAAGAGTAATTCTCCAGAAGAACTGACTCTGACAGTTGTCATAGAATCAGAGAATGATTTGGGTTGGAAGGGATCTTTTAAGTACATGTAGTCCTGCCCACCCTACCACAGACACGGTTGTTTTTCACTAGATCAGGTTGCTCAAAGCACCATCCTGTCTGACCTTGAACACTTCCAGTAATGGGGTAATCCACAACTTACCTGAGCAACCTGTCTGGTGTCTCACCACCCTCACTGTAAAGAATGTATTACTGCTCAAACACTGAAACAGGCTCCCTGAAGTAGTGGTCAATGCCCCAAGCCTGCCAGTGTTTAAGAGGAATTTAGACAGTGTTCTCAGAAATAAAATTTAACTTTTGGTCAGCCCAGAAGTGGTCAGGCAGTTGGACTAGATAATTTTTGTAGGTCCCTTTCAACTGAAAACAATTCTCTATTCTACTCTATCCTCTCTTTATTATATCCTCTTATTATCCTATCCTATCCTATCCTATCCTATCCTATCCTATCCTATCCTATCCTATCCCATCCCATCCCATCCCATCCCATCCCATCCCATCCCATCCCATCCTATCCTATCCTATCCTATCCTATCCTCTTTCAGTTTAAAACCATTGCCCCCTGTCCTGTCAATACAGGTCCTGGTAAAAATGTCTCTCTCCATCTTTCTTCTAAACCTTTTATGTCAATCAAAAGGCCACCAAATTATATCCCCAGAGCCCTCTATTCTCCAGGCTAAACAACCCCAATTCTCTCAGCCATCCTTCGCAGGAGAGGTTCTTCAGCTCACTGACCATTTCACTGCCCTCCTCTGGACCCACTCTACCAGGTCCATGTCTTCCATTCACCCCAGAGAGGGACACAGTACTCCAGATGAGATTTCACAAGACTGGAATAAGAATGGCAGAAATTTACTTCTTAGTGAATATCAGTGCCAACGTATTTTTCTCTTTTAAACTCCCAAGCTACTAGAACTGCCCCCTGTTTGGTAATTCCTATTCTTCATAGAAATTAGTGTGTTAGGGTTGGAAGGGACCTTGAGAGGTCATTGACTCCAACACCAACAGTGGTTTTTTTTCTTATGAACATGGATAAATCTCTCTCTCTTTACTCTGACCAAACTGTGTTAAACAACTATTTCAGGTGTGTAGCGCCTGACCCTGGAGAACTGCACTGAGCAGTGAGTTCCTCCACACTGTATTTTTAATATACTGTTGAGAGAAGCATGTAATGGATTTCACTATCCAAGGCAATTTAATGCTATCCCTACTCATGCAAAGACATCAAGCACATTGTCCTGCTAGGCAGACTGAAAATACTTTTGTTGTTGTTGGTTAATTCTCAACAACAACAAAACTCTCTGAAGTTCTGTCTTCATCTTTTACTTACATGACTGAATGGCCACAACAAGCAAAACCTCTGGGGACTCACCTCCAGTGACTTGTCCTTATGTAGTAACTTTTGAATAAGCTCCAAAACATTTAGCTTGTTAATCACCAGCGCATCAAACACTGCATTCAAACCCTAGGCATTCAAAAGAAAAATAAGAGTGTAAGATAGAGCAGTTAACCTAAGATAAATATATTTTGAAAATACATCTTAAATTCCACTTCCACATCTACCATGTGTTATCTTAAATCTGATTCCAACAAGTAGAGAGACATTGGTTATAACAGTGGCAGAATGGTAGATAGAGAACCTGAGCTCAGATGAACAGAATATTATGTTACTGTAATGGGAATTCTGCTGCTACATGGAATAACTCTTCAGGAATATTGTATACCAGCAGTTGGACCCCATATGCCTGGTCACAATAGTATTCTGCTTTCAGCCTTCTTCCTTAAATGTTCCACAGTATAAATGATGCAGTCAAAAGGTGAGGCTCCTATCAGGTAGGTGGAGTTTCTTTAAGCTTTCTACTTATTTTCTGCTGTGCAGTATATCTTTTGACTGTCAAGTTTCAGAAATACTGTTTTTAAAGGGTATATAAATTATCACAACAAACAAAGTCATAGAAAGGTGTAACAGAGGTACCAGGCTTTCTTTTCTTGTAAATATACCAGTATGTACAGTGGAACCTACTAAAAAAAAAAAATTCTGTGTGAAATCAGCCACTATGTATAAAACTAGAACATATGCAGTGCTTTGCAGGACTACACTTACACATACGACCCCCAAACAAGCAACCAAAAATATATCCAGGGTAATTCTGTTGAGATGAACAGCAAAATCCAATGTTAACATTTTTCTTTTACTGCTGTTCAGCAATCACCAACCATGATAATCCTTGAATAGTTAAGTCTATATTCTAAACACTTCGGAAATTACATCAATGTTCCAAAGACTAAAAGGAAAAATGTCAATAAAAATAGTGATGGAAAGACTTAGTGCACCAGGAGGCCACAAGTCTCTTTTTAACAGTCAAAGGGAGAAAAAAGAAGATAGATTAGGGAATGGAATGGTTCCATGTAGAAAGGCCACCTGGCCTTTCAAACTTAAAGAGGTTTTGGGCTCACTTGTAGAGATAGGAAGGCCAGGATCCTGCTAAGAATACTTTCAGCCTGCAAGCAATCTTTTTTAATGTGTTATTTATCCCTTCATCCCCCTGACCCATGCCCCTCAGCACAACAATAATTATCCTAGCAATGCAAGAGCAGATGAATAAAAAACCCAGATCCAATAACAATTCTGTGTCTGCTAGCTCGAATCATTACTTCATACCACTAAAGGAAAAGATCACACTATGTTTTAAGAAAATTCCATATGCCTTCCTTTCACACACTTTTGAAAAATATACCACTTTACAAACTATCAAAAAAAAAAAAAAAGTCCTAAAGCAAGAAGTTTTCTGTAATTTCTTCTCCCTTTTTTCCTAGCAAAGAAAATAGGGTCCTTGGTACAAAGAATTCTTCTGGTTTTGCTGCATTATCTGTGACAGTTAATAGAAACAAACTCAATTTATGGCTAAGAGATACGGCTATACAAAAGGTAAAAATCAGAGGTGTAGCATTTCAGGTGGCTCATTACTTCACTGAAGTAGTAAAAAGAGCACAATGAACATGAACTGTAACTATATTTGTTTGCATAGGAAGATCCCTAAATAAGGGATGAAAGGAACAGATTAAGTATTAGAAATGTATGAACAATGGCCCTATTACATTGCTAACACAAACAAGAGGGTGAAGCTCTTAAAAATGCTCTCCTCCAGTTACATTTTTGTTCATAACCCTTCAACAAGAGGTTTGTAGGCCTGATATATCAACAATTACATTCAAAACCAAGGCAAATGAATGTGATATGCATTGAAAATAACGTTGTAAATCTTTTAAATTTTGCAAGAAATTAACAGATATAGGCAAGCTGCTTGCAAAAGATAAAGTGAATAATCCCAACGGATTGGCAGGGACACAATCAAGACAGATCTACCAGGATATTGCTTTTAGTCAACATTAACTAGTTTTCTCAACAGAACAAAAAAGATATGCATATGATTAGCTGCAAAGAAGATTCATCTTTGTAGGCTTTGCAACTTCACTTGATGGATGCGGAGGTCAAAATTCAGTCATTAAAGGGATGCTTACCAGTACTGTAATTCCTTGTTCTTTGCACAGCATGGCAATTGCACCTAGGGTAACACTCACCAGCACCCAGAATATAGAAAAATTATGTCCTTCCTTATCTGTCAAAATAAAGCATGCCATAACATTAGATTTATACATTTAATGTTAGAAATTTAAATAAAAATTTGAATTTTAAAAATATTCAGCATTTAATCTCACAATCTTTTCTATCAGTCAAGATCTGGATACACTGACTTCTGAATAAGCACTGGGCACCTCCTGCAATATGCTGGCATTTGTCCCTTTATTGCAGTAATTTTCTGTTCTCAGAGACATTAGGAATCTCCTTCTTTGCTAGACATTTTAGCCAGATTAATTAGAATGGCAGAAGCTTCACATGGTTTCCACAATTCATCTTCTGCAAAGGTTAATTCCCAATATCTAGACGCATTTATCATCCTTAGCTAGAGCTCTGTCATTACTGACCACTCTCTTCCAAGCTACCACAAGAGCAAGAAATTCCTTCTAATGGTTACACATGAGGTCTCACACACACAAACAGTTAACTGCAGTCTCATCTACAAAGGCAAAATGAGCTGCTTCTCCAGGGCTGCTGCATTTAGCAAGTACCTCATGTCATTTCATTAGCACTGCAATGGAATGCCATGGAGCTCAAATATTTCAGCATCTGAGCAGAGAAGCAGTCAGTTCTTGCACTCAGGAAGCAGTTTTACAGCAGGGTGAGGAACTCTGGGGTTAAGAGATCAAGGGTAACTACAGCTTCTACTCAAAGAAAGAACCTTTAAAGACTGCACCATGTAGCTTATTTTGGGTACTACAAGCAGGCATTTCTTAGATTAATATAACAATAAGCCCTACTTCAGCCAAGGTACTACCACACACAGAGCACATGGGTACTTCACATAAAACCATATCTGTCACAACCTTTACTCCACAGGTGCAAGCAACAGAGGAAAGCACTGCTCATTCAGAGGCAGTTTCTTGATTCAAGCAACACGGGCTCTACAGGCATCACAAGAATCAGTCTTTGACTTGGCAAGGTGAAAAACAAAGTTGAACTCTATGTTCATTGACTGAATCCACTTCTTAGTTTCCTTGATGTCTAGGGCAGTTCTTTCCTACTGCTAATGCAGGTTTGACCCTCAATACTTAAACAGAAGTGCACTAATGGTCTACGGAAAGGGTAAGTGCCATTGAATGGCAGATTAATTTCACCAGAACTAGACACCTACATCTAAGCTAGTATACTAGGCTCCCTTTCCAATTTGTTGAAAGAAAGGGACACCTTTAGGTCTTAAGTCACAGTGGTGGTGCAGACCACACTCCCAGACATGTTGTGATATCAGGACCAGCCAACATTACTGCTCTTTTAATTACAAGTGCAGTGGGCTGGAACAATTTGGCACCTTCTGATCTTGCCTATGGATGCAGTGAGTTGAGACAATCCGATACCTTCTTTCCTGAGTATAAGTACAGTGATGATAAGATTGGGATGATTAGGCACACCCTAACTGTACCTGAAACTCCTGTTGCCTGGGAAATACACACAAAACTCCTGTTTGGATCACAGCCCAATCTAAAAGGTGCCAAGATTACCTGACTGGAATTATGGACACAATGAAAAAGTACTGACCAAAGTCTATCTTGTGATCCTATAAATAGCAATCCTAAATGAGGCCCTTTGAGCACTCTGGGACTGCATCAGCCTGTGATCCCATACCTCCCCAGGTTGGGAGGCCTCTCAGGGTACATTTCTTGAGGTTCACAGATTGTCTGCTGATAGGTGCTGCTGAAGAAGAAGGTTCAAAGATTGCTGGTAAATGCCAACAAAGGAAAAGAGTGAGTAATTCACTGTAATTGGATTTTGCAGTTTAAATCATAGGCTAACCTCTGTGTTTGTGTGTATGCAATTTGATTTAGGGAAATTTGTTGAATCTTTAACCAATTCCCTGTGCTGATTGTAACAGATTGTTATATAATATTATTTATGGTAACAGTGTTAATGAATCTTGTATTGCTCCTACTTCAAAGTTATACAGGACACATACTAGCATGCTGAATTAATACCATCAAAATACCTGTATCTAACTCTCTTAGATAAAAAATGTTGATCAAGTCTTGAACTAAATCCGGATCCAACTGCAACACTGCTCTGAGAAAGAGTGTAGAAAGCAAGGGGATCCATTCTGAACATCATGATTCAACAGGAGGGCTTTCATTAATCTTTTCATCCCTGATCTCAGTGTAAATCATTCCAGCTCAATTCTAACTTGATTTTTCTTTGTATGTTTCTTCCCTATAGTAAAGCAATAGAGTTAACCTTGCCACTGAACTCTGTTAAGTCACACTTTTACAAATTGACAGTAAAATGGCTCTTGCAGCTTTGATGGTGATTCTTTAAGCAGCCTAAATCTCTGATCTGTGACACGTACCTAACTGAATGCAGTTGTCCAGCTTTCAGAGAAGCCACTCTCTCTCTACTGACTATAAAGGCAAACTAGCATACTAGCTCAGGTGTTGTTGGGTTATATACAAACTATATTCACAACTGTGAAAATTATCTGCTGACCTCGGCCTCCTCTGTCGTTTTGAAGCAGACTACTTCTTTTGTGACAAGAGTGCATAAGCTTTCATAAAAATATGAGGAATAATAGCTTTTGAGGTTGCTTCTAGGATATGAATATTAAGATGTTTTGAAACTCATCCTTGCAATACCTAGTAGGCATCTGTTCCTTCTCTCTCCACTCCTAATTATGTCCTCACAGGTGAAATAAGACTTAACAACAGAGGTGCAAATGTTATAAAATTAAAAGCAAGCCTTCCAAAGGAAAGAAGTCACACATCTCAATACCAAAACAAAACCCGTGCAGAAGAGTTGGATATCGATGATCTTTAAGGTCCCTTCCAACCCTAACTATTCTATGATTCTATGAAATACAAAATACATCATTATTAAAGGCACACTACAACTCAAAAAAAAAAAAAAAAAAAGCAATGAGGAAACTCCACCCCACATTAATTATGCAGAAGAACAACTGATGGTTGCAATTCAGGAATAATGGCTGCAATAAAGGAAGAGGCTTCAAATTTTGTTCTAAGAGTATTTCTAAGAATAAAAGGAATTAATCCTAAACACATCTCCTGAAGGAGATCTTCATCACTTCAAACTCTGCAATACAAAAGACAGTCCTTGTTAAGCCAGCTCTTGAAATTCAGTTTTGCTTTGTTTGTTTTCAATGTAGAAATAAACTTGCTGAGGTAACACAAAGATAGAAGACAAACTAATTGACAGTGTTCACAAAATCAATCACAGAATCACAGAAAGTTAGGGGTTGGAAGGGACTTGGAAAGATCATCAAGTCCAACCCACACTGACAGAGCAGGGTTACCTACAGCAGGTCACACAGGAATGCATCCAGGTGGGCCTTGAATGTCTCCAGGGAAGGAACTGCTCTCCAACAGCTCAGACCCCAACCTATACTGGTACCTGGGGTTGTTCTTTCCCAGATGTAAGACTTTACACTTGGCCTTGTTGTAATTCATTCAATTTCCCTCTGCTCAGCTGTCCAGCTTGTCTAGGCCCCTCTGAATGGCAGCACAGCCTTCTGGGGTGTCCACCCAGTTTTGTCACCAACAAACTTGCTGATATACACTCTATTCCCTCATCCAGGTCATCAATAAATACACTGAATAGTACTGGTCCCAAGTACTGACTGCTGGGGGACTCCACTAGAAACAGACTTCCAATTGGACTCCATCCCATTGACTACAACCCTCTGGCTTCTGTGCTTCAGCCAGCTCCCAACCCACCTCACTACCTGATCATGCAAATGACAATCAGTCATTCTTAGTAAGCGTAAAAGGGAGACCAGTGAACAAAGCCAAGTACTTCACTGAGTTTACTAAAGTAAAGCTCATTCACTTGAGAGATTTCTTCTTCCCAGAATGAAATTCTGGAGGAAAAGTCAGGACAACAAAGCACTTCTCAGAGCAGCAGTGTTCAGTACACAAATACAAACCATCTTAACACAGGAGATAGTAGGAAGTATCTATACTGAGACACCAGCTGGCAATTCACAAATGCTTTGATGATTCAAAATGTAAAAGTAATAGTAGAAAAGGAACTAGGATGAATTATCACAGACAACTGTAACAGCAGCACACTCGTACAGAAACAAACTCAAAAAGAGTTTCACAAACTGAGAAATGGTAATACATGTAAAGAAAAAACCCCCCAGTTCCACTGATACATTAGTCAGAAGAGGAACAGGAAGGAAAGAGTTATTCCAATACTCACTGGGAAAGAAAAGAGATAATGCCAAGAAAATAGAACCTTTCTATGCCTTTTTGCTTCATTTTTTTCACAAATAGGTCAGCTGCAATCAGATGGCAGGCATGACATGAGCAGAAAAGGAGCAAGAACAAAAGCAAAAAACAGTGAGCTAAAAGACCCAGAACTAATAGAAAAGTTAATCTGTTTTAAACTACAATGACTGTTCAAATTTACTACACAAACCAGATTAATCTCAACTGTTACCTCTGAGAAATCATGAAAAACACCTGAGAATCCAGAAGCTTGAACTAAAATAAAACAATGCTTACATGCTTTAAAGAGGAAAAGAGATGAAAGAGTAAGATAGAGAAACAAAGCTAAGCCAGCTGTTCAAGATTACTCAAAAGAAAATAAAACCAAAACAGACAAAATATTTTGGTATGACTGTTTGCCAAAGACATATTTTAGACATTTGGATCAAACCAAGTAAAATTTCTGACTTGGACAGTAAAGGAACCCAAACCAAAGCACCTTCCCGATGAAAGCAAACTTGTAAAGAACATATACTTGATTTCATGAAGGCCCCAAATTTACCACTGAAGACAGTGCTGAAAAAAAATACGGGCTGCATGAAGGCATTGTAGAATGAGTACAAATAGCAGCTGGAAAACTACATTATGAGTAGCTTATTGTGAAAAACAAACATTTTTTTATAGTTTGGGCCTTTCCTTCATCTGGCTGGAACAGATAATTTTAAAAATTTGGATGATGGAATTATGAATATGCTGATTAAGTCCAGAGATGCTGTCAGGCTGCAATTGCAAATAAGTAGACTAAGGAGAAGTCAGAATTCCACTGACAAACTAGAGAAATGGTCTAGGGAAAAAAAAACCTGATAAACTAAACTCACTGAAGATACACAACTAAAGTTGTGCATAAACAGATTTGTTGTCTTGTAAAAATATCAAGTCTCAGATGCCAGGAATGTCTCAGCATGCCAAGTGCAGCCAAGCTTAAGTATGTGCTCCCAAAGATAATTAAAGCACCCAGCAAAAGAGAAATAACGAGGAACCCATCAGGAGGATCTTACAGGACTTTAATACAACACAGTCTCCCATAAAATCCTCATAAAGAAGCTGTTGTACAGACTGGGTGAGGAGTCAGTGATATGGATTGAAAACTGACTGAATGGCCAGGCCCAGAGGGTGATCAGTGGTACAATGTCTAATTGGATGCCAGTAACTACCAGTGTAGCCCAGGGGCCAGTACTGGGTTCACTTTTCAACATCTTCACTAATGACCTGGATGATGAAGCAGTGAACCCTCAGCAAATTTGCAGTTGACACAAAACTGGGAGGAGTTGCTGATATTCCAGAAGATCGTGATACCATCCACAGAGACCTCGACAGACTGGAGAAATGAGCAGGCAGCAACCTCATGCAGTTCAACATGAAAAACTGTAAAATCCAGCACCTGGAGAGGAACAGCCTCAGGCACACTACATCCTGAAACCACCCAGCTGGGAAGCTCTTTGGCAGAAAAGCATCTGAGGGTCCTGGTGGACTTCAAGTTGAACATGAGCAAACTATGTGTCTTTGCAGGAAGGAGAACTAATGGTATCCTGGGCTGCATTAAATTTAATAAATAAATATTTAAAATATGTAATTATATATAAATATATATTACTCAAATAAATATATATTACTCAAATAAACATATATTACTCAAATAAATATTACCAACAGGTACAAGGGAGAGGAACCTTCTCCTCTGCTCTGCACTGATAAAACCACTACTTGAGTTCTGTGCTCTCCAGTACACAAGAGCCATGGACATAATCAAGTGAATCTACCAAAAGGCTAGTAAGATGATGTAGGGATTGGAGCATCTTGTGAGAAGAGACTGAAAGCTGGGACTGTTCAGCCTGAAGAAGAGAAGGCTCAAGGGGATCTCATCAGTGTACATAAATATCTGAAGGGAGGGTGCAAACAGGACAGAGCCAGGCTCTGCTCAGTGGTTTCCAATGACAGGACCAGAAGCAATGGTCACAAAGACAGGAGGCTTCCTCTAAATACCAGGAAACTGAGAATGGAATACTATACTCCTAAATACCAGGAATACTGAGACATGGTAACAGAGCAGTGGCACAGGTTAACCCAGTGAGGTTGTGACAGCTCCACCCTTGGAGATACTCAAAATCCATCTGGACACAATCCTGGACAACTGATTCTGGGTGACTCTGCTTGAACAGGTTAGCTCAGGTGACCTCCAGAGGTCCTTCCCAACCTCAACCACTGTCATTCTGCGATCAAGGCAGAACACAGACACATCAAGGGGGAGCCTTAGTGCTCTGGCCTCATTTTCATAATCAATGGGTGAAGCAGAAGCCAGTCAAGGAAAAGAGATGCTTTAACATACTGGTTCTCTGCCTTTCACATTACACAGTCCTCCTAGGTTGGCTTCTGGCCCTAAGAAGTGAAGAATCACATACAGCACCAAGTATCTCAAAAAGTACATATTCCCCCAAATCAGAATAACCTCTGTTCCTTTGCTTTTTTTTTTTAGCAGCTTCAAAATGCCAATAAAGTCATACCGAATTCTAATATTATGAAAATTTATCAGTGATTAAACTTCAAAGGGAAAGAATTTCAATTAAGAAACATTTTATCTTGTGCTTGTTCCTGGGTGAATGTGTACAACACCCCACCCCCACCACCTCCAACTCCAGAAATCTCAGTAAACTAGGCTGGAAAACAAGATACAAAGACTGTCATTCAGCATTGCCTTCAATCTTTTTTTTTTTTTTTTTTTTTTTTTTTTTTTTAGTGATTTGAAAATATAAGCACCAAGTAAGTGCTAATTGTTATTATGAGATACACACATGCCAAGAGAAGTAATCAGTCTAACAAAGCACATTCCTCCAACATGGTGCTGCTTCCCACCAGAAAAATTGTGTCAGAAAATGAAACCAATCTTTCATTGGCACCTGTGCCTGGTTGAAACCGGTACACCATACTGTGAGTGGGCATTGTGCCACTCTAACAGATGGACAAAACTGTAAGCATGCCAAAGAAACAGAGTACTTGCCTCTCTCTTTTTTTTTTCTTCTTCAAACTAGAAAAATAGTGTTTCTATACAAAACCAAAATGGGTTGCTCAGATGGTCCCTCTTTAAGAGTATACTAAGTCTGAAAGTTGAGAGAATCTAGTGAAATACCTACATAAACCATAAACAAGGCACAAGGACTCCTCCATTTAGACTGCTTGACTTAAATACAAGCATTCCTAGAGCAAGGATGCATACATTGTGGAACTGACTGATCCTAAATTTATGAGCAGCAGACTGATCACACCTCAACTCTGCCTTCCAAAATGCTACTCCTATTTCAAGAGACCTCATATTGCAGTGTCCTAAATCCACAGGTCAATGAAAACAAATTCCTTAGAAATTAATGATATAAAGAAAATACTACATTTAGAGTATCAAGCTTAAACTTAAAGTCAAACTAACAATGTCCCAAACAATCATTATCAATTCAGACACTTAGGCATTTGGCATCTCCTTCTTCAAAGTTGGTTAAGCAACTTAGAGCTCAGCCTGGTGACAGCTTGGAACAGTTTAAGAAGTCACCATTATCAGGTGAATCCCAGTAATTGAATCTGTGAAAGCACCTACTCCTATGAAAGTTGAAACAAAGGAAGTTATGTTGAGGTCCTGCAGGAACTTTTAATTTTTAACTAGAATAGATTACAAAAGCTCATATATTCCATTGATGTACCTTGCCTGCAGGTAGGATCTTTTCCAAGTAAACTACTGAAGTCATCTAATCAAGCTCTAGGCTTGTGAGCTGCTAAGCAAAGGGCAAAGAATTACCTAGTCTTAAAAGATCACAGAAGAATTAACTTAAGATCTCCTTGTATATCTCCCAGTGTACATACTACTGCAACTCAGCTCAGTGTTTCACTTAATAATGAAATGACAATAAAAAATTACAATAACAAAACAACTCATCCAAGCATCTCAAAACTCATTACATGAAGGCTACATGAATTACACCATATCAGACAAGAAAAAGTTAGCAATAACTGTAAAAAAAAGTCTACTGTTTCTCCTCTGCCCTCTAAAACAATAAAATTTCTAGTTTTTTCCACATGCAACTATTCCCTCCCAATGTATGAACAGCATGGCACACAGCTGAATAATCAGAGCCCACACGGTCACTAATAGTAAAACCTCTGGAGTAATTGCCAAAGGGCTAATAAATTCCTCACATCTTCACATTGACTTCTTTCACACAGAAGATCAACATTTCTCATCTACAAGAGAGCCTCCACAACACAAACCTCCAGTATTCACAAAACTCATCTCTACTATCTACTTCACATACAAATTATCAATGAACAAGTAGATGGTTAATGGGAAACTGCACAAAAGAAAACAGAAACACGCAACCATTTTTAGTAATCATAGCACATAACCAAGCAGCTGATCCCCTGTTTAACATCCAGGCAAATATTATTCATTGGAAGCAAATTACAAACTTGTCATTTTACATCACTCAGAGATTTCCAGTAGAGATGGCAAACTCATGCAACTGGATCACTGTCAAAGTTAAAGACAAAGGAAAGAAAAATTAATCCTACAGCCACTTTCAATCACCTTATGAATTCTCTGAAAAGCTTTGTTAAAGTTCAGCAAAGTTCATAACCCACAGTTCCCTTCAGAACAGACCTAAACAGTTGTCAGCACTTGCTGTCCCAAAGCCTATGTAGCGGATTTATCCCCATAGTTGTTTTAAAAGATACAGAACAAGAACAACAGATTAGTTCCTTGCAAATATAAATGTCCTATCAAAGATAGTAACAAGAAAACTGTATATTGGGAAAAAAGTAACTGAATTTTACAAGTTGATAAGACAATTATAGCCCACATAACATGTTAAATGCTGGTACTTAAAAAACAATAATCAGGGCTACAGATTCTGGTTGAAAGAAACTGTCCAACAAAAATTACAAATCAATCACTTCAAGAAAACAAGTTGTAGTACATCTTGAGCTTTATAAAACCCCTTACTTTCCCCTAGTAATTTTCCAGTCTCAGATATTTTTCTGATTTCTAAATTCTAATTCACCTAAACAAAAGGTGAAAACAAGCACTAACCAGTCTCTCTCCTACAACTTCTGTTTCATTTGCAGAAGACCAAGAATGACAATTCAACAACTACATCTACGCTAACGAAACGCAAACCAACTTCTGGAACTCAGTTGTACACAAACTTCACATTACTTTGCTGCAAGAATAGTCAAGTTCTTTATGAAAGCCTTTGATAATCTATCTGTTTGACAGTAGCATTGGGATGCTGGTGACAAAACAGCATATGTTACTGAAGACACAATCAGATCAGTAGCCTCAACTCAAGACTTTTCAGTATTCATTTTACTCTGACACTTACTGGAAGTTCAAAGGCTGTAAAAGCAAACTGTCATCAAATTTGTTTTGGTAACTGTATTCAAAAGATAATACAAATTCAATCCCTAAATCCTGAAGGCTTTAGTTCTGCCCTCTTTAAAGTACTCCAAAAGAGACAGGTTACCATGCATCTCTTAATAACAGGAAACAGGGTGTTAGAACCCAGTATACTCAACTTTTCTGTAGTATCACTGTAAAGCAGCTATATTTGATTAGAAATATAAGCTTTATATAATAGAATACACAGAAAGATTTTTGGGTTTCTTCCCCATCTTGGTCTGAGGTAGAAAGTGATGCAGTACCAACTCTAACTTGGAACAGAACCATCAGTGTGCACTGCTGGTATCACAGACTTTCTGAAACTTGTGGATTTGCCATCAGAAAGAAAACATTTTTAGAAAAGAAAAGGTATTTTTACTCTGCTGATTAGGAGACATTGTTTAAGTCTGTCCTTTAAACTAAATCTGCATATTTTTAAAATGCTTGCTCTTTATCATAGAATCACAGAATGGCTTAGGTTGGAAGGGACCTTAGAGATGATCTACTCCAACCTCCCTGACAGGGGCAGGGATGCCTCTCATGTAGACAGGGTTGCTCAAAGCCTCATCCAGTCTGGCTTTGAACACCTCCAGGGAGGGGGCAGACACAACTTCTCTCAGCAGTCTGTTCCAGAGTCTCACCATCCTTGTACTGAAGAACTTTTTCCTAATATCCAGCCTAAACCTATTTTTCTTCACTTTAAAACCATTTCCCTTTGTCCAAGTACTGGAAAAGTCCCTCTCCAGCCTTCCTGTAGGTTGCCTTCAGGTATTGGAATTTATAGGTATATATCTATATTCAGGTATATATATATATTACAGGTCTCAGAGTGAGATCAGCTTGCACTTCAGACTCAGTTTTTGCTGTGATTCCCCCAGTATGTGTAGAATAAAAGTCATGTAAACTCATACAAAAAGGTCTTTACTCTTCATTTATCCCGTTGTTTGTGAATAGCTAGAACTGTTCACAAAATAAGGAAGTTAATACCACTAAAATGGAGGCATACAAAGGTGTTTGCCCTTCACATTCACTTTAATACAACAAAGCCACTGAAAAGACATAAAGCCACTTCCCTATATTTGATTACGTTGTCCTAAAGCCTTGCATACAAACACAGAATCACAGAACAGCCCAGGCTGGAAGTGGCCTCCAGACTTCATTTGGTCCAACCTTTTGTGGGAAGGGGAGCCTAGCACCCTGTCCATCTGCATC
The DNA here is from genome assembly GCA_023637945.1 of Phaethornis superciliosus. Lineage (NCBI taxonomy): Eukaryota > Metazoa > Chordata > Aves > Apodiformes > Trochilidae > Phaethornis > Phaethornis superciliosus. The sequence goes on along the minus strand of JAJQWJ010000001.1, from coordinate 144,668,101 downwards.
TTGAAACTCTCCAGCGATGGGGCCTTTGCCTTATCTCTGGAGAGGTTGTTCCAATGACTGATTGTTCTCACTGGAAAAAATTTCTTATATCTAGAGGAAACCTCTCCCAGTACAACTTGAACCTCCTGCCCCTTGTCTTCTCTGTGTGGCTCCTTGTGAAGAGAGAGTCTCCATCCTCCTTGTAGCTGCCCTTCCCAATACAGATACTATCCTTTCTTATGTAGACACTACTGGTTAAACACCTGCCTGACTGGTTGCCTCTCACAAAGGAAAAAAATTACAGAAAGGACAGAAAGCAAAACTGATCTCAGTGGTTGGTGGGGTTCAGCTGGAGAATATATGGGCACAGTAGGGAACAGGACTGCCATTTGGAAGGATCATGACAAGCTGGAGGAGTGGGCTGACAGAAGCCTCATGAAAATCAGAGAGTACCATGCAGCAGTCCAGCCTGCAGACTTCCTAAGTAGCAGATCTGGAGTTCCTGATTTACAATTTGAAGATGAGCCAGTAATGTGCCTTTGCAACAGTGAAAAAGGTTAAAAATTAGAGTCCTATACAGAAGTCTCCAGTAATCATCCTAAAAATTTGGCTCTTGAGTTCCTCAGGCAATGATTATTACCCCATCATATAGGTCTACTTGTACCAACAAACTGAAAGGCACACAGCCAGTATTTTGATTTGTCTAATTTACTCTGGCACCAACAGAAGAATCAACAACCAGACCCAGCAAAATAGGTGAGAAAAGAATAAATGAGCAAACAAAGATCCCAAGGCCAATTTTCATGAAGACATTAATATTGCAGTTGAAAGAAATTAAACCTGCTCAAAGGGGAGAAAAAACACCAGATGTGAACAACAATCACCATAAGTATTATTTGAAGTGGTGAAGATTAAGTTAGACTTACGGGATCAGCTGTAGAAATACACAAAATAATTTTTTAAAAATCTGAACTCCAATAGTTGGAGCTATTCACAGCATCTGAGAGCTCACTGTGGCCCAACTTACTGCTCACAGCCTACAGTAAGTTCTAGGATGTCATGGTTATGTTGTTAAGCTACATCACCTAAAGGCAGCTCAGGTATTGCTGTAATACTCTGGTCAAATAACAGTATCACAGGCTGAACTGACATACAAACTCTTTACAACATAGCTTCTCACAAGTTCACCAAATGATTCCCATATTTCCTGCAGTGGGGTATATTCAGATACCAGATTTTCTGTCCTGTATCATTTTACATAATTATTAATGTATTACTTTGTATTTATTTAGTAGACCCCTAAAATAATTAATCCACAACCATATTTGAACTGCCAACCTGCAAGCAGATGAAATATAACAAATCTAAAAGACCATCTGAAAAAAAATCTATGAGAGATTTGTTCATGTTACATACAGCTGATTACAAAAACTCTATGAGTAACACTATATTCAGCATGCATATGCCAGCACTTGCATATTGCAGGAATTTAGAGGGTTTACTCAGCTAATTCTTTACAATTAATTAAAAAAACAAATAAGGTTCCTAAAGTTTGTTAGCATTTAAGCCACACCAATGTAACTGCATACCAAAATATTTAAGAATATACATTTAGAGATTTCTTTCTAAACTTATTAAGTATTTCTTTACATTCCTAAATAATAAAACATTTAACAAATAAGCCTATAATGCAACAGACTTTTCTTAAAATAAATTCTTAGTGCTTAACAGGGATTAGGAACAGCAACCCAGCTCATCTAAAAATAAATACCTGCTAAAGGTGTAGTTTTGCTTACTAATATTTTACAAGGGTATAAACATTAATAAAATCAAACCACATCAAGCTGACATTTTTAGTTTTGCTATACTTCACTGAAATGTATGAATGCAGAAAACAAAATTATAGGGGCAAACAGAATGCTTACTTTCTCTAAATGCTTTACAGTAGCCAAGGAATGACAACAAAAAGAACAGGGCACACAGCAGGTCTGCTCTGCCAACAATGCCAGCAACCTTAAAAAAAAACAAAACAAAACACAACAACAGTTTTAGATTGATTTCACTCTTAGAAAAGCTGAGATAAAGGCACAAATACACACACAAAGTAAAATGTATGAAAGAATATTGTTGTACACTCCCCTCCTTTTTTTTTTTTAACCTGGTTTACTAGGTTAGTGATACCCAATTTTCCAAGTCACACCCTAATTTTGAGTGGGTATCAACCCAGTAAATAATTGGCTTTAATTTATGAAAAATGGCTCTTTGGAGACATTAAGAAAGACCTCACTGAATAAAATGAAGGCTCTGCCTCATTCCATCTGGTTTCTGGATCAGACTGCCTTTCAGTAGAATTTTTCACAAAAAATCCAACAAACCTGGCAGCTCTGCTGAAATAAAGACTGCCCACTTTCAGAAGACAAAGCCAGCTGTAGTCTGAACACTCAGAAAGAACTAGCTTCAAGGATGCACAATCGGGGTAAAAAACCCACACATCCCTGCAACTAGTTTTTTGGTGTTAAAAATTAACTGATTGCATTAGAGCTACTTCTAAGCACATATTGTAATAGAAACTATACTAACACAACACAAAAGAAAATTAAAGGAATGCCTCTGCTGTGGATCTGTGCCAACACATTTAAATCAAGAGCATTCTCAGGGCCATCAACAAGCTTTGGTTCAAGCCCTTAAACTGTACTTACAATAACTTACTGAGAAACAGCATGACATATTTTTGGATCTTCATTCCTCAATTACACCAAGTGTCAGGATACATAATGAATTTTTCATGGAAATCACAGGAGTTTAGCAGAGTACTGTACAGGCCCTGAGGTTGGGACCCTGCTAGAAAATACACCCAGAGCAAGAATCATGGAAACACCCCTTACTTTACAGCCTATCTCAACTTCCTGGAACACTGTGCCCCATATTTTCAGAAGATGTACACAGAGGACATTCTGAGGCAGGACTGAAGAACTACAAGGGTTTCTTAATTCTGAGGTGATGTTTCTGGGAAAAAAAGCAGAAACTTAAGACTATGCCAGTTGTCCCATTTTGTGAGTAGGAGAGTAAAAAGATAAAATTTATCTTCATTTTGCTTAAAGGCATCTGCTAATCCTCTCTTAGAAATTTTAATTTCTATTTCATTTTAATGTCAGTCTGACATGATGGAACAACTATTTCTAAATAACATCATAGAAAGAGAAGTAAATGCAGAGGCATGAGCATAGGACTGAAGCCACTGAAAAGACTCTCCCCCTTTACCTTCAGCTTCCCTAGCACACCATAGAAGGAAAAACTATTGGACTCCTAAAATTCCTTCAAAAAACGTTGTGATTTATCCAAAGCCATGCATCTAAACGCCTTGCTTCTTCTTCTGTGTTATAAAGGAATTACAAGAATTAACCCAGTAGCTGTGGAGTGCTTTGAAATGTGAAGATAATGAAGTGTCGTTCTGCTTCAGGAGCTGCTCCCAGATAATGAGATAAAAGGTGAGCTGACAATTATGAAAATAAATGCCAACATGTTATAACAAAGAGATTAAGGGGCTATTAACACACTTATGGCCTCATATGACTTCAACAGTACAGTGTTAACTCAAATGCAAGATCAGGCCTATATTCTCTGGTAACAATGTACACAAACAAACAAACCAACCACACTACAGTTTTAAATTATTATGAAGTGTATTCTTATCTACATGTTTTGTAAAGTATTTCAAGCATTCCAAAAACTAAGCATTTTTAGAAGAAAGAACCACAGCAGAAGAGTGTTTACTTGTAGGTAGAAAAATTATAATGGCAAATGTTTTTCTTACATAGGTAGAGAAAGCATAAAATTTTTCAAGATGTTTTACATGACAGTTTGTATTGTGCTGTATATACCAAACTCCAAAGCAGCAGACAGATTCTTCATAATTTTATGTCAAAATATGTCATCTCATTTCAAAACCAAGATGTCATGATACTTAAAACTCACAGCTTTAAAATTGTGATGAATGCTTTTTGAAGAGGTGCTGCATGACATACACATGCTAGTACCACAGCAGAATCATGACTGCTTCAGTGCAGCAAGATTTCTTATTTACTGTGTAAATAATTAAAGGTCTTCGTTAATTCATGAATCTTAGAAGAGACACTGTATGTAAGCATGCAACTTTTTCCTGATCCAATGTTTGCCCAAAGCATATGCAAGTCTTCAAACCTTCTATATTCAAGAAGACCACAGCACTTACAATTTATTAGGCATGACTAAGGTCTTCTTAACATTTGCCTGCTGTGTAAACATTTTTTCAGAGTCAAATGGAATGGAAAATAAAATTATGGATATTTATAAAGGAGTCAATTGTAGCTCTATTACAAAGTTAAGACTCAAGTGAGATTTCTCTCTACATGTCAGAACATCAAAAGCACTAAGGACTCATTTTACTTCACTTTGACATCTAGAGTTGACTTTGAAGAACAAAAATAAGTGGCCCTTCTGACACTACCACAACAAGCTCTTACCAGTAAGTTATTCTGCAGGAGAGCAAATGCCAGAGAATGACTGGTAGGATGTTTTATCTATACTGCCAAAAAAGGTGTCAAATTTCTAATACAGAACTTTGCACCATCTCTAAGCTTCCAATATATGCAGGCTTCCCAGTCAGATAAGAGGCATAGCTTTCTATAACCTCTTCTCCATCAGTAAAGTGCAAATCAAATGAAAAAAAGCCAAAGCAGTGACACAGTGTGAATAAATGAAAAAATCAGTCACACACACATATAGATTAGGGCACACTGAGGATTCAATATTCCAAACTAGCATAAAGAACAAAGTTAAAGCTAGTACTTTTTCAGTAGCTTGATCTTTCCAAATTCTAAAAAAATGACTCTTGCATTGTGATTATTTTATACTTTATTTATTCATTATTTCAATATTAAGCAATAGAGGACCACATTCAACAAGCTCAGTGGTATTTAAGTTTTTCTTGTCTTTGAGTACAAAAGAGCTTTTTAAGAAAATCATCCACTTTTCACTAGATGTTTCACACAAGGACTTTGATCTTAGGTCAGGTATTTCAACCAGTTGCTACACATGTGCCATGTTTCTATTCTACAAATTTTACAGTTTCAGCTTCCAGCCACTGTTATGATTTTGTCTGCGCGATGAAAGGGCCCACTACTATCAAATTTGTGTTCTCTGTGTACACAATTACAGACTGTGATAAAAAAAAAAAAATTAAAATCCTTTCATCTCCTTCACATTAAAAATATACCCACAGAATTTGATCTCCCATGACATGGGATGGTTTCCAGTCCTTGAATAAACTTCATGGCTTTTCTGAGCTCTTTCCATTTTTCTGTGTCCCCCTTGGAACACAGATTCAAATCTGGATGAAGTGTTATAATACAATCACATACAAAGTTCATATAATGTCCCTAACTCCAACTGTCTGTCTCCTTGGTTCAGTATCAAAGCAAATGGAAATTAAAAGTGGTCATGCATTTGCATGCAGTTTATCTTTCATTCTCCTTGGCAGTTCATGAGCTAATGTTTCTAGTAATGAATTCTTAATCCAGTAATTAGGGAACCTCTCTAGTTTAGGGCTATCCTTCTTTAGTTATTGTGCTTAAATGATTTAATTTATCTTCCTTAATAAGGTCCAGCCCTGCGGAATTACAAGCTTCTGGACATACAAACCATAATATTTGATTGCTCTCAGAAGACATGTGCCAAGTGAAGTGCTTAGAATATATAAAAGCAACGTGTAGAGTATAAGGCTATGTCAGAATTAATTACTTAAGATGGTAAAGAACTTCAAAGATCATTGGAACTAATTATCCAGTACTTACACATTCAGTGTGCACAGGATGTACAGCAAACAGCAAAGCAGCCAGAAGTGATGTCTTTGGAGCCAGGTTTAGCCTTCTTCCTTTATTAGTGAATTGCAGTCCACCCAATAATATTGAGAACACATCAATCATCAGCACTGAGATAGTACAATGCAGTATGATATTGATGACATGGAAACCAACTGGGTAGAAGCCCCCCGCAAAAAGGTAATTAATTCTAAACAGAAAAATTAAGAATTACATAATGGTTAGAGGTATGCAAACAAAAGCCTACACAACACCATAGCAAGATCATATTAGACACAGACACACACAAAAAAATAAGGGGGGGAGAGGGGCTGAAATATACCAGCAAAAGCCAGCCACTCGTGATATTAACACTTAGCCACTCTAGTCGAGTGGACCAATGTCTTGATCTTTATTCATATGGAATACCATATTCAGCATAATAGGTATCCTTTCTCAAGATTTAGAATGCTATTCTATATAGAATACATAGACATAGAATGATATTATCTGTATCTGAAGATATAGTTAATACTACTATGTTAATTATACCTATGGTTACATAGAACCTACTTTTGGTCTGCAACATAACTTCAATGTGGCAATGCAGGAGTGTCCTGCAGATAAACAACCCAGCCTGTTGGGGGGATACCCTTGAGCAGAAGGGAGGCTAGGTCCAATAATAATCTGATGAAATTATTTTAATTAAATCCACACAGTGAGGAAACTAACGTGCACCGAAACTATGATTTCCACTGACATTCTAGATGAAAAACATCCTAGCATTTGGACTGACAATGTAGGAACCATCTGGATACAATCAGTATCAATCCAGAAAGCAGTCAGTTAGCACATCTTAGTAACTAACTTGTGAAAATGGTTAGAGAGATCATTCATGCAAATATTAGAAGCAGAAGGAAATGTAAAGTTAAAATTCAGTTTAAAACTGTATTCAAGACTGGAACTCTGTGATAAAGTGGACAGGGAGGAAAAAAAGGGAAAACCATCTTGTTACTGTCCACATACTTTTATGAATAGGTGAGATGTACAGAAATTTAGTCTGGATAGGGGATTTTATATAATTCATTTGGTCAGTTTACATGTGACTTAAGTGAAATCTATTAAAAACCCTAATCTATTGTAAATGTGGGACACAAAGTTCGATCTTAGGGAAATTAAGAAAACCAATTTCTTACTTGTCCTGGTTTAATGCCAGCTCAGTGTTAAACCGTGACACTTGTGAAAATAGCATTTTATGGACCATCTTCACATGATCATCTCTATTTTCAGATACAGTAATGACTGTATGCCAGCTCACTTTTTAAACTAACCAGCACTTAACTAAGATGGAATATACCACAGAGACCTTGAAAATAAAGTAGAACGTGTGCTGTGTAATGCATTGAAAGCTTTAATGGGTTTAAGACTGACACTTCCTATTCAGTTGCCTATTTTCAATGATGAAAATGCAAAGAAAGCCCAACAAACAGCAAAGTCCACATGCTAAGTACTCAAAATACTGAACTGTTCTCAGGAGTCAGAGTTTGTGCTGGAATATGAGGACTAAGAGTGGGAGTACTTCTTCCACAAGCACTTAGGTCCTTGGCTTAGACTGGACACAACTGCAGAACCAGGGCCAGGTCCCCATCTACAACACTGACTTGCATAGGGAAAATAAGGAAGCTTAAGACCAAGTCCTCAAGATTCTCTGCATTACTGTACTCAATTATGGTCCTACTGCTTGCTTAAATCTTTGTGCAAAAACCCGTGAGCTAAGAATCTACAGAAGTAATCCTCACAAACCTTTAGTTATTTGAGAAAACCAGCAAGTCATACACACGGCCAGACATTGCTCTCACTAGGATGCTCAGACAAAACCACTTCAAGTTAGAATATCAGGGGGGGAGAGGTGGGAAGACTATTGAGTGACCCAGTGGCATAAGGCCAAAGAACTGTTTGACAGATCAACAGGAAAGCAGAGAACAGAAACTACGATCGCAGTGTAAGTGGCAGCATGTCTGAGTGAAGGAAAAGTACACCTCCTAGTTCTTTGATGATGTGACCTACATACTGCACCATACTGCCTTTAGTACTAAAATATATAGGAACAGCCTCTGAAAGGTACATGGAGATACAGAATGTCAAAATAATATGCACTTTGGGAAAGAAGCAATTTGAAAATTAAAACTTAATTTGAGATTAAGATAGTAAAAAGGAAAATCATATGCAGGAAAGGTATTCAACTACCCTCCATATACTTTGACTCTCTCCTTTCTTCTTATCTCTTCCCTATAATCAATTGAGCCAATATAGGTTGAAAAAAAATGAAAAACCCACAAACACCACCACCACAAAAAAACCAGACATCAGCAAGGAGACAAATCTCACCTGAAAGTTAGGACAGTTAGTGGTCGATACGACTTATGACTGGTATTGCTGCTGAGTTTGCTACCCCAAAAGTCATGATGCCATAGATCACCAAGTGGGGTCTCTGCCCTGAGGTCCTGAAAGCAAACATTTAAAATTAACAGACTCTTAACATTTCTGTTTTTTCCAAAGCAGCTAAGACACAAGCAAGTTCTAACACAAGCTCATGTTAACATGGACATAGCAGCTGTTTTTATTGTTTGTAAAAAGCCTTTGATTTGAGGTTTAGGTTATCTTGCAAAGCTGCAGCAAATAGATGTTTTTTACTATTGATGTCAGTAGCACAACTACTAATGCAGGCTCAAAGCAAGGAGAGTAAAGATAGAAAACAACAATTAGCTCTTTTAGAAGTTTTACTTTGCACAGGACAATATTCAAGCAGCTTTCTTTAAAAATTCTTTTTACATGAAACAAAGAATCAAAATCTTTATACTGCTCTAAAACATTAATAGCAGAAGACAGAAAAATAAAGCATTATTTCAGTTTGGGGTGGTATAAGGGACTACTAAAAAAGACACTGCCAAGTCTGCTCTTGGTAGCATCTTCCTCAATTTTCTGTGAAGACAAGCTGAGAAGCTCAAACTAACATATTCACCTTCTACTTGTCCTTCTTCTGCTGCCCTGGGGCAACTAAATACCAATTTATGCTACATCAAATGTAGAGGTTAAATACAATTAAGACAAAATGTAAGAAAAAAATTGTAATAGCAAATCAATAGCTTTTGTATGACTGCTGCTATTACATCTGCAATAAACCATCTCACTTGCTCCTACAGTATGAGCTCCTCCTGTGGTCTACAGTACCTTCCATCTCACCCTTACCTAGCATTTTGGCCTGCCAGCAAGGCAAGAGATAACACCTATCACTGCTAGTCCCAAGTTATAGCCAAATGTCTGGGCCACACTGACTGGCTGTTGCTACACTGAACTTAAAATAACTCATTTCTTGCTTTGATCAAGACATTCTTACTTTCATCCATCCATCCAAAGAAAGAAATCCAGGAAGAGATTAGTTTCTACCACTGATCAAATTTGGCCAGTACTAGGGAATTGGTTAAAAAACCCCAAAGATTAGGAAGGGAAAGTACACTAAAAATCCTAGGACCTTGTCAAAAAAGCAAAGCATTCTCTATCAGGTTAATCAATATGCATAAGAGACAGCAGGGTAGTCTTTGAAATGTCCTATGCTTCAGGTATTGTTTATAGCATTCTCAGGGAAAATCTTGAAAAATCAGGAGTCACAAGGGACACTGTTTGGGCTTAAGAATTATTAAGGTGCAAAATTTCTGCAGTCTTTCACAGATGTTTCTAGTGACAAGCAATAGCTACAATTTTCTTTCTTCTCACAAGACTACAATTTTGGCCTTATTCCTCACCATTTCTGTTCCACTCCTCACCCATATGCACAAACTCTGAAGTTACAATTTGACTCTCAGAGTGGGAGTGCACTCAACCAGCAGCCCAAGAAATCAATACAGTCTGTTTTTCCAGGGGCAAGTTGGGACTGGGTTGTACACCAACATCTACTGAAGTCTCTGTACTCTGCAGGGGACAGATGTTAGAGGGTGTTGTGGCCTTCAAACTGTCTTTCCAGCCAACAGCACTGCTCTCTATGTACATCTGTCAAAAAAGGACTATGAAGGAGAGACTTTTTTGGGTTTTTTTAAGTATTAAAATTTTAAAAGTATGTCTTTCATGTCACAGATGACCTTCAATACCCTGAGATGGGAAATTACATTTGGAATGTGCAAGGCTAGATTTCTCTTTCAGCTAGAATCAGTCTTCCTTTGTCTTCCATAGGAGAAGCTGAATACATGGAATTACTTAGTGGTTAGATTACATTTCCATATGACTTAATAGTCTTAAGTTGTGTATCTCAGTTTTGTATACAAATTCTGCGAGAAATAGTTCCTTACATTGTATTTCCTCCTCACCAGACTTACCCTAAAATAGGAATGGTTTAATCTAAGAGACACATCTGTTTAAAAGTTACATATGATTTTACGAACTGAAAGTAGGTATCAAAGAATCTCTAAATATTTGATTAGCAGCAGTTTACAGACAGCACAGCTCAATACTTGGAGAAAGGTCAGTTTTGCTATACAAAGGCTCATGGAAATGACATATTGTGCCTGCATTTTTTCTAAAACAACTGTTTGTCTTGCCAAGCTAGTAAATAAAGACAAAAGCCAATGCTGTGTACCAGTTAAAATGCTGCTTAAAATGTCAAGAAAGCATCTGGAAAACAGCCTTGAAACCCCAAAAATCTAGTTATAGAAAGTTCCAAGATACAGTAGGCATGGTGTCAACTCCCTGTGTCTAAAAAAAAAAAATAATTAAAAAATTAAAAATAAAATTTGAAAGACTGGGATGATGACAGGAGCTAGTAAGGTAATAAAAAGGTCACTGCATGGTACCTAAAAAATGCTAGTATAGTAATGCTCAGTAAATCTACACAGTTACTTCACCTACTGTCTCTTCTATTGAATAGGAATAAATTATGATGTACTTTGTTTAATAAATTGTGCCTTTGCTAGATGCACTTCCTCTCCATTAAACAAGTGAACTCATTGTATTTTTCTTGTGGATTTTATATTCCAATATATTCATATGACCCCTGTATTAAAATGATAGTGTCACAAAAACCTCATTTAACCTCCTGGGAATGATAAAGGATTTTGATGTGCAAAATAGAATAAGCCTCACAGGTTTTCAAACATACAGCCTAGGTATGAATTAATCTATTTAAGCAGGTGGTTGAATTTCTCAGCATTGCCAACAGCTATAGTCCTGGTGAAAGTTGAGGGTAAATTGAAACATTTTGAAAATAAAAACTGAAAGAAATGGGAAAAAACTACAGATGTGAAAACTGCATATGCACAAAACAACCTGCCTTCTTTCAATATCAGTCTTTTGTTTATTCTTTCAGGAAGCTGAAATGTTTTAACCATGCCCCAAATAAAACTTTACAGAATGAAACACTGCCAGGAGAAAAAAAAAAAAAAAAAAAAAAAAAAAAAGAAAGAAAAGCAATCTCTTAGAAGCTTCGAGATTTATTTTCGATTTGGCAGATGTATTTTCCCCCCATACATTTATAACTCAAAGTATGATGACTTACAGAAGCATAATATAAATTTGCCTAAGGAAACAGTAATTCTGTGGGATTCTAAAAGGAACATTGTGACAAGTTGCCTATAAATCTTGTGCAAGGCAAAAATATGTGAACTGTATTCCAGCAATATGAGTCTCTAGATTATCCTCCCTGTTTCCTCATGGCTTTAGGAAAACAGAACTAACAGACAAGGGCGATTCTTTTTAGTCTGTCATTCTTTTTCCAAACATCTAAGAATTCATTCTGTCATTCTCAGAACTGCATGCCAGCTGATGACACTCAACTTCTCAGAGACAAAAGAATCTCTGCTAGAGGTTTGTTCGAGTTACATGTTAACCTCCAAGTGTTTCAAGGATTGTTCATGGAATGTATGATCAATTTTAAAACAGAGCATAAAAACACTCTTGTGTTTATTTTAAAAAAATACTGCTGCCACAGGAGCATTAAGTGGGAAAAAACATAGGAAAAGGAAGCTTTCCCTGCTTCTGTAATAAATTTATGGATGAAAACACAGATGAAGAACCCCCGAACCCTACAATCACTTAGTGATGCATTATGGATCTTAACCAGAGTTAAGTTTATTCATTGGGTTTACTCATCTGTCATCCTGAGAAGATAACAGAAAAATCTCCTATTGACATCAGTATTAGAAAAGCATAAATTAGGTCCATAGGCAGTCTTGAGGTACAGGTACCCTGTGAATCAGTGTTACTAAACACATCCCAACTAGGTAACACTTTCTTAATCTTTCTTAGACTTTGCCTGCATGGCATGGCAAAAAGAGATCCCTTCCCCTTGACCAGATATCAGCAGTTATTAAGCAGAGCATCTGACTTGCTTAAGAATGAAAAGGGACACATATTGAGAGGGAAAAAAAAAAAAAAGGCTATTTAGCTTTTCCACTCTTTTATTTACTCATTAAGACCCAAGTTATGTTAGTCAAATAGCTTTAGGAGTAAGATTTTGTTAAGCATACTTATGCTTCTAGCTTTCCTCTAATGCTCTGCTGCACAGCTTGTTTGTCAACCTTAAATAGAAAAAAAGCCCACAACAAAATAAAACAAAGCAGAAAATGAAGTATCAGAAGTTCTCTACCAAGATTAAATATTTTGGGCCTACTTCAATCAACCCCTGACAATTTCTTTTTTTATTACCATTTATGTTAAAGGGCACAAGGGGAAAGAAGAGAGACAAACCTTATTATTGATGATGGCTTCAGAATCATCAAAGACAAAATCTCCATCATAGCTGTTAGCAAAACAGATGAAGGAAATCAATGCCACAAGTGTTTTAGCCCAGTATGATGGAAGGAGGAACCATGATACATCATGGTCCAGATTAGGTTCTGTTTGTGCCATTCTGTGAAATGCTTGTTCCAAGTTGGGAGCTTCAGCATTATGCTGGTTGCAAATCTGAAAGAAATACATACAAATGTACATAGTTGTGTCTCACTTAAAAAGAAGTCAAAAACAGCGTTGGGTTGGAGGAAGATAATGAAGTTTCATTCGACCTAACATTTTTCTCTTGGAGCATTTCATAATTACTGGAACATAACAGAACACGATTTTGTACTTCAAATGTAGAAGAAAGACAGTTTCTCATGGTCAGAGCACAGAGAAAAAGCCAAGAAATTCTTAGATTCTAAGTTAAAGCTTTGGCACAGACAAATTCTGAAACCTTGAGCAAGTCGCTGTTTTTCTGTGCCTTGTTATTCTTCTAAAGTATAATGAAGAAGAGTATCACAGGGACTGTGGAGTATTTATAAAGGCCTTAAGAGAATGATAAGCACTAAAATTGCCTTCTGAGTGTGAAAACCATTTCCTTCTGAGAGCTTATTTTTTTCCTTTTAACTAAATTAAGGGATCTAGCCTTACACATAGCCCACATAGGGAACCCATACAAACATCACAGGTAGAAATATATAGAAAGCAGTTAGTGGACTAGGCCCTAAACGTCAGGAAATCAAACAATGAGACAAGATGTACACAGTTAAGGCCAAAGCAGTGGTCACTAGCTCAACCCTGTGCACCACAAGTACAGTACAGTCTAAATTCCATTGCTGTATTCATGGATTTAGGAGGTTGAGGTAAATGAAAATGACCGTGCAACCCCACAGCACTGAGCGATGTATCTGTGTGGAGGTATTAAGGCTGGAAGTTTACTTATGGGCCACCTTTACTTGGAAGGATCTCTTCTGATGTTCCAAAGCTAGATCTCTGCCTGGACAACTATTCTGCCTCTGCTTCTCTGGTTCTCCAATACTATTGTGAGTACTCTTATCAAGTACTGTTATAAGTGGCAGGGGCATGAGGTTACAAATAGAAAACTATAGAAATTCAGACATTGGAATGGGCTGCCCAGGGAAGTAGTGGATTCTCCGTCCCTGGAGATATTTAAAAAGAGACTGGATGTGGCACTCAGTGCCATGGGCTGGGAACCACAGCAGTAGTGGTCAAGGGTTGGACCTGATGATCTCTGAGGTCCCTTCCAACCCAGCCAATTCTGTGAAAAGCAAGGGAGAATATAAAAAAAGCTCCAAGAACAACAGGATGGTAGCTTCACAATTTCTAGGGGCAAAAGCTTAGCGAATTAACTTTCTTAAACATTACGTTTAATGTCTTCATACAACCTAGGAAGAAGCTCTAATCGTTTGGCTTCTTGAAGAGATCTGGCCATTAGAGCTGCTAAGGCAATTGCTGTGCTGCTTTCTGTCTGCAAAGCTAATTCCAGCCTGCCCATATTCCCAGTCTCTGTAGGCACACATGCACACAGCCAGGCGGTACTCCCTGTCACAGCAGTGCCTTTCTGGCTTTGAGGACCATACACCAGTCCTCCAAAATTCAGATAAAGTCGGTAGCACGGAGCCGTGCAACCGGAGAAAGAATGGAGAGGTTTTCCTCTTCAGGAGAGGAAAGCAGGCCGGCCCCTTTAAGAGCAAAACCTTTTCTCAAAGTAATTCACCTCCGTGCTCTCCGTTTGACGAAAACAAAGGCTAAAAGCAAGCCTGCTAACGCGAGGGCAGTAGATTGCCCTGCCCCTAACAACCGAGGTGCAGCATCAGCGCCCGATCAACACATTTGAAGCTGTTCAGAACCCACGTTGCCCAGAAAGTTTCTCCCATTACTCTCGCTCTATTTATCCGAGGTTCAGACGCTGCCAGCCCCCTCCCCGCGGTCCCGCAGGGCAGCCCAGCCCCCGGGGGCCCCTTACCCGCCCAGCTCCTTACCCGCCCGGCCGGCCTGAGGGCCCACAGGGGGCTGCACCCCCCGCCGCAGCGCACACCCCTCCGACCGCCGCCTCCAATGCACCCCCCGGCCGCCAGCCGGGCCGCACGCCGCTTCCCAGCGGCCGGCGACGACTGCCAGCCCCTCCGCCCTCCTCAGGTAAAAAGCGAGCCCACCCCGTCCCGGCGGAGAGCACCTCCCCGGGCGCTCCTCCCCATCCCCGCGGCAGCCTGTGTGTGTGTGTGTGGGGCGGGACGGCACCGGAGGGAGAAGGCGCCACGGGGAGTCTCGCACCGAGGCTGACGGCAGCCGTGCACCAAGCCCCGCAAACTTGAGGGCGTCCCGAGCGCCCGGCGGGAAGGAGCCCGCCCGGGAAGGCGGCAAGGGCGAGGCTATAAGGCGGCCGAGCCCCGCCGAGAGTTCCGCGGCCGCCTTACCCGCGCTCGCCGTTCCCCTTTGTCCTGGCGGCGGCCCCGCCGAAGGGGGTGTCCCGTCCCGCCCCAGCCTTCAGCCCCGCCGCCGCACACTCCCCCCCCCCCCCGCAGCGCCCGCCCTCCGCGCAATCCGGGCCAGGTCCGCCAGAGCTCCCGCCAGGCAGCGGTGCGAGGGCAGCTTCCCCCCCGGCTGCGGCGTTACCTGCCCGGAGAAGGAACCCGCACGGCATCTCCCACCCAGCCGCTAAACTCTCCCGCCCGGCGAGCCCCGAGCCGGAGCGGCCGGCGGGGGAGGGGCCGCGATGCCTTTGCCTCCGGGAAACATCCTCAGCGCTGATTGGCTGTCCTACTGCCCCGCCCCTCCTTCTCCCCGCCCCCTCAGGGCAGCTCAGCGCTCCCATTGGCGGTGGCGGCGGTGACGCGCGGCAGGCGGGGCTGAGGAAGCGGAGCGAGGTGGTCACTTGCTGGCGGCAGCGGGGCCAGGGCGACTCGTTGCCTCTCCGCCCCGAACTCCGAGTCCCGCTGCTTCGCACAGAGGCGGGGGACGGGTGCTGCCCCTTGCCTGCGCCGCCTTCCCGGAGCCCGTTCGCCCGCCCCTGGCTCTGCGTAGCCGTCGTTGTCCCGCGCACCTGGGAGCCCGCGGGGGGAGGGGGCTGGGCGGCTCATGCGGGCTCACCCTGCCACCGCAACCGTTAGGGTGGCCGTTAGGGTGGCCGTTGGCGCGGCCGTTAGGGTGGCCGTTGGCAGGGGCGTGCGGAAGACTGCCCTGTGTCGGGGCTCGCCTGGCCCCGGGGGAAGGCGGCGGGTCTGGGGAGCGCCTGTGCCTCTGACTGGATCCCGCCGCTTTTCCCTCAGGGCAGAGATCCCTGCAGCGGCGAGATTATCGCAAAGCGAAAACGCCCCTGGAAAAATGTTTAAAAGGCGGTAGGGTGTGGAGGGGGGGGTGGGGGTTGTGGAGACGGCGGGCTGCCTTCCGGGGTGATCTTAGGGCTGCGGTGCTCGGTATCGCTGCTGCTTTCCCCCCTAAGGCCCTAGTCCCGCTGGGCTTGTTGCGGGGTGTTTCCCGCCGGGTAGAGTGCTGTAAGTAAGCAATAAAAAGGCTTTATCAGGTGTGCTTTATTCATGCTTTTGATCATTGCGCTTTTCTTCTAAGGAAGTGTGATTAAATGTTGAGCTGTACCACCAAATGTTCGGCAGAAGCTTCCCTGAAAACAATAAAATCTTAATGTAATGAAATAGGATGACAAATCCTGGCTCCGAGCCAGACAGAGACATAGAATTTGGAGTGGGATTTTTGAGATGTTTTGCGTTATCAAGTGTCAAATTAACAAGGTTATTTTATAGCTCCTTTGAGGCTCTAACTCTCAAGTGGAAATGCTTCTTCGTGAGGGCTTCAGTGGTTGCTACCAGTAATTGTCTGCTTGACACCTGCTTTGAAACAGCCGCTGCACGACAAAAGCAGCTGAGCTCCTTGTGAGGCGGCAGCTGAACAAGCACAATTTCCAGGCTAGTATATTACTCCAGTATATGTGAAGCTCCTGCTTTTAAGATAGTAGTCTGTAACTTCTGCTTTTTCGACAGCTATCGCAAAATATCTGAGGTGTTTCTGGATTGGGAAGCAATAGAAAGCCAGCAGCCAGCTGTTACAAAGCATGCAAAGCTCTGTTCACTGGTCAGAAACTTCTGGTCTCCTGTGTTATAAGAGCTAAAATAAATACACAAAAGACCATGACCTGCAAAGCAGTAAACTGTGTCTTGTACTTTAAAATCATCTGTTTTGCCCTTGTCTCTGACTTTGTGATGTAGGTGGGAATAATTAGTAAGCTCTGTATCTTTGTATCTTTATTTTAAGTTTACTATCATAAAATGGTATGGGTGAAAGATGTCTTTATGACTGTTTAGTCAAATTGCCTTATAAGTGCGAGTTAAAATGCGAGATAATCTATAGCAGCATGCATTCTAGGTTTTTTACAAAGCATTAAGGTTCATATAACTTCCTAAAAAAGGCTGGTTTGCCACACCAGTTCATGTTGAGGTGGTTGATAACTCTTATTTTCTTACTGTTTCAACTTACACCCTCCAAACTACCTCAAATAAGTATTATCAAGTCAAATTCTTGTCAGCTATCTTTCCAGACTTTTCAAATCCTTCAGTCTTCCTGAGATCACAATATGTATAGACATTTTAAGTAATTTGTGTTTACTAATAGAAAGGCCTCAGAAGACAGAGAGGCCCAGTTTAGAAAAACAAGAAGTCCTCAGGGAAGGCAGTCTATCATGTATTCTCCTATCTTCTTTAAATTCTAATAAATTTAATTTCATTTAAAGCTTAAATTTGTACAAATGGAAGTATTTATTTTAATTTAAGCAGATGTAAGGTTCTGTGAATCAAGGTTGAGATTTTCCTCGCGGACTAATGGTGACAATTACCAGACTTAAACTAGTTGAGTCACTTTCACATTTCTGTGATACATTTTGTTCTGTGGAGGGTTTGACTTTGTCATATTTGCTGATGCATTTATTTCTACTGATGGCCCATTCACTGAGATGCTTGTCTCAGTAGCTCCATTGCTTGCATTTCTTACACATCTGTACATCCTTGATCTATGTTTTATAACTGGAAGTTCATTTGTTCAGTGTAAGGTTGCTGATATCATCACTTCTGGTTGAATTTATATACATCCACACAGCCAGAAGCACAGATGGCAGAAATCACCTCATCACCATTTATGTCA
Organism: Phaethornis superciliosus; assembly: GCA_023637945.1. Classification (NCBI taxonomy): domain Eukaryota; kingdom Metazoa; phylum Chordata; class Aves; order Apodiformes; family Trochilidae; genus Phaethornis; species Phaethornis superciliosus. Next base: position 144,650,354 of record JAJQWJ010000001.1, on the reverse strand, counting down.
ATACAACAGTACTGATTAGCATTTCCTTATGAATCAGACAATATATACACAAGTCCCTCCTCTTTTTTTTTTTTTTTTTCCATTCTGAAATAAGCCTATTTGTTAGGGTTTTATTATTCTGCTTTTTATAATACAGCAGCCTTTACAATGATGTTCTGTTATAATTGACGTGAAGAACTGCAGAGCAGATACCTGTTCTGCAGAGTTCCCTGGTTCCCTCGAAATCTGATCCAAATGAGCTACAGTTGCATAATTTATCTCCAGTCTGCTTCTTTGGAGGGTTATAGCACTTCAATTTGAAACAGTTCCTAAATACCACACTTTTTTTTTTTTTTTTTTTTTTTTTAATCTGCAATTTCTGGGAGGATATGTGCATGAAGTGAGTATCTCCCTGCTCTGTAGTTTTCTCAGCATGCTAAATTGATCTACCTAAGTGGCTATTGCATCCTTATTTTTAGCAGCCTGCAGTTGCAGATCTGCACAAAGGGCAATCTTTCTTTTGTAAGAAAGGAGTATGCACAAGACAGCATATTTCAAGGGATCAGCGTCTGTGAGTATCACAGCGACTTTGCAGGAAAGAGAATAAAATGTCAGGGAATATGGTAATGAGGGATTCTACCAAAATGCTTCAGAAGCCTAAAAAGACTGTCAGTCTTTACTGTAGCTGTTCTTGAAACAGCTGCATCTTCTCCATGGCCTGGATTTTGCCATCAGAAATGTAGGCATGGCCACAGAGCACAATTGCTCCTAACTGTAGGCAATCAGCTGGTCACTGCCTGTTGCATGGTTGGATGTGTGCAAGCATTGTATATGCAAACATTGGCACTACTGTTGTTAATAGTACTTTGATGGTCTCTTTCTCTGGGCAGCTTGTGTTCCAAGCATTTATTCTGCTACAAGGCATTTGAAGGAGCAGAAGGTCGTAGGCAGCTTGCTTTGTACCTCCCTCATAGGTTGTACATGTGTGTGTGTGTGTGTGTAGACAGAGGCAAACTGCTATGCCTGTTACAGTTGCAGTCTTGATCAGTCATAAGCCATGAAAACAAAATACAACAGAAACACAAGTAAAACAAGATTTTTGTCAGAGCAGTGGAATGAACAGAGCCTTCTTTTAAATTTTTTCCCCTGTCTCATATTCCTACACTTCCTGCTTTAGTAACTATAGTTCCTCTCATGACCCAGGTAAATCATCTTTATTAATATCTCTCTATATTCCTCACATTGCTTTTTGGAGTGCCACCTGCTCCAAATTCACTTTATTTTGTGACTGGCCAGAGCTATGTGTGTGCTCCCTGGTGAATGACCTGCCCAGACTTCTCAGCACACCAGCCACCACGTGGAATGGGTGGGCAGCTCGGTCTCTCCATTAAAGTATCTGTAGAATTGCTATACACAACCATTATGATTTTTACGAAATATGTAGGATCTGACACATCTGACATAAGGATGCTTGAGCCCCCTTTGTACTTTGATAACTCTGGATTGGGTGGGACAGAATTTATAAGGGGATTGACAGACAGACCCCATGACTTAGTAACTGCAGCGGTAGTGGGTCAAGGGTTGGACTTGATGATCTCTGAGGTCCCTTCCAACCCAGCCAATTCTATGATTCCATGATTCTATGACTTCAGTTTTGGTTAGAATTGAGACTTTCAGTCAAGTATTGGACCCCTCAGCCTGGCTAGTCTAGACATATCCTTGCTCGTTGTCTGAGAATGAGCATATCTGCTGAAGACTTGTTGCTCCATATGATGCTTAGGGTAGATTTGAAGGATTATGGCTCACAGTCTTACATTATGTTAAACTATATATTTAATCACACATTATCCTTCCCTGAAGTAGGTAACTAAGAAATAGCTTTAAAATAGTAGCGAACTCTGAAAGTGAGAGTTATGGTCTGCTATAAAGGTGGTTGTAAAATGTGTTCTTGTAAAAATAAAATGAAAATAATAAAATGAAAATGTTGTAGCAGGTCAAACACTTGTGAGTAACAAATTCTGCTGCTCTTGTTCTTTGAAGTATAAGAATCCTCATCACTACTCTTCACTACAGTTCTTTCGACATAGTACAAGATGTACTTTAGCTTGTATAGAAAACATAATTGTCTGTCAATAATCAACCTAAGCTTTTCAGGGAAAGTAGCAGGGTAGTTATGCCAATTTATTAGAAGTTAAGCATTAAGCCTGAATTACTTTACTTGTGCATCTGCCTAGCTTTTGTTATGTTAGAGGAAATACAAAGTCTTCATTTAACTGTGTTTTTTTCCCTCCACCCTCTCTTTGCCAGACACTGAAATGAAAATAACTATCTGCGCTTGACACAAGCAGGAGATAAAAAGAACATGTAAATGGAAAGTGGAACAGTTAAATCATTTTCAAAGGTACTGAAGTTTTCTTCCCAAAATTATTTCAAACTGTATGAGGAAAAGATTGGAGAAAGGTCGTCAGAATGGTTGCATGTGCTAACATACGATTTTAAAAATATTTCCAAATTTTATATTTAAAAATTGTATTGTCCCAATCAAAAGTCTGTACAAGCATCTGTGTCAGAATCAATTTGTAGTTAATTGCTTCTGTCTTTCAGTTTAATAGTCTGTTATCTACACACATGTACACAGGCACTTTTAAAAACTTCTATATCTGACTTAGGGCTAAATTGATTGCACGCTATATAAAATTGTTTGGGGCAATATAAATTCTTGTCCAAATAATTGTTTGAGCAATAGAAGATCAAGGAAATTCTAATTTACTAAAAAACCCAACAGCATCTAAAGTAGCTTTTCTTGAAAACGTTTGCAACCATGGCCAGAGAACCAGAAAAATTATTTGCCTTTTCCTGTATTACATAATTTTAGTGGATTGGACCTTCATAATAAGTCACCTAAATGAAGTATAAGTGCTGAATGTGGTAAATCAGTCTGATTGTGCCAGTTTGAACTGAGTAATGATGATGTGAGGTACAAGAAACAATGAATTGGGGCTGGTGCCTTCTTCCATATAAAGGTTCCCTCTCCAGCTATTTTTAGCTTTTCAACTTCATGTCTAACCTGGTATTTTATTCCATTTTAACAGACCTACTTACTTAACAATGGGTTCCATGAAATCCTGAAATTTCATCCACATGTAAAGAACTCTATGACCAAGACCAGTATTTTTAAAATAGGAGCAAAATAGTCTTTGAAGCTAACTCTAAAAGTGATAAGAGAACTCTGGAGACATATATACAGTGAGGCATTCCATAATATAATGTAAAAAAGTGAGAATCTAATACTGCATGATTCATATGAACCTGATTTATCACTCCTAAACCAGAACCTGGATTGAAAGATCTTAAAACCGCATCAGTGTCTGAGGCAAAACTGGTGAGCAGCACAATCCAACAGGGAGCCATTAGACAACACCAGACTGCAGACCAAGACAGCAGGGAGTAACACTGCCATAAAAAAGCAGAAATTGTTTTAAACTATTCTTGTTACTGGTATTTGTGAAATTAAATTGTTGGTCTTAATAAAATATTTGTGCTTCATAGACAGATGTGGCTGTATGCATAAGATGACACAGTGATGCTTGCATTTTAGTGTCTACTCAAGAAAGCACTGAGAAATTTAAGATATATGAGTTACTGTAGAGTGTAGTTAGAGTGTCTGCTTTTGGACAATTTCCAGCTGTGGTTTGTAAATAACATTTTTCTTTCCCTTCTCGCTCAGGGGTAATTATGGATGTATAAGAAATTTAAGAAGGAATACTTTATCTTTATTTCATCTAGAGTGGTTGGCAATGGGAGGCATCTCACTTTAGAGGTGGAAAACCTGAGGAATAACGAGAAAGTCACTTATCTGTGATTGCACATCAATGCAATGGTAAGAACAAGAAACAAAACCCAACAGAGATGGTTATAAACAGAGGCAGAAGAAAGATAAAATTCAAACATTTTCATAGCACAGAAGCTCCCCTCTCCTTCTCCTGACCATCCAAGACAGCTCCATCATAGGAGAACCAATACTGAGTTTTTCAGCTAAGCATTCATCTTCTGGAAGGCTTTTTGTTCCCTGGTAAAGCAGAGCTGATAACACACCCCTGGGCATAGTCTGAATTCAGACATAGTCTGAATTTTGTGACTCTCTCTTGCTCTCTTAACTAGGGATAAAAAGTATTATTCTTTTCTCTCTCCTCACCTTGACTTCAGTTTTGTGGTTCCCAGCCTTTTTTTATGGCTGCTTCTTGTGAGGAAATTATTCTGAAAGGTTTCACAACCAGCTTTAGGACTATATTTATGTGGCTTCCAAAACAGACCCTTATTAATAAGTTGGTCTGAGTAATATTGGTCGTTGTGCACCCCGCTTTGTACAGAGCCTGTCACATTTTTCTTATTCTTCTGTTGCCTACTAGGTCTTAATTTTTTTTTTTTCCTGGTAAGCTACGGCCCATGTGTCAGAATCCTACTGTGACAGGTACTATACAAAACCATAGGAAAGGCAGAATTCCTGCCCTAGAGATCATTTGTGCTCCACAATTTTGCAACATGTAAACGTGCAGAGTAACATTTGTTTAATAACATGTAGTAGATCTTGTAGGGAGTAAGGCAGGACCATTCTTCCATTGGTGATGGTCCTTTGCATGGACACAGGCAAACTATTTATGTGCTTTCCCATTCTGATACTGCTACAGAGCTCATTACATCTCCTTTTGGGAAGAAAAGGCCTGAGGGCTATTAATTACTCATTTTTTCCGTGTATAAAATGGGCAGAATGCAACTAATCTGTTGACAAGTCTGCAGGAAGCTGTCCAACTGTGAAATGATACTGAAAATTTCATTTTCTCAGAGATACTGTCATTTCCTCACATTTTTTTTTTTCTAAATAAGTCAGGAAAGCACTTCTCATTACCATGGAGACTAATATTTTATTGCAAAGATTGTAATTGCAAGCAATTTTCAAGGTTGCAGCCAGATTTTACAGAAATCAGGTCAATTGATGAAGTACCTGCACTCAGTGTCAGCTGCTGCAGTGAACACCACTTTCATTCGTAGTCTTATTTACATTCCAAGCCCCAGGGCTTGGCTGCTGGCAAATCAATTGTGGAATTGTGGGCTCTGATAGGTTCTGCACCAGGATAATAAAGGAAAAATAACTTTACTGAAGGGTAAACTCGCATGTCCCCCAGGGTATGTCAGAATAGCAATGTGCATGTAGGCAGTGAGTGCAAAAGAGCTGATGCCCCACAGGATCATATGCTGGCTTAGCCGTGGCAAGTCATTCCTGTAACCACAGCAAAAGATAGATGGCTTAGTGCATCACAAATCAAGGCCTGCTAGTAATAAGCATCTCTTGCAATTATTCTGTTTGATTTACTGAGAAAGAAAAAGAAAGAAAAATCTTACTGCCTTTTTTCCTCGCTTATTTTTTTAACACATAAAAAAAACCAAAGGTTAATTAACGTAAAAAAAGACAAAGAAGAAGAAATTGCTCCATTCTGCAAGGTGTAAGTAAAGCTATTAACAGTGCGCTTCATTCCTGCTCCCTGAGGCAAATATATGGATGGCTTTCAGCAAGTTTGTCTCTGAACTTCCTGTAGAAACCTTCAGGCAGAATCCAAAACTGTAAGAGATTTCTGGACTGCATCTGGTTGGAAGGACACTTCCACTGTTGTTCCTTACCTTTGTATTCATTCTCTTCCAAATGAGTCAGAAACTTCAAGAAGTTCTTTCACAATCCAGTGGCCTATATGCAAGGAAATGATCTAATGTAGTCCAGGCATTGGTTGGGAGATTTTTAAGGGAGATGTCAATGGTTTTAAAAAAACCTTGTCTAGCCATATGCATGTGGAGCATTTTTACCTTTTTTTCTGTATCTGCTGAGGAACAGTTCCAAAAAGTGCCAAGTGCTTCAGTGTGTGTGCTAACTTCAGTAGGTTTGCAGATGAACCCTTCAGTGAAGGAGATCAGAACCAGGCAGAACTGTAGCCCTAGCTACTATCTACAGACATTCACATTGTCTTCTACAGCTTCATTGTCCAAATGCAACTAACTTGTCTGGAAACCATTTTGCAAGATATCAGCCGTGTCTGAGCAGGTTTGATCTATTTTGCAGGTTCAAATCTTGGTAAAGTAATTTCCCTAACCTCAAATGCCACCAGCCTGGTGTGTGCCAAAGATGCAGTTCTGTACTCACTTGGCTAAGTTACCTCTTGGTATGACACTATAGGGACTTGTCAGCAAATACGCTTGTATAGCTTTAATGAATGATCATTTCTAAACAAACAAATTAATCCAAAAGGAGACGCTTTCTCTTCTTACAAGACTATCATAGTGCTCACTAACAACAGAACTAAGTGTAGAAAAAGAGCCTAATATAAGACCACTAAACCCATTTGATGCAAAACAGAAAGGCAAGGGTTCAGCTGCACTGCTAATCTTAAATTGTGGATTTCATGACAGCTGATACTGGAACTCCATATTGTGAAAATCTGTTTTAAAATATATTCTTTTCTTTGAGTGTTTTGTCAGCATATCACGTTGGCTGAAATACTGGGCATTAGTCATCAAATGGTGTACTGGAACATGAATAAGAGTTAAATCTCCTTAGCAGGCTAGGAGAGAAGGGGAAAAGTAGAAGATAAAGAGAAAAAAAATTAAGACCCCAGGCAATAATTATAGATGGCAATAATTCCAATTATATTGTCCCAGAAAATTGTACAACATGAATTTTTAAACATTTGCTTTCATGCAATTGTGTTCCCCTAAATATGTGGCAAAAGATTAATAGCTGTTGACTGCAATAATAACAATTTTTCTTCATGCAACTCAGTTGTGATTGTGTTGTTGATATTATAATTCCTTCAGGAATCATTATTTTATGTTTAGGTTCACCAAGTCTCATTCTGGAATGGTGCATCATAACCTGTATCAAATCCTTTAATTAATAAGGTAAAGCAGGTCCATACATGTCCAACAAGTTTGAGAAGGAATTTATAAAACAATTTTTGAAAAGCTGTAGGCTTCTGCTGAACAATAGGTAGAAAAGGATTTGTTAAGATTGTATAAGATTAAAGAATACTGATACAGTTGTACCAGCAGCTTTCCATGCTGTTGTATACTCCATAGTTCTGGAAAAGGCATTTCAGCTTCTTGAGCAGTGAAGCTGCTGGCACTGTTCATGTGCACTCCCTTCATACATCATTGCATCCATCTTAAAGCTGAGAGATGAGCAACAAACTCCCTAGTTTCAGCCTGGCTTTTATCAAATTACCCATTCCTGCCTACGGTCCTGATTGTCTAATGAGGAAAGAAAAAGGAACATGTGGGGAAGGGAGGAGTTCTTAGTAAAGGCTAACCTTCCTCCTTCTCTGAATTCCCGTGTGTCTCCACTGGCTACAAGTAAAGACTAATGAGACTAATCTTATTAGGCTACTGTGAATTCCCACCACAAAATCGTAACTTCTATTATGAATCCCATGCAAATAGCACACCCCTGGGCCATCTGTTTTTATTGTCACCCTGGTTTCAGTTTGTTTTGCTCTTGGGTCTCACATTAAGCCCTCTGTCTAACTTAGAATGGCATGTTTCTCACAGAAAGGATCTTTTTTGCATGTTGTCATGTCTAGTCTATGGCATTGCATCAATGTATGTAATCATGTCACTCCATTTTCTTATTTCCTTACAATACTGAATTTGTGTGACTGCTTGTTTTGGAACAAGGTAATGTCTCTCAGCCAAATTATGCTGATGTTAGGGAAGTTGCTCTCTCTGCACTCGTTTCTTGAACGCACCATCTCTCACCTTCAGCCTGATAGAAAACCAGGACTAAGAGTTTGGATGGACACGCTTCATCTGGCAAGGTTTAACACTTCCACCAGCTTGTCTCTACTTTCATGCTAAAAATTTCAGTGAAGACAGGCCAACCTAGAGTAAGCTCAGTGTGCAAGCCATTTGGTTGCTGTTTATTTATGAAAAAATATTTGTATTTTATATAATTATTGGAATTATCAAGACCCAGTCGTTGTCTTCTTCCCTGAAACTTGTATTTTTAGATAATGTAATGACCTAAAAAAACAGAGTACCATATGAAGCTTTGCTCTAATTTTCTTACACTTATTTCTCTTACAAGCATCAAAGAAAACAATTAAACACATATGAATATAATTTTTGCCAGTTATTTTCAAAATCTTTAATCACAGAAGCAGCTGTAACAGTTTGTTACAAAAACAGCCAGTTGAGGGGCTGCATTTTTCTGGTAAATCTAGACCTTTTAGGCAGACCCATGTTCTATTCAGGCATCTAGGCTTTTCTAGAGGCTGTGTTGCTGTCACATCACCCAAGTTTTGGTTCAAGGGAGACGTAAAGCATCAGAAGCTTTAGATGTGTACATCAGCTTCATCTTTGCTGTTGATGATTCTTCAGGTTTTGGAAGTAGAAGACCTTGTTTTGCTTGCTAAAAACTGTAGTAAAACACATATATTGTTTTTTAAACATGCAAAAGCCTAATAACTGAATCTGCTCAGTACTCTTTGACAGTTTGTGTTACTAGCAATAATTAAGTCATATTTTAGCAAGATAAGGATTCTCACAGGAGATTCCCAAGGGCTACTTAAGCTGGTAATGGTGTGTACTCACTGGAGAAAGTCTATCAAGGTCAACTGGAATACTTGTGAAATCCTTATCAACATGAATAAGGATAGATAAGGAATCCTTGCTGAAATTTGGGAGAATTAAGTAGTATTTAAAAATACCATTTAAATGCAGGTTTACCATCATTGTTGCATCCCGTAAAGTAAATTACCTCTCTGATTTGACTATGCCATACAGCAGGGTCACAATTACCTTTTTTTTTTTTTTTCCCCCTTAAGCTCACTGCTAGAAGTGTTGTATGAAAGAACCTCTTGGATTTTACTTTTCAGGACTACAGGAAAGAAATGGAAACAGGCCATGGAAACAATCTTCCTGCTTCTGAATTCAGCTTGATATTTTCTGCAAGTTCATCACCATGCTAGTTGAGAAAAATCCCAAACCAGCACAGATTATATACATAAAAATAAGGCTGGGAAAAAGAAATCACTTTTTAATATCATATAAAGCTTTATTAGTATGATATGAACAGAGTAATCCAAATGTGTATTGCTTTCACCAAGCTGAGAAGAAGGGGAGAAAGCATAGGTTAGCAGAGTACTTCAGGTGTAGTTTACAGCAGAATAAGCTACCTAATAGGTAAAGTATGTGATAGCAGGTGGTGTGTATGTAAATGTATGTATTTGCTGTGATGTATTTATATATAAACATGCACATAGATCTAGACATAGATTTATATTTTATATATATATATATATGAGTGAGTGTAATGACTGCTCAAAATGTCTTCTCTGGAAACCTGCTTGAAGGGGTATAAGAGCAGTTTTTCAACCATCTCCTGATAACTTCATTGTTATTTTTGATCAGTAACCATAGCTCTACTAATTTCTGTTGTACCTACATAGTAGACCACAATTTGTGTGCCTTTGGCATTTTTTACAATAGAGATTTTAAACTGCTTTATTGCAAGAGAGAGAAACTTCTGTGGCTCTCAGAATTCAGTGTCTTACCCAACTGACTGTGATTTTGGGGGGACTGAATTCATATTGATAGACCCAGATGAAGATTCTCTGCAGTAGGCATGGTGCTTTTTGGTTTAACAGGAGAACAGGATTGTAGCTGAACAGCAGAGCAAAGCATTTACTTGCACAGTAAACATACTCATAAGATTGCATCTGTTTTTTTGTTCTGTTTTGTCAAGCTTTCAGCCTAGCAGAAGTCCAAAGGAGCTGCAGGGGAACTTATGCACAAATCTATGAAAAGCCAGAGAACAGTTTTGACTGACTGAGGCCAGAAGTAGATTTGAGTAAAGTGTCTTGACTAGATTTCTCATTTTTATATACACATGCATATGCATATACACATACATATACATATGTTTGGTTCAAATGCAATGTGTTCTCTTATAAAAGTAAAAGGTAAAGTTGAGACACATCCTTCTACATCAAAAACAGTGCATACATTCCCATGGGCTTTCAGTGGGCTGAGATTTTCAAAGACAGTATTGCTAAACGAAATACAGAGCCAAGACTTGTCATGTTTGGCTCTTAGCAGTATACTGATGATGAAAGCATGTAGCAGATATATGTATTACTGAGCCAGCTAGCAGTAAAGCCATTTTTTACAAGTACATTTAAGTACATTTGCACATATGCAAAATATTCTTGTGGCTTCTCCCAAAAGGTAACCCAGTGATTTGTAGGGATAAACAAAATGTCCAGCCACCCACTAGATGGTGGCAAGGAGCATAGTTAGGTAAACTTGTATTTACATAGGTATGTGTGGTATATTTTGTCAGCAGAATCAAATTAATCTGCCACTAGATTCTCTCCTATAGGTACACACTAGAGCTAATCCTGCTGCATAGCAGGAAAATGCTTGGAGCAGTTGTCTAGGATAATAGACAAGCCCAGTTAGCTATGCTGTAGAGAAGAGGAATAGTTGGGATGTGTGGGTGGGTGTTAAACAGTACATACAGTGCTACACTTGAGATACTACAGCAGGAAAATGTTTTCCTAGTGGCAGCTGTATGATAGCACTGCAGAGTGCTCTAGTATCTTCAGAAAAGCAGAACACTCATGGCAGCAAATGTTTCTTGTTCCTAAAACAAAAGAGTGACCTGGGTGAATTAGAATACCCAAACAAAAGGTGTGTGATAGCTGAAGTGCCTGCCTCTGGCTTCCTTCTCACTGACCTGTGCTGCATTTCATTAGTTCCCTTCACTGTGGGAGTGGCAAGTGGAGGCCCTCACGGCTCTACACTCAAAACCATCAGCAGCAAATCCAAACCAACTTCACTAGAAGGCATCACGCCTAGCAAATCTAAAATACCAGGTGCCTCATTTGTTGCTATAGTGGTGGTGGTATTAAGGGAGCAGTAAGCAGGGAACAATCAGTAGCTGACTTCTGAGGAGGTAATGCTCAACGTGGAAGGCACCTCTACCATCTTGTTAGCCCTGTTACAAAAATAAGAGGGCTACCACACAAGGGTTCTGCTCCTGAAATGTTACATCTGCTGCAAAGGGCTCATCGGTATACATTGCTGACACATTTGATGCCTGTTTGTGAACACAGCTACAGAAGTTCTGAGGGATCAGCAGAATTTAACAGCAGAATTTTTCTTGCACTTATAAATAGAAGTCCCCTCAAGCATGGTATTCATTCCATGATTCTATGATATATGGATCATAAAGAACAAAGTAAAAAACCAAAAGCTGCCCAAGAGACATGGCATCTACTATTGCCTTTGGTGAGGGCTGGCTGCTGCAACCACTGCTAGTGGTTATATATACATATATAACCTTTCTATAGTGTAAGCCAAGTCAGTTTCATATTGTTTAAGGAAAAGGCTGTGGATTGGTTGAAGATTTGTTTGCTATAGTTTACAGGAAGAATAAAATACATAGTAAACAAATACAAGGAAATACATGAAAGTACATGGAAGTACTTTGCCTTTACCCTAAATGGAACATTTGCTTACTTCCCAGATTTTGATTCAATAGAAATAACCACAATAAGCTTTTAGGTATCTTAATAGACATGTGCAATTCCCTCCTTGCTCCAAGAAATGCAGCAAAGCAGGCTGTCTGAGAGTGGTATATTCTCACCATCAAATGATTAATCAAAAAAAAAGTGAATTTAATAATGAAAGAAAGGGGAGCACATTGGAGAAAGAGCAACAGGAGACCATGTAACAAGGAAGAGAGGATTCTTCTAACTCCATTTCAGGTGCAGTCTGATTCTTCCTCTCTCCAATGAGTGGCTAATACTGCTGGATACTACCCTCCTATCATCCAGGAAGCATATTTTGGCACAAATGGAGTTGAAAATGACTTCACCACTTATCCCATTATAGGATGCTGCGTCACCAAGGCACAATTCCATGCTACCAACTGCATGTCGCCAGCTGAATGCCACCAGCTGGTCACTGGACACTTCTAAACTGGTGACTGCTCAGAAAACTGTACACTTTTTGGGAGATAGTGCTTGTTCAGCTTCATGAACAGAACCTTGAGGAGCAGGCAGGTCTGCTCACGGTGCTCTGTTTTTTTCAAGGAAACTGTGTATATATAAAGCAGTTCAAATCTACGAGTCACAGCTTTTGTAACATGAAATATTAATGATGAGATAAAAGTGACTCAGTCAAATGTGTTAAACAAAAAAATAATGATGAGATAAAGGGAACTCAATCAAATGTATTATAAACAGCTCATTTCAGGTCATAGCCCTGAGCATCACTATTAAAACCTGAGGTTTTAATGGTCTTTTGTTGCATTTGTTTATTGTTACTTTAATAAAATGTTTTTGGATTCTTTATAATTACTTTTGGGGGGGGGATGTTTATTAATTGCACTGGTTTAGTATTACTTTTAAAATATATCTCATGTTTGCTTGGTCTCCATCCAGCACAGAGCTGGTTGTGGCAGACAGTCAGAGGCATAGAGTTTGGCAGCAGAGAGTTGCCCTAGACCCTGCCGGGCAGAGCACTCTTCTGTCTTCTTCAATCCCATGTTACAAGCAGCATCTTTAATCTGGATGATAGTTCATTCCTCACATCTTTGTGCATCCTGACCTTTCCACTAGTGTAGACACTCCATATATACCCAGCTTTACAGTATGACTCTGTACTAGAAAACCCTTCCAACATGACACAATATCTGCCATGTAGATTTAGTCTGCTGTGGTCTATGTGCCATTTAACTACCTTGCTACACAACAGATGTTAGCCAAGTGCCCCTATTCTCTGTCTCAGTCCTTATAGCACTGATCTGACATAGAAATAACCAAGTCTGATATTTTAAAAAAATAATATTTTTCTTCATGTAATTCTCAAACCACCAGTGATACACAGAACAAGCAAATAAAAGGCTCTGTAGATTGCCTGTCTGGAACACCTTAGGTTTTCAAAGCTTTTGTACTGTTTTTCCTAGCACACAATTCAAATACATTTAAGAAAGACTGACACTTGCAGTCACACATAATTAGGTCAAACAGAAGCATCTATAGGATGAAGAATGAATTAGGAAGGTCTCTGTTTCAATCAGAACAGCTGGTTAAAGTCACAAAGGCTGTAACGAGCTTTCAAATCCACTCTGTATTAAACGGAATTCATCAGATGTTCTCCAGGCTCTTCATTATACTCTAAATTAAAGAGTGAGCCCAACCCCCCCCCTGCTCCCGCTACACAAACAAACAAACAAACAAAAAAGGAAAGAAAAGGAAAAAAACAGGAAAGAGTTAGTGCTTGTTTGTTCTTACCAGCAACACAAATGCTATTTCGACAACACTGCCCACTGGGTTAAGTGAACAAGGACCATGTTGGACTTTCAACCAAACTGTGTATTCAGAATGAACCTTCAGATATATTTATGTTGCTGATTCTCAAGTGTTTAGTATGATGCTAAGTCAGATGGCTAAGTGTCAGAAGTTACAGAAGCGACTAAGCTCTAACTTTGCTATTGCCCCCTCTTGAAATTTAGGTCTGATTTAGATCTAAAGCTGTAGGTCACAATAATTTATTCCTACCTGGCTCCTAAAAAGGCCAGGGATTTTCCCTCTGCAGTGGGAACACTGCCCAGGTGTAACTTTGCCAACAGCCATTCATTCCCAGACTACAACTAAACGTATCTACACCGTGTGTTGAGGACAAATCAGTGTGGCTTGAGGGCAAGCTGTCGAGATGGAATTTGTGAGCCATGCAGGTCAGTCTGTCAGTGTGAGCTCAGGGGCACATAGCCTGCAGATCATTCAGAAGCCTACATTTTCTGTCATATTTTCCCCATCAGCCTCCCTGGGGACACAGGGAGGAGAACACCTGGAAGCTATTGTGTGTACAGAAAACGGATGGGAGGCAGAAATCACCATGCTGGCAACTGTTGTTCTAACACAGCCTTATAGACACAACCGCTGTTAAGCACCACACAAAGTCTTTGTCTGATAGTTAGCTGTCTGATAGTCCTTTCCTACATGTTTTGCAGCATCAGAGAGTTTTCTGGCCCTGGACAGGCTATGTAGTTTTAATGGGCCTTGCCTTCAAAAAAAGATTGCACCCCATTAGGAAATTCCTGCATAAAAATGTTATTCTGATTGTCTCAAAATTTACAATTGCTCCATGCAAGCAATGTTGTTCAGGAAATGATGGTAGTTTTTCAGATGGCTAGAGCTGCAAAATCTTTCAGTGCCCAAAGTGTCCTGTTCATTCCTTTTCCTCTCTTCTGGAACTGGTCCTGAAGATGTGGGATGGACTTTTGGATGGGATTTATATCGCCCCTTCTGAGAAGACCATCAGACAACAGACAGCTGTAAATTTACACCACTTGAAGTGGGCTTCATTTAACTGAACACACATAGCTCTTTATCTACATCTGAGTTATTCGTCCTGGGCTTCTTTGTAGTCAACAGGAAGAAAATAGACATCCCTAGATCCCCATATTTATTTCAGAGATTTGCATTAAAAGAAGTTGAATGATGACCTAACAAAATCTGTCTCCTTTGACACTAGAAACCGTCAGTTGTCAGGCTTGAGTTCCTCCGAGAGAGAGTTCCAGGAGCCAGCCCCAGACAAAAACCTCTCAGGGCAGCATTTTTATTTTTACTTATAATCTTAAATATACAATACAATAAACATATGAAGAATAATGTAATACAGGTAGTACATCAAGAATTTGTATATCAATAATATGAAATCTATTAGCAATTCTTATGATAATAATAAACAAGGGAGGAAAAAAAATGAAAAGGAAAGAAAAGGTTGAATTAAAACTGTACATTTTATCCAACACATCATTATTAGTTAGTTAACCTTTTGTGGATCAACCTTACTTAATTTGTCTAAGTTTAAAGATAAAAGCTTTAAAGTGAGGCTTGGGAAAGTCTGCAGATGTAAGCCACAATACACTGTAAGCCACAAGTACTGCTGCAAAGGATAAATATTCTTTTATTGTTTTAACATTGATATAAAATCAACTTCACATGTGTAATGAGATGTCATCAACACTAAATTATAATAGTCTATATAAGGTAGATGAATGAATCTACTGATAATAAACAACTGTCTCACTCTTACATTAAATAAATATTAAAAAGCCCATTTATGAATGAGATGGCTTCTCCAGTTTTGCTCACAGGAAGCTCTGACACATTTCTTTAGTGTGAATGTTCTTACTGCAAATGTTTTCTGGTCACCCAGTTTCCTGTATAAAATGTTTATCCATGTATTGTTAAAGAGCTACTTATATTATTAATCCATAGTATTTAATTAACTATGGTCTGATGTATGAATCCAGATTGATTGTTGGGTCTACAGAAGCCTCCAGATGCTGCACTTCATACCTGACATCTATTTCTGCAATTCTTTTGAATCAAACTACAGATGCAAAGCTATTGGGAGTAGTCAAATGGAGAAAGAAATCTGAGAGGACTCCATGTGATGTAAAAATCTGCACTTCAGTCTCATCTCTCGTTGTGACATAAGTTATATACATGTTCTTATACATGATTTATTTTTCATCTCAAGTCCACATCCCTGTCGATAATTTCAGCTACCTTGTTCTGGCACTCCAACACTGGTCTAAAATCCATTGGCTTCAGCAGGAGCTTTTCAGCTGACTTTCAGATTTTTATCAGGTTCTCAGTAAATATGAATCAAACACAGGTAACAGCATCCTAGGACATTCTTTCCAGGATTCTCCATTTACCATTACATTATATAATGATAGTCTCTTCAGCTTTTCTTTCAGAAACTATTTCAAATCAGTAGAAAGACCTTTTCCTTTTGTTAATAAAAACACATTTAAAATATCTCTTGCAATCTGGCCCGCTGTTACCAGCCGCAAAGTATGCTGTTACATTATGTATGATTCCTGACTGTTGAGGGTATGAAAAAAACATCCTACTACAGTCTATTAATGATTTTAATGTAACGTTAAACTTTTTCAGTTTATTATTTCAGATAAATATGGCAATCTAGTGATATTTAGATATTCATAATTGCTATTTTAATAATGATACTTTTTTTGTATTAATAAGGTAATTTTGAAATTAAGCTCCTAAACATCAGATAGATCATTTTCTAGTGCAACTACTTGCAAAAAGAGGCTTCATATTAAAGACAAGTCAGGTAGTGGCGATTGCTTACTGCTCTGGGGTCATGTGTTACTGAGTAATTTTACATTCTGCTCCATTCATTTTTACAGATATTGATAACTGTTGTGATTCACTGAACATAAAATTAATGTTTATCTGCATTTATTACCCTTACCAGTTATTTGGATTTAGATTCTAAAGACACAACTACAGGAGATATATATGAACAGTGTATCCTTCTAAAACATATTTAGTGATGCATCACTTGTGTTCCAAGCTTCTGGCATTGGTTGGTCTTAATATTTAGCATATCCATCACTTTACTAGGACATGTAAAACATAAGTACAAAGGCAAGAAGACCAGTATTATATAGCATGAAGTTATGTATAAATAAACATATAACAATAAATAAAAATGAATAAATATCAGAATGGAGGCACAGAAAATGGAAATTACTGCTTTGCAGATAGAAGAAAAACATGAGGATAACTTACTCAAGTTGAAAATATTGAGCAACAGCAGACATACTAGTGCAACAGCAACAGTATGCAAGATAAAATTATGATGGAAAGAATAATTTATGACATACACAAAAATTATATAAAATGCAGTAGGTTTTACCAAGGGAAATTTATGCTGGAATAATGAAAATAATTTTTTTGATAACTGATTTTATAACGCAGAGATATATGAAAAATCCAGTTTGTTTGGTAATCAATGGTGGGGTTCATCTAAACAAATGCACTTGTCTGCTCTGGAGACATCTGTTTCTAATCTAGTCACCCAATGCTTGCTTTTTAGCAATGTCAGAAAATATTTCCTTTTAGGGTATGATTCATCCCATCCTAAAGTAAATGTCTAAAATAAGTCAGATGACTCACACCTACAAGTGTTTATTTCTCTCCATTGACTGTAAAGTTCGCCAGGGGTGACTACCACAGCTGTAGATCACCACCCTAAAGACATCTGATGTTAAATGGGAATAAACCCACTGAGACAGACTAATTTATGACTAACCCATGTGAAATTATGCCTGTAGGAAAGTGCTCATTACTAAGGCAGAGGTACAAACTCTTAAGATAGATAGGGAGCTGTATAAAAGTGATGATGAAAATGGGCAACACTGAAAAAAAGAGGTAATGGGTTGAAGGAAACTACTAGAAGCATTTTTCATTAATCAGCCTTGGAGTACATCTTAGTATTTTCTTTAATGATTTTGGCACGAGAAGTAGGATTGAACTAATGATATCTGATGTGGAACTGGGTCATGCTGTCAATACAGAAGAGAACTACGATATCATACAGGAAAAAATAGATAACCTTGAGGACAGAAGAGTGGGAATGAGATGAAATATAATACAACAACGTATGAAAATTACAATAAGGGAAGAATCTGAAAATATTGCCTAGGTGCCTAAAGTATAATTCAAAAGAACATAGATGTCTAATTTTAATAGGAAAAATTACCAAAAAAAAATCTCTGTTCAATCTCTGTGTGCCTAAAAAGCAATAGATCCTCCAGTTTTTACCTGAAAATGAATTATGTGCCTAAAGATTTTCTGTTCTGCATAGTTAAGAGCACTGTGACTGTGGCAGAACTGAACATTATTTATTCCCTGCCTGGACTTGTCTGGAAGTTACAGTCTCAGTCCCCTCAAAATTGCAGACTTTCTAAGCATTTCCTAATGATACCTAACAAATCAACAGTGAGTATTAATATATTTCAAAATCATCAGATAGAAAGTGAACAGAAAAGCCTGTTTTCTGGTCAATGACATTGTTGCTTGCATGCCAGAGAGCTGTGCAACCCAACCAGTGCAGAGCTTTGCCATCTGGTTGTGACAAAGGCACTTCTTATTCTTCACGGGCAGCTAAGGAATCAGCAGTCCATGACACCAAAAGAGTATGTCAGGCATCTATTTCTTGCCAGCACTGTTTTTTGCAAAGGAAACAGAGTGAGGGCCACAAAGATCATCAGAGGGCTGGAGGACCTCTCCTGTGAAGATAGATTGAGGCAGTTGGGATTACTCAGGCTGAGGAAGAGATGGCTCCAGTGAGACTTTATAGCAGCCTTCCTGAAGGAGGCCTGCTGGAAAGCTGGGAAAGGACTTTTTGTAAGGGTGTATAGTAACAGGACAAGTGGTAATGGCTTTAAACAGGAAGAGAGTAGATTTAGATTGAATATTAGGAAAAAATTCATTCCTATGCAGGTGGTGAGACACTGGCACAGGTTGCCCAGGGAAGCTGTGGCTGCCCCCTCCTTGGCAGTGTTCCAGGCCAGGTTGGATGGGGCTTTGAGCAACCTGGTCTAGCAGGAGGTGTCCATGGCCATGGTCATGCAGGGGGGTTGGAACTAGATGATCTTTAAGGTCTCTTCCAAGGCAAACCTTCCAATCATTCTCTCTGTCTAACTTAGGTAAAGACAGTTTTTGTCTCTGAATCTGTTTCACATCTGATCATATGTCTGCACTACAAACCTAAGTTCTGCAAAATTTCCCATTCCTCTCAGCTGGTGTTGTTCATGGTAAAGTTAAGGTATTGCTCCATTCAGTAGATTGGTTGTTGCAGAGTTCATATAACCCATATTGTTTTTCTACAGACTGTAGGCACCTGACTAAGTATTTTGGAGATTGCTCTTAATTTTTGTGGATACTTTCTAGGTGATAGAGCACTGAATATCACACTACTTAAGATGAATGAGCTATTAGGATGACCTAGTGCTTTTGAAACGCAGTTTCTAGTAACTAGAAACTCAGTCTTGGTGAGAGTTCATCCAGCAGCAGATGGTGAATGCTCTGTACTACCATGACATGGCAGCCTACTCTGTACATGGCATAAAGGAAAAAGTACAGACAAATGAATCTCATCTCCTTTGATAAACTCTCATTCCTGCTTCTCAGAAAATGTGAATCCTACTTAAATTTATAAATTGCTGACATGAAGCATCAGCTTCAAATTGATGAGCTAGAGTTCTTTGCCCCAAAAGTTAATCGGAGAGAAGTTAACCTTTTCTTTTTCCACATCTAGCTGTGTTTTCTTAAACAGAATATTTTAGTGCCCTATTCTTTGTCATAATCTTTTCAGTGTCAGAACTCATTTTTTCAGTCAGTCACCTGCAGGCAGCAGGGGCAATGATTTTGTTGTATGGTGATTTATGAGGGTGAACAAAGAATGACTTGTTTCATGTGCCTTTTATGTCAGAAAATTCTGAAGGCTGAATGTAACCCAAATAGCGTGCATACTCCCCTGTTTAAAACAAAAGAAATCAATCCTTCAACAAATTTAAAAGCAAGTGAAATAAAACCGGCAGAGGGAGGATGATAATTTATGTGCCCTTCTGACTGATGATTCATATTCATCCCTGCTGGGTATATATTTTGGAGAAGAATTTAGAATACCTCAAGCTATTTTCATTCTTTTTCTCACTCTCATCTGTATCACCAAACATCCCTACTGTGTGTTTTGGTTCTGAGGAGGAGGGGATTTTGTAGCTCTGTGTGAATGCCTTGGATGGGGGCCAGCTTTCACTGTACCAATAGGAATAGGCTATATTTAATGCCATTGTCTTGTTCTTTTTAACTCCATATCACTCCTGACAGTGTTACACCCGAGCTCAGAGAAGCTAGGTGCCTTTTGTGAAATTTTACAAAAGAAGTAGAGTTAAATTTCCTTTTTTCCTCTATTGTCATTTTCTTTCCTTCTCATAACTTGCCAGGTTTCTTACAGCCAGGCTTAAGTAAAAATTTTAGCACACTTTGTTACTCCTATCAGGCTTTTGCAATGCCAGCTATTCCTACAAATTCTGAAAATTTGGACTCTCTCCAGGAGAATGGACTGAAGCACTGGGGAAGGTAAGTGAAACAGCATTTTTTCATATTACACTGCTACACGGACCACAGCTGCTCTGCTCTCACCTTTTCAGAGGTAGCTGCTCTTGACTGCCCTATGCTATAGACCTTGAGCTGAACTTTCAGAAGAAAGTGAAGACTCAAGCTGCCTGCTGCTATCATCCTTTGCAGGGGAAGCTAGGTTGTTCCTTGCTGCTGGCAGGAGATGTTCATGAAGTCACTTCCAAAACAGTTTGGGAAAACAATACATGTATTACTTAACATCAGAGTGTTTGGAAAGCCGAGAGGTTGCCCGCTTCTTTACTCAACACCAGGACATACAATGAAGTGGAAGATAAGACTGTGCAGTCCCAAAGTTCAGCAAAGGACCTAGGAATGATTTCCCAGACCCGTCAGTTGTGCATCTTATGCAAAGCTGAATGGAAATTATTCTGAGCTAGAGTGGTGCATGTGTAATGCAGGGAAAACAAGCCCTTCAATTGCTAGTGTAAGACTTACCAGATGTTCTCTGTCCTCTGGTACTGTAGAGTGTCCTTTTTCTGCTTCCCTAGGCTGACTATGTAACTTCTTACTCAGACCACTTGACAATCACAGCCACGTTTTGTCCAGGTAGCTGGGTGTTCTGGATTGATGCGGTGCCATTTCTGCTGGCAGGGAAGGAGTCCCCAAGGAGTGGTTCAGGTAAATAGCTTCCGAATAGCTCTTCCTGCTCCAAAATGCCTGGCCTGTCCTCAGACCATCAGGGACATAAAAGATGCTCGACTCTGCGATTAACATATTCAAGAAGGAGAAAAACCTGGTGATGAAGAGCAGGGCAGAGGAGAGGGGGAGGAAAAGAAACACTTGAAGAGAGAGAAACCACCACCAGAATAAGAGAACAACACTTAAGGACAGCAGTGCCAGAGCAGAGACCAAGGCTGGTGAGGAAGGAGAGGGGAGAAGGTGCCTGAAGAGAGATTTTTCTCTACATCCCGTGGTGAGATGGCAGCCCGTCTCTTACAACCCATGGAGATTGCAGCGGAGCAGATATTGTGGGCCTGCTGTCTGTGAAGGATCCCATGGGAGTGGAACTGCAGCCTGTGGAAGATCACGGAGCAGATGTTGTGGACCTGCAGCCACAGAGGGGACTGTTCCCGAAGTAGTCCGTGGCTCTCGCTGGAGCAATTTGTCCCTGAGGGATTGGATCTGGTGGGAGGGACTCATGTTGGAAGGGTTCGTGAAGGACTTTCTCCCGTGGCAAGGACCCCATGCTGGTGTGAGGAATCCTTCTCCCTGAGGAGGAAAGAGTGGCATAAAAGAAGCTGTGACATCCAGACTGTAAATCCCACTCCCTGTCCCCCTGTGCCGCTGGGGAGGGGGAAGGTAGAGATTTCGAGAACAACGTAATTTGGGCCCAGGAAGAAGGGGGGTTGGGCAAAAAGTATTGAAGCTCCAGTTTGTGTTTTCTCTTTGCTCTGCTTTGATTTGATTAACGATAAGTTCAATTGATTTTTTTGCCTAAGTTAAATCTGTTTTGTCAGTGACCTCAACTGATGAGTGGAACCCTCATAGTCCTTACTTTGACCCACAAGGTTTGAGGTGGATTCCCTCTTCTCCATCCAGTAATGGGGAAGGGGGAGTAAGTGGCTATCTGGGCCTTTGCTATCATCCAGGCTCAAAACCATGGCCCTAAGAAATTGCTCTGTGTTCTTTTATTCGCGTATGGTATCTCAGAGTAGAAACTTGTAACTTGTTTAAGATTTTCTATCAAAATGCTTTTAAAGTGTGCTTGGAAATAAAAGGTTCCACTTGGCTTCACTTTTTCAGCAGTGCTATTAAACCTAAAACTGGAATAAAAACAAATCGGCTGGGCTGTAATATTTAAAGTGCTAATAAAAACTGGAAAATTCAGAACTAGGATTTAATGATCAGAGTGAGTGTGCAGATGTTACCAAGCAGTGGCTCATCTTACATAGCAACTCTGGGAATTTACCTTGTCTCCTAAAGGAAAAAAAACTTTCTCAATAAAAGCTGAATAAATAAAATCTGGGATATCCAGCATACTTAGTTAACACCAAGAGAGTCTTAGAACTTCAGAGTGATTCACCATCTGTGTTCTTCTGTCTCAGAACCTTAAATTACTTCATATATCCCCCTATAATATCCCTGTGAAGGCATTGGGCATGTTTTTTGTTTTTTTTTTAACTAAGACGTCAGTATGGGTTTCTGCCTAAGAATTTTTTCTTGATTTTTTTAGCCTTGTCTGTGTAGTTTTTGACCAGGAGTAGTAATTATTAGCACAAAGGTATCAAAATAAATCAAATAAATGTCATCCTGGGGAAGCTCACGTGCCTACCTTACAAACCACAGTGGTTCTGAAGAAGGTTTCTTCTAAAACACAAGTCATGTTTCTTTCAGCTGTGATCACTTTGAACAGTATCATTGTCACAACAATCTCCCAGCAGTGTAAAAATATCTGAGTGCTTTTAGTAAATATTTTGTGCTTCGAGAATGGTGAAATGAGAAAAACATGTTAAAAACACAGAAACACGTGTCATTTTAATTTTGACTTGTGGATTTCCAATATATGAGGGGGACCTACAAGAAAACTGGGGTAGGGCTTTTTGCTTGAGTCTGTAGTGAGAAGACAAAAGGGGCGATGGTTTAAAACTCAAAGAGGGGAGATTTAAGTTGGACATTAGGAAAAAAATATTTACTGTGAGGGTGGTGAGATTCTGGAAGAGGTTACCCAGGGATGCTGTGGCTGCTCCCTCCCTGGAAGTGTTCCAGGCCAGGCTGGATGGGGAGGATGAGCAACCTGTTCCAGTGGGAGGTGTCCCTGCCCATGCAGGGGCTTTTGTACTAGCTGATGTTTAAGGCCCCTTCCAGCCCTATCCATTCTATGGTATGATTCTGTGATCTAAGTGGAGAGGTAAGGGGTGCCTGCATTAATTCAGAAGAAAGATGTACTTTATTTTGCCCAACCTCAGCTGGATAAAAATCAGTTCTTTAGTCTGTCAGGTTGTCTTGTGGGCTGGTGGCTCCATGGGTACTGAGGACCTGGAAACCAAAGTTCCTCATGGGGCTGTCAGGTCAGGGCCTCCCCTGTCCCACCACTCCAGGTGGAGTGGGGAAACCTGGGGGCCAGCAAGAGGCAGATGCAAGATCAAGCTGGGAAGTTGATCCACAGGCCATGGTCCAAGTCTGGACTGGTGGGGCCTGAGGCCAGGCAGGGTGGTGGTGGTACAGCAGGGGCTGTGGCTCAAGCAGAGCCAAGGCTCAGCTTAAAACTAGGATAGCAAGGAAGGGGAGATGCCCTTTATGTGAGAGAGCAGGAGTGAGCATGGCACTGCCTTGGAATGGGCGATGAGCCAGATGGGAAGCAGTGGGTTAGGGTTGGTAGGGAGACCAATACGGATGCTATTATGGTAGGTGTCTGTTATATGTAAGGAAGAAGCAGATGAGATTTTCTTCAGACATTAGGAATAAACCTCATGTTCACAATCCTGGATTCCCCCTGGGAACTTTAAACACTCGGGTATCTGCTGGGAGAGCAGCACAGCAGGGCAAAAACAATCCAGGAGGTTTCTGGAGTGCGTTGATAACAACTTCCTAACACAAGTGATCATGGAACTGATGAGAAGAGGTGCTCTGCTAGATCTGGCATTCACAAACAAGGAAGAGTTGTTTTGGGCCATGAAGGCTCGGGGTGCCTTAGCTTCTGAGATGGTGGAATTCCCAAGGTTCTTTCTCCAGGTTTCCTCCGAGTTCTTGAGGACTGGAAAAAAAGCATATGTCCCTCCTGTCTTCAGGAAGGCCAAGAAAGAGAATCCAGGGATCTGTAGGCTGGATTGCCTTGTTTCGGTCCCTGGGAAGGTATTGGAACAACTAATCCTGGAAAACATTTCCTAACAACCCCATAGACAAACTTATTAAATACAGACTAAATAAATGAACACTGAAACCTGGTTTAAGTACTGATCTCCACAACAGTGTCTGTCTTGAGGCTGGCAGACTACCACTACTGGACCCAGTTCTGTTTAACATCTTCATTAACATCCTGGATGGTGGGACAGAGTTCAGCCTCAGCAGATTTGCAGTTTTTTGGTAGAAAAATCTCAGAGGACTGGTTATTAGACATGATGGTTGTGCTACAATTCAGAGTGACCTCAACAGACTGGAGAAATGGGCAAACAAGGCAAATGCAAAGTTCTAAAAGGACCTGGGTGTCCTGACAGATAATATGTTCTGTCAGCAAAGGAAGCCAAAACCCCCCTGAGCCACACTAAGAAACACCTTGCCAACATATCAAAGGAGGTAATCCTTCTCTTCTAGTCAGTATCTGGAGCATTAGGTCCAGTTCTGGGCTCATCGATACAAAAGACATATGGACATACTGGAGTTAGTGCAGCAAAACATCTCAAAGATGAATATGGGGTGGGTGTATCTGACATGTGAAGAGAAACTGGGAGAACTGGGATGGTTCAGCCTGGAGAAGAGAAGGTTTAAAGTGGGATCTTATCAATTTGTATGAATACTTGAAGGGAGGGTGCAAAGCAGAGAGAGCCAGGCTCTTTTCTGTGGTGTCCAGTGACAAGAGGCAATGGATGCAAATTGAAATAGAGCAAATTCCATCTGAATGTAAGAAAACAATAATTTCCTGTAAGACTGGGGAAACACGGGCAGATTGCCCAGGTAAGTTGTGAGGTCTCCATCCTTTCAGACATTTAAAACCTGACGGAACATTCTGGAGGTTGTAGACCTTCTACAAGTTGCCATGTATCATAACTTCTTATTCCACCAGTGCCATCTACTGTATACGAGCTAGAAACAAACACCTCAGGAAAAATTATAATTTGCAGAATTACGGCTTTTTGTGTATTTACTAAATCACTGCATTCTGACTGGAGGAATTGCAAAGAACAGATGCTAACTGATACAGCAGCTCACACCCTACCGAGAGAATAATGTGGCAGTCCTTGCTCTACTTGCTAAAATATATTTAAATTTCAAATGACCTTACATTGTTTCATTTCTCTATGTTATAATGAACATTCATTTCACTGAATGATCCAATAGAAAAATTGGCTTTAGTTGTTACCCAAATTTCCTGAGGGCTTCAGAACAATAAACACTTTGGCTACACCTATTGGCATTTACTGCACAACAGGGGTATGTTCCTCCCATTCTGCTGCATTGAGGAGGAAGAACATTATCACCTACATATCTCATTGTTACTTCCATTACAATTGCTCTCTTGTGATGCAATTCAGAAATGAGGCATTTTTCATTAATGTAGTTTACCATGGAAACTCATGCAAGATAAATCTGCTTCTGCTGCGTCTATTGATAGTAGGGAGGACTTCATTCTCAGATAGCACTGTGTTTTCTGGCACTATATTCTTCTGTTGTGCTCTTGGCTGCAAACAAAGCTAAAGCAATAGCAGCCATGTATGTGCAAATACTTGTGTGTGCGTGCACAATATGTATGTGTGGGTCTATGCACAAGCACACAGATGGTCAAGCACACAAACACGCCTGAGTATGTAGAAATATGTGGCTGGGGAAAGGTTATGCCAGGTTGATCCTTCAACAGAGGCCTGGTCTAAGCTTAATTACTTCACTGTCTTCTTTTCATGGTGGGAGGAGCTCATAGGGACTTTGATGTCACCCCCTACTCCAGGGAAGGCTCAGCACAGCTCCCTCTCTCCAGCCTGGAATGAGGGTGTTAAAGACAGCAGTAGGGAGCATTTTCTTAGGAGAGCAGTGCTTCTGCAGGGAAATTGCAGCTTGGGTTTGACTGAAAGTGTTTGTGAAATGGAGATTCTTCCTGAAAAACGAAAATGCTTTTTTCTGGTGTTTTCAAAAGTGCCGTTGCAATTATGTATTCCAAAGCCATGTTTCACCACTGTTTTTAAGAGAATTTGTTTTGACTAACAGTAGTAATAACTTTACAAATACACTACGTAATAAAGGGAGAGAAAACCTTGTTTAGGTTTGATGATTTTATTTTTATTTTTATTTTTATTTTTATTTTTATTTTTATTTTTATTTTTATTTTTATTTTTATTTTTATTTTTATTTTTATTTTTATTTTTATTTTTTTTTGCTAGTGCTTTTTTCACTTCTTCTGACTCCAGTTAGGGAAACTAAAACATAATGATTGGAATATAATTGAAATGCTTTACGTTCTTCAAAACACACACAGTTGTTTGCAAGCATCATTCTTGTGCTTTTAAATTATCTGCATGAGGCTTAATTCTGAGTGAGGTTGACCTGGATCATGCTTGGCTACAATGGGCCCAATATCTTTACTGTTTAGTGGTTTGCATGTAGTTTTAAGTAAGATGATTTAATCCTACTGGATCTCATTGATTACATTTTGTTTTAGGCAAGAACTTAAGCTAACGTCTTTCTACACTGGGGAAAAGGTGAAATTTAAACCAATTTCTAACTAGTGAAGCTTGGGTTACCTGTTCACAGAAAATCAGCAGTGCAGCTAGGAATTTAGTAACATGGAGTTAATGTTTTCTGCAATGGCAAACCTATCTCCCCTATATAACAACTATCAGAAGATAGCTCAGTTTAGAGTAAAACAGATACATGAGAAAACCAATGTTACATATCACCAGGTAAGGATTAGCAGAGAAACTCTGAAGAAATTTTTGAATCTGTCTGTCCAGACAAAGTTGTCCAATGAGTAGCTGGACAAGTGAAAAATGAAATCTTCAGTACAGATTTGCACCTTTCATCCCTTCCACATGAAGCATACTCATCTCTGCAGGTCCCTGTGCCTACCCCAGTAGGGAATCCCCTGTCTCCAATCCTGTTCCCAGAGGGACAGTACTGTAAATTTCCTCCACACGTCCTTTAATATTCTCTATGGTACTTTGCCATCACTAATAAAATAAATATTTATGAGAATTATGACAATTTATGATGACAAAGAAGGCCTTAGAACACAACTCTGTAATCTGATGCAGGAGAGAGTTTGAAATTGTTGCTCAGAAGGGTAAATGCTGTCTGTATCTCAGTGGCTGGCTGATGCTGAAACATAAAAGCGACAAATCCAAATGTAAATTTACTTAAATAATTTAATTACTGAGTTTTTACATTATTATAATCAGGACACAGCCTTACCCTGTAATTCCTAAAATAAAGAGCTTAGGGACAACTGAGTATAACATTATTAATTTCAATGGTTTATTCAATCAAACCACAATTGTCAGAAGTCAAAAGATTCTTTCTCCACTTTTCACATGAAAATTAGGAAGCTTGCTGGGGATCAGAGGTTCAGGCTTCCTCACAATTCATAGCCCTTGCCACTATGAGCTTGCTCAACTGGTTTGTATCTCCCCTTCTTGATTCTGATGAAAAAGGTTTGCGTTTAGTTTCAGTCAGTGAAGCAGTCCCTCACAAAAAAAACCTCAGTGTTTTTTCTTATTCCTTAGGTTCTTTGTTCCCTCGGTGTCATCATTTGAACACACAGAACTAAAGCAGGAGGGCTTTTGGACTCCGAGAGGGGCGGAACACAAAGGGAGGGATCTATTCCCTCCCATTCCCTGCCATACTTCCATTGGGAAGGCCATCAGTTCCTCCTGGTTTCTTTCCCCTTGCTGCTGTCTGTGCTGATGTCCCTCTGTAATTCTTTACCATCAGCTCACCAGGTGCTCACCACATCTATCAGGTTGTGTATATATATATACTTATATATATACATATACATGTGTTTGTATTCTCTGTTCCTTTATCCCTTATGTTATTACCTTTCTTCCGTGTTAGTAAATCTGTATCCAATTGTTTTCAGCTTCCAACTTAAAGTTTCCAGTCTGTATTTTCCTTTTATCTTACCTTTGTGGGAAGGGGGGGAATAGGGAGGAATTCTGTCCTTAGGTTTGTGGTCCGCTCAAACTGCTAAGCTGTGACACTAAGGAATCTGTAACTTGCTATACTTTTATTTTGGTTTATTTTAGGTTTCCTGTGCCCTTACAATGGCCCCTATAGTGCTTATTCACAAATATGGAGTGTGAGAATTCTTATTGCATAACCTGGAATACAGGAGTATTTTTCTGCCTGTTCACAGTATTTTTAAGGTAAGGTATTTCCTTCATAGCTATGTTGATACCTTGCCATCTTTGACCTCATGCAAGAAATCTTAACACTGCAGTTAAAATTAAAAGTGGAGTAGGAAAAGAGAAGAAATCTAGGTTCTCAGACCTAGGAAATGAAAATATATTGCTTCGTGTAGCTACAGGATGATGAAAAGAATTGATTTTTCACAGATAACTTTTTCTAATCTCTTTTCGTGACCTACATCTTATGCACTCTTGTAATTTCTTTTAATAAAATTATAGTTTAAATGTCTGGCTTTGCCCTATTTCACATTTTTTCCCTTTTTGGCATACAACGCAGGGTACGTTCTCTGAAACAGAAGAAAATGGTTTCCTAATGCTGTTTCCAAGATTGCAAGGCATTTTGTTAGAGGCACTTACATTCTCTATTCTAATCCATCTTATCCCTGTCTGGCAATGAATGACCACATCTAATGTGGTTATTGATCAAAAAGATTATAAACAATTCTAAACAAGGGGGTTATTAATGTGTTTTGTCAGAACAGAAATAATGAAATACATTTGACAAAGCAGATGGTGGTGTAGAGCCTTGTGTCTGTGTGGCCTCTCTCCTAAACAAGTGCCCTGACAGACTTTTATGGGTCAAACCCAATGCTGTAAGATGGATCTAGATGTTGGAGTTTTGATGAGATAGGCAGAGTCTTTGTTAATCCATACATTTTTCTTGTACAGGCTGCAATTATTTCAGGCAGCAAAGGGTAAGAAAAACTGCAGTGTAAGAGATACATGAGGGCCAGCAGGGCAATCCACTGCCCATTTCCAGGCCCATAGACAGTATGCATACCAGTTTTTTTCAGGAAGCTGATAAATATGACATGTTAAACTATCATTCCATCTCCTTCCAGATAAGAAGAATCACAGGAAATAGGTAAAGGAAAGATCAAACAGGCCATCTTGATTCTCTACCAAAACCTTTCTTCTAGTGTCCATGGCCTGCTTTGGGCCAGCCATTACTCTATTTTTTTATTAGACCTTGTTCCTTTCTAAAACCTTTGTCACTTTTCAAATGGCCTATACCAAGGGTACTTTTAACTACAAAAACCATAAGAACAGATATACCTGTTGATACGAATTAGTGGTAAGTTTTCCCAGATTTTCTGTATGTAAATCATAGAATGGCTAGGGATGGAAGGGACCTTAAAGATCATATAATTCCAACACCCCTGCATGGACTGGGACACTTCCCACTGGACCAGGTTGCTCAAGGCCCCATCCAGCCTAGCCTGGAACGCTCCCAGAGAGGGCGCAGCCACAACTTCCCTGGCCAACCTGTTCTAGTATCTCACCACCCTCAACGAATTTCTTCCTAATGTCTAACTTAAATCTCCCCTCTTCAAGCTTTAAGCCATTGCCCCTTGTCTTCTCACTACACACCCGTGTAAAAAGCCCTACCCCAGCTTTCCTGTAGCCCCCTTCAGATATTGGAAGGTTGCTATAAGGTCACCTCAGAGCCTCCTCTTCTCCTGGCTGAACAACCCCAACTTCCTCAGCCTGGCTTCATAGGGGAGGTGCCTGTAGGAACGAAGTCTATTAACTCAGCATTCCTGGGAAGACAGCATACAGTCAATATATAACACCCTGTGAATATAGTCAGAGAATAATGAGCAATCACATGTGGTGCTTGCCAGGCATTTCCTAAATACCTGGTGGCTGGTTTTGATCTTTGTATGTTTATGCATGGGTCACCAACTGAAACCTGCAAAATCTAGGCTGTTTACAGAGATTTATTCAAGTCAGTATCTTTAATTTCATGGCACTATCTTTTCATGTCTCTAGAGAGAGGGGCTCTTGATCTTCTTCCATTTCTATCAGGGTGTTTCTGTGAAGGTGACTGGCTACATGCCAGTATATCTTTGATGTAACTGAAGCATAACATTAGTGTGTTCTCTAGATGGAGCTGATTTCTTAGGAGCTGTTTTTACCAAGCATCACCTTTATTGCATAACTTTCATCAAAACCATCAAACAGGAGACAAGCAGAACTGCTCTGTGCACTTGGCTAAAACTGTTTCAGCCCTCACCAAACCTAGGTGTACTCTAAGAAACACCACAGCAGAACCCACAGGTTGAATGATGGCCCCCATTTTCAAGAGTCAGCATGACAGCAGCAGAGGAAGCAATGTGTAGTGAAATGAGGCAACACCTGCGGGAGAGCGAGGAGCAGAACTTGCGCCTGCGGGTGAAGAAGAAACAGGGCCTCAGGCAGCTCCAGGAGCTAAAGGCTGAGATGAGAGGTGCCAGGGCCAAGGCTCGTGGCAACCTGGGCAGGCTGGTGATGCAGAGTGAGGCAGCCCTGAAGGCTCTGGAGCAGGTGGTGAAGAAGGCCGAGGGTGTCCTGCGGCTGGCTGAGATGTGCCAAAAGCTGGAGACGGAGCAGGAGAAGGTGCTGCCCTTCTACCTCTCCTCTCTGAAAGAGGGGGAGCAGGAAGAAGCGCAGCGAATCCTCCACTGGACACCAGAGGAGCCCCTGGCACGGGTCGTGCGGGATTACGTGGGGCTGGAGCGGTTCTGGCAGAGATTCAACAAAGCGAAGCTGGAGGAGAAGGCGCTGGAGCGGAAGCAGACGGAGCTGAGCCGCCAGAACCGGCACCTGCGGTAACTGCTGGGTCAGTACCTGGCCAGGTTCCGCGTAACCCAGGAGGTGCTGGACAAACCCAACCCCCTCCTAAAAAAAAAAAAAGTGGGGGGGAAGTGTAGTGAAATGAGGCAACACCCAGGTGCTGCTACTCAGCAGGCAGTGGGTGTGAGCCTGCATTCAGCCCACCTGTGCCTGGTTAGGGCTGGGCCCAACTGCGCAGGGGCAGGATCAGGAGGCCAATAAAAGGCCTGGCCTCCAGCACCAGCTCAGCTCACTTGCAGAGCAGGCCAGAGGAGAGGTTGGTTGTGTTGGGAGCACCAGCGCTGATCCAGACAGACCGACCCACCCACCCAGACCGACCCACCCACCCAGACCGACCCACCCACCCAGACCGACCCACCCACCCAGACCGACCCACCCACCCAGACTGACCGACCCACCCAGACCGACCCACCCACCCAGACTGACCGACCCTGAAGGCGTCAGCTTCTGCCAGAGCACCGGTTTGACTTCAGAGAGTCATACCCCAAGAAAGGTTTGTCTTGCAACAGCAATGAATATAATTCTCCAAGGGTCATTTCCCTGACTGAAAACAATCTTCTGCTTGCACTACCAAATTTAATTTTATATAGGTTTGTATGTATGGGAGGCATGACCTTCCAAACTAATAGTATTGTGCAAGTTATTATCACTTCAACCCCACAAAGGAGTAGGCTGATACTAAGACAACTGTAGCTGCCTGTAAAGTTTTACTAAAATGTAAGAATTCTAGCATCATCTACACAGAGTTCCAGAGTTATAAAATTACTTCATTTCAAAAGGAAGGCAAGAAGGAGGGAGGGAGAGAGTAGGGGGGGAGAAAGGAAGAGGGAGTGATAAGTCCTTGTCTTCCTGCTGCCTGGTGTTTACCATGGAAATCATCTGAACTCAGGGATGTGGGTTTGGGGCACTTGTCGTCAGAGGGCCAGTTATCTTGTCTGCCTCATATGATCAAGTAACGTTTTTGCCAAGGGGAGGTGGGGTGGGTAGCATTAGGTAAATATGGGTAAACTGAATTTGTCCTCAAGGACACACCCTGCACGGTAGTGAAGCAAAAGGATTTGGTTTCTTCTGTTGTAGCTGCTCCTGTTTATAAAATGCACTCAGACCTGAATTCAAGCCCTTGCTCCAGTTTGTATTTAGAGTATTGCTGAGGATGATTATGTCCATTATGCTCTTCAGCACATCTTATAACCAATTTAGATTTCCACATCTAATCCTGTTTGTTTCTTGGATTTAGGTAGCTTGCTCTTCTATTATTGCTCCTCTGAGAAGCACCTGGGCATAGGCAGACTACCTTAAGGCTGTCACGGGCTTGTGAAATGTGAGTGCTGCAGCATTTCCTATTTCAGTGTTCCAGTCTCTCTGTAGATTTCCTAAGCCTATAGTCCTTAGTGCATATGTTTTTTAACTTAATAGGTGCTGCTTTATGACAAACCTGGATAATGACATATCTTGGAAAAATGTGTGTTACCTGTAATGAATCTTCTCATCTTTCATGGTCATTAATTACTTGGTAAATTCTCAAGGGTCTAACTAAGAGACTACTTAACTGAATGGTAATGCAGTGGCCAGCATAAAATTCATTACTGCTTAAGGATAGCACATTGATCTCCAGGGTATTCTGTAAAGAGTGTGCTGCTTCAACACATTTTTCAAAGAGTCTACACAATGACTTTGTGAGGCAATTAATTTACCATTTATGTTCCATTCTAGAACAGAATGTTTTCTTATAATATTTTTATAAATGGGAGTGAATACTTTAATCAAGTATCTATTGTTAGAATTTAATGGTCAAAACAAAACCAAAGCTCAGCAGTCTCAGACAGTTGTCTATTTTTTTCAATGTTGCATATGTCTTAACATCAATGCATCATAATGTATTATGAACAGATGAATGAATAAATTAGGAAAACATACTGTCTGTTCTTCCATAGCTCATATTTATTGCAATGATTTATCTGATTTCCATAAAGTGCTGGTTATTGCTGCTGAAAATATTAATTCTTCACAGAATGAAGCATTCAGCTGCTATCATAGCTGCAGGCAGTTTTTTACATTTGAATGCTAGCAAGATGATATATTTTCTGTATGGGAACACATACCAAAGTCCAGTTTTAAGAATGCTCTTTATACCTCATTATTTTAGCCTGCATGACATGGCACATTTTCTATTGATATTTTGGCTTCTGCACCAAAGCATTATTTTTGTTATTTGTTACTTATCTAATATACTGCTGGTTAATTCATGTTTTCTCTGTTTATATTGCAGATTTTAATTGACAGTGGTTAGATGGTAAGGTATCTCAGCATGCTGAAGAAGTCCTAGGAGTGTACTTCAATTACCAGGGCTATTGAGCATGTCAGAAATTACAGGAGGAGATGAGAGTTTTATGGTTCTGGATCTCAACATGACAGATAATAAGGTTGTTTCCAGGACAGTATCACCTCTCATAACAAGCCAAGTGTACTAGTATTCTCTAGTCATTGTAATGGAGAAACTTTTATTGTCCTTTTCTTTTGCATTGCTCTGAATGTGTAAGCTATAGATTTGCTGGTGTGCATGTTCACACACCACCCAGTGTTTGCCTTTCTAAAATGTACATTGCACAAGGGCATGGAAAACCACTAATTTTTCACAGTGTATGACAAAAGTCAAAATGCATAAAATAATGTATAGAAGCCCTTACTTTGTCATGAGTATTCCTGGAAACAGGGAAAACCTGAGCAGACTTATTCAGGTTACTGTTGGGACTGAAATGATATTTCATTAGAGACTTCTTTCAAGTTCTACTTATCCATTAAGAAGACTTAAATTTCATGGCATTAGCTACTAACCAGCTGCACTGTAATATTATGCAAGGGTTTTGATTGCTTGGAGAAGCAGCACTCTAAACCAAATTTAGTTATTTGTGATTTTATGCTAAGCTTTGCAATCTGCTACTGTCCTTGTTTTAATGCATTAACAGTTTGCATATTTATGTTGACTCAAGCAGCTTCAATTTTTGTATTTTCAGATATGACAAATAAAGCTTACTCCTATAAAATTGCATTACTTTAAGGTAATGACGCTTTGACCACTTCCGAAAATCTACCTCATACATTGACATTTGCAAGGTAACCTTCTACTATTATGTAAATTATAGCTGGAACCAGGTGACTTTCTCTGAGGAGAACAGAGGAACAGAAGTAGTGGCCTGTCTAGTAATGATTTGGATAAGCTTTACATATTTCATTAGAAATAAAAGGCTATATAGATTTAGATTACACATCAGAAAGAAATTCTTTAGTGTGAGGGTGGTGAGATGCTGGAACAGGTTGCCCAGGGAGGTTTTGGCTGGGTGTCCCTGGCAGTGTTCAGGGCCAGGTTGGATGGGGTTTTGAGCAGCCTGGTCTAGTGAGAGGTGTCCCTGCACATGGCAGGAGGGTTGGAACTAGGTGATGTGTAAGGCCCCTTCCAAACCAAACCATTCTCTGATTTTACAAAAATGGGACAGTTATCACCTGGGCACTATACACAGGCATTGTGTTCTCCTTCTCTTAGTTTTGATTCCAAGTTTTGCCAAAAAACCAACCACCAAACAAAAAGAATTTGAGAATGATCTTGTACTATTTTTTCACCTAATATTTTGGCTCTGTCGGGAGCCAGTGCAGTATTAGCACAAGCCAAAACCATAACCATTCTTAGTTTTACAAATAATCACCAGGTCTTTTTTGCAACATCCCAGGCTATAACACAGATTGATTTGGCCATGATCCTTTCCTTACTACCACATGCCTTGCTGCCAGACTGCCCTTCATTAGAGTTTTCATTCAATGAGTGAGATCTGGACTGAACTGGAGGACAAAAGATGCATCACCAAGAAATAATTTCTGCTTGCAGAAATAGAAGCAGATGTTTTATAGACCTCTTCTACATCTACAGCACTGGATAGCCAGAACACATAAAGACTGTGAGTCTCTGTGTATAATTATCTTTCATCCTTTTTCTTTTTTTGAACTGTGAGTTTTTATTTGCCTTTCTTTTTATATTTTATGCTGCTTATCTCACTGGTAGCACAGTAAGTATCTTACTACAGAGGACATGATCTTCAGACAAAAAGAAGTCAGCTCACCATATTCACAACAACAGTTCTTCTGAAACTGATGTATCTCTGTTTTGGTCTTAATGCCAAGTCTGAAACCATCATGTATGAACATGCCCAAGTGCATTCAGATATCTGGGTGTGAGTCTTATTCTTTGGAGGTGATGTTTTACCTGCTCAGGATGCTGTGAAAGCTAACATTGTGTTTCTGTGAAGCACTGCATCTGACAGTACAGCCAGTGATACTTGAGATTACATGCATGAGTTAAGATAGTAGGTTTTGGCTCATTGTGTGGTTGTACCTGTTTCATACTTATTAGAGCAGTGCATCTTGTGAAAAAAGCTAGTAAGCTCAAGTAAGATGTGATATGCTCTACTTTCACCTTTATACCATATTTTTGCCATTGCTTGTCATCTTAAGACAGCTTAAGGAGACAGTAAAGGTCAAGAAATTCCATCTGGGGCAGACATAGTGTAAGGATACCTTTGCTTTTAGTGATTGATTAATTAATTAACTAATTATTAAGAATTAATCTTATCCTCCCCCTTTCTTTTATGCCGCTACCTGGGCACAGACCAAATATCTGCCGTTGGCTCTCTTCTTACCCTTCCCTCCATGGATCTTCCCAGAGATTTTTGCCATCTGAGATCTGGCTCATTAGTCATGTGCCATTATTTCTATGCCCGCAGGTTTGCTAAATTGCTCATTTTTCTCATACTATGTTGGATAAAGAACTTTTCAACAGAACCTGAGACTCTGAAAATCAGTTTGCCAGCTTTAATAGCTCTGAGCTGGATTGTTACTTATATGAAGAAGACACTTTTCAAAGAAGGAAGGATCAGAGCTTCTGCTACAAATTTTAAACTGAAATGAAGGATGGTGAGAACCTTGGCATTGCACTTATGAGATATTGGCTACACAAATCCAGAGGTCAATGAGTTTATTATGGGCTTGAGCTTTCCATGCTGAAACTTGGTCAGCACTACTAATTTCATTACACTTTGCCTTTCTTTCCTGAAACCAAGCCACTCTGCTGCTCTTTGTGATCTGTGAGCTGGAAAGTTGTTGGGTCCAACTATGTAAGATCGCAGTGAATAAATTATAGGATTCCTATGGAGATATTGACAGGGTCAGCTAAAGGCAAGGAAAATATAGATTAGATCATTTAGTCTCAAAGTATTCTTCAATCTTTAAACTTCCTTATTCACCTACTTTGCCCCTGCATAACAGCTGCTTGCTGAGGCTATTGGATAAGACCTTAGCACTTGCATGTTACTGAGAATTATAATCTTGGTGGTTTATTTCCATTAAAAAGACTGCTGGGTGTAAGAATCTGAATGAAATCTGTAGTATAGAAAAAAGAGTGATTTGTTTCCTGTATTTTAGAGATTTTACTGATTTTCTTTTACCCTTAGTTTTATGTGGCCTCTATTTCCTCAGTAAATTATTGATTTTGTAGACAAATAACTGTTCTGCTGCCAGAAGTTAAATGTCTTTGGCTGCCAGGCACATGAGCTGACCCTCAGTTTGAGCTCTGAGAATCACTCAAGTAGAATTTATGAACAGTAGAACTGATAGTCTCTTTTTGCATGAATACTTGCCCATGTGGGTCAAATACCCAGAGAGCAGACTTTGAAACACGTGTGTGTGTGTTGAAACAAACAAAAAAAATATAAATCATCCCAGTGCCTTGGCATCTGCCTTTTACCTTGCAACCCCTGCTCCCTGATGGAGGTTTGCTTGCCTTGTTTCAAGTTTCCTGGAGAGCCTGCAGATCACTGAGCAGAGCCTGCTCTTCACCATTAGCGTCACAGGTTGAGCAGCAGCTCTTTGGAGAAGTGGAAAACCCAGAGGGAAAAATAAGAAGCAGGAAACTACTAGGATCAGAGTGACAGGTGGACAAAGCCACAATGACTCCACTCATATTGCCCCTGTGTTTTGGTAGCATACGGTGCACACGGCGGCTCTCGGTGTGGGTGAATCTGGGCCAGGTGGAAAATGCTCGGTTTGGAAGAAGGCTCCTCACTCAAAAAAGAAGGAAACTTTATAAAAGCACAGGATCACTCACACATGTGACAGCTTTGGGTAACTGGGAAGATTTCTGCCAAGACAACTTTACTTCACAGCTTACCTGTCCAGGTGTACGTGTAATGTTAGTTGCAGAGAGATTTTCAGTTCTCTGAAATTGGAGGAAGAGACGTAGAATAAACCTGGATACAGATGTACTGCAAGTACAGAAAGTAGAGAAAAGGAAAATCTACCCTATCTACAGTTGGCTAGGGGATAATTCCACTATCTACAAAGGAATTATGATAACATTGAGGGTTTGAGGAGGCTGTTGAAGTTCACGTTCATCTTAGATAAATTAGGGAAATTTCTAGATGTTAAATGTTTTCCTTTTACTGATCAGGTTGAATGTGAGAATTTCCTTTTACTTCATCACCACTTCCAAATGAAAAGTTTAATTTTCCATGCTTTCAAAGCTTTTGCTTACTGAAGGTTTCTGGGACAGCATCCTCACTTTCTTGCTAGCCATCTGTTAACCTCTTCTTTCAAATCAATCTAAAACTTAATTTCCAGATCTTTCCTGGTTGTGGCACTACTGAAAACCTTCATCATTGTGGTGCTTGTTCCTGCATGCTTTCCATATATCTTCCAAAGTACAGCCACACAAACATTGTGGGGATGCGACACGTGCACTATCACAGTTTCATAAGGTGAAATCCATACAGGTTTTGAGTTTCTGTTGCTATTCATATTAGCTCATATTCCCATTCATGAGGCATATCCAAGTACTGTCATTATATCTGGACTGTTTCTCTTAGATGTGGGTGTGAGTTCAGAGTGCTGGTCCCTGAGGGTAAGCTGAAATTCTCTTTCTGCCTTACTTTGCAATTGCTTCTTCATATGCCATTTTAGACAGTGAAGTAGCTCAAACCTGGAAATTATTTGTGAGCATAACTCCTATTAAAATGCAGCTTTCCATGGCATTTATAAAGCATTTCTTCCTTTTGAAAATTACTGATTTTGTTGACAACAAACAATTATCTTGCCAGTTACTAAACCTCTGCAGCTGCCAGAGTCTTGAGCTGGGTATCAGCATGTGCTGAAAGGATCACAGGGATACAAAAATATTTTTCAGCCTAGAAAACCTATCGAGTCACTGTAGGTGGACAGAACTCACTTCTGATTGCCAAGGAAATACAGGCAATATACTGTGGAGAAAGAACAGGGACTACAGATCTAAATAGGTTCTGGTGCCAGATTTTTATTCTCCAATGGAAAGAACCATCTGTGATGGGCATCTCAGTGCCATTGGTTGACATTTCCTCTCATGGTGTTGCTGGACCCTTGACATTCTTCCTTGTGGTGGTGCTTGTGACCTTATGGCAAACAAGGGGATGTTTCTACCACCTTCATCAGGAGGCCTATTGTCAGCTGGCATTCAGCTCTTTCATTCACATTCACTCAATGTTGCTGCATGTATGTCCACCTTAAATAGCCCATTACTCTCATGCTTGGTAACACTTCCCTAACCAGCTTCCAATACTTCCATCCCTTGGCAGTTCTGCTAAACATGCTCAGTTGTGTCACCTGCACTTTTTTGACCTCTATACTGAGAATTTGAGACTGTATTTTTTATGACTCAAGAAAATGTAGTCCAGGAATGAACTCTTAGTCGGGATGGGATTGATCTCATGCAATCATGGCCTCCTAAAATCAGGAATACTGTCAGACGTAGTTGTTACGGTCCGGAGGTAACATTTAAAATTTATTTTTGTTTGGATACGCGAAACAAAGTCCAACCATAAAAAGGTCGAGTGCAAGCAGATTTTATTTGACAATTAATACAGGCAAAGATATGGAGCAAGGCGAAAGAGGGAGAGATGAAAAGAAAATATAAGAGAGAGAGAGAGAGGGAAAATGGTAAGAAAGATAGAGATAGAAAAGTGTAGGAAAAGGGTAAGATAGTGGGGAAAAAATGAGAGAGAGAGAGAGAGAGAGAGTCACCACCAGGGGTCCGGCTGTCCAGCGAAGTTTTCTTCGGGAAGGTGCTGATCCTGGACAGGGTCCGATGCAGGAATGGTGGTGGGTCAAGAGACGACAAAAAGGCCAAGCATGGACAGCCAGATATATACCCCCAGCCGAAGGTGCAGCTGTCAGTCATCCAGGTTCCTTGGGAGACAGGCTGCCCAGAGGGGAGCAGAAGGGTGTAGTCCTCCACCCAGTCATCAATTCTTATCTTCTTCCTGGTGAAATTCCTCTTCTGTTTAGCCAGCACATCATGCCTCCAGGAAGGTCCCAGAACTGAAGGCTGGCCCTCAGGAAAGGGGAGTAATCTCCACCCAGTCATCAGTTCTTATCTTCTTCCTGGTGCCATCCTTCAAGCCACCACAGCCAGGTACTTCACAAGTACAATGGAGGTGGCTCTGTCGTGCCTGGAGGGACCACCCAGCATTGCAGCTGGTGCTCACAGAAGAGTCTCCACCCAGAAGGTCTTATCACATCCTGAGGTGACACCTCCTGCTCTGTTCTGGCCAGACAAGTTCTCCACCTCACCCAGGGCTATTCATTCTTTAAAATTGATTCTTTTGAGACAATTATAAATCTGTGGTCAGAACCACACAGTAGTTATATGAAGTGTCCTGTATCTTCAATAGTAAGGACTGTCACTAAGTGATTTATGTTATCTACCTTCAGTGACTATCTACCTCTCTCCATGCTTCTGTTCTTCTAATCCCATAATGATTATTCTACAGTAATTTTACTGTGAATATGCAAATACCTCATCCTTTGGTTAAGATGTACTGTGCTCTGAGTTTTCAAAGTGTTTTTAACTTTGGAAGATACAATTTGAACTCCTTATTCAGTTGTCACCAAAATCTGTGGAAATAAAAGGAAACTGCACACTAAAGATCAGAGGGTAATGTAAAATGGACATGTTATAAAAAGAAGAAAGTACATTAGGAGACTAAAGGGTATAGCTGAATGAGAGTAAAGGAAGAAAGCATTTTTCCTCCCACTTCTGTCCTTTAAGATTTCAATATTTAATTAAAAATTGAATATAATAACCTGTGATAACCATATCATGGGCTAATAAAGTCCTTGGCCTTCAGCCACAGAATCTATTAGTCCAGATTATGCGTATTACCTTATAAACAAAAGATGCCCTCAAGTTTTTATTATAATTAGGTTCTTGAGTTATTAATTTCCACTATGGAAAAACTAATAGGAATGAGTTCAGCTCAAAGTAAAAAGCAGTAAAGTAAGTCAGAACGAGCAATCTGATTAGAACTTTTCAATATAAAAATGTCCAGGGGGATTTGGTTCTTGTATACATTGCTTTCAAATGTTCAAATAAGAGAGTCAAGTGTATGCTTTCAAAGATATCAGAGAAGTTTTGTTCCAGTCAAAATATTAAACTAAGTAGTTGTGGTTTGTGCTCGCCCTATTTCTTTGAAAAGCATTCAGGTACTTTTGTGTGGGTTTGAGTTGACATAGTGTCAACCTATAATTAAATGAGTAGCAGATGCTCTCTGTTAATCCCTCTGCCTCCTTCCATAGGGAAAGGAGAGAGAATAAGGGAGACAGACTAATGGGTTGGAAACTAAACCACACAGCTTTAATGAAACAGTAGTGATGAAGAGGACAATTATGAAATATATGCAAATATATGCAAACCCATTATCACACCCCCTCCCAATAACACATCACCACAGAGGCTGCAGGGCAGGCCCTGGAAAAGTCCTGGACTGGGCATCTGGAGTCAGCAGCAGATGGGAGTGGATGCAGGAATGCACAGATTCAGGGATGCACAGATTGGGATCAAAGAGAGACGAATGGATGGGCTCCTCTCAGGATGCTGGCCATGGGCAAAGAGAGATTGGCCCTTGTGATCCCTCAGATTTATATCAGTTATGTTATGACATGTATGGGATGGGGTCCTTTGTTTGGTCAGTTTTGGTCACCTGTCTTGTCCACTTGTCCCTATAGGTGTGACCCATTTCCTGGGTTCTGGAGTATGAGATGATTCTCAGAATCAAGCAGTGGCCTTGGTTCTGCACACCATTCCCTAGCAGTAATTATAAACATGGAGTGCTATCAGTCCTAGAAGCAGAAACTGACTGAAAAACATGTTGGTAATTTCAGCAAGTGCAGTTACTTAGAAAAAAACTCAACTAAGTACAATTACTAAAAGAAAATTGGTCTATCCTGAGTCAAGCCAGGACATATAGTCTTAGAGTTCTGGGCTCAGTGTACTGTATTTTCAGCAGCCTGGTCTAGTGGAGGTATCCCTGCCCATAGCAGGAAGGTTGGAACTAAATGATATTTATGGTCCTTCCAGCCCAGACCATTCTATGATACTACAGATGAAGCATACTGGACACTTGGGCATTTTTTTCTAGTTTATCTCTTTAGTTTGCTTATGTCATTATTTAATATGGATGTGAAAGTATGATAAAATTCCTTGTCTTAAAGTGATGCATTTCTTACATATTTCCCTCATACTGAAGTCATGTATTAACTGGAATGATTTACTTAAGAAGATACTGACTTACAATGATATAGTGTTGTAAGTATACTGAATGCTGTGATATTGCTTCTCTTCTGCATTGCTATTTGTTCTCGGGCTTAAAAATGCAAACAAGAAAAGTGAAAGAGGAGTCACCTAAAAATTCAAACATAATAAAATCACATTAGAAAGTAATTTTTAATTTGATTGCACAACAGGATGTAATCTCAGTTCTTTTTGACCCAAATTACTACTGTTAACAAGTAATCTGAGGCACTGCAAGATGTATGTTGATTCCTTCCCACGTACCAGTGTGAGAACTCTGCAAATCTCACTGGGCACTTACACCCACCATTATCCTCTTTTTTACTCATATGTTGTTTACATGTTTTCCATCTTGACTCTTAAGAACAGGATGATAGTGGGGCTGCTTGATTTTAAGCTTCTTTCAAATGTTTAAATGTTTGAGACTGAAGCTCTACAGATTTACCACACACATGATACAGCACAATAAAGTTGGGGAAAAAAAGGAAAGTTCCTAAAGGCACTAAACCCCCAACAAACTCCATACGTAGTGCTTTGGTTGAACAAATAATGAATATTTAAGAAAAATCCCTTAGCTACAATATTTAAATACAGTAAATGAAGACTGAGCTCCACTGGGGCTACACTGTTGCCAACATTCAAGTTGAATGTCTGAAAAACTTTCCAGGCATTCAGAGGAGGAACACGCCTCAGCCCAGACTTACCTGAAGCACTTATCATGATATCCTTTATTTTAGCCTTCAAAACTTATTCCATGAATACTTATGTGCATTATATGTAACTCTTTCCAAGATTGTATCTGCCTCCTGAGCCTGTAGGAATTCTCACAAATTACTCACTCTGCTGTGGCAATATCACCAACTACTCCCAGGCTTACTCAAAAATTGCTTGCTAAACATTGGTTAGAAAAAGTAAATGTAGAATGAGTAATTTAAATCACTTATTGCAGTCAAAGGCAGTAAGATCTGGAGACAATTTTTTACTATTTTCGATAGCAGAAAGAAACCCAGAAAAGTATCCCCTTATTCCTCAGTTCTGGAAACTTGCATTGTGTGGTGCATTGAAGTAAAGAACTCCTTTGTCTATAATTTTTAAGCAAATGAAGCATGTTTTGCTCATACAAGATCCCCATCTTTGTTCACAGTTGCATCCAACATGTTGGTGTATCACTTCTACCATCTGCTCTTTTGTCACGCCTCTCTTCCTTTTCTTGCCAAAGTGGTGAAGGACCAAAATCTGTTTTATGTTGACAATTTGGAATACTTTCTTCTAGGATAACTTTATAGCTCATGCAAATATGGGTCTAAAGTGCCTGTCTAAGTACTGCAAATAGACCAGTAAGTACAGTGCAACCCCTGTATACAAGTCCATCAGTGACCCCTGTAACATTCTGTAATATCCCTGACTTTTGGGTTAATGAGACTTATGTAACTGTCTGTAGATGTTATGTTTTGACTTCATCCATCTCTATCAGGCAAATTATCATCACTGAGTTCTAGAAATCAAGTATAATATAAAAAAGGAAGGATC
Organism: Phaethornis superciliosus; assembly: GCA_023637945.1. NCBI lineage: Eukaryota > Metazoa > Chordata > Aves > Apodiformes > Trochilidae > Phaethornis > Phaethornis superciliosus. The sequence goes on along the minus strand of JAJQWJ010000001.1, from coordinate 144,607,458 downwards.
TTTTTCTGACATACTCTCTTATATATCTTCCTAAGAGTTTGCTGGTGGCTGGTTGTTGTTGACTAAATCTGTATGACAGGTGTTATCTTCCTATCAGGCTTTTTCACCTTTTTCATTTACAAAATACAGTGAAGTGTGGGTTAGTTGCATGTACAAAATCAGCCTACTGGCAAAGGCAAAACTACAGAATTTATATTCTGTCATGATGTAATCTAATTCTGTATTCTTATTTCTGTCAGTTAGCAAGGTTATTTACTGAGTGAAATCATTGCTCCTTACAGCACCAAGCATTGATTTTGCACAAGTGTTTATGTTTGCCAATAACAGAATAATTTAGTAAATCTATGAATTCCTCAAGAAAAAACAAATTTGTTCATATTCAGAAAGAGCTGTAGGCAGAGCAAAATCTACTTCCAGCATTAAGCTGCTTAACTTCAGATGCTCAGAGCTCTCCTTGGCCAACCTTATGTCCCTTTGAGTGCATTCAGTGCTGGTACATTTTGTACTGGCACAATTCTCTGAAATGTTTGGAAACCTGACAGGGAAGACTTGTGCAGGGGGCCACTGTGTACTGAGTGACATGATGACTGCACCCTTCCTTGTGGTAGCTGAGAGCTGAGCAGTAACATCAAGTTACTGCACTTCTGAGCTTAAGGACCGTAGAGACTTAGTGCATTTAACTGGTGGGTCCCAGCAGCAACCATGCATCAACATCTGCCAGTGCTGCCCCATCTTGTGTGATCTACTGATTTCCTGGCATGTGATGGGGCTCTCTGCCATGCCTGCACCCTCCCCGGCAGGACAGTGTCATCCAAGGAGTGGTATTTGTGCTGCTACAATGGTGCCTTTTCACAAAAAGATTTTGTCAAGTCAAGAGTGAAAGTGTATCTTGCAGTCCATCCGATCTCTCAATTTCATTTTGCTTATGATTGTGAAATACTTCCAGGTAAAGAGGGTTGAAATACAATATGGAAGAACTATACGCAACAGAATTTTTCTATGACTAATCTAAAGTGCAGCTCTGACTCCTATTTGAAATCGGCTTTCTGAGAAGGCAGTAGTTACAGAAACTTATTTTTCTGTGGTCACATGAATTATTATAATTTTTATTGCCTTCCAAAGGTGGAATATGTTTTGTCTTAGTTTAAAAACAATATGTATAATATACCATAAGTATCACTGAGCTTTAGGGGTAAAACTGACTCTACTATTTACTACAGAACATTAGAGATTCTCCAGAAGATAGATAAAAGTATTTATGGAAGCTGAGCTTATGCACTGTTAATAAATTATTTTGAGATCTGTCCACTAGAAGATCTTGCAAAATATTACTTAGGTAAGTTGACCCTCCGCAGGGTGGTTGGCAGTCCCTGTAGCTATAATGGCTACAACTAATCTGTAAGATGACTGGGAAAATTAAGTATTGATTTAAGAGTAAGTCTGATGTTGCACAATGTTATTAAATTCAATTCAGTGGTGTTAATTCTACATTTCACACTTTTTCGGGAGATTGCACCATTATTTTAGTTTCCAAAGCAACATGAACCTTGGACTTTTTTTACTCAGAAAATCTTGTGAAAAAATATGAGTAAATAGAACATGCATATGTGTGTATGAAAAAATGTTTTTCTTTTAAAACTGGTCATGTTAGGACTCATCATTGGCTTCGTTTTCTCATATCAGATTCACACCATATTCAAGGGTTGCTTTCAGTCTTCCTTTACATTTTTACACATCATAGACTCTTGTGGAGTTACATTTAACAGGAATTGTACATCTCAACTCCTAAAGGTTTTAGTGGTATCTCTGTATTTAAAGGTCTATTTGAGTCTGCTCTTTGGCCTGAAACCTCTGGCAGCTTCATGTCCTTCCACATAGGGTCTCGCACTTGTATTGAAGTCCATCCCAAATTCCATGAATGGGCCAGTTTTCCCAATTACATTTATCCTGGTGTAAATCAAACTAACGAGATTGTAAATCTTGTTAAATACTTTTAATATTTAGCAGTGCAACTGAGTTACTGGTAGCCCAAAGATCATCACTCATTTATGAAGCTGCTGGTGGCTTCTATTTCAACAGCCTCTCTCCAGAAAAGGGGATGAAGTGAAAGCCCCAAGGCAGAGCTCTGCCTCCTTTCCTTGTCTGTGCCCAAGCTGCTGGAAGCAACAAAGCGAGGATCATGATGTCAGATGGTACTGCAGGCTTTCCAGCCTGCTCAGGATGAAACCAAAGATGTATTTTTCTGTCCTGGGATATGACATAAGGATCTTGAGGGTGCAAAACCATCTGGGTTAGTGATGGAAGGCTGCACTGAATTGAAGGAGGCAAAACCAATCTACCTCATCCATATTTCATGGTCCTGGGTGAAATATATCCCTTGAACTGTGCCTGGGCATTGTTTTGAAGGCAGTGGTTGCCCAGTATCCCAAAGCAGAACCAGGAAAATCAGCCTGTGCTGGTCCCCAGCTCAGTGCTTGAGCTTATGCCCTAGAAGAGCAGATGTGCTCCCTTTCCCGACAGTAGGACAAGCAGTTAACTTAGATAATCCTTTAGACATTTTTTCTCTTCTCAAACAGAAAAAAGAAATTAAAAAACCTGTTTTGATGAAGACCCCGGAATTTTCTCAGGTTTCCATGTCTCTATTGCTTTGACGTTTTTGCTTCCACCAGTGTGACGAGATTTATATGTTTCTGTAATTCCAAAAGGCAATATAAATTCTGTAAATGGATTTCCCAGTCTCTGAAAGCAATAGTTATCTTGGAAGCAGAGACAACCTTGAATGAAATATAAGTGAGGTACAGAGAGAAGCAGAGAGAGTGAACTTCATCTTGCAATTCTACCTTCTGCTGCTGCGTGACCTATAGAGATAAGAGTGGGGTGAGAATAAAAAATGCATCGTTCATCCTAAATTACTCCCAAGATGCTTCTGAGCAAAAATTACTGACTGAACCACATGTTTCGGTAGTGATTAGGTAGTGTTTTGTTTTGACTAATTTTATGTATACTAGGAGCTAAAGGGAGACCATATGTTTTATGTGTTGTAATAACCTTCTCTTAAAATGTACAGAGTTGGTGTTGGATTAAAACACTCTGCTTAAAGAGAGAGATAAATATTTAAGAGAGAGATATTTTAGAAGAGACAGTCAAATTAAACTAGCAACCATTAGGAAAACTTACAGTATTAAAAGACCCAATTGAACATGTCAGATGATCTTTAAAATATGGAATATCAATAAGTACTGTACTGTACTATTATTATGAGTACATGTTATTATGAGGATATCTTGGTATAAAGAATCCACTCAAAGAAGCAACTGTAATTTTAAAAATTATCATAAACTGCTAGGAAGGTAGATTCTTTATAATAAACCTTTAACAGAATATTCATGCATTTGTCACCCTTTTAAAACCACTGCTCTTCCATCACAGCCCTCTGGAGTCATGGTCATTAGCATCTGGCATTTTCACAGGGTTTATTCAGAATATTCAAGAGGTTTGTAAAGGTTTTATTTTCCACCATGAATTTCCTTTTATCTGATGAAAATAAATGCATAATTTTTCACCTGGCCTCATCTGTGTCTGTCTTTAACTTGGCAGAGCATTGGGATTAACATCCTAGCTCAGCCATGTTACGCTGTAGTTCACGTGCTAGAAAGCCATCAGCGTGTCCAGCAATGCAGAGCTGTTGTAAATCCTGCTCCTAGCCTGGCTGCTCTTCCTAGGGCAGCTCCTCAGTTCAATTTTTTCAGTTTATTTCTATGACATTGAAATGTTCATATATTTCTTTTCTATAGGAAAAAACCCACCTCACATATAGGTAAATTTTTGGTAATAAACACTGTGGCAGAATATGGAATCTCCAGAGAAATAGCTCTCCAGATAGATGTCTGATGGGTACCTAGCTCTCATCATTCATACACACAAATTTTCTTATAACAGTTCCCAGAATCTGTTTATTCCTTGTTGGTTGATAGCAAAGACACAAATGGGAAAATTGAAAGACTTTAATTGTTAATCTTACTAATAACTCAATAGTTTTTAAGGCTGGAGTTTCTGTTTGGAAGGGTTGGAGACAGGCTGGAATAGAAAGGGCTTGACAAGGCTGTCCCAAGATGAACACCCAGTGCTAGAGCCAAGACAAAATAGGTTATTTGTCATATTTATCACACCCGTGTCCTTTTGGAGATAGAGCTGCAGACCAGGAGGCATATTTTGAAGTATCTCAAACAGTGAGATCTTTGGGCAGCTAAATCAGGCTTCAGCAGTACAAGATTCTTCAAACCATGTTCTCTCATCCTTGACTGGGAAGCAGAACTGATGAGACTGAGGCTGCTATTTAGTTTCTGTCTCTTGCTTTCTCTCCTTACTAATGGAGCCACTAATGGTGGTTTTAGTCCTGCAGTAATTATAACTCTGACCTGAAGCACAATCTCATTGAGTGGAGTAATGATTTTCAGTCACAAGTGATTTGAATGATTTTGAACCAGTGACCTAGCTGTTGAGGTGAAAGTTCCTACAATTATTCCTCTGAGCAATTGTCTTTCTCCTGAATGAGTTTGTTTTAATATGCTCCTCACGGTTTCAGCAAAGAAACAAGAGTTGTATGTCTGAAGGGAAGTCCAAGTTGATAGTTATTTGATCTTTGCACCTTTGTCTACACGTGAAATGGAGATCCTTGAGCTAGTGGAGATCTGAGGCAGTGAAGCTACCTACTCCAGCACTATATGCAGCTGAATAAATCCCACATGGTCCATGTGTGTCCAGATCTGCTTTGTTAGAGTCTGCAAGGACTTCAGTTGCAATGTAGCCACTTATTGCTGCAGGTCTTTGCTAGTTTGAGTCTCTCCACTGTGCTCTGTTTCACTGCATAGATGCATTCCTGTATTTTTTCCTCTTCAATCCCATGTAATGAGTCCTGCTCCACTTTTCAATAATTTATTTTATTAATGTATCAGATTCTGATTCACAAGATCCAGACTTCTAGTGACATGTGAACCAACCTCTGACAGCCTGGTGTCTCCTTATCTTTGGCCAGGTTGGATTGACAAGATATTTGTCAGACTGACAGCGGGCACAGTATGTGTTCAGAGATTTCTGTGGTGCTGTTGTCCATACTCTTTCTGTGAGGAGCAGGGAGTTGAACTTGATGACCCTTGTGTGTCCATTTCAACTTGAGATATTTTATCATTTTATAAAATGTAAGTTGCCGCAAACATAAACTTCCCCTGCACTACCAGTTTTCCTAATACTGGAAAGACCGAAATTCCCAAAGTACTGGATTTTCTTTGAGAAATTCATTCTTCTGGAAAGGCTTAAGCAAGATATTAACTTCCACAAGGATTTTTTTTTCCCTTGCCCTTCAGCACCTCATAAAACAGTGTTTTTGAAACTACTGCAGAATGAACTGGCAGAGGGGTTCACCTTAAAAATTTTGTAGAAATTAGAAATTTACATGCACAGACAGATGTTCTTTCCTAGTGACAAACCATCAGCTTCCACTAGCAGTACTTTGTACAGATATTACTCAGATAGATGTAATATATATTTGTAAAGTATAGCTTATGAAATGCTTTTTGACTTAATCCTTTCTGTTTTGTGAGGAAGTACAACTGTTTGTAATGCATTATCCTGGCTTCCAGAGAAACTTTACACTGTTTATTGCAATTGTTTTTTAAATCATTAGGGCCAGGAGCTGCTAATGTTCATAGAATTTTTAACTTCTTATACGTCATAGAAGTATTGCAGATAAAGAACTGACATCTCATATGTAGATTCAAATGTAATTTGCTTACTGGTTAGTAAGAGAGGGTCTGAAATTATAATTGTATTGTTTTCCTTTTCTACACTTCAAGAATATCCATTGGTATAGCTTTGGCTCTTCATTTTTTTTACAGCTGGGTAAGCAGACTGATATATTTTCCAAAACATGAACTTCAGGCCCTTGCCAACACAAACAATGCAGGTGTTAATGAGGCCAAATCTGCTTACAATAAAACAATGGAAGCTCAACAATACTGTGCAAATAAAGCCAAGGCAGAGAACGAGTTTTGTAGCTTACATGAAAAATCCACTGAGTTGGACAAATAAACAGTACGTGAAACAAATTGGAGACCAGGATTACTTCACTAGGGCTGAGAACCACATTCCCTTTTTCACTCGGCCTCCTAAATTTGAGGGATTTTTGTATGCAATGGAACAGAGTGTCAGAAATAGGGAACTTCTGCTATGTATTTCCTCAACTCAATGTAATCTGTAGTAATTTAAATGGAGGCTGAGGGACAAGGCATATGGAGTTCCTCTGTTCAAGAGGAGGATGGATGTGTATTTCACATGCTAGATAAATTCCCAGAAAAGTCAATAATTATAAAATTATTTTCATAGACTAACTTTGTTTCACTTTTTATTTTGTCTTTTAGAAATTGTTTTACTGGACTAATAAGATGCCCTTCATTCAATCTTCTTCCTCTTTGTATTGCCTTTGGTGTGTCTTTTCAACAACAATAACTAAATTTACACATGCTCCTGTTCATCTATAGCACTTTAAAATTACTTTCCTGGACAGGCAAGTTTGTTCAGGATGCTGTTGCCTTCTGTATTACCCCAGCTCTTAAAAATCTTGTCTCTTAAATAATTCTACAAGAATCAGCAGATTTTTGCTCCAAGTGATGACCATTCACTTTTGTTGGACAATTGAAACAAGTAACTTTTTGAAAGATTAAATCTGGAAATTGTTACCTAAAGATGATCCACTCAAAATATGTTTGTTTTCTGGATTCTCTTTGAATATCATGTTGTTAATATTCACCCACATTCATTTCCAGGCTGAAGGATAACCTGAAGTGAAAACCATCAAATGTCATAGATTTTACAAAGCTTGTTCCTGATACATGTCGTGCCATGTAGTCTATGATAGTCTGAAGTTTGTGAAGTCTGCAAGTATGGTCTATGAAAGCTATTACAGCCCAGAAGTCTATGACAAATGATCCATGATTAAAAAACCCAAAACCTGAGGTGACTTGAGATTACTGAATCTTTTTTTATTCTGAAAGAAATTTCCTTGGGTTTTAATACATTGGGAAAGTCATTTGAGTAAATTGGACTGTGATAATTTTTCAGGCAAACTATGTGGTCCAAGAAAATTTCCTTGAGTATTACCAAAAGCAGATGTTGACATTTTTCAATATTCATCAATATAAGGAGCATTTTAGGCTTGTATTTTTTTATTTTCCAGTAGAGGCACTTGAAACACCCAAGTGCCAAAACACATAACTGACATCTCAGGTCCCACAGTGTTTTTGAAGCAATTTCCTGGTTTTGAAGTTCTCTGGTCATGTATGTATACATATGTGCATGTACATATGTGTGTGCTGGTTCATGGTTAACTGGAGTTAGTACATTTGTTAATTTTAGATTGTGTTTCCTTTTCTCAGAAATAGCTGGTAAAAAAAAATGATAATGCTTACTTAAATTACTTCATTATTTTAGCAAAGATGAGGATGTCATGAAAGCATGCAGGTCATCACTAGGAGGGTGGAAGAGATGAGGAGAAGAGATGTGGAAGCACAACTGGGCTAAGAAAATTTGAAAGCCAAGGGGAAATTTGGAGGGAGAGAAAGCAGTGGTAGTGATGCTCATAGTAACTTTTCATTGTTTCATTTTGTTCAAAAAGCTATGTACTGACATCTTAAACTGTTTTTATTTTAAACTGCAGTCATGTTTTGATACTTTTTCAGGTATTGCAATTAATTTTTTTTTAAGAAATGAAACTTTTAATATTTTGAGGAATATATTAATTCTTCATGTAAAGTTATTTTACAATGAAATTATCTCTATGCCCGTGAATTAAATAGGCCAAGATTCTCACCAGAGGGAAGTTTTATTGTGAATCTTACTATCTAATCCATTTAAATTTGGCAGTTTATAACTGACACTTCATTAAATGGACACTTCTTCGTACTGCTCAAGTTGGCACTTCAAGCTGGTTACTCATGACCTGATCCTGTAATCTTACTTATAGAAGTAATATTATAAAGGTATTTCATTGCATTTGTGAGGACTCTAGGTATACAGAATAATACATTTTGAATAGTTCAATAATTATCTGTAAGTATGATTGCTCTTTTATTGTGCATGATTCTGCTTCTGAATTTAACTGTGTAATTCTGCACATGTATTAGTCCTGCATTAACAGTCACAAGAAATTGTGAAGCTGGATTGAGATAATTGCATTTGTGAGGCATAGCAGAATGCAAGATAGATATGACAGTTCCCTGAGGTTATGATTAGTCTATAGGAACAACTTTCCCTTGAGTCTTCTTTTGTTATTAGTGCAAGTCTTTATTATAGGAAAGACTCATCATCATGGAAAAATTGTATTTGCAGTTCAAAACTTCCTGAGAAGTTGGTAAGAAGTGGGGAGCAAGATAGTTTAACTCATTACATGTCCCACTTCCTTGTAGTGGGAAGTGGAACAAAGAAAAAATGTTCTAATGAAACATCTGCTGATTTCTGCTAAGGATGCTACGTGCCTCTCAATTTACCTATCCAACTTTAAGGATCTTGCAACCAATTTGCCACTCAAATTCCCCCATCTGAAAAGGGAACATTCTCATACAACAATGATAGACCCTTGCTATTAATTCCCATTTGGTGTCAGTGGAAATGCACAGAGGGAAGTCAGATCTCTTCAAAGTAGTTTCTACACTGAGTTCAGACCTATTTCTTAATACAACTGGATAAGATATGACTCTCATAGATATGGCTTTCATGCAGAAGCTTTGCTACTGATCTTGCTAGATTTGCAAATGGTTTATTCCAGTAGCCAATAATGATTTACAATTGTGCACAAGTTCAAATGGGCTGACAGACCAGATTGTATAGTAAGAGAATATGAAGAGAGTACTTTCATGAATTCACTGATTCTTGATTTGTTAACTGAAATTGAGATAAATTTGCAATTAGAACAAACAGTTTAAGCTGAAATCTTGCCATCACGGCTCCATCAAAATGAAGAAGTTTTTGCTTGAATAAAGTTAAAATATCATAGAATATATTGAGTTGGAAGAGACCCATGAGGATCATCAAATCCAACTCCTGATTGCCACCAAGGCAGCCTAGAAGTTAAACCATGTATCTGAACCCTTCACAGGCTTGAGCACTTTCCTGAGGAACTTCTTTCAGTGCTTGATCACCTTCTCAGTGATGAATTTTTTGCCATACTTATCTGAACTTTCCCTAGTATTTTTTAGCCATTCACTCACATTCTTTCACTGAACATGAGAGAAGATTTCAGCACCTCCTGCTCCACACACTGTCATGAGTTCATCCCTCAGTCTCCTCTCAGTCATGCCCTGTAGTCCTTTCAACATCTTCCTTGCCTTCCTTTGAGTGTGTTCTAATATTTCTATATCCTTCTAACTTTGTGGAATCCAAACCTGAACACAGTACTTGAGGTAAGACCACACCACTGCTGAGTATTGGGGACAACAACTTCCTTTGATTCATTAGCTATACTGTACTTGCTGCACCCCAGGATGTGGTTGGCCTTTGTAGCCACCAAGGCATATTGTTCACTCATACAGAGCTTAACATCATACAAAGCCATAATCATTGTAGCAGTAATCTGTCCAATGTCTTCCATGGTAGCTGCCACCCATTCTTAAATAGCATGGAGTAAGAGTAAGCATGGAGTTAAAATTGACAGCAGAGCCTGTCTTCCAAGACCATTCAGCAACGCATCCACAGTCACAAAACTTAAGAATCACTCAGACTCCGAGGCTTTATTTAGGTTTTTTTGATAATTTTTTGTTTAGTTTTATTGATAAATGAGGTGAGCAGGTAAGAGGAAGATTCCACTTATCAAATTATCAGCTATGTGTGCCGTTTATAGCAGTTGTGGAAATGTGTAACTTAGTTATATGCAGCAGCTCAGATCCCGATTTTGCAGCAATGAAAAGAGTAAAAAACACTGAAAACCAAGAACAAGCATGGTTGTGATGTATGCCCTAGTAGTTTTAGTAAATGGAGGTCTTACTAGGATATTTTCTTTATGATTTCCTGCTGGCATCCTTGCCAAAGCTAATGTTTTCTTGAGTGATACAAAAAACTTTTAATTAAATGTTCAGGTGCAAAAAGGTTAGGATAGAACTGTTCGTTCTTTCCAGTTTTTGCAAAGACACAGAAGGATCCCATTAATATTACAGGAGTAAACACTCCATGAAGGCAGGGAGGAAATAGTGCCTAACAAGTAAAATAATTCCTGAGCAGAAAAAAGCTTTTGAACCCTTGGAAAGATTCTTCATTATTAGAGGAATACTTTTTTGGCAGAATACTTGGAACCGTGTGTATACCAGCCCTATATTTTAGGACACACGGAAGTCTCAAATAAGTCAAGAGAAATATTACAGTTTCTTTAATCCTTTTACAGCCCCATAAATGTCAGATTTGTTGAGAGTTATTGATTTCTTTCCAGTCTGTTGAAGGATTGATTATCACTTTTCTCTGTCTCACGAAGAATGTTTCACCAAGAAGTCATATGTATACAAATCCAGGGGATGCAATAATGGGTGACAAACACAAGCACAGTTTATACTTGACAATGCTTCTAGCTAAACTATGTCTGATACTTCTTCAATTGCAGCAGTTGTTGATAACCTTCACAACAGCATTAAATTTCTTCATTGTCCTTGAAACTATTCATACAAAAACCTCCTCTAAGAATAAAGCTTCAAATGTGAAGTTCCCTCTTTGCTTACAAGCGGACTTGTATGAAATCTGACCTTTTGAACTCTTACTTCCTTATCTTGGAGGTGTATGAAGGCAAATCTGTGGAAGTTAAGGCAGGCAACACTCTGTTCCAGAATCTCTTTCTCATTAACTTCCTGCACAATGCACAGATATTCCCAGAACTGCACAAAAAGTTCAGGTTGGCTGGAGTTGTTTGCTTCAGTCAGTTCTGAGAAGTGAGAGGCACCTGCACAATATTTGATTATGTTTCCTCATGTGTGGATGGCTTCAGTTTCAACTTTTGTTCAATGAAATGTAAAAAAATATTATATTATTTACTTCCAAAACATCTACTGCTCCATTGTTCTTAAAGAAATTAGCTTTACTATGTCTGTGGGGTTTTTTATGCCTCGTTTCCTGATGACATTATACACAAATCTTGTATTTGTTTCATATGAAATGACTTTACAAACTTGGTCTTTTGATTTTTCACACATCATTTCACAAAAGCGCAGCACAGATTTTTACTTATCTCAGCATAAATGTCAACGCTAATTGTTTATCTCACTCAAGAGAGCAGTTGCAGGAAATAAAGAAACAGAGGGACACTGTAAAAACATCTGCACAAGTGGCTTGATACTGCATACAGCCCACCACCACACTTTTAACACGAAGGTTTTTACTGCTCAGATTGGTTGCTCCAAGAGTCACTTGCAATTTAGCTTTGGCTAAAGTTCTCACTCCCTAGTGGAAAAAAAAAAACATTTTTTTTTTTTTGTCCTGCATAGTATTTTTCTTCCTGCTGATAAAATGTATTCTCCTATTCCTAGGACAGCACCATAGAGAAGACTTTCTACTGCCTTGTTTGACAGTAGGTTTACAATCTGTAAATTGTTATTTTCCAATTTCTAAGACAGTCTGGACCTTTCTTACAGTGTTTATTCCCATTTCTTGTTTTCTGTCTAATTTTCCTGGTTCCCCACTGATACTGGTTAGCCTTATCTAAGTGGAAATCTCTGCTATTCCGGACAATGATGATAGAATCAGGCCTACTGTAAAGAACAGATTATTTAGAGTCAAAAAACACTACGTGGATGAACCAACCAGACATTAATGACTAGGTGCCACAAGTACTGATGACTGAACATTCAGCAATGAATTATTTATCTCAGCCTGATGCTCAATACTCAAGTACATGTTGTGTAATACTAGAAATTGTACTATTGGGCCAAAGTTTGAGGAATATGTACCATGTCCATGATTACTGAACAACCTCTTGACAATCAAGTGTCTGTCTGGAAAATGAAAAGTTCTTTTAAAACCTCAGAAGAAATAATGCAAACTTTTTGTTATGCACTTTATAGTCGTGATGGTTAATAAATCAATTAATATGTTAATATGTTAGTTATTTCTATCTGAATGGATCTGGCTCAATAATTGTTGCAAGACATCATTCATTTGTATTGCTCCACAGAACATACACTGTCTGAATTCTACTTGTGTTCATTAATTCCTTTCTCTTCACAAATAAATATGGTACTTGACATGCTATCCTTGATGATGTATAGTAGCAATTTGCTTCTGAACTCAAAGTCATTTTCATTTTGTTACAAGCCCGTATTTTAGGAAGCCTGCATGAATGCTTATGGTAGACCTGGTGTTCTAGAATCACCCTGTTGCTATGTGATAAACAGTTAATTGCTCCTAAGCTTTTCTTGTATTCTAAAGATACAGACCTTTCAAAGTGTTTTTGCTGTGCTACATGTGCATGCCAAGCTTTGTTTCATGGAATGGAAGGAGGTGTCTGCCTACTTCCATATGTACCAAAGCACATTATACCCAGTTCAGGCTACCATTTGCAGATTGAAAAAAATTGTAATATTGATTGATGTTTACTTCCAAGGCCTGAGTTTTATAAGTCCTTAGGTTCAGGTTAAGGACCTGGCTGAGAGACACAGGCTGAAAGGTGACTGAAATCCCTGCAATGGGAGGAGATCATGGTTTATCAAAAAAGGAGTTTAGTATAACCATTGTGACTAAAAATAAAGCTATGGTGCATAATACTTAACTCCCATACTCGCAATTCAGTAAATGCTGAAAACTCCTACACAAATTTGTAATATAGAGAGCTGTAAGGGTAATAGGATAAACAAACTATCATGTGGCCTGGAATGACGGCTGACAGCCCTTTCCCAAAGGACATTCCAGATACAAAGAAGGAGAAAGGTAGAGGTGCTTGTTCCCTTTCCAAAGGATGGACAGTACTGGCTACAGTTTCTATCTATCCAGATAAAAAAAAAAAAAAAAAAAAAAAAAGCAACTGTCTGGTGAGAAGGCTTAAAGAGCTGGGAACAATTGATTCTCTTATTAATTATTCGATCCTACTAATATTGAAAATGCTAATAAATAGGAGAATATAATTGTTAAACTGAGAATCATGCACTTTGATGTTTGAGTCTGCTCCACTTCATAAGTGATAGGGATGAAATTATAGACAGTTGTTCCAACAGCTACCAAAGGGAGAGAAAAAAACAAATGAGAAGGTTGTAAGAACAGCCTTCAAAACCCTCCCACAAAGTTAGATTTTTGTTTACATCCCTGTATTGTGCTACTCAGCTTTATACTTGCCTTCAGTTTTGCAGTTATTACCCACCACTCACTCCCAACAAACACAAGTGATCCCTCCTTTGCCCTGCCAGGGATTTTTCATAAAGATTTTCAATTAGGATACAGAAATATATAGACATAAAGTGCATACATAAATATATTTTAATTATAAATAAAAACATGAATGAGAAATAAATCATTAAAATTATGAACAAGTCTCAAAAAATCATAGACTGATAGAATCATGGAATCATAGAATGTTAGGTTGGAAGGGACCTCAGGGATCATCTGGCCCAAACCTTATAATATTATTGTTTATATGATATGTCTCAACACCCTGTTGAGCTGAGACTTAAAACTTTCCCAAGTGGAGGAATCCACCACTTCCCCTGAGAGACCGTTCCAATGTCTGACTTTCCTCGTAGTAAAAAATTTTCCTCTTGTGTTCAAACAGAATCTCATCCAGACCAACTTGTGTCCATTGCCCCTCATGTAGTTCATTTGATTGCTTGTAAAAAGGCAGTGTCCATCTTTATAGCTACCCTTTAAGTACTGGAACATTGTAATAAGATCTACCCTCAGCCTTCTCTTCTCAAGGCTGATGGGTGGCACTGATGGAACTGAGGTCAGTAAATAATTAAAATAAGTAAATTTGGGGGGAAAATCACATTAAAGAGAGGAAAGAGTCAAAAAGAATAAAAAGAGAGATTCTATGAAACTGAAACACTAAGAATGAGAGAATTAGGCAGCTGCTGCACTGCTCCCAGCAGTGTCAGGAGTGTGGGCTGGTGCCCCTGCAGCCCACATCAACTTCTTAGAGATGTCTACTGTCCTGGAAGAGCTCAGGGACCAAGGTGCTGCCCAGGTTATGACCTCTTCCCTTGGGAAAAGATCTCTGTGGAGGTCATGTTTTCACTCTTCCTAGACCAAGATTCCTGGTTTCTCCTCTGGCACTGGCAGCACTATCCCCTCTGCTGCCCCTGCTTACTGCTGGCTGAGGCATGGGCTTGCTCCAGCACATCCTTCATGTATTCAATGTGTCACCTCTGTGATGTGATGAAATATCTTCTCCTTGAAGTCCTGAAATGACAGAGGAAGGCTGCAAAAGTCTGGCACCACCCAGCCAGGGACGTACCAGCAGCTACTACTGCTGGACAGGGGTGCAGGAGATGATGGGGCTTCAGGTGTGAGGGGCAGGGCCTGGCTCCAGGCAGAGGGAGGCTCATCCCTCTCTCCCATCCTGTCCCATCCCATCCTTGGCACTCACCTGCCCAGGGCTGACACTGAGCTTCTGTGACTACCTCAGGGTGAAGCCCTGGACTTCGCTCTCCTGCTGCTGGAGATGCTTCTGTGAGCTGTAGAGGCCTGGTTGCCATCAGCTGCCCAGACCTTGTCTGTTTCTTGCAAATCTCAGCTCTTGGAAGGGAAGAGAGAAAGAGCACATGTGAGACTCTGTGTGTACCAGATGCTTCTGACACAACAAAACATTAGCATGAACAGCAGTTTATCTTCTCTGTTATAAAATTCACCAGCACACACACTCAACAAAACCTGAGGACATGCTCACTGATTGTTCTGATCTTTCTGACAGTCAACACAAAGCCTGTACAGTGTAGAGTGTACAGGTGGAAGTGTTGCCGATTTGAGCATCCAAATGCAGCCTCTGGGACTGCATGGTGAGGAGAGTGAGGTTAAACAAAGGAGCAGGAAGATTTCCCGCCTGGTTCCCTGACAAGAACACAGATGAAGAAATGTCCAGAAACAGCACTGAGGGAAAAGTGACATGACCTGAACACCTAATTACTTCAACCATGGAACTGTTCAAAACCAAATGTGATGGGGCTTGGAGCAACCTGGTGTAGTGGAAGGTGTCCCTGCCCATGGCAGGGGATTTAGAACAAGGTGATCTTAAAGGTCTCTTCCAACCCAAGCCAGTCTGTGATTCCATGAATCTATCATAAATAACTCTTTTCACTGAGAAATTGAGGCTGGAAGGCATCTCTGGAAGTCCCTGGACCAACCAGCTGCACAAAGCAGGGGCAACTCAGACTCCCATTCCTCTGCCAAGGTGAGCTGGAAGACTAAAAGATGCTGTGGAAGAAGGGGCATATGCACCTACCTACAGAAACACAGTGGTTGTGCAGTGGTGGATGGCTTGACCCAAATCTCACCTGCAGTGATGCAGGCAAAACCAACCTTTCCTTACCCTGGGGTGTTCCCATGATGCATCCTCTGTGGGTGCAGCTGCCAGTGCAGATTTTGTCATCAAGTATGTTTTGTGTCACGTCATGGCTGAAGCTTATGTCATGGGCCAGTGCCAGCAAATCACTGACAGTGTCGTATTTAAGGGAGTGCAGGTGGGAAGAAAAATCACAGGTCCACATTTTCTCAAAGCAGTCGGTGTTGATGTGGGCAGCTTCAGATCTAGATGTCCCATGTTTTACTCAGGAATTGTGAACTTCCTGCTAGCTGGGGACTGGCACTGACAAACAACCTACCTGGGAAACCAAACCACCCCTCAGGACTCTGTCTGGGAGAGCCCTGGAGCACTGCTCCTTCACCACATTCTCTTCTTTAGGAAATGGCAAACTGGGGATTACTATTCATGGAGTGCTTCTTCCAGGCCATGTGCATGGAGGGTGACGTTCTGGGCATCTCCAGGCTGAGGGATGGAGGCTCCACATGGAGCAGCACCGCCATTTCGCGAGCCGTCCCAGTGCTCCTCTCCCGGAGATGAGCCCGCCCTCGCGCCGGTCCGGTAGCAACCGCTGGGGAGGGAAGAAAAGGTTCGGATCCTGCTCTGGATCTGTGCCTCATGGATCATAAAGGGAAAATGCTTCGAGGGCATCTCCATTGGAGCTGGCACCACAGCGCTGAGGACGGAGGCAAATACAATTGGTGGAATTGGTGCCACATTTTGAAACCGCGGTGCCATCTAGTTGGGGGAAGTTGACCGTTTCCGACACCACGGGGCAGTCGTTGTTAAGAGGGCTGGGACCCTACGTAGGTTTTTAATGCTTCAGAAAGAGTTTGCCACGGTCCTAGCAATTCAGTGGTGCTTTTGTCATACTACATTGCTAAGTCCCATAATTGGACCCTGATTCTGTTCCATTTTTCAGAATTGTACAGATTCTGGGTGTTTAAAGAGCGCTTCTTTTCCTTGGCCCATAAAAGCAATTAAAGCACAATCAAAACATCGTTCTGTTCCCTTGTAGTGATTTCCCATTTTTTCTTTCCCCTTTAATTCAACCAAGCTATGCCACCGTGACGGACTCCCATCTGCTTTAGTCCAGTCCCCATGAGGGCACCATTTGTAGCACACTGTTGACAAGACTCACAACTTTCCCCTGCTCAGACTTCATTAAACTGAGGGTCCATATATATATACACTCATACTTTCCCAGGGTCCTCCCACAAGACCCTCCCAAGTTCCTCCCACAGGAGTCCGGTGTGTTTTTCCACAGTTTTTAACTAATTTTCCACCATCCCTCTGGTAAACAAGGTAACACTTTCCTTTCTCATCGCCTGCATTATCTTTGCCACTTCTCACAGAAAACCAAGGCTGGTGTGACTTCCCGGAGATGCCCATTTTACCTGTTTCCTGCTAATCTGTAAAAGCCCAGGAGTCAGGAAGAATTGACAGGCTGGCACCCACGCACCAGGTGTGCAAGCACCAGCAGGGCCTCCTGCTAAGGAGGCAGAGTTTATAAACTCATCGGCTTCTTCTCTGTTACAAAGGGAGGAGTTGTCTAATAGGGTATGTCAAAAACATAAGGTATTAAAAAAATATTTTACGAAGTTGTGGCCATAAAAGAAGGAAATGACCAAAAAAAAAAAAAATATCTGTTAACATATATTGAGATCTACATTTTATTATACAGAATCTTTCTTTCCCTAAAAATAAGGGAGAAGGAACAGATAGTTGAATCAAAATTGGGAAGAAGTTGTCAGCTGCTCCGTCCCAGTCCACATGGCCACGCAGAGGATGATCTGTTAGGTTCATGAGTTTGTAGAGCTATAAGACACAAAGGGCTTGGATCCCAACAGCACCTGGGCACAGCACTTGTCTTCTCATTATTGATGCAAGATACAGTTTCTTGCTTACCACTTGCCCTTTTACCAATAAAAGTTGAATTATGTGATAATTGAGGTCCCTTTCAACCTGGTAATTCTACTATTAGATGGGCTACAACGGCCCTTCCCTGCTCCCCCCTTTCTCCTGAAAAGGACCAGGTGCAGACAAGCATTTTTTTGGGGTGGAGGGATGTCAGCTCTTACTGGGCTTCCTAAGAACCCAGGGCCAAGCGATGGGTTGGCATCACGTCGTGCTGGTGGCCAGCGAGTGGGTGCCCGGTTCTGTCCCTCTGCTGCCTGCTCCCACGGGGCAGTCTCAGGGCTGGTGGCCATCTCCAGGGAGCCTCCTGGTGCTGGCAGGGAGCTCGGCTCCTCCCGCTGTCCTGCCATGCAGGAGCAGCTTCGGAAAGCCCTGTGCAGGGCCCTGAGCACCCTCCAGAAGCGGGAGGGCTGTCACTGGTGAGGCGGGGTGTGCGGGAGCAGGATGATGCCTGCGTGGAAAGGAGAGCCATAGGCAGGGGTCTGGGAGAGGCCAGTGGAGGGTTGTGCATCCTCTCTGAGCTCAGAGCCCACCTGCATGGGGAGTGCAAGAGGACAGGCATGGATGGATGGATGGATGGATGGATGGATGGATGGAGGGGATGTTAGCAGGAGGACACACAGAGCCACAGGCATCTCCGTTCCTCACACAACCGGGGTGCTGGGCCTGTCGCCAGCACCTTGGGATGCCCAGTGCCAGCCACACGTGCCTGGCTCACCCGGTGCTGGGGGTGCCCAGCACAGCCAGAAGGAGCAACCACGTCTCTCTGATCACCTGGGGCAAGGTGGGATGTGCTGGGATCTACCAGAAGGGTCTGAGGGGATGGAGGTGTCAAGTCATCCTCGTGTGCTGCCAGGGAGACAATGGCAGTGCTGGCCTCTGCTTGATGGTCTCCAGGCATGAGAGAAGCTGAGTTTGGTCCATCCTCCTCTGTGTGGCTCTGCAGCCAGGGCACACTTGCTGTCCTGGGGTGCTGCAGGTGGACTTGGTGCTGCTGCCTCATGCCTGATTTGTTCTACATGGCCCTGCTGGCTGGCCTCATGGATTTGAAGCACATCCTGGTGCTGGACCTCCGTGACAATGAACTGGGCTGCCTCCAGCAGGGCTGGGTCACCATCTGTGGAGGCGTGTGTGATGGGTGCCTGGCTCTGTGCCTCTCCTGCCCTGTCCTGCTCCCTTAAGTCAGGAGAATATGGTGCTTTTGCCTCCTCCTCCTGCACAGGACCAAGGAGTGTGCAGCTCTTCTCATTCCTTGGAGCTCCAGCCAGGTTAGCTTCCTCCCCTGTCACCTGCTCCGTGGTGCTGGACAAGATGGGTGTCCCCTGGGCAGCCATGTGAGGGTCCTGGCAGAGCTCTTGGACAGAGGGGCTGACCCAGGTTCCAAGCTTTTCCTCTTGGGACAGCTCTTTGTTACTGTCATCTTCCTCCAGCTCCTCCTGGGCCGAGGTCCCTGTTTTGTCCTCTGGTGCTGCCAGGACTGTCCCCCCTGCTGCCCCCACTTGCTGGTGGCTGGGGACACGGGCCCGCAGCTGCTGCAGCGCATCCTTCATGTGCTCGATGTGTAAAGCACCTCTGTGACAATAGCTTCTCATGGCAGACCTGGAAGGAGATGGGGGGGATGGATAAAGGCAGCCTGGCTTCCACCAGCAAAATCCTGCTGGGGACCTGCCAGCATCGTCTGCTGGGACAGGGATGCAGGAGATGATGGAGCTGCAGCTGTGCGGTGCAGTGGCCATCTGCAGGCAGAGGGAGCTCATGCCCCTCTCCTTCCCTGTCCCACCCTGGTCCTGGCCTTAGCACTCACCCTCATGGGACTGGGAGGGAACTGGTCCCAGCACATCAGGGGGATGTGCTGCTCCTGGCCCTTCTGCTGCTGGAGCATCCTCTCCTCCTGGCTGTCCTGCTGCCGCTGCAAGATGACTTTCCTGAGCTGGGCTGGGTAGCTCCACTCCTGATCCTCCTGAGGCTCCACTTTGGTGGACAGGCTATGAATCATAGAATCATAGAATCATAGAATTAGCCGGGTTGGAAGGGACCTCAGAGATCATCAAGTCCAACCCTTGACCCACCGGAGCACAGTTGCTAGACCATGGCACTGAGTGCCACATCCAGTCTTTTTTTAAATGTCTCCAGGGACGGAGAATCTACCACCTCACTGGGCAGACCATTCCATTGCCTGATCACCCTCTCCGTGAAGAAATTCTTTCTAATATCCAACCTAAATCTCCCCTGACACAACTTAAGACTGTGTCCTCTTGTTTTGTTGAAAGTCATCTGGGAAAATAGTCCAACTCCCACCTCGCTACAGCCTCCTTTCAGGTAGTTGTAGAGAGCAATGAGGTCTCCCCTGAGCCTCCTCTTCTTCAGGCTGAACAGCCCCAGCTCTCTCAGTCTCTCTTCATAGGGCCTGTGCTCGAGTCCCTTCACCAGTCTGGTTGCCCTCCTTTGGACCTGCTCCAGGACCTCGACATCCTTCTTAAACTGAGGGGCCCAGAACTGGACACAGGACTCGAGGTGTGGCCTAACTAGCGCTGAGTACAGGGGCACGATCACCTCCCTGGACCTGCTGGCGACGCTGTTTCTGATACAGGCCAGGATGCCATTGGCCTTCTTGGCCGCCTGGGCACACTGCTAAGGCACAGGCTGAGCTGTGGAGGCCTGAGTGCCATCAGCTGCCCAGACCTTATATTCTTCTTGCAAATCTCAGGTCTTGGAAGGGAAAAGAGTGCACATGAGGATCCATTCATACCATATATTTATGGGACAACAAAACATTAGGATGAACAGCAGTTTGTCTTTCCTCTTCCAAGATTCATGAGTGCACTCACCCAGCCCCACTCAATCAGATGCTCACTGGCTTGCTCCCTGCCTTCTCGTGTGTTTGGTCCCAAGGAACTTTAAAAAACCTGTGTGGTAATTTAACAGGTATTTTCAGTGATGAAGAGTCTTGAAAAGGCATGGTCTTGTGAGCTTTGGGGACAGGGTGATGAATCAATGTCTATTTTACTGATGTGTAAAATGCAAACAGCTTGAAATCCAAATACAATCAAATAAATGTAGTGTTATCCTCTTATCTGAGGAGTTCTGCACTTTCATTCTGAGTTTTGGCTGCATATACTAGGGTGCATTTGCAACCCCCAGGGTGACCTTGGTTGAGCAACTCATTAAACAACTGTATCTCTCTTTTCCCATCACTACAAATGGTGATGACAACATTTACCTGCTGCCCTGGGAGATCTGTAAGGCTTAATGAGATAACATTTCCAAAGCATCTTGAAAATGCTGTAAGATCTTAATTTGCTGAATGTTTCCAAATCAAGGCATGGGTAGTATCTCTGGCACGAGGAGGGCGATGAAAGAAAACATTCTACTTTTGACTTAGATATAAATATGCCATGCTACACCAGGCACATCTGTGAAGGGTACTAGGTTTTCATGTGATGTCATATAGTTATGTAACCTGTGATCCTATATAGTAATGACATCACTAATATGTTACGGATGACACTCTTAAGGGTTTATACTACTTTTGTGTTGATTTCACGCTACTGTAATTCATTTATAACAGAAAGAGTATAAACCCTGTGTATGATTTGAATTCTGCCTCATTGGATTAATTTTTGTCTTTAGGAGAGTAAGTCACTTCTGTTTTCATTTATTCTGATTGGGGTTATCTTGTATAGATGTCTTTAGTTGTTACTTTTGCAACAGTGGATGGCAATTGCTGTTTTTAATGTTTATTGCTGAGGTGTCTGGCACAAATGCTAATGGAAAAACCATTCTCTGGAAAGATGGAGTGACTGAATTAATTGTTGTTCTAGAGCATGCTTTCAGCTTGCCACAGAACAAGATTTCTGCTTTCTTCTTCTTGCACAGACCTATGCATATTTTGACTAGTTCCTTAAAGCATTAACAACATGTACTAAATCCACCGCCTTTCTTCATACTTTACATCATCTGAGAAGAGTTGAAACTGGCAGTCTTTACAAATTCCACATCACATTTGTCCTTGCTCTGGAGGTCCCTGACAATTCTGGCAATGGCTCCAAAAGCCATCAAAACCCCTTTTTCAATTGGATTAGTAAAACTATGAAGGATCTCTGTAAATATAGCTTGGAGCTATTTTTCTGCCAGAAGAAACCAGACATGTTAAAAGGGCTGAAATATCTACCATTTGCTATGAAGTAGATAGAGAGAAAAATTATTAGAAAGTACTAGTCCAATGGTGCATGCACTCAGCCACCTGCTTCAGGGACAGTGAGTTTTGGAGGCAGGAAAGGAAGGTTATTTGTGGCTTGCCAGATTGCTAATGCACAATGTTCTGAACTTGCTGTGGCATTTTTTCATGGTACCTTTTCTGAATGAAATGAGGAGTTTGTGTGTGTGATGAGAACCAACTTTCTGGTTCTGATATATTCCCTGAAATGACTGATGATCTTCAAGGAATCAAGGCCATGAATGAACAACTCCCCACTGACCTTCTGCAGGTGCAGAGCAGCATTTTTTAATCTGACAAGCTCAGATGGATTGGATATGGGTCAATTTGCTATTTCTAGTGACCTGGGATGTACTCATCTTGTAATACTTTGTAAGTGGAGAACAACCAAAATGAAATAAAGTGCCTGACAAACAAACGGGAGGTATTTGCTAAGGTGTGCTGTTCTCTTAAGTAAACCTTGACTTGTAAAGTCAGCTTTGCTATGGCTGTGAACACTATTGGTGCCTTTACCTTTGAAGTGCTAAAGGTCTTCTATTTGGAGTACTGTAGCCTGCTTCTTACATGAAGTCTGTAGCCTTTTACATAGTATGGTGTGGCAGTATTTTCCATTGTAGCTCTCAAACTCTTATAGTGCTGTTATCCTCACCATCTTAAATCTCCAAACCCCAATGTTATTGCTGCATCAGGTTTCTGATGTAAAGTGATTGCTACCCACATGGGAATTGGATCTTTGTTATTCAGTTTTTCCTAGTCCTTGTTTTGAAATTTTTAGTCTACATTAGAGGAAAACCAGGGCTCAGTGAATAAGAAAGCAGAACAGAATAACTGAGATAGCCAGTAACTATTACTTAATTATGTGCATACACAAAGATTGACAACAGATGATTGGGCAGCACCTGAAGCTGATCAAAATGTGCTCCAGTCAGTGCTAGTTGGGGGAATAGTCATGAAAGGTCCTGATAAAACGGATTCTGACAAAAGCCTGGTGAAAATCGTCAGTGTTTTCTGTTCTTGATGGTAACCTTGAAATCAGTGTATGTGACTAGACAAAGACCCCACAAATAAAACTTTGCCTGTTGAAGGCTATTTCAGCATCCTTGGTGTGACACAACACCAAATCCGTGCCAAGGAGAGTTTCCAGACCACAACAGTTTAGCATTTGATGTGAGATAGTCTTTTGTTGAGAAAGACTGACAGCACTAAGCCTCAGATATCCCTAATTTTTCTAATCAGGAAGGAAGCTTACCCCAGCAAACAGGGTCATCACAGTCACCTTCAGCACCTGCTGGTGCAAGAGAGGAACCACCTTAGTAAAAATGGAAAATCAGGTCTGTTTTAGTGCTTGACTGTGATCTGCAGGATAAATATGATTCCTTTTACTGTTGGAGAGGAAGGAATAATCCAAGGGAGGATGCATCATACAGCTAGTAAATTTCATAGTCCAATCAGATTAATTCAGAACTTCTTTTCCTTATTTAGCTAGAAGAAAAACACCTTCCAGATAAGTATCTGATGTTGATGAACATGACTGATAAATTTAATCAAGGAAGATTTACCCTCTTCAGTGGTAGTTTTCAGAGCGTGAGGTGCACAGCTGGACAAAAGGTGGACTAATCAGTAATCATCTGGAAGGCTTGTCCAGGCAGCCCAAGATATGCAGTAAAATAAAATAATGAAATTCTACTTTCAAATTAGGCACTCTGCCCTAGCAAATTTAATAAGGATTAATAAGGATTAATTAATAAGGATTTGGTACTGTTTTTTCCTACCAATATTTGCTAATGTACTAGACACAATGGAATTGTGGGGTTCATATTGATTAGATCTTTCCAAAAGCTTACCAGTCTCCTTCATGATGAAGGGCTAGCTGGCTTCAGAACAGGAAAGTATGTACATTCAAATGCCCACAGCTATTGAGACAAAACAGGGTGTTGATTTTGATGCTATGAGTCCTGGCACCATACCCTGCCTGCACGTGACTAATAGAATCAACATAGCTGCTGTTTCTATTTCCATGTTGGCACACTCATTATTTTCCTGCTAATACATGTACAGTTAGGTTATTGGTGTTATTTATCTAAAGGGATTAAATAAAATGCCTTGCAATATCCCAGTACAGAATGTGACTGGAGTTCATTTGTGGCTTCACTGAAATTTCAATTTACTTCAGATTTGAACACTCTGAAACTGTCATGCTATGGCTAGGAAAGCCATTAATTTCTCCCACTTGTTTTCTGCTTCACAGCAGACTTGTTCATGATCAACTACCCCTTATTTAATGGAAGAAAAAGTATGTGTGTCACTTTTGGAGTTAATCTCCTTGTGTTTTTCTCACTTTAAACGTCTCTTCTTCCCCAAGAATAAAAAGAAAGTAGGCAAAGCAAGCAAGAGACTCAGAGGCCATCTCTGGGGTTTTTGTTTGTCTCATCTTCTGATAAGCACAATTGACAACATTCACTGCAAGTTTGAGTGAAACAATCCTATCTGCTTGGATTAGACCAAGCCTGATTTACCATGCTAAATATATTTGTCTTTTAATTTCATTGCCAGTATTTCAGAGTTTTATGCCTGTTAAGTATTTTTAAACTATTGAATTTTAGTACATAGACCCTGCTACAAGAAAAACTGACAGACAAGACAGAGAAATAGAGTCTCTGAAAGTAGAGTAAGTGGGAGACAGGTGACAGGAGAGTTGGTTTTCCCCATGTATGTCGGATCTTTGTTTGCATTCAGAGAAGAAATAGAAAACTAGACATTTGTCATCCTGTTTGTCAAACAACCTTCTTCTTATAGGTTTTCTTTTGTATTCATCGGTGTTATTTTTTTTACTCAACCCAAGGCATTACTATTGCTTATGACTCCCACAGGATTCTCCTGCCTGAATATTCTGTAATCCAACTGTCCTAAACCAATCCTTTGTGAACTTTCTTTCCCAACTTGTTTTTGGAGTTCATCTCAAGCTATCGTCTATGGAAGTCCTCCTCTGTAGCTTGTAAAAATAGGATTACCCTTTACATAAACATTTATTTACCTCACAAAATGGGATTCTCTGGATCTGTCCTCTGGGCCATACAGAACACATGGGAGATTCACTAAGTAAGACATCTGAATAACCAGAAAGATTAATACAGGAACATAAGAAGCACCCATGCACACTTTGCATTCTTTATGAAGGAATATTATAAATGGGAGTTTTGCTGCCTGGAAAAGAATCAGAAAAGACTGGTGTAAGTTTAACTTAAAAAATAATCTGTAATCTTGCTGGTTTTGTAATAAACTCTGTTATTCTCTCAAGCTACAGCAAATGATAACTTTATCGTCACTCAAGTAGAGGGAAGCTGACACCAGTAATCGACATTGCCACTGGTCAGGTAGCAGTGATGCAGCTGTTGCCCTCCTGCATGGCTATGCATGGCCTGACGTTTTGTTGATCAAGTTTCAGACTCTAAGATAACTATGACAATTGATTTTTATTTTTTTTTCTATAGGAAGGAAATAATGCACTCATTAGAAAGGCTTCTTTCTTGCAGAAAATGCCATGAGTCCAAAAGGAATTTTTATGTTGTCAATCTGTATAATTACTAGTCTAACCAAAGTGAGAGACCAAACAGACAAAGATGAGGAAGCTGGGGTAGGTCAGACAAGAAAAAGGAAAGACTACCCTGAACTACATAGCTCTGCTATCTCAGGAACAGAAAGCTGTGTTTGCCAAAGCAGCATGAGCTGGTCCTCAGTTTTCCTGGCACATTGATCTTTTTTTTTTTTTTTTTTTTTTTAAGCTAACACTCCTAAATGCATCTATCTTTTAAGGTATATAGAAGCCTGGATCAGAAAAAATTACCAGATCTTAAAAGAAAAGGTCAGGAAAACTGATTGTTCCTGCTTGAGTTTTTTCTTTAGAACCTTATCTAAATTCAGTAATAATGAAAAAAACGAAAGGTACGCTGAACAGGTATCAGCCTCCATGAAGAATGCAACCACTTATGGCTCAGGACTTTCCTTGTGTCTCTAATAAACTCCTGTATTTAATTCACTAGGAGATGAAGGGAAGGAAGAGATTTTACATAACCAATATTTTTTTGGTCTATAAATTCAATCTGATATTCTTTCAAAGTTTCTCTCTTTAAGGGTCACTTTGCCTTAAATTTCTTCTGTTCTGAGAAACCAACACAAAAAACCAAAAAGGCTTTCTTGGAGCATTTTCACATTTCCAGTTTATTGGAAATTTGTGGTAATGCTCGAACTCTCCATACCAAACCCTCCTGAGAGACCCTCATAATCTTTCTCCTGCTCTCTCCCTTCCTGCAGAGATCTGAAGTGATACTCTCTTCTAGTTTGAATTACAGTGGCAGATAACCTGCAGATAACCCCTCAGGCATGTTCCACAATCCTTTGGTTAGGAAACAAAACAGCACTGTGCCCTAAAGCCTGCCTGTATGTTATTACAGCAACAGGTAGGAGTGACTTAGTTCACAGCTTTCCAACTTGTTGGAAAGTCCTTTTTTTTTTTTAACACTTCAGGGGTCTCTGCAAGAGCTTGGAGGCTGACATTTCTTTTGCCTCTACCAGTGTAGTTGAAAGGTGATAAACTAAAGAAAATGGTCTGATTGTAACAGATGTTATCAAACCTCTCCTTGTACTGCTCACAAAGTGAGGCCAAGAGCAGTTACGGGGTAGCATGGAGGGACTGGACTTTCAGCTATCTAGTTCTTTCTATTATTGCCCCAGAAAATGTGCCTTGGACCAGAGTCACTCCAAAGTTAGAGGCATTACCTCAGCCTCCTGTACACATTTGCTCTCTTCTACCTTAGCACGGCATCTTGAACATAAACTGGCTTCTGGCATATTCTCAACAGAATATCAAACCACTGTTCTCCTATCTGGTCAGTCTGGAGATTTAGAGTCTGGCTTAAGACCAACAAATCCACTCACACTCTTATTTTGGGAATACGACCACTTACCTATCACACTGGAGGGAATGTCTCAGGAGGGCTGAGAGGATCGTCCCTGGGTGCTTTTCTGCTAGGAAACACACAGCTCCATGCCTGGCAGTGACTTTTTGTACAGCCTGAAGGTGGAAAGAAATGATATCCATGAGCTGTGTCATCCGGAAGAAAATAAAACAAATTTAGTTCATGTTTCTCCTGTAGATTCATTCCTCTTCCTGGTGGTCTGAACAAAGTCAATGTCGGCATCTGAGTGGGATCGATTCACACTGCTGCAAAAGATTCTGTGCTAAATAACAAAACTCCCCGCAGCTTCAGAAGTGAGAAAAGCTAAAAGGCTTGGCTCCTCAAGGTGAGATGTACATCTGCTGCAAGGCTTAACAATTTCAGTAGAAGCAGAGAGAGAGCTAAGGGTTTTGTAGAATAAGATCGTGACACAAACATCAATAGGTAGATCTGAGTTGGTTTAGTAATCCAGGTATTTTCTTGCTGTAATCACTGGGCCTCTGATTGTTGCTGATCTCTTCTGACAGCGCATATAATAACAGTTGTTTTGGATTATGGTCCAACAGGGGTACTGAAATGCATATATTTCATATCTGAAGTGCATATATGTAAAAATTTGAAATGAGGCATTTTCAGAAGCACCTCCTCCCTGACTTCTGGGAATTTTTAGGACTGAAAATGTGAAAATATTGTCAATGTAGGGGGTGTGTGTGTGATTTGTTTGTTTTGGTTTTTTTTTTCACTTCTGCCTTGGTCCATCCACATCAAAAAAAATGGAAAGGTATGTGAAATAAATGATGATCAACAAAAGCTTAGAGCTTTTAGTGGCATGGATATTTTGTGGGTCTGAAGCAAGTAGGAAAAAAACTGTGACAGTAGCACACTGAAAAGATAAGGAAAGTAACACAGCAGTATAGCCAAAGTTTCAGTTTAGAAGCTCTGGGGCTGGGCTAATAACTTTTCACAGCAGGTTTCCTAGTCTTTCTTATCACAGTTTATAAAGTAAGTTGAATCATTTGACATGTGCAAAAGGAATACAGAGGCCATGTAGGATGAGTTTGTATGGAAGAATAAACTTAAAAGATCTGAGGAAGGTTAGGAAACATCTACAAGAGTAGCCATAAGGAGCCAAAGCCAGACCACCAAGGGAAGTATGTGCATTTAGAGGCAGAGAAAGAGAAGCTTGTGTCAAGGAACAAGTTTCAGGTACACTGTAAGTAAATCCACAACATTCAGAGAGAAGGATGAGCGTATAAACATGCCAAGGAAAGCCAGTATGCAGTATGCAACAGAGAACTGTAATTGGAGAAAGAAAAAGTTCTGATTTGCACAGTCAGGGGAGCTGTCTTTGTAAAAAAAGCATGGCAAAGAGAAATGCTAGCTTATTCTGAAAAGAGGCAGGATTTCCTAGCTTTAGGCAAGTTTTCTGTGTTTCAAGATTTAATTAATGATACTTCTACATGAAGCTGCTTCAGTGTGCTGCATTGGATATAACCCCATGGCAAGAATGAGAAAATTATGGATACCTGCATGGACACTGTGGATATTCAGTGCCTCTGGAAAAGCAAGAGGACAGGAAACACCAAGCCAGGTCACACTTGCAATTCACCTAATTCCCTGTAGTACCTTTCTCCACTGTCAGCACGGGATGCTTCAAAAGGAGACTTGAGATGTGGGGAGATGAGAGACAGCAGGTAATCTTTCTTCACAATATTTATGTGAAGGATGATGTGTTGCCCTTACTGTTACCAGCAGCAAGACCTTCCAGAATAGCATTTCAGTGAAACAGGAGGGGACTTGTGACATCCACATTTTAAATGCTGTCATGAATCTGTTGGTGTCTCCCCAGGGGGACCGTAATCCTCAGTGAACTTTCAGGTGAATTACAAAACTGACTGAGAAATGTATATAAGCAGTACACCAACACTTTGCTATTTACTGATTAACACCTGTGTCTAGGACAGCAGTCACCAGGATGGGGCTGAGGACAGATGTCACTGGTGGGTGAAGAGAAGAGGATAAAGGACATGAACATGTCACAGATGCTGTTCTTACCTGGTTAACTTCAAGAATAGGAGGTGTCTCTGACCCAGGGCCTGAAGACACCAGGCTTGGGGTGGTGGAAGTAGCTCAGCACTGATGAGTCATGGATAAATAATAATAATAAATAAATAATAATAATAAAAGACTTTTTTTTTTTTTTTTTTTTGCACTGGGGCTACAGAAAGCATTTCTAATTAGCAGTAGAGGACTATGCAGACCCTTGGGATGAGTGGAAGAATAGTATGGATAAGTGTTAATGTAAGTATTTTGCCCACTTTCCCTTGTGTGCCTTTAGTAGTTGTCCTTCTAAAAAGCAAAGAAGCCAAAACAAAATGGTAACGAGAAAGCAAAACTGGGATGCTTAACTCTGAAGGGCTGCGGTGCCATCCTGAGTGAGATGAACATCAGCCAGCTACAGATGTAAGCATCTGAAATCATATCCTGTAAACTCAAAGAGCTAAATCTAAGAACTGGGAACTTAATAATTTACAAGGAGAGCTTGTGAATAATTTACAGGTTGCAAGAGAACCATTCCCTGGCCTGAAATTAGTTAGTCTGGTTGCCTTCTTGTGCTCATCCGGCTGGCACTTCTTCCAGGGAGGGTGTTTGGCTGTAGTCTCTGCATTTTCTGCACCCCATGGAGCACGAATGTTGGGAAGAAATAATAATAAGAAATGAATGGTGCCAGCAGCTCACAAAAAGCAACCCCAAAATAGAAAGGAAGACACTACTTGCTGGTTCAGGAGCGTAATTTCATTGCAAAACGAAATACGAGGCAGTTTTCAGAAAATACAAATGTCACATAACTCCCAACAAGATGATTTCACTGATAATACCAAGTTCTCTTTCAAGGCATGGGGTACCCTCAGTGCCACAACCACATGGATTCCTCAAATTAATGTCTTGGAGGTGGTATTATCCTTTATGTCCCCCTGACAGATGGGTGTGATGTGCACTGCATCTAGCATGGTGGTCTGTCAACAGAAGTAGACGCTGGATAGCAAAAAGGCCAGCAGCAGAAGTTTGACTCTGGCAAAGTTTTAAGCAAACAAATAGTGGGGGAAAAAATTATTATCAAGAAACTTTAACTCAAGGTTTTACTACCAGCATTGTCTGTAGTCCCATTTCTCTTTCCTCAGAATATCAGAGGTCATTTTTCCCAAAAGCAAGCATATAATTTTTTTCTTACAGTTACAGGAGCACAGCAGTCATCAGCTCCAGTCCTTTTCCTTTCTTTCCCCCTGATCCCAGCTGTTAGAGCACCACAAAATGCAAGTGTTTTTCTTTCTCTAGAGGTATATCTATTTCTAAGTCAGCAATGAAAAGATATCCCAGCATGAGAAGAGCAAACCTTGTTTTATATAAGATGACATCTTTTGAATCAAAAGTAAAACCAAAGTTTAAAGAGTTTGTGTTTAGTAAGGAAGCACAAGTACACTGTTTGAAAGTGTGTTCAGTGTATCCTGACTTCTCTAGTTACAGTTTGCCTCATTTTCACAATTTTGTGAAAAGCTGTCCAATCTTGTATGTGAGCCCATACGGTTGCCTGATTTCCTTATTAAATATTTCTGTATATCTTTGACAGCTTCAACCGCTTTGCA
Source organism: Phaethornis superciliosus (assembly GCA_023637945.1). Classification (NCBI taxonomy): domain Eukaryota; kingdom Metazoa; phylum Chordata; class Aves; order Apodiformes; family Trochilidae; genus Phaethornis; species Phaethornis superciliosus. The sequence goes on along the minus strand of JAJQWJ010000001.1, from coordinate 144,577,197 downwards.
AATGGATAGACATCCGAGAAGTTGTTGCTTTTCTCTGAACTTTGTGAGGCTGGGTGCTGGTGAGAGAAGTCATGTGGAAGCCCTGACAGTGTGACATTGTCCTTTAGTGACAACATAAAAATTCAACAGAAGAGCTGAACTGTACATGTCCCAGTTCTGACAACAGTTTCCAGCTTCTTAGGGACAAAAGTCAGTCAGCTACAATACTCAGGTGTGACAGTAATCAGACTTTATTAACATTTGACAGAAATACCGGTTCTTTCTTCATATCTCCTACAATTGTAACCTGAAATACTTTCTGGGCCCTGTCCTGAATATTTATGTGCTGCTGCAGCCCATGTGTGAATCCAAATAATGTCTGTAAAAAATGGCTGGCCTAATATACAGATAAAAAGAAAACTTTATCACTTATCTAAAAACCTAACAAGGTTTTGGTATTGTTTTTCATACGAGCATCACACAAGGTCAATATCATTATGGGATAGATGAATAATATGTGTAGGACTTACTCATCAGCTGTTGGCAGCTAAAAATTTGAGCGGGTGGACATGAAATAGAACCTTCAGATGTTGCCTGCTTGATAAATATTGGGATTGTAATTGCACCTCCAGAAATCAGCTCTAAAAATAGAGTGAGACAAAAGAAAATGAGATGCGAAAAGGAATTTATAATAATGTTTTGTATAATGTCGCCTTCATTAGCATCCATCTGGACAGAACTGATTAAGTCTCTTAGCACACGTCACTAGGCAGGAGAGACAAAGATGAAAGGATATTCAACAGCAGACAGCCAAGAAGTGGTAGCACCAGCAGAATGAACACATAAACACTGACAACCTGCAGGCTGCACTACATTTCCCCTACTTTACTTTTAACTGGTGCTGCAATTTATGTAATTCAAAAATATACTGTTTTCAGTCCAGACTTATCTTGCCTGTAATTCCCCTTGCTGTGTAATAAACACACTCAGAGGGCAATGTACAGCCTTTGTCTGGACAGAAGTGCCCAAGTTGACAGAGACACTTCTAAAAGACCATGGGAGATGCATTCTGTACAATTTATTAGAAAAAGGGGGATGTAGTGTTCAGGCTGCTCTGCTGAACTGAGAAACGAGACAACACAGGATAGATTTTCCGGTAGCAGACAATTCATTATCAAGCAAACATATTCATGCAGAAAAGATTTGCTGTCCATAATAATATTTTTTGATTAATGGTTTTAATTAACAGAAAAAGAACGGATTCAAATTTGAATCATTCTACAAAGATATCCCACACTTTTTGTAATGTAGGTATTATTAACTTTGAAAAGAAGTCAGTCATGGAAATATGGGGTTTTTTGTTTGTTTGTTTTTCCCCAGCAAAATCTTTCTTTAAAATATCAAGCCATTATAAAAAACAAAACAAAACAAAACAAAACTCAGGCAGATTGTGCATTGTGAGTCATACAGTCTCAGACTGAAATCAGATAGATAATTTGTCAGGCTTTTAGTAGGACACATCAGGATAGTCACTATAAAACTACATAAATCAGAAGAGATTTCTGCATTTTAAGCTTTCCTTTCAAGAAAAACAAGGTGTATATAGAGCCTCTGTGCCTGAATCCAACCCAGTATGAAGACTGGAAATCTCAAAAAAAGTACAGTTCCAGAATTTTCTCTACAAGAAAGCTTCAATGTAATTTCTCATCTTACTGAATACCTGAGACACCACCTGGGAGAGATTTCTGGTAAGACTCCTGTGAGAAGGAAAAGCTTTATTTAGAGCTTGCACTATCAGGAGGCATCTGCCTCTGCCCTGTGGAGGGTTTTCTGCAAAGATATACAGGAAAAAGTAATTTTGGAGATGAGTGTTAAGGCTACTGAATGCTTGGGGATCACTGAACAAGAGGAGGATGGCACAGGAGCCCTTTCCTGTTTTCCTTTTGGAATGGAGAGCACGCTACTGAGAGAGGCTGATTTCCAGGGCATCTGCTGTCAGCAGCTGACCTTAGGCAGAATGTTTTGAAGTCATTCCCTGCATCTCCAGCAACTGCTGTGGAGGGTTTCATTAGTCCAGGCAACGTAGCAGAGTTCAGCTGCAAATAGCTGATCCTGTTTTGGGAGCTCCAGCAGTTTTCCTTCTGGCTGACCCTGGGCATCTCCCCTGCACTATGCCCTTACCCAGCAGCCTTGACAGCTTTCCCTGGTGGAGGGAGGCTGGCTGGCTCCCAGCTCCTCTCACACAGGCTATGGACTGTCCTAAACCCCACTTTTTCCCTGAACATTTGTATCTTGATTTACCATGGAAACAAGCCTGGGATGAGCCCTTCTGCAGCCTGTGGGTCTTTCTCCTCACTCTTAATAACTCCTGAACTCGTAGCTGTTTCCAGCTAGTTTTAACAGAGAGGCAGAGGTCTCAGAAGTAATTATGTTTTTACCAGTTTTTTTTTAAAAAAAGCAGTTGGGTAGATGAGAAATGGGTGTATGAACACTTGCAAATTCACCCCTGGCTTATGTCTGATCCCTCTGGCTTATTGGCATCGCTGAATGTGCCAGCTCAAGGATCATTGCCAATATATTCTGTGGGAAGACATTGCATGTATTTGTGGTGTTAATGGAAAGTTGTGCAACTTGGCAAACAAAAACAGTATCAGAGGACACAAATGGCAGGAAATGGAGGCTTTGTCACATCTGATGGTCGTGTAATTACTTATTCTGCATGAGTGAAAGGCCACTTTGCAGCCAACATTAGAAAATATGTATCTATTCTTCAGCTAATTTTTAGTCTGTGAAGCTGTTAGTCAATTGCAGGCCAAGGGGAAGGTTTTGTAGCAGAAGTACTATGCTGAAATACTAGGCCGGCCACAATTGCAGTGAGGTGTAAAATAAGGGGATTCAGCCTTGCTAACAGTAGGTTTAAAAACAAGGGGTAACAACTGGTTTGTCCTGAACTGGGAAGTGTCACTGTTCCATTGCTCCTACATCTGCTGTATATAATGATAAGGACTAATGCTCTAATGATGTATTTCACAGATGGGTTGTTTCTGACACCATACATCAGGAGAATGAAACCCTTTAGAAGATCTCACTGTGAATATCTCCCAAGCAATGGCATTCTGCTGATAGTTATTAGAAGATTTGATTGTGCTCAGGTTGGGGATTGAACATTCTGGGAGTAATGTGTGCTCTGAAGCTATCTTCTTCTATGTATAGAGCCAAACTTGCTTAGAAATGGTTGCACAAAGAAGCAGCCCCTCTATTATCCCCACAGTGGGACATGTAGGCAAAACTGCATTACTATGTAGCAAATGACTTATGATTAGAGTTTAAAAAAAAAGTCCCTTAACTTCTCCAAATGAGTTCCAGAGTTGTTCAAATGGTGGTTATTAGCTTGCAAGTTGTTTTTTGACTTCAGTTCTTGTTGAAAATCATGTCTGCTATGAAATATGGGTATCCTTCTGGCTTTCCTGTTTCCCTACAAGTCTCCAAAGCTGTGAAACCAGGAAAGCTGGAAGAGAAACACTTTATGAATTTGCTGACATAAATACTTACTAATCAGAGTGATAAATTTCTGTCTGATCCAAGCAGCAAAATAAAATAAAAAGGACACATTTGTGCCAGCATATATCAAAACCCTCTGAGCTGTGCTTTTCTGTCAGACTTCACAAATACTGGATCTGTCATTACAGTTCAGCTGCAGCACTACAGACAAGACAGTAGGAAAGTATTTATTTGATATGGTTATTATATACAATTCATTTCTGATTCTTTGGTCCTTCATAAAGTGGAATATTAGATTAAATGTTGCCATGTGCACACTGTAATCAGCCTTCTTTTCACTAGCTCCATTTTGATCAATGAGAGAACAATTTTGCTTATTTTACTTGAGCCAAGAAAAAGCTAATTATATTCATTTCTGAAAAATGTGATGTTATTAAAATTGAGAGAAATGGCTCTGGATAAAATATAGAACTTGGAAAAATTATGATTTCTATGATTAGCATAAAGGCACATTCTTTCTTCTGTAATTGTGAGGATACTTGAAATAATCTGGCTTCTTGTCACCACTGTGAAAGGCAAATACAAAGTGCAAAGCACCAAGAAACTGCACTTGAGAGTAATGTACTGCATCTCTACCAGCACTACAGCTCATATGTCAGCTACTTGACTTAAGGTAGTTTGGGAGGGAGATCCTCAGAGAGAAGAGAGATAGACAGTTAAAAAAGCCTTTTCCCCTGTTCATCTCCTTTTATCTCTTGTCTAGTGTCTGTTTTTATCTCATCCATCCTTTGGCAGTAGGGAGGCATGCTAATGAGCAAATACCTGGTACAGACAGAACCATCCTTGGGGAATAATTAATCATAGAATCATAGAATTCGCCGGGTTGGAAGGGACCTCAGAGATCATCAAGTCCAACCCTTGACCCACCGGAGCACAGTTGCTAGACCATGGCACTGAGTGCCACATCCAGTCTTTTTTTAAAAAAAAAAAAAAAAAAAAAAAAAATTAATGCTGGTGCCAATCACCCATTCTATGGTTTATCAGTCAGTATGTGATTGTGTGTGAGCACACAGGAACTCATATATATCTTGATCAAGAAAAATGACTAAGGATGTTTTTATTTCCCATGCTCTGTTATGAGACAGTAAGTATCTGACATATTCATGTTGCTCCAGTCCAGCCCTTAATCCCTTCCAAAACTGGTTATTATGCTAAGGTTCTTATAACTACTTCTTTACATGTTTTTTAATGAACATAATTTCATATTTGCAGTGGGGATGCATTTTAATAAATCTTCTCTTGTTCTGTTCCTTTTCTGGAACTTTTTCCCAATGTATCCTTCTGGAGAAAGGCCATGGCATTATATGGAAGAAAACAGCTAAAGAAATTTTAGTGCTTCTAGATTAATGCAAGCAAATGTCAAAGTGACTGCTTGGTGGTGTTTACAGTTTCCTTTTCAAATGCTGAACTATGCATTTAATCTTTTTATTATGCATTCCTGCAGCATAAGCAGCTTTTAATTTACTACCAGCAATGCAAATGGTGTTTTCTCAAATCTTTGTCCTGTTGAACAGCAAACTGAATTTAGAGGACAATAAGAAAAGAGTTGTATGGGTGTAAGAACTCTGCTAGAGACCAAAAGACAAGGCCAGTGTTGTGCAGGAGAAAAATAACATGTGCACATTTTGTTGAATGTGAAAATTGTAAAGTTGATTCACAACACAGTTTTCTGTGAGTGGAAGTGTCCCTTCTAAAGCTGTGGTGTATATTCTACACCACCAAACTAATTTACAACGTTGCTTCACTGTCACCAATAAGTTCTCTTTTAAAAAAATCTCACAAAGTAAAATCTGAATACTATAAATACTTTTTTGTGTATTTGTCAAGACAAATATTTGTCTTTATTTATTCTACATGTAATTTTTTTAAAAAATAAGTTCATTCTCTGCTAGCTGGGGTAGGATCTCCAAGCAGAAATAGTATTTTTCATTTCAGTCAACTAAACCTAAAAATAATTTTTTTTCATTAAAATTTATTTTTTATTTACTAAAAATATTTTGAAAATGGTTACTTGAAAATACAGAGTCACAAGCTTGTTTTTACCATTTTGTATAATGGCATTTTTGGTTGCATTCTCTACAACAGTATCTGTAGTGGAAACAGAGTCCATATGCTACGATGCATTTGTACCATGAAGGGTATCCAGTGGCAACATTCACAGTCTGAACAATGTCACAGCTAGAACAATGCATTTTTCCTATAAAGATCCCATTTACATAAATGAAAATTACATGTGTCCTAGTACAGTATAATTATTTTATGTTATATAAATAAAACTTTCTTCAAATATGTTTAAGGGCAAGTATGTGTGACAGCTTCACACAATTTAATGCCTAAAAACAACTAAGTACTGAATTACCATACTCTTACTGGCTCAGTAAAGAAAAATCAACAAAAAGGTTCTGTGTGCTGAAGGATGATTGAAATAGACATCACACAGGATACATCATCTTCTGCACAATGAGGACAAAATTTTAATTAGAGACTCAACATCACTGGCCAGAGCCCTGGTGCACTCTGGTTGGGTCAGTGACATCTTGGGTGTTAGGAGCTCATCAGAGCAGTCAAGTCAACCATCAGCACAGGGTCTGATGTATTTCAAAGTAACCCTTCTGGCTGGGTTTAGAGAAGGGAAAAGATAAAACAAGCAGAAAGGCAATTGTCAGAGATATAGGTGCCCTGGCAGAGAGGAAGGAAAAGAAGGGTGCATGAAATTTTGAACACAGCTGAGCAGGGCTATGCCACTTGCCGAGCTACCAGGGTTCAAAGAGAGGGAGAGTCTTTAAGATGATAAAAGAAAATCAATATGTGTGAATTAAACTGAAGCAATTGTGCTTTCTTTCCTGTGTGAATAAAATGGCCAACATAATGTCTTACAGTCAAAGTGTAGTTTGAATGAGTGTGTTAAGAAGAAATATCTGAAGCAGGTTACAAGAGGGTGGGAAGCGCCTCCCTTTTCCTCTTTTGAAAGAAACTTGTTATAGAATCATAGAATGGCTTGGGCTGGAAGGGACCTTAAAGTTCATCTAGTTATCCTGTGTGGGCAGGGACACCTCCCACTAGATCAGGTTGTTCAAAGCCCCACCAGCCTGGCCTCGATCACTGCCAGGGAGGGGGCAGCTACAGCTTCCCTGAGCAACCTGTTCTAGTGTCTCACCACCCTCACACTAAAGAATTTCTTCCTAATATCTAAGCTAAATCTACCCACTTCCAGTTTTAAGCCATTATCCCTTGCCCTATCACTACATGCCCTTATAAAAAGCCTCTCCCCAGCTTTTTTACAGGTCCCTTCAGGCACTGAAAGGCTGTATGGAGGCAGAGCACACGTGCAAGCCTCTGTGTCATCAATGGAGGGCTAGCAAGGAATTTTGAATTGGTGGTATAGGGGAATTAATTATGGACAGAAGGAGACAAGCATCTGTAGTTGTTGCAGGGTTTTCTGGTGTGTCTGCCAGTGCTGATGCTGCAGTGCTCTTCCCCAAACAGTGCCCAGCAGATACCCGAAGGCACTTGCCCTGCACCCTACCCACTGGCTCCTGGGCATGCCTGCTGGTACCACCTCCTGTCTGTGTCCCAGCTCCCCAGATTGCTGTGGGGTGGCTGCTCTGCTGCAGGGCACCATGTCACATCCTGGAGTGCTGGCACCCTGAGATATCACTTTATAAATTTATATGTCTCTGATTGGGCACTGAAACACTTGAGCAAAAAGCCATGGGTGGAGAAGCTGAAAATGCAACATGAGATAGAGAAATGGGTGAGGAGGATGAGGATGTGTCCTGGTTTAGGCCAGGATAAAGGTGATTTTCTGGTTTGTACTTTTGCTTTCAGCTAAGTCTCTTGTAAGTAGTTGCACTTGCTGAAATTAACAGCAAGTTTCTCAGACAGTGTCTGCTTCTAGAACTGATAACACTCGATGTTTATAGTTGCAGCCAGAGACTGGCATGCAAGCCAAGGACACTGTTCAGCTCTCAGGAACATTTTGCCTTCCAGAAGGAGCAAGGAGGTCCCACCTGAAACCCTCCTCTGGGGAGGACCAGACAAGATAGATGTCAGAATTGACCAAACAGAGTATTCCATCCCATATACGTCATACTCGGTATAAATTTGAAGGATCACAAGGGTAAAACACCTCTACTTCTTCCTGCCCTTCCTGCTCCCTTCGGCATCCTGAGAGGATTCTGTCCGTCCCTCTGCCTGTGGTCCTGATCCCTGCCAGCCTGAATCTGTGTGTTCCTGCCTCCAGCTCCCGACTGCTGCTGACCCCAGGATTCCAGCCTGGACTTTCCCAGGGCTGCCCTGCAGCCTCGGTGGTGACGTGAGAGTTATTGGGGAGAGGGGGGAGGAATGTGGGATCACTTTTCCTGTATATTTGTATGTATTTAGTAATTTTTTCCTATTTATCATTACTGTTTCATTAAAGTTCTGTAGTTTAGTTTCCAACCCATAAGTCTCTCTGCCTTATTCTCTCTCTCTTTCCTTTATCAGAGGAGAGAGAGATTAATATATAGATCTGTTACTCGGTTTAAATCTGTTTATCTGCCGGGCCAGGGTTAAACTGTGACAGGATGACATAAGGGTAAGGGTAAGGATAAGAATAAAGGATGAGTTTTAGTAGGAAAGGTGACCCAATAGGCAAAAGGGCCCTCAGGACCAGGCTTACAGCTGACCATCCTGCATGGGACAAGTCTGGGACCACCTGATCTGGCATCCCAGACTCAGGCTCTCTGGGCTGATTTCCTCTTGCTACTTCATGACTGCCCTCAAGAAGGTTTGCTCCTCAAACCTGAGCTTGGACTGAGCTCCTGACTTAGGCTGTGACCAGGGCCTGGGACCTCCCTGCATTTTGGTATTTTGGAGGTGCCATCTTAGGGTCTGTTCATGGCTGGCATAGCTTCCTCTCTGTCTGGATGACATGTCTGTGCAAATACCTTGTTTAGGTGGTCCACTCTCCCAGATTCTTTTTTTTTGGGAGAGATGAGGAAAAATGGTGCATCATGCCCTGTGGTGGTTGACTGCAGAAGGAGTTTGCAATCAATTTAGGAGTTTGTTTCACCTGCCTGAGAAACCATGTTTCAGTTCACTGTGAAAATCCTGCCACGGTGGTTCTCTCAGTTGAGGCATCTTTTCTTGTCACATATGATACTCTAATCCTTTGCCAGAAAAGCAGAGACTTTTGAGTTAGGCACCAGCTAATCCTGCTAATAGCAAACTACTGACTGCTGAGTGATCATCTCTCCAGCCAAAGGGGGAAAGTAGCAGGACCCACTAACTCAGCCAGAACTGAGATAGCTTTTCCTCACTTCTTGTTTCAACCCCTGCCAGGTGGAAGGAGATAAAGAAGACCAAAATTCAAACATTTTCTTCCTCCCTTGCCCTCAGTGCTAAAATAAATGGAAAAATAAATTTTTTATAACTAGGCAGAGCTTTAAACTGGCTCTAGTAAGTCATTATAGTATGTAGATTTGTTTTCTTTATATAGAAAACCAGAATCAAAATCCCATATAAGCTTCCTTTGGCAGTATCTGAAATTGCATGCTTGATCTTTTTATGCAGCGATCCCTCACTGGAAATGCTCCTGCAATTTAAATGCTGTATGGAGCATTTACTGTTCATATGCAATGCAAAGGTCTAAGGGAGGAAACAGGAATTTATCTTATTGCAGTCGTTAATGTGACTGTCTTCAGCTAAGCACCATAGTTCAGTGTTCCTGACTATACAGGGGCCTCAAACTGTATTTTTTTATGGCCACATATCAACTGGCCCATAATAGCTTATCAATAAACCTCTATTGCACTCAGGAAAATACTAAAAGTAAAGCTCTTGTGAAGCTCAATAAAGTCCACAGGCATATTAGAGCTGTGTGGAATAGTGACATCCATCTGCTGTTTTGCAGTGACTTCTAGTCAATTACTACATTTCATCATATGTAATCCTCTTTTATCTTTTTTTCCTGCTGCTTCAGTAATTCTCGCTCTGCTACATCTGTGACTTTACTGTGAATTTTTATCACCTATGAGTAGCTAGATTTTTTTTGTTGTTTTTGTCTTTTCACTAGCAGTTCTCTGTACCTGCTTGGGAAAAAAAAAAAAAAAAAACAAAAAAAAACAAAAAAAAAAAAACAAAAAAAAAAAAAACCAAAAAATACAAAAAAAAAAAAAAAAAAAAGCAAAAAAACCGACCCCCCCCCCAAAACTCCCCGAAAACCAAACCCAACCAAAAAAACTGCAAAAACGAACCCTCCAAAAAAAAAGAAAAACATTTAATTGGAAGAGTAGCACAAACTAAAGACTTCCAGGTAAGTATTCAAAATAAACCTCATTCATATATGGGCAGATAATAATGAGCAAGATAACTTTCCAATCAGAACATGAACTGTAGAAAATGTGATGTAGGTTGAAGTGTCTAGAGTGACATGTATTTTGAAGAGTCTTCTGTAGTTTTATCATGTCTGTGACAACCCATTAAAAAGAGCATTCTCAGATAAGTCCTAATTGTATTTGTCTTGGAGAAGGAAGCTGTTGGCTGTCATGTCCTTATGATGAACATTAAATCCAGAGATAAATTGTCTCTGTGTATTGAAAAATACAAGGTTAAGACCTGCAGCAGAAGAGTTCATCTTACATCTTACTTGTACTCTGTGCTGGTCTAATCACATGCTAAAGCCTACAAAGGCTCTCATAGATTTGTGTGTAGGTGGAGAATGTGCAAGGAAAAAAAACTCATTTTAGTCTTCTGCAAAGGGCAGCCAGCACACAAACGTTTACACTGGGAGAAGCAAAGGGTTTGTTCTCTCGGGGCTTCAGGCAGAGAGATCTGCTTTGGTCTCCGAGGGAATACTGACAGATGCATGGATCCATCTTCACAGTTACCTCAAATGCAGGGGATAATTCTAGACAGGTAATGAGCTGAAAGAGTCAAAATTAAATTAGAGCCACAGAGAAAAAAGGAGTGTTGAGAAATGTATGGGACTGACCTGCACCCTGACTCTTGCAAGCAGTCAGTTTTTAATGATTTTTTCAGGTGAACAACACCCCTCCCTTGGACAGGCAAAGGAAAATATCACCTTGTGGCCCTTTTTCCACAAAGTGGTAAACTTTCTTTCCCAAGTATAAATTTCCAAGGAGCATGGATGGAGAATTTCTTGGGCATTTTTTGGCAGGATATGATTTTGCTGAAGATGAGATGAAAAAGAAACTAGGGCTCAGCTTCTTTAGCTAAGTGAAACAGACACTGCTCCCTCAAAGTACTTAAGGAATCATGACTCTGTAAGGCAGAAGACAAGGCAAAGAGCAGAATTAAGCAATACCAGCAGGCCAGCACTATATATCATCTGCAGATTAATAGCTTTCTTAGCAGGAAGAACGAGGCATCTGCATCCCAGCAGGATCAGGGGCTGCAAGAGGCCTGAGTAGATTCAAGTCAGAGCATGATCAGCTGAAGAAAAGGATAAAATGACATTGTTGGAAAAGGCAGCAGGAAACAGGATTCAATGGTGTGGGATGTTCCTTCCTAGTCTGCACTCCTCTGATTTTTTTATGCTTTAAAAACCATCAAAATGAGTTTTTTGTGAAATATTTGATTCAGTTTGAATGAAAGTACCATGGATATTATTGGTGAAAACTGAAAAGGAGAACCGATTAAAAATGCACACGTTTTCCCTATTTTTATTACTCTTTCTTGTTCCAGAGAGGTATACTCAGGGACAAGCAGGCCTCCTCTCCCTTTCCCACATTTGGCTAATCTGGCAAAGGGGTCCTGCTGCCCCAAGGGTAATGGTGCATCAGTACCTTAAGAGTATTCAGAGCTGTTAAAACACTAGAAGATCAGATTCTCCTAGAAATACCCCTGAAGAGGCCGATTGATATTTCTTTTGTTATTTTCTTGGAGCTGGAACCAAGTATCATCCCTATGTCACAGATTGGATGCTAGAGGCAGGAGCTGGAGAGAAGATTGACTTAGCTCCCCAGACCACCTGCCTGGATGCAGGCATTCAAGTGTCCTTCAGTTCCCTCTGTAAGCAAATATGCAGCTGCCACAAGAGAACCCTTAGATAGGTGCTTTACATCCTGCTTATAAAACTTGTCATGTATAATTTACTCAGCACTAGCAGCTTGCACACGCTCTCTGCCTGCGAGAGCCTTTCATCGTGGGGTTTAAAACTCAGGCACAATCCAAAGGTTTAGGAGACACAGTCTGAATCTGGATTACTGCCTGGGTGTATCCTCACCCAGTGTTGTCTGGACTGTGGATTTCCTTTCCAACACACAGATGCTTATTTGATTCCTGTGGAAACCAAGATGGCTCTTGACCTTTCTGGAGCTGGGATACTGTTGGGAAATGTACCTAGAACCCAGGAAATGGCCCAACCTCTTCATCTACACACAGTCTTAAACAGGTTTATATCCAGTGAAGGCAGAAATTCCCAGAAGAACTAAAACAGTAATTCAGAAAGTGCATATCACATACGTTGAATACCAAAGGTATGGCACGATTGGTTTAATCTCCAGCTCTGTGAAATTTCCAAAGAAAGAGGTCTGATTCCTGCTTGGCAAGGCTGTATTGGTATCCTCCCACTGGAGCTGCAATTCAAACTATTCAGGCAAATTAGTCAAAATTTGAACTGGGCTTGAGCTAATTAGCTTGGGCCCCACGTTGGGCACCAATAAATCTGTCATGGTTTAACACTGGCCTGGCAATTAAACCGAATGAGAGATGCTCTCTATTAATCCCTCTCCTCTCCTTGATAAAGAAAGGAGAGAGAATAAGGGAGAGAGACTTACGGCTTGGTAACAACTACACAACTTTAATGAAACAGTTATGATAAAAAGGAAAAGTTACTAAATATATACAAATATACAGGAAAATTGATACCAGGTTCCTCTCTCCTTTCCCCCAATAACTCTCACATCACCACCGAGGCTGCAGGGCAGCCCTGGGAAAGTCCAGGCTGGAATCCTGGAGTCAGCAGCAGTCGGGAGCTGGAGGTAGGAACACACAGATTCAGGCTGGCACGGATCAGGACCACAGGCAGAGGGATGGAATCCTCCCAGGACGCCAAAGCAAACAGGAACAGGGAAAGAAGGGGAAGCAGGAGCCTTGTAGTCCTTCAAATTTATACTGAGTATGATGTGTATGGGATGGAGTACTCTGTTTGGTCGATTTTGGTCATTTATCTTGTCCGGTCCTTCCTAGGGGAGGGCTGCAGGTGTGACCTCTTTACTCCTTTGCTCCTTCTGGAGGGCAAAATGTTCCTCAGAGCTGAGCAGTGGCCTGGGTTCTGCACACCAGTCTCTGGCTGTAACTATAAACATTGAGTATTATCAGTCCCAGAAGCAGGCACTGTCTGAGAAACTTGCTGTTAATTTCAGCAAGTGCAGGTACTTACAGGAAACTTAGATGAAAGCAAAATTACAAGACAGAAAATTACCTTTATCCCGGCCCAAACCAGGACAGTTGTTCAACTTGTTGTATCTTGTGAGTCTGCTCAATGACAAATATGATATCTAACAGTACCTCAAAATTATACCACATGCTTAAATGTTAGAAACTAAATCATGCACCTGGTTGATAAGGTCCAACAGATCCAAAGAAATATTTGTCCAGCTCTTGCAAATGTTGCTGAAAGGTTGTCTGGACATCACTGTCTCAGCTAAAGAGCAACTCAATAAATTACATGAACACAAACATCCCCAGTACCCTGGGGAATCTCTCCCAAGATCACTGGTGGTGACAAATGTCTGTTTCAAGCCTCTCCCCACTCTGGTTACTCTCCCAGTTCTGAGCACAGAAAAATCTCCAGCTATTGCTGCTTTCACTGTTGCCAGGCAATATTTCCAGTAATTATGCAGCTGTAACCTTCTGCTATACAACACAATTAATTTTTATGAAGTTGTAGTTTCACTGAAATGAAAGACTCACTGGTGTCCATTAGCAGCTGCTGACTGGTGTAATTCTCTTTATTTTGGCCACCCTTGTGCTCTAATTATGAAGCTAGAGGTTGTTCAAAATGCCACAGTCAGGCAGCCCATTGTTTCAGGTTGAAGTGATGAAATGCTTCCTTGCCTTCACTTTCTCAGCTGGCTTCCCAACTGGTGTCAAGTCAGGTCAGATAAACAGAGGTATTACGCAGTCCAAAACTTGGTGTACTTATTTCACAGTTTTTTATTTATTAAGCCTTCATTTTCCCTTGTAACATATAAGGGACCACAGCCGAGAAGCAAGAAAACTCACCTGCTTTTTAAAAAGATAACTCATTTTCAGTGAAGGTCCTCATCCTCCCTTTTCTACACTGCATGTCCATATATCCATGTTTTGCTTTTCTTCTAGGAGGCAGAGCTGGATGTGGTTCTAGCTGAAGAAGGCACTTTCCATTTTGTCAAAGGGGTGAATAAAGGATGAACAAATAATGAATGCCTTGAGTCCTCTACCGAAATCAAATCTTTGGAGACAAAATTGTAAAAAGGGTGGAGTAACACAGGGCAGGTTATGAGTGAAAGTTAATGGCAGGGTTTAGGGATTACAGGCATCTCAACTGCAGGGTCCAAGCTTATTTCTACCACTCTTTTTCAGTCTTAGACACTGACAATATTCTGAGAATAATTTTGATTTTTGGATCAGCTTTTGCAAAACCAAGCTAGAATAGTTGTCCTGAGATAGAACTAATTTTCTTTTTTGTAATTTTACTTTCAGCTCAGTCTCTTCTAAGTAGCTGCACTTGCTGAAATTAGCAGCAAGTTTCTCAGTCAGTGTCTGCTTCTAGGACTGATAACACTCGATGTTTATAGTTACTGCTGGAGAATGGTGTGCAGAGCCAAGAACACTACTTGGTTCTGAGGAACATCTGGAACATCTCATGCTGCAGAAAAAGAAAGGGAGTATGGGAGTCACAACTGCAACCATCACTGAGGGACAAGTGGAGCACACAGGTGACCAAAACTGACCAAACAGAGTAATCCATCCCATACCCATCATACTCAGTATCAATTTGAGGGATCACAAGGGTCAAGTTCTTCTTCCTCTACTGCCAGCATCCTGGGAGAATTCCATCCATTGGTCTGCCTTTGATCCCAATCCATGCCCTCCTGAATCTGTGTGTTCCTGCCTCTAGGTCCCAACTACTAGTGACTCCAGGAGCCCAGCCTGGGCCTGCCCTGCAGCCCCTGTGGTGACGTGAATGATATTGAGGGGAAGGAATGTGGTATTGCCGTTGTGTATATATGGATATATTTAATCACTTTTCCTTTTCATCATTACTGTTTCAATAAAGTTGTGTAGTTTAGTTTCCAACCTATAAGTCTTTCTCCCTTATTCTCTCTCATTTCTTTATCAGGGAGGGAAATAAGTAGAAAGCAGCTCTCATTCATTTAATTGCTGGCGTGGCGTGAAACCATGCAAATAATACAAACCACACATTTGCATTTATCCAAGATAGCACCATCTGGGTCAGGAAGGGAGAAGAATGCTTGAGCGGAAAAATTAAATGTTTTTTTTGGTTGATCTCCACACTAAACCTCACAAATATGAGTAACCTCTCTAAGGCTCCTGTCTGATTTGCAGACTATTCTGGAAGCTAGGCACCTTGTTTGCCTCAGTTTTACATTTAATAAAACTTGTGTACATCTGTTAGAGGTCTTGATTCAGTCAAACTTGAACATATGGCTGAGCAAAGTCAGTGAGTCTATTTGCAGGCTTACACTTGAATGCGTGGTTGAGAACTTTGCTGAGTCAGGACCATATTGACACACAGGAGAATGTGGCACATTGATACTTAGCTTCTAGAGGCAGAAATAATGGCCTTGTTCTTTCTGATTTTTTTCCCATTTTCTTTTAATACTTCTCTTTTATTGGTAATATGTAAGACTATACTATAAACATAAATGTGGGAGGAAAAAAAAGACCAAATTCTAATAAATTATACCAAGAGAAATAAAACTAGGGCAACTCCTTCTGAAAGTTAACTTTCTATATCATATTTCCAGAGTGTGACAATCAAAAAGGTGATGTCTTACATTACACGTAATAAGAGATTTTTTTTAAGTTTACACAATGTGTGCATATTGAATCAGTAAAATATGGCTGTCTTGACATGAACCAATTCATAATTTGTAGAAGACGTGAAGCACAACTTTTTAATCGCAAAGACACAAGGAGCTGTGAAGAAAGTGTATTAGAGAAAAAAAAAAAAAAAAAAAGGAAGGAAAAAATAAACAACCAGTCATTTCTGAAGTGAGCATACTGGGATAAAAATGTTAGCTCAGCTGAAATAAAATAAACATAAAAACCCATGAGTCGGAGAAAGAGAAAGCAGGCAGTTGAGACTTGGAGCCTTCAGATGTCCCTGTAGTGGCATTTCTGTCAGAAGACTGACTGCTGGAGGAGAGCAAAAATATGGACATGAAATTGTGACTAATTCTCCATATAGCTTTTAAGAATGTCCATGGGGCAATAACCTTCTATAAGAAGGGTGTCTGGGGAAGGAGGGTTGGTGCCCCTCTGCACACCTTCCTGGGGTAGAGGCCACTGGGAGGTCACTTGTGGTGACTACCTGGATGGTCTGAAGGAGTCTGCTGCCCACTGCTTTGTTTGCCCAGTTCAAACACCAATTTCCAAATCTGTAACCTCATCTGAGAAGAGCTGTGCGTGCTTGGTGGATGGAGAAGGAGGGGATTGCATTCTGGGCAGTGGAGACTGCAGAGGACCAGAGATGGAGTGGTAGACCTGTTCCTGAACTGGGGAAGGTTTTGGTGGGAATGCTTGACTCTGGGTAGCCCAAACGGCTGTGAATCAAAATGGAAAACCTCAGTCCTTGGACCTGGCTGCAGAGCACCGTGGCTTTTAGGTTTTGGATGACTGAACCACTCTGTACATCAGGTCTGACAGGGCCATGCTGTACTGACACCAGGACGTGTGCATGGCAGGAGAAGCATGGCATTGGCCCCTTGCTGAGGAGAAGGTTCTGCTCCTTGCTGTCCTGGTTCCTGTCATGGCTTTTACCTCCTCTCCTCATCTATTGGCCTAACTGGGAAGACTCATCCACTGAGGAGATGAGGGAGAAGGCCTTTTGTCACACCCAAAGCAGAAAATCTTGATTGAAGAGTTTTATTTGCTGGGTCTTGTATGTATGTGTATGTCTTGGAGCATGACAGAAAACAGGAAAAGTAGACTTAGAACTTTCTATAGGAAAGTGATTACATTTTAAGTTTTTTTTTTGTTTGTTTTTTGTTTTTGCCAGTCTCACTGGTCCACAAACTGAACCTGAGCTCCCACTGAGATGTGCTGAGTGTGTGGATGAGAGCCAAGGAGGTGTGAACAGGCAGAAGTGGGAGGTTGTATTGCCCTCCTGGATGGCACCAGCAGGATCCTTTGCAGAATACTGTGCCCCATGCTAGTGCCAGGCTTAAGAAACGGGCGAAAAAGCCACAATGAAATGGGAGAGGTTTTAGAAAGGATGGTTTTAGAAATCTAAGGAGATTTTAGAAAGGAGTGATGATGACTACAAGCATGGAAAATAAACTCTGCGTAAGAATCTTGTTGAAGTTGCTCCTTTGGCCTGTCAAAAAAATCCAAAAAACAAAAAAATAAACCCCACCAAAACAACAAGGAGAAGGTCCTGAGCTGAGCTGAGAGTTGCCTTTGAACACCCCTTGAGAGAGTGGCAGTATCTGACACTAGAGAAGTTGTCAACCCTCTGGAAGAAGCAAGAACTCATCTATGCGTTCAGACTGCCAACTGTGTCTTGAAATTCCAAGGGAGATTTGCATCTTGAAACAGTAAAGGTAATTAATTTGGACTGATTTGATTGATTTGATTTTAGCTAATGGATTGATTTGACAAGGGATGTATTTTTCATTCAAAACTGAAGTGGCTTTAAAAATACATTCTTTAATTCATCTGGGAATTAGCCTACTGTTTTGTAGGAATTTAACCTACACAGTAGCCCCTGTTGGCCTTAAGATCTATTAAACTATTATTTTTTTTAAACCAGCCCAGGTTATCTTCCTTCAAAGAGTTCAGTTGCTAACCCAATCCTATCAGCCATCTTAGGGGAATTATTCATAATTACGGAGCAGAGTGTCATCTCAAGGGAAGAAAGGTAGAGGCAGTGATTTCATTCTGCTGTTTAAATAAGCCTGAGCTCTAGTAGAGGATAATGTACAAGACATGACAGCTGTGTTCAGTGATGTCAGTCTATAAGGAGGCATGGTGTAGTAGCAGCTTTAGAAAAACTTAAATTAAATTCAGAGAAGACTCTAGGTTAACAAACCTTGTTTCAGAGGAAAGGCAGTGAGAGCACTTACCGTCCTGGCCCAAATGCACATTGCATGTTCTTATTTAAAAAAATGAAAGCAACAATACAAAAAAAGTCAAATGAAAACAAAACCAAACTAATTTCTTCATGATTTATATAGAACAGACACTATGGAAGAAAATGAGAGATATCATGTGACAGGCACAGAAAAATCTACATATTTTATAGATATGAACTCACAAAATTATTTAGGTTGTAGAAAACAGTTCAAAATAATTTGAGCTATTTTTGAATTGAATATCAGTAATGAAAGCACGTCAGCCTTTAAGCTCTGCATTTGTAGTTAGAGAATAAGGAAGAGCATAATGTGAATATATGAATGATTAAGACACTACAGACACTTCTGGGAGCATGGGAAAGGCTGAAAGGTGTCTTTAGAAGTGAGTCTGAATTGGACTGACTTTTTAGCAGCATCCACAAAACATACGATTTCCACAGCATGCTTAACATTTTGTATTTGGTGCTGAGTTTTACACGGAAATTAGTTTTAACAGTAACATGCATATCTACTGGAGGAATGAGACAAACTATGTGGAAATCACAGCTACCTGGCATTTACTTGTCTTATGACTACTCATTCCAAGTTTCTGCACTTGGGCCCTTGTTTACTATTCCCCAAAAATTCCATGTTTTTTGTTTGAAGAGTACACATTTTTTAAAAAAACAAACCCAAACAACCCCTTCTCCCACCTCAGCACCTGCAAGGCAAGGATCTCAGGTGATTCAACCCAGTCCTTGTGCTAAGTAATACACGGCTTTTCCATCACTTAGCAATGCATTTGCAAAGCAATACTAATTTATCTGGTAGGTCACACAGATTATTGATGCTGTCAGATGCACACACATGGTTAATCATATTCGTGTCAGTGAGATTCCTTGAATGTATATCTGCTCAGTGGGACTGAGGTTTCCAGAATGGGACCTGGAGAATATAATGGCTTCAGCCTGAAAGCAATAGCTGCAATGCCCTGGTGTGGCTTTGCAAAGTGTGACAGAGTCTTCAAATGGAGGACACAAAAAATTAATTATGCAGACAACTGGAATTACTGAGGATTCCTTCCTTTAGGGGACATCATTCTTTCTGCTACCACAGGCTCATGTTTATTTATTTCAACTCATAATTTTCCATCACCACAATGTGGAGACACAAATCTTTGCCAAGGGGAAATGGCTTTTGAATTAGAACTGAAAGCATCCTTATAAGGCAGCAGGATATGTCCTTAAAATGTGACTTGAGGGACAGAGGAGAGAGCTTGGGGGATCAAGTCTAATCTCTTATGGGGAGAGGGGATGTTGAATAGGCTCTTGGTATGTTTAAACAGCAGTGCAAGGGTAAAATGCACCACGTCACTCCCACTGGGAAGGCTACATGTAACCCATTTTCAGAGGCCAGTTTCCCTTCCACTAGAAACCATCCATGAGGATAGGAGAGGTAGTGTTTACTTGGGTTTTGGTTGCAATCTGCACCTCATAGCATACTCAGAGTGCAGATCAGCTGCCGTAGGTGCAGGAATCCAGAACATCCTGCAGAATGCTACATGCCCAAAGCCTTCCCATTTCCATATCAAAGATGCATATACACAGACTGAAGAGGAGCCCTCATGTGAACATTGCATTTCACATACATACAAAATTTTAATTTGCTCATGCAGTGTTTAAACCAAGAATCCAAAGGATGCTAGCAAGAAAGGTTTAATATTTCAAGAGCTAGAGAGGGGAGTGCATGCAGGAGGAGTAAAATTATTTATGGATTCAGTGGTAGCACAAGCATTATACAAAATTCCACTAATTCTTTGATTTTGGTCCATTTTGTCTGAAACAGAAAGGGCTTGCTTGTAGTTTGTTCATGCTGTGAATTAATGTAGAAGTGTTTTGCATATGGTTTTGGCCTGCCTGAGTATATTATTCATGTAACTGAGACCATTTTGACGGAACTGGTAATGCTCAGTCTTCTGAGCTCAGAAGAAGGATCAGTTTGGTTTAACAAGAGTTGCTTTCCCTGACTCCTTTGAAAGAGGTAAAGCTTTTCTATCTCATTCATAGAAGTGGAAAATCAAAATTAATGTCCTCTTGGGATTCATTTTCCTTCACCCTTTGTGGGATAAATTTCATAAAATCATAGATTTTTTGAAAGGTTTGGATTGGAAGGGACCTTAAAAATCATCTATTTCCAACCTCCTTGCCATGGGCAGGGACACCTCCCATTAGACCACCTCCCATAAGCCCCATCCAACCTGGCCTTGATCACTGCCAGGGAGAGGGCAGCCACAACTTCCCTGGGCAACCTGTTCCAGTGTCTCACCACCCTCATACTAAAGAATTTCTTCCTAATATCTAATCTAAGTCTATTCTCTTTCAGTTTGAAGCCATTACGCCTTGTCCTTTAACTACACACACTTGTAAAAAGTTCCCCCTCTGCTTTCCTGTAGGCCTCTTCAGGTACTGGAAGGCTGATATAAGGTCTGATATATGGCCTTCTTGGAGCCTTTTGGGCAAAAACAGAAGAAAAATAGAAGAAGTTGCCTTTCATGAGTGCTTTAAAGCCCAAAGCAGGAGCTGGAAGTGAGCTGCCAGAGAGCAGGCACACGTGCATCGGCTCTCAGCTTTGTGCTTAACATCCAGATACCAGGCTCAGCTTTAGATAGCTGTTCTCACAGAACATGCTTTGACTGTAAATATTCCCATTAGAAACAGAAGCAGGTCTGATGTGTCACAGCTTTGATCTTTTCTGGGCAAGATAAAGAGGGCAGCTTGGCCCTGCACCTGGGCACTGCCCCCCTGTAGAAATGCTTTGCTGATGGTTGTGCTAGGAGTGAACACACACACACAGCACCTGGACAAGCAAAACTCACATGGTCAAACTTCAAAGATTTAACTGAATAAGAAAGAGCGGATATATAAAAGAATTTTCTAAATACAAAATAAAGAATATTAGTCTTTAGAAACATTTATTCCAGGATTGACAAGTTTCTGTCCCACTCTCTTGCTGTAGGTTTGGAGAGATGGACTAGAGGGAAGCAAGACCTTCCTCAGCCAATTCACTTGTATGAATTATTATTTATTATTGTTCGCAGTGTTACTGCATTGGTACTTAAGAATTAATTACAAAAGATTATGCCCATTACAAATGATTATGCCCATCCACAGTGAAATGGTGATGTGAAGAGATGGAGTAATTGCAGAACTTGGGAGGAGACACAGGCAAGGAGGATGAGGTGAGAGGGTCAGGTCAGCAGTGGAGGAGCACAGATCTCCAGGGTCTGACCCCACTTGTGCTTCTTCCACAACTCTCAGCCTCACACCACCAAGAGGCTTTCCACCCTTACTGTTAGGTCTTAAAATAAACAACGTGATAGCGTCCCATATGTGGTCCCTGAATTAGTGCAGAATGGAAACTGCTTTTACAATCTCTTGCTTTGTTTCCCTGCTGCTGCTGTCACTTTTCAGCAAGACACCCGACAGCAGTCTGGCTCAGCAATGACAATTTCAATTAAAAACATTTGTTTTCATATCCTCTTAACAGTTTCCACATGGTGAGAAGTGCCTTCTCTCCCAATGTGAATTTTAGGTATAGGACAGTGAACAAAGCATGTATGCTACTCTCTGTATGGAAAAACTCAATTCCATTGTGGGTTTATTTGGTATCGTGATGTAGCAGAGCCAGGGTGCTGCACTGGTGTATATCTTACAGTGCTAATGGGGTTTTATTAGAGAAGATTAGCCTTGTTCCAATTTAGAAACAAAAGCAACTAACATGCAAACAACAACAAAAAAAACCTTCCAGAAATTTGCGTAGAAAGGAAGATGTTTGATTGCTATGATATCCAGTCTCTAAATTTGCTGTTTTCTTGCAGTTCATAATTCTGCAGCATCAAGGGTTAAGTATCCCTTATATTGGTGTACACAGATTTAAGCAAGTTGAGGAGTTATGTAGTTTAATACCTATACATAGTGAAGTAAAATAATTTTTTCAGGTATTCAAGAAAGTGTTTTGACATCAATATGCTAATGTTAGAGGACGTATTTGTGATGTGCTGCAAATCAGGCCAGCTGGGGTGAACAGGTTTTAGGATAATAATGGTTTCTGCCTGAGAGCAAAATAATCCTCCCTCAAAAAGTCTATTTGCCCCTCGGTACCCAAGTCCACCACCTTTCACAAAAGTTGCAGCAATTAACAAGTAGTCAAGGGGTCTACATATTGAAAACAATACACAGATATGTTCATGTTTGAGGTGAGAGGAAGGCACGAATACAGTTCTGTCCTGGCATTTTTGACCATGAAGAAAACGATACTCGCAGTGATTGAAACCTATCCTGGAGTGAGACAGCAACCTGGTTCTTTTGCTTTGCTCGACATTTTTTAAGTACCTCAGGGTTCTAACCTCATTGCTGTTTATTATAAATTGCCTGTGAACAGTCACCCTGAAATGACTATTTTCTGGGAGATGGTTTTTCCCTAAAGCTATGTAGCTTCCAGTATGGGGCAGGTACTTGCTGAAATTTCTGGAGAACAACCAAAAGCTGGATACTTTCAGGTCTAGCTTGACCTGTGTCAGAACATCTCTTACCTCATGCACAGAGCTTTAGCAGCTGGAGCGCTCAAGTAGAGTGGGAGAAATTTAAAAAGAAAGATCAAAAGGCCCAAGGCAATCTCAGCTGAGGGCATGCACCTTTCCAGCCATGGCTGGAGCAGACAGAGAAGGCTGGTGGGGAGGTGGCTATCTGCTGACATTGCCCTCATTCTTTGTCTAGCTCAGATCATCCCAAGGCAGCAGGGATAGGTGCTTACTCTCAGGAGGGAGACAAGTGGACACAGCAGAGACCTAATAGAAAAGCTCAATATTCCTGTTGCATTCCTGTACTGTGAGTAGAAGCATCAAGTATTTACCAGAAATGGATTTCATGTGCTTTATTTCCTTATGTGAGAAGTGCATGAGAGGTGTTTTCCAAGCATTCTTCCCAGCCATGTTGGGTAGGAAAACCATCCCCTCTCACTGAGCACTAGGAGCCACAGCTACCTCTGAGGCATTCCGAAGTTAGGTGCCAGCAATAAGCAGACTGTGGAAAACCATGTTCTTTTTCTCTGTTGCATCAACAAGGAGCACAGGCATTATGTTGTCTGTCTGTGTGAGTGCAGCAACTGTTGTTGTGGGCCAGACACCATATTGTTCCATCAGGATCCAGGTTCTTTCTGTTCAGAGGGTATTAACTGACATACAAAGTGATGGAGAGAAGTGGTGACTTGCTACAATTTAGACTAGACACTGACTTTCAGATTTTATATTTGGATTCCTGGGCTTCTTTTCTGTTTCAGGATGACACTGAGCAAAGAGACAGCAGAGTTGGTGCCTTGGAACGGGGAAAAAACAGGGGAAGGGAGTAAGATGAGCAAGTAGGATACAGAAGATGGCAAAAGCTGGCTATACTTCAATGGAGGATGAAAAGTAGAACCCCAGTGGCAGTAAGCAATAGATGCAAAAAGAGAAGAGATTAAGATATTTCCTTGAAAGAGAACTCTAGACAACCAGAAAAATGAATGCATCAAGACACACAGGCAAAATGGTCACTGATGTTATATGAAATTTAAAACAATAATAAAAGTTTCAGAAAAATCACTCACCTTACTGTCTTACAAAATTCAACAAATGCAGTGGGAATTGCTTATCTCCACAGAATAGTATCCTGAGGAAATTATACTGAATTCTGTGTGAGCCCAGATTTCATGGTATGTGAAAGAGTAAAGGATATTTTCCCAAGAAGAAAAGATAAATCAAATAAATATTGAATTTTTTTAAGAATTTTTCAAGTCCAGTAAATAGTTCTGGAGTTTTCATGCCCAGACATAATACCTCAACACATGTATCCTATAGACCTGTGGTATTACTTACTATATGGATATTTTTTCACGTTATTTGTCTCTTTCTTCCACTGGGAAGAGCATGAGCTTGAAGTGGAATGCATATTCCAGAACTTTCCATTCTGTATAACTCACACTAAATGGGAGACTCCCAGAAGCAGGAATAGACAGAATCTTTCTGACCAGCTAAACAATATCTTCTGTATTCATTAGCACTGGAATTAGGATATGGTAAAACAGACTGTAGGTATGACTGAAGTTTTGCCATGTGGACACTGTAAGGCACAATTGTGCACGATTTGATGCAGGACTGATGATTTGATTTTTCATTGACTGCAGTGGCCCCTTGTGAACAAACATCAATCAATAATTGAACAGATTAAAACAAGAGGTCTCTAGAAGCAAATGCTAGAGAAGCCTGTCCCAATGTATTGATATTACAGCAACTTAATCCTGGCATGAGAGCAAATGTATCTACTAACTGTCTGAGTAAATAAATTAACTTACAAGTATTGCTGTTAATTTAGCAGGGTTGGTGTCATGCTAAAAAGACCTTATCTGTCCAAGAATAAGGAGTGGACTAAACCAGTTGCCTCCCTGTAGTTTCTGGAGAGAGATGAATGCTTCCAGAATTGTTTTTATCTCAGACAAGATGGATACTGAAAATGCCTGAGATAAGTGAGAAGGCCCAGCCTTCGGAGATTCCTGTCACCTCCACTGATTAGGTGGTTATGTCAGACTAAATATCTAGTTAGTAGTCAGTCAAAATTAAATAATGATCTTCACTACTGGAATCATTACAGTTAAACAAAATTCAAGAGGTGGAGAAGAGATATCCCCCCCCACATGACTGGAAGACCTCAGCTTTGGCATATATGGGCAGCAGAGAGAAACAACGATGAACTCACATGAATCAACAACTTCAAATGTCCCAACAGGCATAAAAAAGTGCTTGTCTTGCTTGTCTTTGTTGATGATCTGACAAGCTGACCTTGGTAACCCTGGATGCTTTTGTATCTGAATCACTCATTGGCCTCTTGAGCTTCAATATCATTGCCAAGATGATTAATTTAGTTACCTATAACAAGGAGTATGAAAATGGCTCTTAGGTATTTGTCAGACAGTTGCTTTTGGAAGGCTAATGATACATCTCTCCTGGTCTTCACAGAGGTATTCTGTGTCTGTACAGAGAAATCTTGACTGAGGAAGGGCCTAGAAAGGAGATGTTACTCTATAAGATGCTGAAATCTCTGTTTTCCTGGTAAATGAGGACAGCCCATAACTGAAGTTGGTAATCTCTAAAATGCTGATCAATTCGAATTCTCTCTTAGAGACCTGTGCAGTTATCTTCTAGTGTTGATTAGGTTTTGTGGTAGAGAAGATAATTCTCTGGAGAGTGGTGATGGTAAGAAATGAGGTTTTTTCAGGCTGCTTATACATACTTCCTTGTCATGTTAACCAAGACTGTATTATACTGCTAGCATCAAAGAATGCATGAGTGGGACCTCACATCCCCCAAGGCATGTCCATCTTCAGTTGAATCATTTATTAATTTTCACCAATATCAGTTGTGCTTGGTGTTATTTGTCTTGTGGCTGCACAGATTAGAAAGAGTCTGACTTGTCTGGAAAGATCTGAACTGAATACTAATAGTAAGCAAAATCATGAACTGTTCCTGCATTGACAGAGAAAAGTGGAAACCAATGCTAAAGCTTCTCTCAGCAAAGACACTATCAAAGGCAGGAAAAGGGAGCAGCTGCAAATGTATTCAAAGTCCATAAGAAAATAACCTTACCCCCGTAGTGTGCCACAGAACTGGTGATTTTTTCGTAGGCTTCAAGAGTGATAGAATCTGGAAAAGCCAGAAAATAAGATACTCTGTAATCTTTTATGAGGATTGCCTCCTTACCACTTTCTGGTACATAATAGTATTTGCTGTTGGTTTTCCTTTTGTACTTCAGTTTATGGGGTTTTTAAAATGTCAGAACACAGTTTACCCACTTTTTATATACTCATAAATCCAGACAAATAATAAAATAAGATTTGGGGCATTTATTTAGTCACTTTTTGGTGTATAAACTCATTTTAAAAGCACAGGTTTAGCTGCAGGGTAAGCAATATTTCAGCATTATGTTTCCAATCTGTCAATCTAATCTGAGTTTAAAGGACCCACATTCTGTTTTTTCCAGGGAAACAAAACACTCATCCAACAGTAAGTATAGCTTAAGATGCTTTACAGACAATATGTACCCCTACTTCTCCACTGTCATTACCTTTGAAAATTGCCCAGTTGTCAGCTGAATGGACCTTGATACCAGGTACTTTGAAGGTCATTGAGTGGCTCTATACAGAGGATTTGCCAACACAAATATTGACAGACTCTGGAGAAAATATGTGTCAGGGATGAATCTCATTCCACTGAAAATAATCTCACATTTATTTTATGTATATAACAAATATTATACATCCTTAATTATTATTTATGCTCTGTCTTTTTCCAGCAAGATCCCCTTTTAATGCTAAAGTAGATCAATGACCTTCCTCACTTTATCTTCAAGACTAAGACAGCTTTGATCTGTTACACTTTTTGGTCTTCATCTCATTATTCTGAAGTACAGTTCCCTACTTCACTACACTGATGCTCTATTCATTCTCTTTTGGCTATCACAGTTTTCTATAATGAGCCTCGAAGATGAAAAACTCAGTGCATCCAGTTCCCTGAACACTGTAAAAGTGAAGTTAATGACAACCTTACAAGTTGCAAGGTCTTAAGTTGTCATGAAAATGTGTTAGAGAATCTCTAGTAGGAAGAGCTCTAAGAGATAGCAGACTCTACTGAATCTCTCAAAACTGACCAAAACAAAATCTCATTTCTTGAATCATAACAGCTGAACTAAAAATATTCATGCTGCCTTTTTTTTGTTTGTTTGTTTGTTTGCCTTCTTTTGTTTTGTTTTCAGGAAACAGGAAAAAAACCCAAACACAACTCCTTTTGAAGATTAAAACTGCATGTGGAAGATGATTCAGCAGAAAGTACCAGAGCAAGTATTTTCCATAGTAGGTCTTAAGTGAGAAAGCAGGACAGTGGGGAAATAAATATCCTAGCAATATTTCTAGAAGTAAAGAAATGGTACAATTTATTTATTTTCTGTGTTTTGTATAAGAAACTCATCTGTTATTTCTGGGTGGTCAAGAAAGATTATCCTCTAACCCCAAAAGAAAGTCAAACCACAAATATTTAAATAGCTATGAAGAATTTATAGTAAGAGGCAATGGAAAAACTCTTTTTGGAAAAGTCTCCTGATGAAGGATTGAGATAAAAGGTTTTGAAAATTCCTTCAGAAAGCGTTTAAACAAAGACAAAGTTGTCTACCACCTAATGTACTCAAGGTAGCATTTGTAAATGCTGAGTTAAAAATCTTTATTATAGTTGTATGAGTTTACAGTTTTATCTCAAACGTATTTTTGCTAAAATAAGAAGGTGTGTGTGCTGGACATACACATATGAAATTAGTTGATGTTTCAGTATATTTTTACAGTAAAGTGACCTTTTCTACTTATTGAGAATTGCCCTTTGATACTTGTTACTGAAGCCTACTGGATGGAGTAATACCTAGGAGCACTCAGTAACACCCAAGCACATCTAAGATGGAAATAGCAGAAACTGGCTTAGAACTAGAAATGCATTTGAGCATCTAAACGAATATTGCACAGCTCACAGTGATATGGTGAGCAAACGTGTCAGCTAAATTCAACTGAGCTGACCCCAGACCTCAGCACTGACATAGCTGAGAGGCATAGTGCTAGCAGGGCCTGGTTCTGCATCCTTTTTGGGATGCAAGTGATATAAGTGCTGGGTTGCTGCATATATGTAAAAGCTTGCCCCGAGCTTTACTGAATATCTCTGGATTCCATCCCACAACAGAGACATACTCTGGCCCTCCACAGCAGGAAAGCACCTGTGATGACCGCAGGCATGCTACAAAATTTATGCTATGTTCTTAGCAGCCTCCAGAAGCAGGACCAAGCCTATTTTAGGGGAAGTAACAGGTGATAACATGCCCTGGAAAGAGGGCTTCATGTGGCTAAGTGTGACCTAAATACGGTTATGTATCTAGCATTTTCGAGAAAACTATAAATAAGACAAGAAGAAACAAAAAATCCACAATTTAGGATCTGCTGGATCTGTAGACAGGAAAGCTAACTCATCAGGAAATAGCAGAGACTCCCATAAAATCCAGTCCATAACACCTATTTTTGTTTGGGCACCTAAACCTTAAGGCTTTTACTTGAAATATCACTGGGGCTGTTGGTAAAAATCATGACACAACCTGTGTCACATATGGAATTTATCTCATCCACCAGGAGCCACAGAAAAGCTAGATGTCTGCTAAAAAATAATGTCTTACACTCATGCTGCAGCCATCAAAGACATATCTTCCAGGGGACTCTGTATCCCCTATGTCTAAGTTACCTGCCTTCACATGGGATCAGCTTCTGTCTGAAAGTGTCTTTATTTCTTCTCTTAATATAAGGAAGGTTTAAATGATTTGGTTACATTTGTAGCCTACTTTTTACCAGTTATAGGTAAACAGGATGAAACAGAAAAATAAAAAACTTGGAAAATATGTAAACACATAGAAAAATAAAAAAGATCAGAAACACATGACAGTTAGTCTAAATGAACCCTATGTCTTTGTAGAAATACAGCTCTTAACTATACTTCAATTTAAGAAACCAAGAGGCACTAACTGAACCACTAGAAAAGAAAAAATATTTTGGGAGCATCCATTCAGCAAACAAGAACCTTACATTTAAGCAATGCGCTGACCTTTCCTTTTATGATGTTATTCTTCCATGAAGAAATAGGTAGCCATATAGCTTTGGTAGATCCTGAGTCGATAATTGCACAGAAAAGACAAATTAAAAGTAATCTGCAGCTGGATCAAAGCAGCATAATTTCACAGTGGTATTTTCATGACGACACAAAAGCCTTCTGTGCTTTGGAAGAGAGCAACTGGAACCATCCAACAACACCAGGGTGTTCAAACTACCCATCTAGATGCTCTCTTTTGCAGGTAATTTGAAATGCTCTAACAATCTGTGACTTGCCCTTCAGCAAATCATGTACATGATTGTACATAACATTACAGTACATACAGTAACATTAAATATTTGCATGGCTTCTTGATCTTGTCTTGATACAAATGTTTTCTGGTTCTGCATGGACAATTTTGTTTGTCAGGATACCAAGAAAAAAATAATTTCACCGTAGCATGAAACACGGGCTGTCTGCCTTCCATGAAAGAGCAATCTTTTCAGCAAATTCTGTGCAATTAAGATAAAATCAAACTAGGTGGTAGCCCAGCTTCTGTAGACCCTTTACAAGAAATATTTTGAGGTTTGTTTTTTTTTTTTTTGCAATGAATTAAAACCACAGAAGCCATATAGACTGAGAGAAAAGAATTTCTTCTACATTTATGAATGCTAGGTAGTCATAGAGGGAAAGGCTTGTGTTTAAGAACCTGATGTAAAGAAAAAAATCTGGAGACTTCCGATTCTTGAACAGTACAGGGATTCTAGCTAACTGTAAATAACCATGAACAAAGAATATCTCAGTAGCCAATATTTTTCTCTGCTGGTACTAAATGAAATTCATTTGGTATCAGCTGGAGTTTTTATAGTGCTAATGGAAGTTATTTTCAGCTATCACGTCAGCCCGTAAGTATACAAAGGCAGCAATTTTCTTAGTTATCTGGAGATCAGTTTGTATGTAGGGGGTATACTTTAGACCATTTCTGCAGTGCAAGCTTTTATCTTAATAAATGTGGTGAATCATAAATAAAAAGGAAATGATAAAAAAAGGAACATACGTCCGAGGCTAAGGTTGGGTTTGGAAACATTTCATAGTGTGAGTGTCTGAACTCTAGAATATGATGTCCAGTAAACCCTATGCTCAGTGGGCAACAATGTACCTGAGAACTAAAGACACCTAATACTTTCCTTACAACAGTTGCTCTGATATTCTTTTAACACATGATGTGATATAAAAT
Source organism: Phaethornis superciliosus (assembly GCA_023637945.1). Taxonomy (NCBI): domain Eukaryota; kingdom Metazoa; phylum Chordata; class Aves; order Apodiformes; family Trochilidae; genus Phaethornis; species Phaethornis superciliosus. Next base: position 144,547,439 of record JAJQWJ010000001.1, on the reverse strand, counting down.
AGTAAAATTCTGATGGACTGCACAGCATATGCATACTTGCAAATCTTTTTTATAAACATTTTAGCACATATCAGACTGCCAAAGGATTAAGTAGCCCAATAAAAAAAGAAGAGTTAAACTCTGCTTTTTATAGCTCTCCAAGTCCTGTCAGCAATGCCAGTCTCTAATTGCAGTGTGTTGATTAGTATTTCAGCACGGTTTGGTAAGAGGCAAGATCACCCTCCAAAATTACTCACTGAGAAGAGCTTTTGTATCACAAAACTTGGTTGCTCATTTTCTCTAATGACAACCTTAACATTAGCTAGTTAAAATTTATCTAGCATAATGCCTGCGTAGTGCTTAGGAGTTACTCAACTTGGTGTGCTGGAGCACACACAGACAATTTATCTGTGCAAGAGAGTAGGGCTGGATTCTCAAAAGGCAACGTAGCTGAGTTTTCTTACATTGCCTTAAAAAATCAGTGACTGTTAATGGCCCTTAAAAATGAACTGAGCTTTTTATAATACTCATTGTGAGATGCAGTCATTGTGAGATGCAGATTGCTGTACTGCTCATAGTGTTCCCTGGCATCCTAGTGCCTCAGTTGGATCTATCAGGATACACAACATTTCCATTCCTGCTTGACCACTAAAATACCTTCCCACTGAAAACAGAGTGAAGTGCAGAGGTACATCATATGGACCTGAGTTGAATCTTGATGCATGGTTGGGGCCCAACAGGAGTCTCATCAGCCTTGGAAGTGGCCCGACATCTGCACCTCTGACTGTAGTCCCATGATGTATACTGCAGCAGATATATGCTTTTTTAAAAATATATTTGTAAAGGAATTGTGTTTTTACTCACCATATAATTATATGCAATATTTTTTACACCAGAATGCCTACTATTAATGCTGATAATGTACACAATCTGTCAAACTGTGTATTGGCCTTCCACATTTCAGGTAAGTCATGATCATGATGAGATAAACAAAAGCAACTGGCTTAATTTAGAACAAATTGTTAGGTTTTTTTTTCACAGTGCTTAACTTCAATGTTTACCACTTTTTTAACCACTTCTGGTAAAAACCAAGTTACATGGAAGGCACACTCTGATTTTGTGAAGAATTAAAAGGAAAGAGTAGAGTAATGCAGTGGTTCAAATGCTTATTCAGTGAATAACACTCACTACTCTTTTAAGCTGAAATGCAGCTAAACAGAAAAATGGAAAATCTTAAGCAGTCAGAGATTTCAATTTCAGTCCTTTAGGGATTTGGTTCTGTTCTGTTCTGTTCTGTTCTGTTCTGTTCTATTCTATTCTATTCTAACCTGACCTGACCTGACCTGACCTGTCCTATGCTTTATGCTAGCCTTACTGGCAAAAAAGTCCAGCATTATTTCAGGAGTGTATTAAGCACTCTTTCATATATCTGTCATACTGAGATTATTTTGTTTTCCATTTACTCTCTGGGAAAAGAATAAAATGTGCAATAGTATGTTTATGTTGGGTGGGGCACTTTTGGAGACTTTCTTCTACTGTACATGTCAACATCTATTTGCATTAATGAGACCTCCAAGGAGCAGGGGTTTGTGACAGTCCTTAGCTTCCATGTGAGTTCAGTCTGCAGGCCTGTGCCACCCAGCTCCTTATGGAAGCTGCTTGTCTGAAGCAGGAAAGCTGTACACTTATAAGGGAAAAGTGCATTATAACACCAGAAGAGAATTCTTAGCTATGTAGTCGGCTTACAGCAGGCCTAAAGAGGGGAAGCCTTAAAAAGGATGTGCAAGACTCTGAGCCTCATTTGCTATTTTCTGGAAAGTCAATGCAGTAAGGAGAAAAATGTTTTTACATGCTCCTAGGATGCTATTTTACTGAAGATTCAGACTGAATATTCTGTACTAGTTGAAGTCTGTTATTTCACTGTTTTTGTCTCTCTGCAAATGATAAGGGCATTTATAGAAAAGGAAAAGTCAATAGACAGAAGACATGATGTAATCTCCTAACCTCACAGAACAGCTCGATTTCTCAGGAATGCTACTATGAGAGAGCTTATTGCCAATAAAGAAAACAGAGTGGGGACTTGATGGATGTGAATCTCCCTCTCTGCAAACCTTTCAAAATGTTCTCTTTTGCTTTTCTACCAATTTGATTTTTTAGCAAGTGAGTTGTAAATAAACGTTGAACATGAAAAGAATAAATGTTGGAAGAGATCGCAAAGAGAGGTGGAATCCCCGTTTGTCCTTTGGGACAAATCTAAACTGTTTCCTTAGGCCTGCTTCCAGCTGGTACCAGTATAGCTCATACCTGAGACTGCCAAGTGCTGCAGAGAGATCCCAGCAGATGGAAACAGTATTGATGCAGCCTATCAGTCACTGGCAGTGCTGTAGCTGTTCCCACTACACGTGGTATCCTGTTCCCACAAATTACTGTATTCAGGTTATAGCCTACACCGAGTGTGCAGTTGGCCTTTGCCTTGTTTCTGCTTCTGCTTGCTTAGTGCTGAGAAGCTGGATGTTGAGCTGACAACAGGTTGAATCAATACCAGCTCCTTCAAGGATCAGCAGGCAATTGGATGTGTCAAAGGAAAAGAGGAGGTTCCTCTCCAGAATGAGTGGTTCAGTTTGAGGTGGCACAGGCTGGCTGTGGCTGTCCTCCAGCAGCCAGGAGATGTCTCAAGGGTGTTCAATGAAGCTTCTGTCTCATCCAGAGTTTTTCCTGATGAATACTCTCAGCACTGGCAATGGAAGCAGGCTGGTAGCTGTGGTGCTGCCTGCACTGGGTCCCTAGTAAGGAAAAGGGATGTGAGGAGGAGAAGGCAGCTGAATGATGTTTACTTTTTTCCATTATAAAAAGGCAAAAAATATTTTAAACTGTTTCTTCACATGACGCTTCAATGTAAGAATTCACTTAAGTTGAATCAGGGCTGTTACTTGATAACCACTGAGTGAAAAAAGCAGGTGAGGCACAACAGTAGGAATGGACAGTCATACCAGTCCCAATTCTAACAGCATTAATGGCTTTTAGAACTGTATTACAAATGCTAATAGACCATAAACAATGCAATAAAATTCCCACTGACTGGAAAAGAGAAACATAACCCCCATTTTTGAAAAGGGAAAAAAGAAAGACTTAAGGATCTACAGGCCAGTCAGTCAGTCTCATCTTTGCCTGGAAAAATCATGGAGCAGATCCTCCAGAACTCTCTGCTAAGGCACATGGAAAATGTGGAGGTGGTTGGAGGCAATCAGCATGGCTTCATCAAGGGCAAATCGTATCAGACAAATTTAATTGCTTTTTACAGTGGGATCACAGCATTGATGGACAAGGGGAGAAAACCAGATGTCATCTACTTGCAGTTGCCCCACACAGCATCCTGGTATCAGAATTGGAAAGATGTGGATTCAGTGGATGGATCACTCGGTAGATAAGGAATTGGCTATCTGGCTGCACTCGAAGAAGTGGTCAACAGCTCTGTGTCCAAATGGAGACCAGTTATGAGTTGTGTTCCTCAAGGGTCATTACTCAGACAGGTGCTGTTTAACCCCTTTGTTTAACCTTTCACAGGTGCTGGTGACACGGATAGTAGGATTGAGTGTACTCTCAGCTGAGAGTACCAAGCTGTGTGGTTTGGCTGACACGCTGGAGGCAAGAGAGACCATCTTGAAGGGCCTTAACAGGATTGAGAGGTGGGCCCAGCCAAACTTCATGGAGTTCAACTGGGCCAAGAACAAGGTCCGGCACCTGGGTTGGGGCAATCCCAAGCAAAATTACACATTGGGTGGAGAAAGGATTGAGGCAGCCCTGAAGAAAAGGACTTGGGGGTGTTGGTCAGTGAAAAGCTTAACATGAGCAGGCGATGTGTGCTTATGGCCCAGAAATCCAATTGTGTCCTGGACTGCATCTCTCCCTCTACTCCACTCCTGTGAGACCCCACATGGGAGTATTGCATCCATTCTAGACCCCCCAAAAGAGGAAGGACACGGAGCTGCTGGAGCAAGTCCAGAGCAGGGTCACAAAGATCATCAGAAGGCTATGAAAACAGGCTGAGAGAGCTGGGATTGTTCAACCCGGAGAAGGCTCCAAGGAGAACTTACAGCTGCCTTTCAGTACCTGAGGGGAGTCTGCAGGAAATCTGGTGAGGGACTTTATTTTCAATGGCATTTAGGGGTAATGACTTTAAACTGGAAGAAGGTACATTGAGGTTAGACATCAGGAAGAAAGTCTTTAGTGTGAAGGTGGTGAGACACTGAGACAGAGGTTGCCCAGGGGAGCTGTGGCTGCCCCTCCCTGGAAGTGTTCAGGCCAGGTTGGATGGGGCTTTGAGAAACCTGGTCTAGTGGGAGGTGTCCCTGCCCATGCAAGGGGGTTGGAATTACATGATCTATAATGATCTATATTAATTTCCATAGTGATCTATAAGACTAATTAATGTCCCCAGTCTATCTTTCAAAGAAAGCTTTATTGACAGTCATGCTTTTCCTTTCTGTGATACTGTATTTGTAAGAAATGCACAGGTGATTCAGAAATTATTGAGGAATTCCTTCTTGTGTCCAGTTTTACATGTGAAGACCAACCCAAATTTTTTTGAAGTCAAGAGTAAGATAGCTATAATGCTACTGAGTATCCTGTAAGTCCTACTTATCTTTTCCACTGAGATTACTTGCAGATATTAAGACCTACTATATATTTGCAAATTTGAACAGATATTTGTCAAAAGTCAAACTGCAGGTAGGAGAAAGAAACAAATGGATTGTTTCTTTTTCTAATGATGAAGGAATTATTTTTTTTATAGGTAGAATCATAGAGTTATACAGGTTGGAAAAGACCTCCAAGATCATCAAGTCTAACTATCAACGCAATACCACCATGCTCACTAAACTGTGTCCCAAAGTGCCACATCTGCAAGCTTTTTGAACACCTCCAGGGATGGTGATGCAAACCTTTCATTACTCTAAGTAATATAAAAAAACCAAATCTATGATAACGACACTGAGCATATTCTAAACCTGTTAAAACAATCAGAGTAAGCCAGCAAACCACCAATATTTTAATAAATCTAGATCAAGGGCAAGATTTTAATATTTACCATGTTACTATGTCATAAAATCAGTTTGAGTTACTATAAAATTGCCTTATTTTTCTAAGAAAACAAATTGCTTCCTCTTTCTCGATCAAATTCTGCATTCAGAGCCACGAGACTTTAGCAATAAAAGAGGAAAAGTCAAATCTTTTCTTAACAAAGATTTTCTGTGCTTTGGCAGTAGCCATTTGTCATGATTGAGAGTTGCTAATACTGAAAAAGGTACAACCACAATACCTAGAGGTCAGACTCACATAAATACTGAGTGCTGAAAGCTTTTTCAGAAATGAGATTTGGATTTCTCGTACTGTTCCATTCTCCAACCTGAAAGTTCAAACTAATTTTCCCCTGTCTTATTTAGTTATTGTTTTACATTATCAATGTCTGTAGCCTCTCCTATCTTCTGGATTAGTTAAGTTTTCTTTAATTTGTATTTTATCTGATGTTTGCAGATTATTTGTATGCTAACAGCGGGCAAAGGGTCAAGTTACACTGATTTGTGAGAGGTGGCTGCTTTACTTTTTCTTAATAAATGCACCCTTGTGTTCATAGTGTTAAGAAATATAACTTTATTGAAACAAAAATCATACTTTTCTCCATTGTAGAAGTTGCTGCTTAAAAATAAGCAAAGAAAAATGCAGCATGATAAAATAATTATACTCAGCATCATGAAGACATCTTGGAAATAATGTATTTCCTACTGACTGAACTGACATTCAAAGTGTCCCTCAAATTGGAGGCAACAGAGATACATCAGGGTCCTGTATTTTAATTTTTTTTTTGACTCAGCACTGTCTATCCTGCCATGAAAATGCAGAGAACATTTGAACTTTGTGGTGTGTTTTTTTTTTTTCTTTTCTTTCTTTCTTACCACATTTCCTCCTTTAAAAAAGGAAGAAAGAGATGATTGACACATGAAAAGAATGATTTGACGTTTGAATGATTGGTATGGAGAAAACAAAATCCACGATCTTTTATCTGAAGTTCATTTCTGGGCACTTTGGAGCAATGGCTCCCTCAGTCTACATTCCAAAAGGAATGTTTGTAGTGGCCTACTCTGAATAGCTTTTTACAGACTATTTCAGAAAGAAACCCTCTACAGCTTCATCAAAAACACAGTGAATCAGTACATTGCCAATGATGTTTTGTCTTCTGGTTGTCACTCAGTGTTTCTTGACTGAATTAATTCAACTAACAACCTCTCTATAACTAATCTTTTACACTTATTGATAATATTAGACACTGTGGGGATCTAGGTTTCTAACATATAGACATGAAGACCTACGATGAGATTTTTTTCATCTGTTCCATTGAGAAACTGTACTGAAGGAATCTAGAGGACACTCTTGCTGCCTGTCTTCAGTTCCCTTCCAAAAATGAGACACCTGATTAAAATCAGTCCTTTGGGAGTCCAGTGAATCTGTAAAGAGAAAGAGGCAGATCCAGCAGACCATTTTTCTTGTTTTCAGGTAAATGTCAGGTAGGTAAGACAAGCTGCACTGGAGAGGAAATTCTTTCTGTCTGTTGCCTGATGAGTTTGGGAGGAAGCACTTGTACCATCTTATCTGAATGTTTCCAGAAAAAAATGCCAGATGCAGACTTCAGCATAGGAAATTTCCCTGGAAAGGGGCCTTTGCTGCTGTCAGACTGGCTCAACAATGGCAAAGTACTATCTTAAGGAAACCTGTCAAAATGATTTTGTAAATCTGCTGTGTTTTTAGGCAGTTACAAAACAAGTAAAAGAAGAAAAAAAAAAAAGTTGACCAGGGCATTATAAATATTTGTATGATTTTAATCCGAGTCATTCTGATGTTTTCTCCATGTAAAAGATCCAGAAATTGATCAGGCATCAAAAATGGGTTTCCTCTGTTTTGGGAGACATGGAGCACGACCATCATTTTTCATGAAATGAGATCTGGGGCTACCCCTCAGATTGTTATCAAACCAGTTCCATTAACTCCAGATATTTTTGACTGTGATGTGATGTGCTTCCAGGTGTTTTTTCTGTACTCTCAGGCACCAAGAAGGCATGTAGTTATTTCCCTGAAATCAATGAAGTCTTCAAGATTATATTTCCTGACAGACACTAGCCTATTGATCATGACATTAGTTTTAATCAACTTTTATAGAGGTTTTACTTCATCTTTAAGGCACTTGCACAGAGGCAGAAACATTCTGGAGATTTAGAAAGAGCTATTTGATCATGCAGTAAAAATGTCAAAACTGATATTAATAATAATAGTAAAAAAAAAATCTTTCCTTTTGTTAGTATTGGATATATTTTACAGGGAATAGCTGTTTTTAAAGGAACTCAGGGCTCAGTCTTCACTGCAGTCCTCTGAGACAGGATGAACATGAAATAGTCACTTCCTCTGTTTGATAGTTACTACAGATACCTCATGGGTCCTTAAGTTTATTAACCTTCTTTCACTGAAATCTCTTCAGAAATGCAGAGAGTGACCTGTTTGAAAATCCTGAATATTTACTTTTGCATTTGTAGGCAGAGAATGTTCTGTGATTTATTCATTGAATGCTTTAGAAATGTAATCTCAGGAAAGTACAGGTAGGCTGCGCTTCAAGCATTGTCCACAGTTATGAGCAAACTTACAGTTTACTCCACTATCATGAACAGTAAGCTTCAGACAAGAATTCAGATTGCATCAAACCAGTTCTAAAATATGCATCCTTTACACACAGAAGAACTGATGTTTAAGGAAATGTCAGTGGGAAAAGTGAAGAGCTGTGCAGACAAGGAGATTTTAATTTTCTTTTTTTCCCCCCATTACAAAGAGACACTGAAAACTTGGGCAACCCACTACCTGCATCTCTCTTTAACTCACATATGACTAAACAATGTTTTTAGATCTTGATCTTACACATAAAAGACAAACAGAAGTAACTTTTTGCAGACATATAACTGACATGCTTTCTCCTAGGAATAATTCAGAAATAGGTGTGTTATCTTTGCATCTTTATTTTTTTTCTTGTGGTTCTCATAAAAGAACAGCATTTCATCTTGAAATGTAAGTTAGCCCTTTTGAAATAAGCCCTGCCTTACTGAAAGAAACAGTAATTTTTTTTAGTGCACCCAAATCATTATCCCTACTTCAGCCTGCAGTAGGCTAGCATCTATACAGAATTCAGTTATCATCACAGATCTATGAAGCACAAACCTTTAATTGTCCAAGAAGTTACACAAAAGAGAAAATCATATCTTAAATTTTAATCATGATCTTGCCTTCATTACAAGTTATTTTATCTGAGGGGGAAAATCACAGTAATGGCTTTTCTTCCAAAATAATATCTTAGATGATTAGGCCCCCTAATGTCATCTGATGATTCACAGTGGTAGTTCTCGTTTATGGCCAATTGACACCAAATGGCAAGAACAGACCTAAGGGCAGTCTGAACAGATTATTTGTAACTTGGCCAGCACACCAGCTCTATAATTCCACCATACGTTACTACTTTCCAGGCAAATATGAAATTTATTTCTCTCAAAGAACATAATGTGGCACTATCAGTCTTTTGAACCTTTGCCGTTGAACCAAGCTTTTATGAAACTTCAGTATACCAATCATGATTTTAATAAATTGGTTATCTAATAATAGAACCCCCTGTGCCTGCTTCGGCACTATAGAAACAACAGATCCCATAGCTTTCTTTAGTTTTCTGTGGTTGCATTCTAAAGAAAATATGACTAAAATGGAAAATTTCAGGCAAAAGAATTAAATAAAAAATAAAATAAATAAATCTGTCAATCTAGAAAACTCTCCTCAATTATGAATTAGTGCTTGCTGCTCGATCACTTATACCAGTCTCAGTAAGTCTTATCAACTTTAAAGGATTTTCCTCTGTATAGACTGCAGTACTACATACCTAGTAGTAGATTTCACCCCGGCCATACGTGCATGGAGGGCCATGCAACCTAGGTATTTCTCTTCCCAGCCCATGGATGCTTCAGCAGCCAGTTTTGAATAACTACTTATTCCAAATGGTGACTACAAATTCCCAATCATCTTGCCCTACATTTACACTTACTCCCCAGACAAAACTCCCTAAGGTTCCTTTCCTCTCCCCTCCCAGCCTGTCAGTGCAGATGTTTGCCAGGGTTTGTTTGCAGCTCAGGGACTGTTTCTCCTTTCCAGGTTTGCTCTCAGAGCTTTCTGTAGTGTAATAAATACACTACTGATTTGGGACCTAATTTCATTATTAAAGTGACCACATTTTAAATTGTCTACAGCATCAACCCTGCCCAGAGTAATTTTCCATGGCAGTCTGGAGTTACAGGCCCCTTCTGTAAGAGCACAGGGACCACACTACCTGCACACATTTCTGTACATTTCTGTCCCATATCTGACTTTGGCCAAAACTGTGTTTCCAGGTAGATTATAGGAACAGGAACAGGTAAATGATGTTTCTCCTAACTACTCAACTAGCCTCCGAATTTTAGCAGCTTGGATTATGTTTACTTTGAATTTAGCAACTGCCAATAGATTTCCCTTCCATGAATTCAAACAGTGTCCTCCTGAACATTTAGGATGTGCACCACCCTGAGGAAATGAGTTCCACAGCTCAGTTAGGAATTCTCTTTTCTATCTACTCTGCATTACTTCTGCTCATCACATTTTCTGTACTATAAATGTATTTGAAGCTGTATTCTAACTTTTAGAAGTTAGATAAGGATTTTATATATATAATATGAAAATAATAATTATATTACATTATGCTACACTACACTATACTGTTAGATTACATTGTATCATATTATATGGTATCATATTAAATAATATACTACATTACATTACATTGCATTGCATATTTTGGGTTTTTTATAACCTAAATCGCTATATGAAAAAGAGTAAAGCCAACTAATTCTCATAAAGACAATATCCAGGCTGGCCCAAGTTGGAGCCAAGGACCACAACTGGCTGGATGAGTTCCTTCAACATATCTGCATCACATTAGCAATTTATGGTGCTTCACAGTCCCTCATTTTACCACATTAGCTATTTTACCACTGAGAGGTTCAGAGAGATTTGTCACTGGCTTCCACAGGAGTAGGACTGAACCATATAACTACTCAGGGTCCCACATCTCTAAAGTATCAGGTCCAGGAAATGAATCCTTACCTCCTGTCTCCCTAAGTATTACTTCAACTTCAAGGTGAACCTTTGGTTTTTTTGTTTTCCTTTAAAAATATTTTGACCAAACATATAATTTTCTCCATATTGTCATATGAATAATTCCTCTTACAGTATGTCTTGGTTACATTTCTCATACATTTTTGATCTGGAAAGGAAAATACCATGCAGTATTTTCCAGCTAAGTAAGTTCTCTGTTGAAAAATTAATGGAACAATTTTATACTTCCTATCGATCAGATCTTCCAAATAGGCTTGCAAACTGAAATCTAGTCTTCCTCAGAGGAAACAAAATCTAAAGTTGTGTTACATGCTTGCCTGCATTTTCGGACACCTAAAGTGAGGATTTCTCCACGACCAAGATGTTGGAGACAGGCAGAAAATCCATTGAATAGCTTGCTGGTGACCAAGTCTTTGGCCCTCTGTTGCCTCCCCTGAAACATGTGGAAAGACATGCAAATGCAGCTATAACCTCCTGTCCATTTATTTCATGGAAAAGATGTCGATGAAGTGTGAGGAAAGGAGCTGTGAAAAATATGTTTCGGTATTTATGTACTTCCAAAATCTACCCTCTCCTTCCTACCCCCTCAAATACATCCCAAAGCAACCTCAGTTCACTGGAATGTATTTGTCAATATTGTTCATAAAGAGGACCATAAGGCACAGCCAACCAAAAACGTGAAAGTCTTCAAAGAGCAATAATATTATTTACTAATGGCATGTTGCCATGCTGCCAGAGAGACCAGATGCTATGGCAAAAGAAAAACAACTTAGAAACAGAAAAGTACTAATCCCCAGTACTATGTTTATCTTGAAACATTCTTTGAGGGCATTTTACAAACCCATTTGAAGGAAATGAATTGGTAGAAGATATGGCAAAGCTGCTATTTATGTACTCTGACCTCAGAAATTATATCAGATTGACACTCAGCCTCTGTAGAATGAATCAACAGTCCCTGACATTGGGGATCTATTCCTTCACTTGTGTCATTTGGTTCCCAGAGTTAGATAGTGGAATTACTGCTGTTTGCTGACAGAAGTGTGGTAATCATGTCTGACAAATCAAGGAACTATGATAGGGACTTGTTTTAATTAAAAGAGAAAAGCAAAAGGGAATTACAAGTTTCATTGAAGACCACTGCTTGATAATTATCTAACATACATGGGAGATGTAGCACTTGGGACTTGGGAGAGATGGGATGTAGCACAGGTTCTGCATCCCCAGCAAAGGCAGTTCCAAGGTTTGGGCTGTCCCAGGACTGACAGCACTGGTTTGGCACTTTGTCACTGCAGGGCAAGGCAGTCTGTTTGTCCTGTTGTGTCTGGTATAGGGTGAAGAAGTGTTCTGTAGGTTGTTTCTTGTAGTCTTACATGAAACAAATAGATACTCACAACCCTTTTTAGGTTCCTCATCTGCTCAAAGTGTGAAGGTGACACTGTTAAACATGGGCCTGCATTTTATTAGGGGCTCAATTCAACAGATTACTCTCTGAAATCTTACAGCAACAATAACAGCTTACTAAAAAACAGCATAAATGCACTTGAAATGTGAAAAAAATATCAGAAAACTAAACAGGGAAGTAAATGTATTAATAAATTACCTGCCAGACTTCTAGTATATGTGATTTATCTTTTTTTTTTATGTTTGATCTTATCTTTCTCTAACCCCCCTAATTATTCGTTTCTTGAAATTCAAAGACATCATACATGAGAGACTTACATAAATGTGCAGCTGCCAGCAATAAAGGCAGGCACTTGGCTCTGCAGGTCTGACTTGGCCATATTGAAATTCTTTCTCTGTCTGTACAAAATCTTCTTAACCTGAGGGAAATTATTCATACACTAAATATTTCTTCTTATACCTCTGCAAGGAATAATTCATAAGATACACAGAGAACAGTTTTTAAAATGGCCAGCAGCTCCAAGAAAGGAGCTGATGTTTCAGGTACCAAATTTCTTAGTATAAATGTGATAATGTTATTGAAAAAAGAAAAAGTTTGGTTTGGTTTGTTTTTTTCCCCATTCAATAATTAGACTTGTGAATTACCTGCTCTGTTATTTTCATTAGTGACCTTGGTAAAAAAAGTTGGCATTTCACAGGTGAATTTTCTAGTGCTGATGTCAAAAAGATGGTTGGTACTATTAAAATCAAAGAGAATATGAGCATTTTGCACAAAGTAGATGGCCCTCTGGGCTGGGAGGTTAGAGCTGTGGTGAAAGTTAATAGCACAAAGTAAAACCCTGGGAATGTAAGTAGGTATAATGAGCAATTATTACTGTTGGTTCATAAAATGAAAAAAAAAACACAAAACAACAGGAGAAAAAAGAGATGGGTGTGATCATACATTATGGGATTGCTATCACCTGGTGACCTTGTAAAATCATGTAAAGGTGACAGCTGTGTGACCTAAGCTGTGATTAGAGCCTGGCTGAAGAACTGGGCTGTGTTCTGGTCATCTGTGCTGGGTTGTCACTGTCTGAACCACTGATGAAGTCATGTTGTGAGTCAGCCGGGTGTCTGCCAGCTGACCTATATGTGGAAAAACCTTTGGGAAAGGTCTCCCTGTTGGCCTTATAGTGGCTTACCTTATAGTGGAAATACCACGCTTGCAATTCAAACTCAGCCCTTGTGTCAAAGGGCTGTGTGAACTCAGGGCTCCATCACCTCCTGTGGAAGAGCCAAAGGGCCTCCTTCATCAGCTCCTGGTCTCCAGTCCTTTCTGATTATCTCACAGGACCTGCCAAGGTGACAAGTGACATCATTCCGGGTCATAATCCACTCTGTTTTTACATGGTGGTTATGGGAATTCACATTTTCTCTGCTTTTAACTTCAGTAGCTGGTAACCAGATGAAATTCCAAGCTTTATATTGAAAAGAAATCCCCTGGAAGCAGGGACTGCCCTATAACTAAATGGTTCAAAATTCAAAGCAGTTTTAATTTAATTCCTTTGTTTCTTGAAGTAACTTTGAAATGGTTTTCACACCACTTCCACAGGCAGGCAAAATTATTGCAGCATAATGTGAAAAATATTGCAGAATGTGAAAAATGTGTTTTAAATAGTTCTGTTTTTCAGAGCATTCAGCCTCCAAACAATAAGACTGTAGTCTGTTATTTAATACACCTAATTTAATGAAAAAACACCAAAGCACTGATTTTAACTGTCAATTTTCATCAGAAATAAACCCTGGATTCTACCAAACCTTTATAATTAATAATTATATTTTGATGCTAATAATCTTAATAATTATAACATGATAGGTTAAAAATTATATGTTTTTGTACTCCCTGGATGTAGCTGTATCTTAAAAAGTAGGCAGAATAAATTGTCTTGATTCCCTGCTTGCAAAAGTTTTGACTACTGGTGAAGCCCTGCTAACAGCAAAATATGTAATTATAGCATTTTCACTTTGTTTCTTTTTCAGTACTTGCAGTCCACGTCTCCAGACTTTCATAAAATGATTTTGCTCCTTAAAAAGCACAAAAGCTCTCTGAAGACTGAACATTTCTAGTGTCTGTACTTTTACCCTTTGAACAATTTCCATGCTGTTTTTTGCAAACTCACTATGATTGCATTTTTTTGGCTTTTGACGAGAAGTTTTGTCCTAGCTCTATATCCTCTTAATGGTTTCTGATATCATAGTTCAGTGAACTTCTGTATTGTCTTGATTTCACTTTCAAGCCTTGAATCCTGATCTGAGGCTGTCTTCTCTGCTCTGGCTCTTCTAATTGCCTTTCTCTCTAATCCCTACTATAATCAGGAACTACACATGCCTACCAAGTAGGTACCTCTAACACTGGAAACTTTGCTTTGTTTTTGCTTCACAAAAGATGCTGAGCCAGGCTCACATGCTCAGAGATCTCTTAGCAGGGTCAGTAGCTGCAAACATACATTGACTATAATGATGAAAGTTACCTGGGAGGAAAAAATAGAAGAAGAGATTAAAAAACAACAAAACAAACAACCCAACCTGAAGGGCTTTTTCTCAGGGCCAGTCAGGAGAAGAAGTGATGGGGATCCCCAGTTGAACATCCTCTCCAGTGCAGCAGGGTTGTGCCCCCTCTCCAAACATTTCCTGTGGTAACTACATACCCTTTGTCAGAGTCTGCTCAAACCCTCTCTTGCTCTTCTTGCTTATGGTGCTATTAGTACAGATGGGAGCATGCTCGATGATGGGGAGGTGCTGCTCTTGGTTGTTAAACTCAGTGTATGCATAATGTTGGCTGCCAGAATGTAAACCAAAAGCAGCAACCAAGGACAGGAAAAAGGAGGGGGAAAGAAGGCAGGATTCTCATGCCAATGGCAAAAAGGAGAATCTGCTATTCCAACATTAGCAGGATTTCAAGGTGCAAGGCCTTGACAATAATAGTATGGTATGAAACAATGGTATGAAAGCAAAAAGGGAAAAATTGAGCCCTGGAGACTCTGGGAAATGCTGCCTTGGCACCCTGGGCACGAGGCTGAGGAGCTGGAAGTGAAAGTTAGGCTGCAGGGCTGTGATTGCAAAGCTCCCAGAAATGCAAAAGGGATGTCAAATACTGAGCGACATTATGAAGTCCAAGAGTTTCCCTCCCTTTATCACTTCATATGTGAAAATAGATTTCAAGTTGCACTTTTTATATGATCTTGATATACATCAAGTGTCTTTAATACACACTCATAACTGGCTTGCTCTGCCCCACTTAACTGCAGAGTGTTTAACAAATCTTGAGCCTCTGTCAGGTAACATTTAAGAATAATTCCAGAAACATGAGGGAAGGGTGGGTTGTTTTCAGCTCCTCATGTGCTCAGAAAACTTAATTGAAATATAAGTGAACAAAATGTCTATGAAGGCAGGAGGAGAGTTTGTATTCTTTTTTACCATTATCAACCAAGCCTAACAGATCCTATTCTCACCAGAATGAATGATTTTCTAATAAGCTAAGCCAGGAGGTAGCCCCTTTTATTTTTCCCATCTTTTCTTTTAATATTCTGCCTGGGGCCCCAGAGAGGAACTTTCTTTTGTATAAATGAAGTCTAAGTAATCTTAGACATCTCAAAAAGAACAAGTCTATGTGTGTGCTCTGCGTGTCTTCTTGGTCTCCAAGGAAGAAAATAAAAATCGGTGTCATTTCTAGTTTAGCTGTTAGGGCTAGGATTCACTTTGTGCCAAAAAATCTCTTTTTGAAAGGAAAGGTCATTTCCCTTCAAACTTTGCCACTCTTGATTCAGTAACTTTAAGAAAGCCCTTAGGTCTGTCTCCTCTCTTTGTTGCCCTGGCTTCCTTGATGCAGAAGGTGGAAATTCTTCCTGTGGGTTCTGCTCCCATCCATTACAGACTCTGGCCATTTGGAGACTGGGCTGTTGCCTCCCTTAGGAAAGAGGGGGGTTGGAGACCTTTGCTGATATCTCAGGGAGATAATGAAAAGAAACTAGGGGATATGGCATATGTGGTTGGGTTCAAGAATCTCACAGAAATATGCAGGACCACTGTAACACCAGGCTATGACCTTGCTTGAATTTATGATGACCATATGGAATAGGCCCCAACAGTGCCTGAGGGAGCAATGTTGAGGTTAAAAGCTGACATTATGGGGGGTCTGGCCCATTTATCCCATGAGGCAGACCTCTGGTGGGATCATAGTGACAGCCCTGTGAGGGTATCCAGAAATGCAAGATGAAATTTCTCCTCATGAGCTTACTTCAGGAATGATCAGGTGTGATGAATTTCTCTTCCAGTCTGTATTGAGAAATACAGCTCCTTTCCCACTGGGAGGAGAACAAAGAGCACACTGGCTGAGTTTTGAGAGTCAATATAGATGTTAGAAAAAGCAACATAAAAGGAAAGGTATCCAGGAACGAAAAGGTCAACCCTCAATCTTGAGATCTGGTGGAGACACATACATTGGTCATGATTATCCCTTGAAGGTGTGGATCTGGCAATACCAGTGGGCCTTGTGTCACACACAGCCACTTCTTCCACTGAATGGTAGCAACCAAGACTGTGAAAAGTTAGTGTTAGAATAGGTAATGAGCTGCAAAACCATACAGTTCTGAAAATCTCTGAATAAAGTTGCCTCCATTCCCACCAGTGGTGCTGAACACCATTAAAATTCATCAGGAGGGAAGGAAAGAGGTGAGCTATTTATTTGTGCTCTGCTGCTTAGTATTGCTGCAGTGTGCTGGGACAAGAAGATAGCATTGCTAATGAAGCAGATGTGTGCTTTCATAACATTTGGTGTAACTGGCAGAGGGAGGAAGCTGGCCTCATCCAGGGGGATGAAGATGGCATTCTAAAATGTGAGAAGATTATTCATGCCTCTGCTGTGTCCAGTGTGCAATAAACACTCCTAATGTTGCCCAGTTCTTTGAGGATTTTTAACTTAGATCAGTCTGTTCATATCTTCCAAAATCTCTCCTAGAGAAACCTTGGTCAGGACATCAGTTTTTGTTGATCTGCCTAGTGCAATTTCTCTCCTCCTAAGTTACACAGGGATGTATGGGTAACCATGAATGGCCTCCATGACAGCAAAGAGTGCCATGGATTTACTGATGTCACAGTATGTGACTGTGTCACAGATGTGACAGATACACATGTGGCCTGGTGAGCATCTGAGGGTCCTGGCTCTTTCTCTTGGGACCAGCAAATAGTAAGTGGTTTCTTTCAGGCCAGGGATGGCATTGCTGTCATTGAAAGGGGCAAGGAGTGTAGTTTTGAACAGCTTAAAAATATGGGCTGGGCTGCAAACACTGTGAAATTCAACAGCCTGTGATATATATATATAACATGAGTGGACATGATCTATGAAAACGACCTGCCCCTCAATCAGTCCTAGAAGTCATCAAAGTAAGCTCGCAGACACCTGTCAGCAGGCAATCTGTGGTCTCTTTAGGTGCATCTTGGAGATTACTTGAAAATTCTGCCTGTGAGGCCAAAAATACAGTAACCACCTGGCAGTGATCAAGGTTTCAGCTGATATAAACTATATAGTAAGTATGATGGAGGACCCATCCTAGTACTAGAGCTTAATTAAGAAAGTGTTGCAGCAGGTTTTGGTCAAGATAATTTTATGGGGCACAAACCCATTATGCAGCTTTGTGTTGAGAGGAAAACTGCTGAGCTGAAAAAGAAGTGCAATAACACTTTTTCAAAAAGTTGAGTCATTGCCATTATTTTTTAATAATAAGAAGAAAAAGACCTAGTGTGACACTTTTTTCATTAGCTTTGTGGATGAATTGAAAAGTCGTGAAAGTCAGGGAAAAGTAGCAGTGTCTTCTGCTGCAAAATATTGAGGTAGATGTAGTACAGTCTAGCTGTAGCAATGCACCTGAAGCAAAGCCAATAACACTCTCATTTGTAGTTCTGCCTTGTACTCTTAACAGCATTTGGCAGTGAGCAGACTATTCCTTCCCTTTTTGTTATATATTGAACATTTACAAACAGATTCATATTCATCATAAGTAGAGTCTGAAAAAGTAACAGAAAGAAAATGAAGAGATTACAAGGTCCCTGCCATGAAGAGGTTTTGCTGTACTTTAACAGTTATCTTCTCTGCAGAATATAGAAGGCAGCAGATGACCCCCCCCCCCCCAGAAGCCTTCCTCATTAGCACTCTATGCAAAACACACTGCTGATGCTGGTGAATATAGTATAACTACATAATCTTAGAAACTCCATGGCTACTCTTATTTTGGAAGAACCTGGTACATAAGTAAATGTTAATTTCCAGCTCATCCAATAGAGGAAGATACAACCCCTGGATGCACATTTTTCTATCCTGATAGAGATTACTGACTTCCTAGACCCATTATACCCAGTTACAAGTTCAGATTTACCATTTTGGCTTCATCAAAACCCAAACTGTATGTCTGTCAAAGCTAAGAACCAATTAATGGAAGTACACAGTATCTAAGCATTCAATATTAAAGTTGTTCAATTCATCACGAAACTGCAAGCAGCTCCTTTGGCCCCTCTTTGGTGATCATGGTCCTGGGTCTTTTTAGTTTTTTTTTTCTTGTGTGTGTGTGTGTTTGGTTGCTTTGTTTTGTTTGTGGGCATCTCCTAGGTTGGGTTTGAACAACTCCTAAGATTTTAGCTTATACACCTTCACTTGTTGCATAGCTGGCTGGATGCCTTAGTCCTCTCTAGCTATTGACTTGCTGATACACACTCCTGATTTTATAGGCTGTTAATGTATGTATGGAAACCTGAACGGGCCACAGCTTTCCCAGTCCCTTATGCCTTCTGGGAAATTCTTCCCACCCTCTGAGGCCTGGCCACTTACTTTCTGGACCATGGCAAAGTCCTCCAGGCTTCCTGTTGGAGGTACAAGCTCCCTCCTCTTTGCTGGTTGTGCCCTTTTCTCTGCCATCCCCTGCAACCTCAAGACAATCAGTCTGAGTTTGCCTGAGAAGAATTAAGGCATTGTTCCTCTGTCAGACTGGGCAATGGTTTCTGATAAGACATAGTCAACACCTCTAGAGATGGATGGAAAAAAGAAAAATGTCTTTGCACCCTGAAAATATTTGCATTGTTCAGGCTTTAGAAGTCAGTGTCAACTCCAGGTGCACCGTGTGAATTTCACTTGTAGCCAAGCCTTTGGCTGTATCAAAAGAAAGTGACTGATGTTAGACTGCAGATGGAATTTTAATGTGTCTTTACTTATTTGTATTCAGCTCCCCATTAGATCTAAAGGAATTCAGTAAGGAAACTTTTACAGAATCACAGATTCACCGAATGACAGAATCATCAGAGTTGAAAGGGACCTCTAGAAAGCACCTAGTCCACCCCCCCTGCTACAGCAGGATTGCCTATAGCACATTACACGACTGCAATCAGATGGGTTTTGAATGTATCCAGAGAAGAACACTCCATAACCTCTCTGGGCAGTCTGTTCCAGTGCTTTGTTACCCCCACAGTAAAGGAGTTGCTTGGTTTTGGTTTTTTTCCCTCATGTTTAAATTGCACTTCTGTATTCCAGTTTTTGCCCATTTCCCCTTGTCCTATTGCTGGACAGTACTGAAAAACCCAGGCTCTATCCTCCGTACACTGGCCCTTTAGAAATTTACACACATTGATAAAGTCTTCCTTCAGTCTTTTCTCCAGGATAAACAGTCCCAGCTCTCTCAACATTTCCTTTTAAGAGACGTGCTCCAGTCCCCTGAGCATCCTTGTTGCCTTCTGCTGGCCTCTCTCTTGAGGAGATCTCTGACTCTCTTGAACTGGAGAGCCCAGAATTGAACACAGAATTCCAAATGTGGCCTCACTAGGGCAGAATAGAAGGGGAAGATGACCTCCTTTGACCTACTGGTCACACTCTTCCTAAATACCATTGGCCTTCTTGGCCACAAGGGCAAAATGCTGGCTCATGGTTAACATCTTGTCTACCAGGACTCCAAGATCCTTCTCTTCAGGGCTGCTTTTGAGCAAGTCATCCCCTAACCTGTACTGATGCATGGGGTTGTTCCTCCCCAGATGTAGGACCTTATTTTACCCTTGTTGAACTGCATTAGGTTCCTCTCTTCTCAACTCTCCACCCTGTCCAGGTCATGCTGGATGGCAGCATAGCCCTCTGGTGTACCAGCCACTCCTCCCAGTTTTGGATCATCACCAAACAGTCTCTGGAAATGGGCTCGTGCAAATTGTGTGAAGTTCAACAAGGCCAAGTGCAAGGTTCTGCACCTGGGCTGAGGCAATCCCGTGAATGAACATAAAATGGGAGGAGAAAGGATTGAGGGCATCCCTGAGGAGAAGGACTTGAGGGTGCTGGTGGACCAGAAGCTTAACATGAGCCATCAACTGGGTCCTGGGCTGCATCAAAATAAACAGAGACACCCAGCTGAGGGAGGTGATTCTCCCCCTCTGCTTCTGCTTTTCTGAGATCCCACCTGGAGTGCTGTGTCCTGTTCTGAAGTCTCCAATATAAGAAGGACACTGAGTTCCTTGTCCAGAGGAGAACAACTAAAATGAACTGCCCTATGGGGACAGACTGAGAAAATTGGGCTTGTTCAGCCTGGAGAAGAGGAGGCTCCAAGGTGACTTTATATCCATTTTCCAATACCTGAAGGAGGCCTATAAGAAAGCTGGAGTAGGACTCTTTGCATGGGTGTGCAGTGGGAGGGCAAGGGGCAATGATTTAAAGCTTGAAAAGGGGAGATTTAGATAATCTGTTAGGAGGAAATTCTTTTCCATGAGGGTGATGAGACACTGAAACATGTTTCCCAGGGAAGTTGTGGATGCTCCCTCCCTGCAAGGATTCAAGACCCGGTTGGATGGGGTATTGAACAACCTGATCTAGTAGGAGGTGTCTCTGCTCATGGCAGAAGGTTGGAACTAGATGATCTTTAAGGTCCCTTCTAACACTTGACATTCTATGATTCTATGGATGAGGCTTGATACTTGAGAAAAATATGAAATATATTCAAACTTCTAGTAACTTGGTGAGAACTGACACTAGAACTATATACAAACATCCCCTGCTATTTGGAAAATACAGTCCTAATCCAGCTGTCAGTTACAACATAGGTATTGTTTAGTGCTGATAAGGTATGTAGTCCCTCCTTCGAGGTCCTGAAAACAGGGATTTTCCATCAAAGTAACACAAGACGTGTCAGGAGAACACTTTTAGCAATGTCAGTCCCATACCTTGACTGTACGAACTCTCTGTAATAAAGACCCTTTTTATTTACTTGCTTTGACATCAGCAGAGATGTGGTTTTACATTTCATTAAGTGCACGTAATCCCATTAACAGTAAGAGAGACTGGAATGTGCAGCAAGAGAGGCTATATCCTGAGGCATTCATCTCTCATCTCTGCCAGAGAATTGCACCTTGTTTATCTAGGAGTGCAGAAAATCTATCCTGGACTCTTTCTGTAAATTCTGTAGAAAGCAGCAGTGAACAAGAGTGTGTTTTTTTTCTTCTCAGAGATATTTTTATGATAATTTTCTCTCCTTGCCAACTGTGGAGTATTAGCAGGTCATAGATTACCGAATGTCTCACTGTAAACCCCAAGAACATTTATTACAAGTGGGAAAAAGAGAAGAAAATTATGCAATTATTATAGGAAGGATATTTTTTCTCCTTGATGGATGCAAGTTTTGAAGGGAAATCATGTACACTTTACCTGTGTGTGCTTAGAAGTGCTTTGTGCTGCAACCTGTAAGAACTTATAAAACTATGAAGACAAGAAAACTCTGCTGAAAAAGGAAAAATGTATTTCATCTCTGTGTGTTTCCATCAAGGTTTTGAAATTTGCAAGCCAGCCTAAAGCTAGGCCTGTAACCAAGTTTAAACACCAATGTTTCAATCTGCTTTTCAAAGACAAGTTCTATATACACAGTTTTGAAGTCTGTGGCTTTTAAGCAAATGTGTCATATTGTCTTCTGAAGATGGAGAGCATTAAAGTAGGATTTTTAAAAATTGACCACAATCTCTCTCTTCACACCTAAAATCTATAAATAATGAAATTTCTCAGGAAATATAGCTGGGCTATTAACTCTTTATTCCACTGAGAGAGATTAGAGAAGATGAGAAACTGAAATGGGGTTGCAGTTAAGCAGGACTGGAGATTTGTCACTGCCATGGGACTTGGAGAGCAGAGGGAATGATGCTGAGAATGAAACACTGAGGAATGTCTTTAGAATGAAATTAGCAGAAGAGTAGTTGGTGGAAATGAATTTTCTTCCTTTGTTCAATGTTTTTGTGTCATAAATTGGAAAAGTGCAATGACCTAATTATTTCTTTATTTTACTGGCATGACTTCAAGTCACTGCCATTTCATACTGATTGAAGATTATAGTTGCTAACTATATTGCTGCTAACTATATTGCTCTTTCACTTTGATTTGAAAGTCTTACATTCAATAAAGTAGCCACTGTTGCTAAGAGTTGCAGCCCAGAAGTTGGTCCCACAGCAGTTCTTCCATTCTTCTAAAGAAGTGACATCCAGGGTAAAAAAAAAAAAAAGAATGAAGATTTAGACAAGAACAATTTTCTAGTCCTATCTCTGTGATTCAAAAAGTGGACTTGTTGAAGTCACTTGTGCTCTTTGTGCATCTTCAAAAGGAAATAGAGTCCCTTCATTTCTCAGGGAAGCCTCTTAGGCTTCATATTATTTTAATTCACAGAATGACCTAGATGCAGTCCAGAAATTCAGTGATGGTGAATATGAGCAAGAAAAGTGTTTGTCCTTAAAGGTCAAAGGCTGAAGTAAAACTTACATCATCATCTCATTTACTTTTACGATTACATGCTAGGAACATTACAGGCTATGAGACTTCTTAAAGCATCAGCTCAGCTGTGAAGTAAAATGTCATAGTATATTGATCTGTCATTTTATTAATCTACCCAGGCATTGTTAAAAGGCTGCTGGGGGTAGTAGGACTTGCATTAATTTCTACTTTCATTGGCTACATAGATCTAAACCCATCTGTACTTCTGCTTTAAGAGAATTCGCATATGATTTTAATTAATGCTAGGTTTTAGTGGTATTCCTTATAACTTACTGTGTCATTATGACTTATTGTAGTCGCTCAGTTTCAAAGTAGATGACTAATTTGTGCTTGGAAGGGATAGAATTTTTTAATTTTGCAGGTGATTAAAAATTTTGGCCAAATTTTGTCCCTACATTTCACTGAATTCCTCTGAGGCAGAATCTGGCCTTAGTTTGCAATAGACTCGTGCAAGGCTGCAAAGAAAGCTCATTTGCACAATGTTGAAAGGACAATGTTCTACAGGGTATATAAAACTGCTCAGCTTGTCTTTAACTGCTAGAGGATTCATGTAGGTTCAAGCTAATTACTTTTTGGCACAGAGAGATCTGAAGTCTTAGGTGCTTGTTCAGAGCTGTCACTTTTAAATTAACTGTTGAAATTCCCTAAACTTTTGGGAGTTCAGTGGCTTATTCCTTCAGCCAAAGGTAGCAGTATAAGCTTGATATATCAATTTATAAAATACACTGGGTTTGCTACTTTAACTCTTGATAAGACCATAGCTTGTCTTGATTCAAGCTCATTTTATCCCGTTTACATTTTTTAAAGTTTGGGTACTTGTCTGCCTAAGCTTGGGTGACTAATAAAAAGACTCCTGAGATGAACATCTCTTAAGAGTTAGATATAGCTAAACTGAGACAATATATTAACTTCTGTTCAGAGAAACAGGACTCCCATTGACATGGGAATGCTTAGCATTAGACCTTATGTGAACAGTATTTGAGTTCTTAGGGACTTTTACTGTGTTTTCAAAACATTTATGACCTGTGTTTTCTATGCTAGGAAGGGCCTGACTGTAAAAACAGAGTAGTCCCAGATCACATTTTACTTGAAAATTCACATGAAATGGTTTGTTGCATCCTAGTATGCCATAAATTAAAAGTATTTTGTTCTGTAATCTGTTTTTTGTTTCTGTCACTGATTTCAGTCCAAATGTTCATCTTAGCATCTATGTTCATCTTTGTATCTAGGCTAGAAGGGAAAGTTTCAGAACTGGGTGGCTGGCACTGATTTCAGAAGTATGATCATAGTCAAATTGTAAAGTATTGACCTGAGATACCATCTGCTTTGGAAGATTTCTCATTTAATACCTCTTTGAAACTTGTTTATGCTTTATTGCAAACAAACGTGTGTGTGGAAAAGGCTTTTCTTCAGCAAATTTCCATTGCCTATATTCCTCCCCTGATTCAGTTTAGCTTGATTTTGATTTTTAAATGTATCTTTAGGGATTTTCTGAACCGGTCAGTAACTGGGAAAATATTTCTATGTCTTCTCATACATAAAACAACATAACTGGCCCACAATTTACTATTATTTGGAATGCAGCCAAATGAATTATTAAGGGCAATTGCTCACTTGATAACTATTGCTTCAATCCTCAGATATGGTGTGAGACAGAGAATAATCATTAGAATTATAAAAGACATTTGACAGGGCTATATATATATGCAACCTTCTGCTTTAGATTTGTCTCTGCTTTCCCTTTATTTGCAATGGGAAAATTGAAAGCAGTTTCTTTATTATTTTTTCAGGGCCTAACTACTTGATCTGGTGCCAACATCTGTGCAACTGCTAGTCACATTTGTCTGTAAACATCTTTTGCAGACCACTCAAACCAAACATCAATGGAGCTTTTCCATACTTTCCTTTCTCCCAGCTCATGTTCTGGGTGTGACAAGCAGCAGATAATGCAAAACTCTGATTTGGCAAAAGTTCAGTGGGATTGTGTGCACACATACAAGGCATGATCCACTGTGTGAGCACCATGTAAGATCATGTGGAACAGTATCTTGCTAAGACATTTATATGTTTTAGCCATGGCTAAACATTTGTGTCTCTAATCCAATAAAACTTCTTTGTCTCCTAATTTTGTTTGTTCATTTCCTGCATTTCTTTTTTCTCATTGTAAGATGTTCATATTTATCAGTGAATCAATATGTTGCTTATGGTATTGTAATTTAATCTGTAAATGGTAGAACACTTTACATGAGTAAGATCCTCACAAGGTTTTCTTTCCCCCACAAATGAACTAATATTTCATGTTTTTCCTTTAGATTTCACTTACTGTAGTGTGAACAAAAATTAAATAGTTCAAGTTAGTGGAGTTGAGGAAGGACCATAAGTGAGGTCAGAATCCATGTGAAAGGTTTGAGTAAAGTGTTACAAATTTTTTTATGTGCATATGTTATTATGCCATTGCTGTCAATATTAATATTTCTGATGAAGGACCTAAATACAAATGTGATTTGCTTACATGACAGAAGACTAACTAAAACTTAATAGAATTGCAATACATTACCTCTGCATTCTGCATGCACAACTCCAATAATAAAAAATGCCCTCTTCAGTTAGTGCTGGCCGAAGGGTCAGGCTAAGATGAGGGAAAAAAAAAGATGTAATAAATGGCCAAAGCTTACTGGCAAGATTTTAGTGTGTGGGCAACCCAGGAGTATAAGGCTAGACAGTTGATTGGTAATTCCCTCTTGACCTGTAGAGATGTATATCACTGCATACCATCCTCAAATGCTGCTGCTGAGCATAGCACTGCCAATTCCCATCACGGAAAAGAAAAAAAAAGCAAAAATATATAGGAGGTAAATGAATGCTCCTTGGAGCATTGCATCTCCATTGCAAGGAGAACTTCCTTGGTGAAACATGCTGAAAACAGTGATTGTGTCTCTCAAGGTATCTTCATTCTGGTTAAGTCTGGATGCAATTTCTTCAAGTAATCTTAGCCATTTATGGGTTAAATGCATATATTTCAACTCCCTTTGCAGTCAGTGGAGGGAAAGAAAGTCTGAAGAAAATAACTCATCCCCTCTTTGGACAGTGGTTTGAGAGTACAATGTCATGGTGAGCCTATGCCTGAATGACACGTGATGTTGCTGAAATAACTGGGCCCAGGCTCCCCGCCTGCCCCCAGCTGAGCATCTCCAGCAATCCAGCAACAGTCCACTGAGGGTGATCTCTGTTCTTTTCTTTTTCTCCTACCAAAGAAAACACATTTCTTGTTTAGCAAGCTGGTTTGACTTGTCTTGAGTTAGTGCTGTGCTGTTTGGAAAGCAGGGGGAACAAATGTGTTGTTTCCATGAGAAGCTGCTGGAAACCGCCTCACTTCCAATCCCAAGGCCAAACAGATTCGGGAAGCTGGATGCACCTCTGCAAGTAACATACTCCAGTAAGGGGAAACAAAACTGCAGAAATATATTTTAAAAAAAGAGACCTGCAGAGCAGAGAAGAAGAGGAGATGAGAGAGCAATGCCAGAGAAAAGACACCAAGGCCAGTGAAGAAGGAGGAGGAAAGATGCCCGAGCAGAGATTTCTCCACAGCCCCTGGTGAGATGGCAGCTGTGCCCCTGCAGCCCATGGAGAAGCATGGTGGAGCAGATCTTGAAGGACCACGGTGGAGCAGTCCCTGAAGGACCACGGTGGGATAAATGTGGATTTGTAGCCCCTATAGTGTCTTATATGGGTAGATGTGAATCAGCAGCCTGTGCAGGATCAGGGAGAGGGTCAGATGTGGCTCTGCAGCCATGTAGGAGCCGGTGTCAGAGGAGGTGACTGCTCCCGCAGCAGCCGTGACTCTGTGTGCAGCCCGGGCTGGAGCAGTTCCTGAGGGACTGCACCTGTGGGAGGGACTCATGGCCCAGGGGTTCCTGAAGGACTCTGTCCCCTGAGAGGGACCCCGCCTTAGAGCAGGGGAAGAATGTGAGGAGTCGTCCCCCTGAGGAGGAAAGGGGCAGAAACAGCGTGTGGGGAACTGACCCTAAACCCCCCCTGCCCCTCCCTGTGCCCTGAGGGGGAGGTGGCAGGGAAGGGATTTAGGGCTGGGAAGGTATTAAGATATAGATGTGTTTTTCTCTTTCTCACTGTAGATTAAATTAATGTTGTGTTGTTTTTTTTTTTCCGTTCCCTAATTGAGCCTGAACAGGTTTTTGCCTGTAACTGTAATTGTGGGATGAAGGCCTCCCTGTCCTTGTCTCTATTAATGAGCCTCTGGGTGGGTTTTCTCCTCCTTGTCCCACAGTGGGGGTGGGGAAGAGTAAGCAGAGGCCCGGTTGGTACCGGCTGGGCCCAAACACTGACAGATTCAATTTGTGATCAGTGTTACTAGTGTCAGAGACTTGACTGGGTCTGGGAGTGTGCTAAGTAGGGTTACAGCAGCACAACAGCAGTGGGCAGTGAAAAGGCTGTTGTGAAATATCAACCTTCTGTAACCAGGATGAATATCAGTTTGGATTTTCCTATTTCTTTCCTTAATGTGAGGAAATGAAGAAAGCTAATGCTCGGAGAGTCAAAGCTGGGTGAGATGAAAAACTACTCCTTCGGCTAGCCAGGTAAGAATAACTTGCTGTGGAAGTACTGCAATGCTTGGCTTGTTATTTGTACAGAAAAACATCCAAACTACATTTATATTTTGCTGCCAGAATTAGGTAATAGTGATAGAGTTTTTGGGGGAAGCTATGACTATCTGCTATGCATTTGCTGGTGATTTATACAATATTTTTTCACAAACATAAACATGCTTTTCTGGAAGTAAATTTAAATATTATTTCATGTAAGCATTATCTTTCTCTTCTAGTCTTCATTATTTCATTCACTTTTCATTCTTTCATAATTTAGCAGACACTTTGTAAGATTTTTGACTAAGTGTTGTCTTCAGATAAGACTACCTAGGTAACCAGAAAGCCCAGCAGCTGAATTATCATTTATTTATACTCTTCCTTGGGGAGAGAAAATTTAACAACTTCTTTTCTAAGGAGAACTGTCAAAGCTAGTAGTAAGATCTAGTCCATCTACTGTAGAGATCAATCTGGTTCTTAAAATTTAGACAAGTAGAGGAGCAGTGCATCAGTTGCCACATAATGATAATTGATTTAGTGGATGGCATTCTCCTCTCTAATGAATTGAGGGCATCTTCCACTCTCCACTACTTACACAGTAGTAGTAGGCATTAGTTTTAAAATACTAGGAAGAAATTCATTATACCAAATGCATATCTAAGCTACTCATCCTAAAATCCTTTATTTTCCAAGGACAGGGACATATTGAGGGTGCAATTCTCAACCTCGTTTAGGGAAATAAAATGGGTCAGATGAGCAGCACCCTGAGTGTCTATTTTTCTCCATGAAAAAGGGTGTCTCGGATGATTAGTTCATGTGCAGACATCTGTATTGTAAAGCTATATCTTGACAAGCTAAGCTTACTCTCACCTTAGTTATCAAAGATTTACAACCATGACAGATGCCAGTTTTGGGCACAAGTTGCCCATGACTACTGGGACTCTTTCCAGTCATATCTATATGGCTTTGCTGAAGTCTGCAAATGGAGACACTTCACCTATAGCCTTTCCCTTGGTTTGTGTAGTTACGGGACTAACTATAGTTACTTTGATAATTTGTCTGATATCACAGAAATCACAACCAATTACAATATAGATCTGTATCTAAGGATACCTAGAGTTAAACACCTACATTGTGTGGATGTCTGAAGTTAGGTTGGTTGCATCCCATCCATATTGGTCATGCAAGACTGCTTCCGTAGAAAACAAGGCTGAAATGGGTCAGGAATACAAAGTAAATGCTTCTTCCTGCATTGGTCTAAATGAGATTTTAAAAACAGTGCTGGAGGTAACTCTGCAGCAACACATTTACTGTGTGAGTGGAACATATGTTTGAAAATTTCTATTAGACTTCATTGATGGGTACCAAGGGTGCAGTGTGAATTAAAGTCCTAATATTACAACTGGGCTTTCCTCTTAACTTCAGCAGCGCAGGATTAAGACAATCGGGAAGAGAATGTTATCAAGTAACATGTACAATACATGACTTTTCAACTTAATTACCTGCAGTATTGCTCTAGTTGTAAGAAATGTGCTAGCAGTACATTTAAAGTACTCCAAAACAGGCGATTCAGTTTCTCCAAAATAACTTTAAAACAGGTTAAAATACCTTTGTGACAATTTTTCATGGCTTAGCAAACTCAGCATCAAAAATGAACTTAGATTCCACTTCTTCAGTCTTAAAGATGTCAAATGATAAGAATGTCAAGTTACCTCTTTGAACAGAACAGGCTGTGTTTGTCCTGGTCTTGACAAGGGACAACCAAATTTACCCATGACTAACAAAAAAATGTAGTTGGTAAGAGCACTGTATAATTAAAAAGGCAGGTTCTATTTTGTTAGGTTCTTCCAGCATAGTAATTAATACATATCCATTTCTTAATTCCTTCCTGGGAATAGAACCACAGTTTAAGCAAAAGTACTTACATTTTATTTCCTTATTGCTTTGCTTTGTCTTTATTCTCTTCTGGTGCCAGGTTCACTTCAAGGTTAAGGCAGTCTAATCACATTAACTATAAGCTTTAACAGGAAGAAGTGTTTGGATGCTATGATTTTTCTGGTGATAAAGCTGAAGTTCCTACCTCCTCTCAAACCCAGCTGCATATGCCTGTCCCCTGGAGACAAGACAGTTCCTCCACCCCCCCCTTCTATCTTGCTGTGATAGCTCAGATATATGTATGTTTGTGCTCTAAATTGGATCAAAAAATTGATCCAGACTCTGACAAATTTTTCAAAAATGTGGAGGTTTTTTAACCTTCACTGATTCTGTGTTTATAGTGAATGTGTAAGTTCAGATCAACACCAGACAATTAGAGACCACATTCAATGAAATACATAAAAAAACTCCATAAAAGGCACACCTGTAGAAGATTGATATACTTTTCATTAGCTAGTGTGTGCTTTCATTCATTTTATTTTTAAATACAGCGTCAGTGATTTCTCCCATCATAAACAGCTATAATTTTTCCCATTTACTCATGATAGCCATGGAAGATGTTGTGAGTTACCTCTCCTCAATGCCACTGTATCATCCTGTTTGATGCTGAGATTCAGATATCTTTTGACAGCTGCTTGCAGAGAATTTGCTGGGATTAGCAGGACAGTAGGGATGAGATACTTTTATTACTTAATAAAAAAAGAACAAATGTGTGTGGTCTTTTGGGAACAGTTAGTTTCACATGTTCTGCTGGAAATGCAACATAGCAGTGAGGGTCATATACAACTTGCTGACATTTGATTACAAGGCTTTTCTCAATGCACATCCATCCTCTCTGATCAAAGGCCCCCACTGGTTTCATTCTTTGACTAGACTGTTGTACTTGACCACAAACTCTGCTGTAAAGAACACACTTTGTAACACACACTGACTGTTTTTCATCTTCAAGAATCCTTAGCCCCTCTGAGAAACTTTATTATAGCAAACTTTTGCTTGCTTTTCAGCCTGCAAGGATGTTGTGTTGTTGGTGGGGTGCAGTCCTTTGAAATGAGATTGGAAAGCAGGACACTTGCAAAAGCTTTCCTGCACATAGACATTGGCATTATCTACCAGTTGGACAGTTGCTATCTTTTCCATTCTTGGGAAATCTTTTCAGACAGCTTCCACTACGAACAAAATGTCAGCTCATATATCTTTTAGATGAGGTGTTTGATTAGAAAAATCTTGTGTAAAGGGAAGAATAATTTCTTCCTCTAGGACACTGATGCCCTGTTTATTTCCCAGGGGTGAATAGAAATTACAGTGTTCAGTGTTTTAAAGCAAAGATGTTTTTATTCAATCTATGCACCTGGACACTCAAGTAAAATTCAGTTGAATTATGAAGCAAGAAAGATTCAGAGACAGTGGTTCAAATCCACAGGCACTGCAAACCATTATGGCTCAGAGACTTCATGGTCACAAGACCTGGCCCAACCAGAATCCTCTCCCTGTGGAGAAGATGCACTGTGAGTTTTATCTTCCATCTGTGATACAGTGCTACACAAGCTTCCAAAACCTACACAGACCTTCAGGAGAAAAATAGAACTTATCAGAACAGTTAATCTATCTTTGCTTATAATATAGCAAATTTACGTTTCTTGCCTTCTTTTAACAACATTTGGAAAGCAATCTTTGGCAATGATCAGTAGAAAAGTCTATGCAACTCATAACTTCCTTCCCTACCTGCCATTGTTCATCTCCCAGCCAAGCTGGGAATACTAAATTGCATCTCAATTTAGTTTTAAATGAAATGTGAAATTATAAGCTGCTTTTGTTAATAAGTGTGTCAGCTTCTTAGTTCCACAGTCACAGGGACCCAAAACAGGATGTGATTCCCCAAGTTTCCCTTCCTGTTCTGCTGTTAAAACTTAATCACAGTCCCAGAGCTCTGTTTCCAGTAATGAATACAAATTCTGAGCCCATTCTTACTCCGTTTCTGGAATGTCTGTTAAACTGAATAACAAGAAGGACTTTACAGATAGCTGTAAGTCCTAATTTCTTGCCTTATAGAGGAACATTTCTCAGTAGAAATCAGCCTTAGTACAAGTATTTTGTGTTCTAATCAGCATAATCCCTGTTCCTCCCCATCTGGCTGTATAGCAAAATATCTGCTTGGTGGTAAAAAGTTATTAAGCAGTTAAGATCAGTAGTTCTCATGCTATATGTCTCAGAGACTTACTTTTCATATACTCTAACTTTTCTATTGTTGGTAGATTGATTTTCCCAGGTGCTACATTAGGCAAATTTCATTTAAGCAATCTCAGGCTGAAGTGACTGAAGGTTCTACTCAAATGACAAGTGACTTACTGCTCAGCCTTAAAAATAATGAATAGCTACTGTCCTTAATTATGGCCTAGATCAAGTGTAGAAGGCTATGGCCCAGACAGTGCTTTTCCTTGATCTGTCTATAGTACAGCTCTTTGATAAAGAACTAGACAAAATAAATCTGGTATGTAATGAGCTGTGGATCATTTACTTTTCTGGTCTTCTATAAATAGTCTAATGCAATGAAGATTTACAAAAGGATTTATGCACATTAGGCTAATGCTTCCCTACAGTCCTCATTTCAAAGCTTTCATAGTTTTGTCAGTCAGTGTAACTCAACATCATAACAAAAGCAAGGCTAATTTTCTTAGCTTTCAACACACCTTTGTTTTGAGCAAATCAAGCTTGTAGTAACAAGAATTAGAGTCATAGACTAGCAGTGAACAATAACAGCTAAATCTCCCAGAAGAGGTAGTCTTTTTTTCACAAAAGGTGCATTGATTTATCTTCATTAAGGAACAGAAACCAACCACAACAGATCACACTCGAGCAGTTACTTCTGTAGCTTACAATTTACATCTCTGGGCCCTTTCAGCAATTAAAATTATGGTGTTAACTGCTTTTGTTAAACTGTCTGAAGACTTATAATTCCATCCTCATTTTTTAGTTACTGATAATTTTAAGATGCTTCAATTTCTAGAAATTCGCTTTGACGTCTCAATAAAGGATTGCTATGGGCTTATGCAAGTGTTCCTCTACAGAATCAGACAGGTAAAGAGAAAAAAAATAGGAAGATATTTCTTTTCTGCCCTAAGAGGGCTAAGGTAAAGAGACAGGAAAAATTGATAAGGCACTTTTGAATTTGTGGTGATTTAAAAAAGGTCTATATTTTAAGCAATTGTATATTAAATGATATGAGACAACTGAAAAGGCTTGGGGCTGTAAGTGGAGTTTGGCAGGGAAACAGCATTTGCTGAAAAGAAGCATCTATGCTTGTTGGGCAGAGAATTGCTTTCATTTGACCAGGCTATAAACCTGTCAAATTAAGAGATGGAACTGTAAAATATGCAGCTTCCAAATGTACACTGAACACATATGCATGGCAACAACATGAAAAATCTAGCTAGGTAAATGGCTGCAGTTCAGAGAAAGCTTCTTGAAAAAAAGTATCTACCTTGTCAGGTACTAAATAACTCCTTGTGCTAAAAATGAATCCTACTGATTTGGTAAGAGACATTCTGCCACACCTCCATCTTCCAGGGATGCATTGTTTGCTGGTCATTGTCAGGGACAAGACAGTGGAGAAAACAGGATTTTGGTCCACTTTTGTGTGGCAATTACTATATTTCTAAAAACCTAAATTTTACCTGAAACTGAAAAGTTAGTTTGTTAACTTGCCAGTCCCCTAGGCAAAGCTCGTTTCATTAGAAAATACAAATCACACTCGATGTGTCTCATTAGATTAAGCTGTGAGCATCATGCCTTGCCACTAGGAAGCCAGTGGGCCAAGACTTCTGTTAATTTTAATATCAATCCGTCCACAGTCAGTACAAATTTTCGTACCAGTCAGGCCAAATTCCCAGCTGAAGGCTCAAGGATGCCCTTTTGTTCACCTACATTCTGAGTCTATGGAAGAAGTTGCCCATACACAGTATTGCTGCTGCTTATCACTGTGCATCAGCTTCTACATCAAATTTGTAGTGATTTTGCCATCATTCTACAAATATCACCAGAAACAATAGACTGGGCTATATGATCAACTGTCATTTAAAAAAGATAACAGTTTATGTCTTATGAAAGAAGCAAAGCTCTGTAAGATCTGTCTGTAGGAACAGGCATCTTGTCATCAATCGAATTGAAAATATATCTTAATATCATGTTACCTGGGAAAAAATATCTTTGTATCAATTATTTTTGTTATCATTCAGCTCCATCTGCTCTTCTTTCTTACTTAAAATAACTCCTTAATGCACTGTACTTCAATTACATATGCTTTCATATGCTTCAACATCCCTTAAACATACGATCATGTTCAAGGTCCAGACAAAGCATCTGCAGAAAATTCCTACTCCTGGGACCACTGATCTCAATATTTAGTTATGCACTCATACTTAACATCCCCAGCTAATACAAAAGACATTTAGTTTGTTGATTCATGGACACTTTTTCTTAAGTTTCATACCTTTGTTTTGAGCAAATCAAGCTTGTAGTAACAAGAATTAGAGTCATAGACTAGCAGTGAACAATAACAGCTAAATCTCCCAGGAGAGGTAGTCATTTTTTCACAAAAGGTGCAGTATCTCTGAGGTCCCTTCCAACCCAGCCAATTCTATGATTCTCTGATAAATGTGCCTTTGAAAAGTCAGTCTAGTTTACAAGAAAGCATTGAGCTGAATTATAAATGGCTATTGATGAGAAGCTGCTTGGGTCACTACTGGCTAAGGTGCTCCTCTGGGGAGGTGTTGAGTTTCTTGCAGAGAGTTCTGGGAGCCCATTACAGAGTGCTGCCCCAGGCAGCCCTGCAGGCACCCTGCACCCATGGGTTACACAGGGCAGGTGGAAAGGCTTTGCCTGAACCCAAAGAGCTGTATATATAAAAGGAAACAAAACAAAAAAAACCCCAACAAACAAACAAACAACAAAAAAATCACAGGAAGGCTGGTCCTGTGTAGAATGTATCACCAGCACTAAGGGCTCTGAACATATTTAGAAAGCTGCTTATTTAAATAAAAAGAAAAACATTGAAGAGTTAGTCATCTGAGCCCATGTATATTTCAGGTCTGCAAAGCAAGAAAGGAACCATGCTATATTTCCCTCTCCCTGGGACTTCTTTTAGGAGGCTGATTCCCCACAAGCTGTCAGCCATCCATACTTCCTAGCAGTGATGCTGAAGTGTTCACTCAGGAAAGGAGGTAGGAGGCATTTAAATCACTGTCTCAGGCTGCCAAAACCAAAGCAAAAGTTGCACTTCTTTAAAAGTGTAACACGGCAGAACACCTGGTAGTGTGAGGAGCACAACACATGAGTGACCTTTGCATGGGATGTGGCTGGGAGCAAAGGGAGAGAGCCCCAGAGCCTCCTCTCAGAGAGCTGGAGCAGGAAAGTGAGACTGGCACTGAGCAGGGGAAATTAAGTCAAAGAAGGGGGAGATAAACATTCCCAGGTCACTTAGGATCTGGAGAAGGAGATGACTGTGCCTTTAGCCTTTTCACAGTGCTGTTAGTGCTTTTTGAGGACCAGTGCATGAAAATCCTCAGCTGTCAGAGGGCAAAACAATGGTATGGTGCCCACTCTTAACACTATTACAAAATCCAACTGATTGAAATTGCTGCCAACCCAGGAAAAAAAAGCAGAGTAATCAGGCAGCCACGTCACCACTCTTTAACTTGTATTACTGAAACAGATAGAAATAGGAGGCATTTCTGTGTCACTGGGCTTTACACAAATACAATACAAAGAGATGGTCCCTCTCCTCACAACCTGTAATCTCAATATCCACAAACAAGAGACCTTGAAGAAACAAGGAACGTGCTATGATGCATGAGATGTTACAGGCCAAGCATCTCCCCAGGATCTGCCTGTGTAGAGGGGACTGCAGAGGAGGAGGGACACACATCACCTTTCCCCATGACAGCAGAGACACAGAAACAGGTGTGCAGGTGGGGTGAGATGGCAAAGTCACAAGTTTAGGGAGAAAATCCTTGCTGTGGTGTTCTGGCTGCAGGTCAGCAGCACAAAGTGAGATTTGCCATTGCAAAAATTGTTGCTCTGGCATGAGCCATGGGTTTGTAATGCCGGGAGCAAATGAGCAGAACAGCCAGGATGTATACAGGTGCATCTCTGGCAATGATGTACATCAGCCTTGAGTAGCAGAAAGCAAGGTTACCTATAATGACAATATGCTGATGCAGAGGATAGGCAGCAAATTGTAGCCATGAGTTTACCTAAAAAAACCCAAAACAAACAAGCAAACAAAAAACCCCACAACCCCCCCCCCAAAAAAAACCCAAACCAAACCAAAAACCAAAAAATCCCAAAACAAATTACCCCTCTGCCCTGAGATTTAAAGCTTGTCAAAGGTGTCAGTCTGCCAGTCCTGGAGCCTGAAGTTCTCTCATTATCCACAGACCAGGTGCAGCACAGAAGGCATCAAAACAGGTTTTTCAGCACTGATCCGAAGCAGTAAGATGCCAGTTTTCTGTGACAGATAAATTCTTGATCTCCTGATGGAGTCTGCAGTTTGTGGTGGGAGGGGCAGTGGGGTTTGGATAGCAATTGCACTCTCCTTGGGAACTAAGTTGAGGCAAGTCCCCTGCTTGATGCAGGCAGCTTGGGTGAGAAGTAAATCAGAAGTAACACATTAAAGTCAAGACCCATTTGCAGTATAGTTTAAACCAGGACCTCATGAACCAAAATTAACACTCCAATTCAGCATTTTGAGACCAAAGTTGTGTCTGCTTGCTTTCAGAGCCCTGAATCATTCAATATCTTACAAACTCTTCTTGTGGATCTTGTTATCCTACTAGATCTGGCTCAATAACCAGGGGAGTGAAGACCTCAGGAAACATTAGTGAGAAGGGCACGAGCCAGGGTTGATGTAGAATTGGCAAATCCACCTCAAACAGATGCTTCATCAAACCAAATATACTTCCACTTGGAAGCTGTTCTTAATTCAGTATTTGACATATGTTAAGTGCACAAGCAACTCACAGTCTGCTGTTCCTGATATCCTGGAAGCTGGAGGGGGAGGAAGCGGGCTGGATGAACAACACTGCAAATGCAGGAGAAGCCAGATCTCTCTTTTGGCTCCTCCACCTGTGTCCTATGCACTTGGCAATCATCCGAGAGGCAAGGACAACTGCTACTCTCTGTTTTGAGTATATAAAGAAATCTTCTAGAGTACCTGGCAAGGGCCTCTTCTTTTTGACTTAGGTATGAGGATGCCTCGTCTCAATATCACAATGTTCTGCATCTCTAATTTTTATCCCTGTCTCCACAGACGGAGTGGGTGTCAGAGGTTAATACACCATAGGTTTATTGTAAACTAAAGACTGGTGTAACCAGAACTGCAGTACCTCTGGGCAACTTGGAAAGCACTGGTCAAACAAAAAAACTTCATGCTTTAGGTATGTGTGGTAGGTAGTTTTCCTCATTTTTTTCTAAATGTCTTGAATACTTTTTCGCACCTTGTCAACCTTTAATTCCTTACTGACAGTCTGTAGTTAGCCATAGTTTACCTTGGGACCTTAGTATATTTTCTTTCTTACTTGTATCAGGCAAACTTGTATCAGTTTTAAACCCCCTGAGCTCATTTAGTGCTTGGGATTACAGTGGCTGTGTTTAGGAGTTTCACTGGTTTGTACCAGGTCCTTGAAGTACTATCAATATTGTTTGGGATAGCAGTATACTTTTTTGACTCACTTTTCTGCACTGACAGTGGAAGATACAACTAACTCCCAACATCTGTTCAAAATTAAATTAGTGCTTTCAGAAAGCTCCACACCTAGTATCTTTTTCAGATCTAGATTATCTATGTATGTGCAACAGAAAATGTGAACTTTATTACATACTTTCCTACCACCCTTTTTGATGTAGCATACTCCTTCAGCATCAAATATGGTGGATACATCTTTTTGCTTGACTTAAAATAGGTAGATATACTGATTTTTTTTGTACCATTACATCCCATTTTGCCATCTGCATCTACTTTATTTGAAGGAAGGCTTCTTTTCTTCTAAATATGTTTTGAGTGGCTTTTAGTGTCATTATCAGCATTGACTCTTTGCTTCCCTTACCCATATTTTTCAGCATTCCATTTAATCCATTCTTTATGCATCCAATCTTTACACACTGGTTTGCTCCCAATTTTTATTAAACATTAATGCTTATTCCTTTTTTTTTTAAAAAAAAAAAAGCCTTTTGCCCATAGTGCTTATGCAGACTTTGATTTTAGATCGTTGTTGAACCACATTTAAAACTACTTCACTATGCCAGCAGTTGTTTTAATTTCTAGGATATTGATGTTTTTAAAGACATGTTTATAGATCATCTACTGGTGCCATGTCTTTTTGTACAACACAAATGTAACCAGACCATAATCATTGCTACCTAGGCAACAGTTAATTTTTAGGTCAACTTGTACTGGTGATTGACTTGTAGAATACTGCATCCCCTGAATGCAAGCATTTATTGTTTTCTAGGAGAAGAATTGCTCTAAACAGGAGCTACTCTTGAATGTTTTTTCCAAGCAATCACTGTAAAATAATTTCAAAATATGGAACGCCTATAAGCAATGGTGCTTAAAATTTGATGACACGGACTATTCAATTACCTGAACAAGTTACTCATCCAGAAAGGGGTCATAACTTCAGAAGTAGGTGATCATCCCTCCAGAATGGGAAGACAGGTAATAGATCAGTTCAGAATTGCTTGTTTTGTGAGGCAGTCAGCCCGTTTGATCTATACACACCCTAGGGGAGACCCATGGTTTCAGGAACAGACTGATGTGCTTGAACTGGCAACTATAAGGCATGCAGTTGTCCCCCCTCCTCTGTGAAAGTGCAGTATTGCCAGGTGTGACCAGAAGGTGAGCTCAAGACTCTGGAACAATCTGATTGGAAACATCACTTGGACTTCATGGACCATCAGTCCTATCCTGCCTGGCAACTCTTCTGTTTCTAAGGAGGGATGAAGCTGGTGAGCATGATGGTTTCTTATTCTATAGACCTCTGACATGACAGCTTGGAGATTCCTGCCCAGATCCTAATCCCTTACTTGCTCTCTGCTGTCTGAGATCTTGATCCATATGTGTTTTAGTGCAGCCCATCTACCTGCTTGTAGAGGCACAGGGGCTCTGTGTCAAGCCCTTGGAGGAACATTAATGTTGTCCAAGGTGGCAGGGACCCCTTCTGATGTTCTGCACCCAGTGACTGGAAAATCTCCCTCCACTTCCCCAGCCCATTGGTCACAAAGGAGGCATTAGTTCAGATTATATTGCCATTTATTCAGCTTC
Organism: Phaethornis superciliosus; assembly: GCA_023637945.1. Taxonomy (NCBI): domain Eukaryota; kingdom Metazoa; phylum Chordata; class Aves; order Apodiformes; family Trochilidae; genus Phaethornis; species Phaethornis superciliosus. The sequence continues at coordinate 144,509,173 of JAJQWJ010000001.1, read as the reverse complement.
AAGGGAGGAAGCTGGCACTTTGCATATTAATAAACTGAAATTATACATCCATAGTCAGTGTTAAACCGGGCAAAGAGTCAAGAGATATTTATAGTAAGTTCCCAACCTTACTGTAAGTTTTTATATTTGAAACACTTGGGTAACATAACCACTCATCTTTTTAAGTGGTTGCCATAGGAGGAAAGAGAAACATTTACATGCAGCAAAGGAGAACTAAAGCAAGTCTTGCAAAGTTCTGTTCTTCATTATCTAGGCACTTCAGTGTCAATGGGGAGTTGGGCATGGCAGTCATCCAAGTGCTTAGATTTTTGTTACAAGTGATGTTCCCTCTAATATTTTTCTCTTTGATGGAAATTCATTAGATGTAAAACCTGAAGACACATTATACTGTTCTGATCATTCTCCATTATACTTGATCCCTATGTGTTTTAATACAGCCAGCCTCAAATGCTCAAAATTTCCAAGTCACACTCCTGTAAGTGACATAGAATTAGAAGCCAGAACTTTTCAAGGAAAAGGCATAAATAATAAAATTTTTTATTGTTATTATTTATATCCTTCTCTTTTATGGGCTGTTAGGGTACATGTGAGTCACTGTTGTAAGAATTCTTTTGTGAAAGTTAGATCCAGAAATGTTTCCTTGCCTCTCCTCTGCTTTCACTTTCACTGCTCTTTTCCCTTTCCCTTTTTCTTTTTTCATTTTCTGTTCTCTCCTGTCTCTCTTTTTTTTATTTTTCCTTTAAATCAGTGCGTAGGTTCTCAGAAATAATATGATCCTGGACTATAGTAAAACTCTATATCACAAGCCTGCTAATAAAAATCAAAGCAATAGCAATGATGGAATTTACCCTTGTGAACAGGGTTCCCCTGCTGCTCTTCAGTTGCCTTTTTGAATAAATTTTTGGAGGAATTATGCTTATTTTCTTTCTCTCTGGTTAAGAGGAGCCCTGGATAAGAATGTGTCCTGCTCCATTCCATTTGATTTTTTTTACAATTAAGAGAAAGATTATGAGTTAGTCTTGTGTCTGGCTTTGTCTCTTTAGAGGAAGGAGGGTAAGGCATATCAAGACTGTGAGATCAGTTTCTGTGTTTCCATGGGCTGTGGCTTGAAAATATGGTTAAATCTGGTATATTGTTTTCAAATGATCAGAAAAGATCCTTGACTAATTAACATGATCTGTAAGAAAAAAAAATTACCTTGTTTTAGGCCATGGAAGTGGGATTCAATAACTTAAAATGTCTGCACTTATGTGTCTGCATGTGAACTGAGAGTCAAATCTCTCTTGAAATGGATAGAGATTTTTGGAGGAACTGAGTTAGATAAACATGGGGCTATAGAGTCATCTTATGCCACTCAGGCTCCAGGATCTACTTCAGAAAGAGCATTCTCCCATAAGCTTCTGTCATTCCTGCCTACCTTGTGTAGGTATCTGGGATGCTCCTGAGCATCTCCAGTGGCATCTCTCCACTCCTGCCCTCTCTGGACATCTGAAATTGTTCAGCTGATGTGTGGGTATCCTCTCTGGAGGGAGATTAATACCCCTCTATACACAGCAAAAGGAGCAGTCTACTAAGTTATTCTAAATAAAAGACATCCCATGCATCTCTGGTGCCCTAAAGCATCTGAGACATCTGAACTGGGCTGACGGAGCTCTTGTGAGGATCATGCCTTGAGGGCATGGTGTGAAGTGGTGGCTGGAGGTAGGGTGGCATGCCCCAGGGCATCTCATGTGGGCCTGCAGACTAGAGCATGGGCAAATAAATAAATTTATGGTGTATTGTCTAGATTTCTGTGGAGTATATTGGGAACTGAAACACCCAGCTCACAACAGGACACTCTGGACTGTTTTAATCTGTGAACAGAATCCACCTTTGGTAGTTATAGGTGCAAACATGTACAGTTTAAAACTCACAGAGATATTTCACCTAATAGTATTTGTACTACTAGTTGTTGCCCATCTGCACAAAAAAAGGTGAGATATTCCCTTCAAGTAAGAAAAAATCAAAAGCAATGCTAGTTTATACAGTGGGGTTTTTTTGGCTTAGTTTCTGGATTATTACTTTTAGTCCTTGCATGTCTGTTCTTTTTTAGTTCAGTAATGTATTTTGAAACGTGTAACACACATTTTCTAAAGGATTTTCAATTGCAAGGTACATATCTGCCTCCTTGAATATGCATATGCATTTTATGTAAAAATTGAGCATGCTTCTAATTTGTTCAATACTGCATGACCTTTGTATTCTGGTTTTGCTACAAGAGTTTCAAAAATTGTTTTGGACTAGTGGGTCATGTCTGGAGAAACAAAAGAATTAATATATTGTTGCTTTATATTAAGGCTAATACATGCTAATGAATGCTAATGTCATTTTCTAAAGTAGCAGATAGTGATATCAGACTCCAGTATAAAAATTGGTGGATTAATCTCAGGTAGGCAAGAGATAGATAAATCATTAATCTTAAAAATAAAGATTAAAAAGGAAAATGGAAAACTCAAGGAAGAACAAGTATATTTAAAACACTGCAGTCACATTGCTTTCTGATGCTTGTACACCTCTTCCCTTTTCTTCCCAAGGGCTCACACATTTCTCTTGGTCCTCTGCTTCTGCCAGTCCCATGGGGCTGCCTTTGGCACCCACTGGTGTCTCAAAGAGTGGAAAATGCTTGTGTGTGAGCAACTGAACTGAGCAGATGAAAGGCTGAGGTTTTTCAGTTTACAGAGATCATTAGGACAAATTTTACCTGTCTGTGATGCTTATCCCCAGCAAACAGTTGTCTGGAATCCTCCCCATCCTTCCTCAAGATCTTCTCCCTCCTACAGAGGATTCCACTGCTCTGGGAAGTCCTGGTATTTAGGCAAGTTTAAGTCTTTCTTGTACCAGTGAAAGCAGAGCCATTGTGTTATCCCAGGGGCAATTCTGAAGGTCCGTGTACTTCATCAGCCTTGCAGAGAAGGACTTGGAGGTGTTGGATGATGAGAAGCTCAAGATGAGCAGGCAATGTGTGCTTGCTGCTCAGAAAGCCAACAGTGTCATGGGATGCATCAAAAGAAACATGGGCAGCAGGCTGAGAGAGGTGATTGTTCCCTTCCAGCCCACTTTCATGAGACCCCACATGGAGTACTGTATCCAGTTCTGGAACCCCCAAAACAGTAAGGACATGGAGATGCTGAAGCAAGTCCAGAGAATGGGCCACAAAGATCATCAGAAGGCTCAGCACCTCTCCTATGAAGACAGACTGAGAGTTGGGATTCATCCTGGAGAACAGAAGACTCCAAGGAGACCTTACAGCTGCCTTTCACTATCTGAAGGGGCCTAAGGAAATCTGGGGAGGGACTTTTTCCAAGGGCACGTTGTGACAGGATGAGGTGGTAATGATTTTAATCTGGAAGAGGGTAGATTTAGATTAGGTATTTGGAAGAAATTCTTTGCTCTGAGAGTGGTGAGACACAGACATAGGTTACCCAGGGAATCTGTGGCTGCCCCCTCCCTGAAAGTGTTCCAGGCCAGGCTGGATGGGGCTTTGAGCATCCTAGTCTGGTGGGAGATGTCCCTGCCCATGCAGGGGGGGTTGGAACTGGATGATCTTTAAGGTTCCTTCCAACCCAAATCATTCTGTGATTCTATGATAGACCACGTAACAAATGTCCAAGTCTTTGCATCATACATACTCAGGGAATTTATTCCACTTTGGAAGGATAAAAAAGAGATCTCCCTTGATTAAACTGCAATCCTTGAAGTAAAATATGTATGTGAAAAAAGCAAAAGAGTGAAGGGATACTCTCAGAATGAAGTCAGTCAACCATGAAAAAATATCACAAAGGATAACAAAAAATTAATTCCAAGGACTGAGTTGTTATAGATTCTCAGTAAGTGCGAAAAGAACAGGAGGCCAGATTTTTCTATGTGGGCTAATAGTAATTTCTACCATATTTTATGTGAAGAACAAATATTGTGATGTTTTTTCATGGTTTTTTTTTCTTCTGGTTGAGACAGACAATCTGTAGTCACAAGGACTTGTATTTATTATGCTCCAGGTGAGAAGTGAATGGTGCTTAGATGTAATTCTTTCTTTCTGCTGTTATTGGAGACCTACCCCAGCAGGCTGTGATAACAGTTGCCTACCCACAAACACAGAGCCACATGATAAGATTATTGTGAAAAAGATGGGTTAATTGGATTAATTGTACAGAAACATAGAGTCTCAGACATAGTCATGGGGAAATAAAAATCTCAGAACAGGCAGGAATAATTTTTTAAATTGTCATTTTAACATAGAAGAGAGAGAGATTTCAAATGCAGGTTTTTTGGTTTTTTTTCTTTTGGTTTCTTTTTTTTTTTTTTTTTTTTTTTTTTTATACTAAGAAATCAGCTTTTCTGGAGGACTGATATCTCAGCTTTCAAAAGCAAAGAGTTTTGTTGTCCAGGGCTGGCATCACGGCTACAGAAAGATCTTGTGGTACAGCTGACACAAACTGAAAAAGCTGCAAGTGAGAATTGTTAAATGATAAGCAAAGAAGCCATATCTGCCTTTATTTGTGTCTTTATAATTTGTAAAATATTTGGATGTAGGCAGTTGCTATAAGCATTTTCCAGCCCTTTCTCAGCCTTCCTACTACTTTTCTGGCCACTTTTAACCAGAGCACTATAACAGCACAGCTCACAAGAAGCAGGGTATTTTCTGTTTTTTAAAATCAGAGGCTTACTGTGTTCTGCCAATTTGGCTACCCATTAGCCAGCGGGAAATATGATTTTGCTTGTCTGGTACATTGAAAAATGTCTCATCCAAGGAATTAGAGAAAGCAAATAGTGACTAAACATACAAAATAGACAGTGAGATGACAGCTGGATGATGGCAATACTGTGTAATCTTTAGAATGAATTTTGTTCATTAAGCCTGCAGGAATTCCATGCTCAGTTTCTGTAAAACAAGGTCTTTTAAAATGGTGTGCAAAGACTAAAATGGCCATATTTTGTAAGTGATAAAACAGTCAGTTAAAAACATTAACAATGGATCTGCAATGTGACCTAGGTCTGTGTGTGACAAGGAACCAGAGGCATGAGCTCCTTGAAAAAATGGTTATCATTGAGAAGTTCTGAAGTAAAGCTAGGAGAACAAGAGAAGTTGTCTCTCTCTTCACTTGGCACAGTTATGTGCAGCAGAAGCAGTTGCATGTTGGTGTTTGCTGTTATGAGCTGGATTCTGTATGCTGTCCACGTTTAAAACTCCTCCCATGAGCTGCCCTTTTTTCCTTTATTGTGTTTCCATTTCTGAAGTGGAACCCTGGACCTACTGAGATCTGCAGAATTCTTGTCTTGTCTGTTGGCAAGTAGTCATATTTGGTTCACCTCAGCAGCCAAAAAAATAACCTGTGCTTTTTCATAGATGCAAGCTAATTTTTTTTCATGTTACCCTTCCTCCTTCCTCACTGTTCTGCTTAAAAACAGCCTTCTCATCCTAACCCTAACCCTGGTGCCACTGGCAGTAGGTGTAAGAAGATCCTCAGAGAGCACAGTAACTTTGGTAAGACACTTTTCTCCCTATTACTGGTTTACTGAGGGTTTATGTACACTTTGGAGTATGATGGAGATAAATAACAATGTTTGCAAGCAGATAGAAAATGATCAGTCCATGCATTCACTAACTTTTTTGTATTTAAATGACTTCTTTAGATTGGTCAATAAACAATAGAAACACATTGAGCAAATGAGTCTTTCGTTCAATCTGGGGCATAATTTTATTCATACAAGATATCTTAGCACAAATCAGCATGATCTAGTCACAAAAAGCCAGTTACATCTTTAATCCATACTTTCATCAGGCTTTTTTGCAAGCGTGTATAGTAAGAAAAGCCAAGATTCAAAGAAAATTGGTAACTATATTTACCATACAAAAACCTGGTAATAAGTAGACTGGGAGAAGGAAAAACAAGTTAAATGGTATGGGCAAAAATCAGTTGAGCTAATGTAAATACATCAATTAAACCTCAGAGTATTTGGGGCAGTCTGCATAGAAACTGTGACCTCTGCTGTTCCTGACTGAGACCAGGCTTTTCTAATTAACATGACTCTCCAGGGACCACTGAATTGATGATGGGTTTTGTGCAGGTACCTGATCACCACTGTAAACACAAGCCCAGAGATTCAGATTGCAGGTGCCCCCCTGTGTGCCACTGAGATGTATTTTCACACCGTGTGCAAACTACAGAGTCCTACAAATGAGTTGCCCAGACACTGCTCTGAAAATTCAGTCCACACAATTCAGCCCCTTTTTCATTCTTGTCATTCAGCCTTACTGAGACTGAGTGTGACTTTCCATATATATGATTTTATTTAAGGGATAGATTGCTTACTCTGAAAGAGTATATTTTCTCTTCATTTCCAATAGTATTTAAATACACCAGAGTTTTTTCTTCATGCACTTGTGGTAGGAGGTTGTTGCATACTGACACTTTTGCCTCAACAGTGGAGAGGAATGTCTTATTAAAATTGATGGTTTCTACTACATGACCTTTTTAAAAAGCATTCTACATTTTACTTAAGATTCCCAAGCAGTCAAAAGCCTACTCTTCACATTACATCTCTGTCCTATTTAATTTCCCCACTCCCTTCTGTCTTAAAACAATTAGAAACCAGACATGCTTTTCTCTGGCTTTAAAGGGGAATCTGCTTCTTAACAAAATGCAAGCAGGGCCTTCTCAGAAATGTTATATCCTTACATGGATGCAGATACAGGCAGGCAGTGACTAAATAACACATCTAGACTGACTCTCCACTGGGAAAGTTACAAGTGTCAGGGCATGATCCCAAGCACTGGGACGTGCCTGTGATCCCAGGCACTGGGATGGACCTGTGATACTGGGGAGCTGTTACAAGAGTGCCACCTTTGAACCACAGCAAACCACACTGAGGGTACCAAGTTGCAATTGTGTAGGATTGCTCCAGGCTTCACATCCTCCTAAGCTTATTCCTTGGCACATCTTTCCGAAGCAAATTACAAATACCTCTGGAGACACAGCTCCTGCACCTTGGCCAAGTAAGATCTTAAGAAAAGGGGAAAGGGTGTGGGAAGAACCAGGTGTAGAGCTGGAAGTAGTTTTGCCTTTGCTCTGGTGAAATCAGAGATATAATTGAGGGGATGTTCTGCAACAGCAAGATGAAAGCCCATGTGGAGATACCTGGAGAAGGGCTGCAGAGAGGACCCAGGGTTTCAGCTGCCACAGCTGAAGTAGCAAGAGGGGTAAAATGAAAAGGAAAAAAAGATGAAGTCCAAAAGCTTTGGAGATGCAAGGACTTGGTTGCAATGTTGAGAGTCCAGGAGGCATCCTCATTGAATTAGCCCTTGGTGAGAGGTGGAGGCCCTTGGCAGCCAGCTCACTCTTTTCTATGCAATTTCACCACCATAATTTAAAAATCACCCTGGTGTTTGCCTCTGCAGTGACATTACCCTCATCTTCTGAGGGAAGAATGTGTGGGCTAGAGGCATAGAAAGGGACACAAGGGTTAACATCCCTGGGGACGTCGTTTTAGTGTTTCTTTCTCAGAAGCCCATTTCTGGTGCCATGCTGGGATGCTAACAGATGAAGCATGTCTGGCCTCATGTCCATTAATATTTCAACCTTTTATCTTCCTGGTCCAGTGAGGAAGTGGTGCAGAACTGAAATGCCACCCATACTGTGACAATTCAATTTTTGTTTTATATTTTTAAAATGTCCTGTTGTTCATGGAAATATGACACCACCAGAAAACCAGTGGAAACTAGCTGGAATTGTTTACTCGCCTTAAAGATCAGCTTTTTAGCTGCAGCAAATACAGGTTTCCTTTGTAACTATCTGCTAGTGATGGAGCCAGTTTGATTAAAATAGCTGGGGATTTAAAGTAGCAGGAAAATAAGTTTGTTATAAGCAGTGAAAGGACAAAAGGAAACCATCAAAAAAATGCTGTTATTGTTCCTGCAGTTTCTGTTACATCTCAGAACACAAATGGAAATTTGACATGAAATGACACACACTGATCCCATCAGCTTGTGTCCTTATGTTTTTAAAAATTTATCTATTACATATTTTGCTTTTTTTGTCACAATATAAGACTTTTGCATTTCCATTCCAGTATTTAAAATATTTTTGCCGCAAGCGGAAAGGATGTTGTCAAAACACTCCAGAACTGCTTCAGAATATAGTGACCTCCTGCTGGCACCTCACCCAGGCTTGGTTGACCAAAAGCTTCTAAATATGAGGGGGAGCAAGAGTGGGTAACAAAATATGTGCATGTGCACATACAAGGCTGATGTCATGTCTGTATTTAATTCAATAAATAAGTTGTTTGGTGTCTTGGGCATTTCTGTAAGTCACTTGTGTCCATTTGATACTGAAACAATTAACAATGGAAGCCTCCCAAAACCTCCAAAACAAACCAGGAAGAGGTATTTGAAAAAAATTCTCCAGTTACAAGTATAGTTCTTTACCCTTTTCTACACTATATATCACACAATTTAATATCAAAATGCAAGCAAGGAAAATTGCTTTTTTAATAAAATAAACTATTTCAAAATTGCAGAGCAGGTAAGTACACTGCATGTTTGAAAATAAATTTGTAACTTAGGTGTTTCTCTGAATAAGAAGAGATTGATATTAATTTAATAGGCTTTTATTTATGGAGGTGATAAATCTTTACTGCTATATTGCAGTAAGAGAAAGCCAAGTGAATTCATGAATACTCTAATTAATCATTTCCCATTTTTCCAGATCTGTGTCAGCACCGTGATTGCTTCTATTTTAATAACAGAGATGGAAAAATAGGTATAATTTAAAACTGTTGCTTAGTATAACGCGGTGTGTGTGTGTAAAAAGCCAGAAAAAATCAAGAAGACAAGCAGAGACAGAATGATTAATGATTTGTTCTAAAATCACCATTGATTTAATAATTTGGGGCTGAGTGAAGTGTATTTTGGAAAGACCAATTAGCTGCTGGCTAGGGGGAGATAACCATGTGTGGAGTGTTCTTGCGCTGAGTGCCTAAAGTCATCAGTATCTGAAGGTTAAAATCAGATGCATGAGAACCTGCTAGGAAACAATTCAGGGTTGAACATGCATGAGGTCAAGTGTGAAAACTGTTTCCTGCTTATTTTGGTTTTTTATCTCCAAGCAGAGAAGAAATCAATAATCCCATATAGTACACACTTCTGAATAAAAACTAACTACCCCATTCTGGGTAGCTCATTCATACAAGCCCCATGGATTCCTAAAAAAAAAAAAGAAAAAAAAAGAAAAAAAAGAAAAAAAAGAAATAAAGGATCTTTTTTCTCTTTCTCTGTTGTCAAAAACTAGGAGCAGTATTTTATGTCTTCCCCTGCTTTAAATACAAGTTAGTTCATGGCCACTGCACACCTGAGAGGACACAGAAGGTAACATACAGCTATTTGGATATAAAATGAAAATACATCCCATGAACTGCTTTGACTTGAGCAGACTCTGCAGGCAAAGCTGCAACATCCAAGAATGGGAGAAGTATTTGCCCTAATTCAGAGAGCAGCATTTTGCCACTCTCCTCTCTTTTCCCCTCTCTCTCTTTTTAAACAAAGACGATTGCCTAGGGGAGCTGAGGCAGGGAATCATAAACCCCATTCCATCGGTTGCTTCCTTGAAGTGCAGATGATTCTCTTTTCTCCGTTAGCAAACATTGATTTCCTTAGTTTTGTTTCTTTGGAGCTTTGCTCTCCAAGGTTCTGCTTGTTCTCATCGTGCTGCTGCAGATCATCAATAACAGCAAGCAAAACTCAGACAGTAATGCTGGCTACTTACCTGCTGCTTTCTAGCCAGCAGAGAAAACACAAAAGCACAAAAGGCAGCAGAAGGAAGATGCTCTGGTGGTTAATCCCTTCTTAAAACCCATCTCTACTGTGATGCCAGCAGCAAAACTTGACAGTGGCCAGGCTGCAGCTGAGCTGAGATCTCTGCCAAACGCTGTGGCTGGCAGCATCGTGTCAGTGTGCTGCTCTTTGCATGCCCCCATTCAATTTACCCATCCCTCTCTTTTAGGTAGGGGCCACCTTTTCAATAGGGAAATACCACACTGTTTAAACCCCTCCTGGATAAAATAATTCTATTTACTTATTATTGACATGTAAGTAGCGAGCAGCACTGATACATTCAGGGCAAAGGCAACAGCTAAGCCACAGTAGTAGACATTAAAAAAAAAAATTAATGAACAGCTACAATTTTCTGAAGATCTTTCTATGATGAAACCCAGGATGTTTTAACCTGATGCCATCAGGCATGCACTGCCTCAACAAAGGGCTTTTCCAGAACCATCCTTTCTCTGATGCTTAGAAATATATTTTTAATCTCCATCCTAAATATATTCATGGGCACTTTCTACCCACTGGTTCTTGCACGAGCAATGTTCATTAGTCTGAATAACAGCTATTTCACAGGCTGCAGCACTGGAGGCCTGGTAGGAAGCCCCAGTAGCCAGGCAGACTTGTGGGCATCCTAAATCCATTTTTCAAGGAATTCTTCAAGGTTGGGAGAACAGCTTGGTGACAAAGCTGTGTGGAAGCCAGACGCTCAGCTGGAGAGGAATGCTAGCAACAGTAGGAAAGATTTCTGGACGAAACCCAATAAATGTATTATTATACAGGATTTTACATGCAGTGAGACTCAGCTTCATATGAGAGTGGAAGCCACGTTTTCCTTGGCCATTATCCTATCTCCCACACCTGATGCAAGATGGCTTCCAAGGGAAGAAAGACACTTTCCAGATAAGTTGAATCTTCATCTGGAGATTTAGTTGCACTAACAGCTTGCATTAAACAAAAGGAAAAGAAAGTTATTGCTTTAGCTTGAGTGCAATAATGCTTAGTGCAGCACGATACAGACTTTGCTGGTGTCGCCACATTGTCCCAAGAGAGAGTCTGCGACAGCTCTTGGAACTGCAAGAAGTCAAAAAGTGGTTTGTGACTTTATATCTGTGAACTGGCTGTGCTCATTTATACTGCACTCTGGAGGCAGTAAAAGCCTCCACCACAGTGCTGCATCCCCATCTTCCACCCAGGGGCACTTGAAAAGCTTTTAGTCCCAAGAACCTCAAGATTAAACAAAATTCCATAGAGGCAGGTGACCATCTCTCCTGTCTTAATATGTTAATCCCTTCTCAGATGATGAAAAGAAAGTGATAGGGCATGTGGTAATCGTCCAAAGATGTGCCAGGGGAGCTTTAGAAGCATTTCTTTACCAAGAGGGTGGGTGGTCAAACATTGGAACAGACTTCCTAGAAATGTTGATGCCTCAAGCCTGTCAGTGTTTCAGAAGCATTTGGAAATTGCCTTCAGTAATATTTTTTAACTTTTGGTCAGCCCTGAATTGGTCAGGCAGTGGGACTAGGTGATCAGTGTAGACCCTTTCCCTTTCTTTTTTCCTTTCCCTTTCCCTTTCCCTTTCCATCTCCCTTTCCATCTCCCTTTCCATCTCCCTTTCCATCTTCCTTTCCATCTCCCTTTCCCTTTCCCTTTCCCTTCCCCTTCCCCTTCCCCTTCCCTTTCCCCTTCCCTTTCCCCTTCCTCTTCCCCTTCCCCTTTCCCTCTTTCCCTCTCCCTCTCCCTCTCCCTCTCCCTCTCCCTCTCCTCTCTTTTCTGTATATGGCCAGAATACAATTTTCAGCTTCTTTGGGCATATTTTATTCCATTTCGTTATATTTGGCTAAATCAAGAATACTTGCCAAGTATCTCCAAAATTCATCACAAGATACCAAAGTCACAATTTCTTACTGGCACCTCTAGAGAAGTTCTGGAGCTGCTGCTGCCTCTTCCAACCCAACAAAAGTCTGGAGGGGCCTCCAGAAACATGCTCTCCCCATACTGGATTCACTTGCAGTTTTTCAGTGTCCTGGACTTCTCTTTATAGCACTCAGTTTTGCCTGTGTTTGGCTGTCTAACAAGCAGGCATCCTTTTTTTTTTTTTTTTTTTTTGTTAGGTACAGTTTTTGTACCTAAGGCTAGCGAGTCTGCATGCTCTGTCTGAGGGGAGAAAATTGTTTCCATAATTTTCATATCTTCACCTTCTCAAACCACATCAAGAAACTGTTTGGAGGGTTATTTATGTATTTTAACTAGGTTTGGATAAAGTGCCAACATTCACTGTCAGCTTTGGTTTTAAATATGACCTTCTCAGAGTTCACTGATGATTTTCAGGTAGTTGGGAACATACTATGCCTCTGGCAGACATTCTGGGGAATTTATGAGTGCAACAAGACTCCATTTCTTCCAGAGTCTTTGAATAAACTTACATTTCAACATAACAAGAATGAACATTCTTGTAGATAGGGACCTTATAAGACTGCCCAGAGGCAGAAGGTTCTGGAAATTACTAACTCATATAATTTCAGTTCTGCTTTTAAAATGCAGATGAAAATAGTTTTCTGTGAAACCAGATCAAAAAGAATGAGCAGAACTCTGGAAATAGATTTGGGTGTGTGGGTCATTTGTCAGCTTGGGCAAGGTAAGTAAGTGAGCAAGTATTACTGAAGTGCATACAGCAAAATTAAGAGAGATTCCTGCTGAAGGCTTACTCCTACCATTTCAGATTCATATGGCAGCACATGCAATGGCCTGGACTTGGTTTGTGAGGGTTGGATCTCTTGAGCTGGAAGCCCAGTTTAAGCACAGGAAAGCTTTTATGCACAAATGCAAGACATTTTTCTTTCTGGTGTTTAGGAGCTGATTAAGCTGTCACATTTCAGGTTGCTGCCTGCTACTGATGGACATCTTACAGGACAGCTCATGTTGTTAATGTATATTTTGGATGTCAGATGGAGCCCATGGCTGGACATACACGGTGGAGTCATACATCCATCTGGGATCCTGTGATGGAGGTTTGCCCTTGGGCTGTTACTGAAAGTGGTATTTGGCTGTCGTTTAGAGAGCCTGGGTGCAAGCTGAGATGCATTTGAACATGGGGCTGTGCCAAAGACCCCAGATACTTCTGTGGGTGGGGCACAAACAGGAGACAGAGCTCTTTTGGCTTCCACAGTAAGAAGCACCTGGTTAAGTCATCCACTTGGCAGTGGCATTGTGTGTTAAGATTCCCACCCCACCAAACTGTGTCCCATTCAACCCCATAAACTCCATTTTACAAAGGAACAATCCTCAGCCACTACACAGCCATAGTGTATACCTCCAGACAACTGTAAATTAAAACTTTCCCCAGCCTTACTCCTTTTCATAAGTCAGGAGTCAGTGCTGAGATGTCTTCTAGTGCTTCAGAGGAAGTCAAGTTTGGTAGAACATCATTTCAGTCAACAGCAGGAACCTTAGAGATTCTGGGCTTTAAAGTCCCTTGGGCAAAGATTACCTCTTCCTGCATATTTTTAGAACATCAAGGAGACCTGAGCTTAGCAGGAGCCATCAAACAGAAAACATTGCTTTTTTGTGGCTACCAGGTAAATAAAGAAAAAAGGACCATTATCGGAGTGTTATCTTTGAAAACAAGGCGATGCTAAAACCATTAGTATTTGGAACCTGAAAGTCTTGACTTTACAAAACCAGAGTAATTTGGAAGTAAACCTACTTTAAAGTTTGTTTAACTAGAGTGTTTTCATCATTCATCTCAGGTGGTCAGGGCTTTCATGTTTGGTGGCCCACACTGTGTTTTTGCTAACATGTCCTGCAGTGCCTCACATCAATAAGAAACAGTGCTGTAAATTTAAAAAAAAAAAAAAAGAAATTAAAAGATGCCCTTTTTTTGTGGAATTGTTTTTTTTTGTCTATTGTTATTAACAGGGATTCACTGAAGAAGAGTAGCAATTAAAAAAAAAAACCTGCTGGAGTGACTTCAGGTAATTTTTAATTATTTGTGACACGAGCAACAAAACACTAATTACAAGTCAATGTAACAAAGGAAAATGCAGGAACTCCTGCTAGAGAAGCCCCAGTAATATTATCAATGAGATAACATATTTTGCTGCTTCTGGGAAACATCACACCCAAGGGGATGTAATCAATGAAGGTTGAAGGTGTGCCCCAGATGAGCACACGTGTCAAAGTATCAGTGACACTGAAGCTGAAGGAAGAATTGGATCCAGTGGGAACCAACTGCTTGTGCTTGGGTAAGTGCTAGAACACACCAGGCATGAAGATATTTGGAAAGAATGAAAGTAAGGTCCATTTGTGCCAGTGGTGGGCTGGAGGGAAATGGTGTATCTAATGGACAGAAAATATGTGACAACTTCATAGCCCAACCAAATGCAAGAAGAGCCCTGTTACTTCTCCTCTGTTTGGCCACCAGTGAGCCACTGGCACCCCAAGTCACTGAGCCAGCTTCATGGCATCTGGCTTCTAAAACTTGCAAAGCAAGGTGAAGAGAGAGATGGAAAAGTACGTTTCTGAAATTAGGAGACCACATATTCAGTCCCTGAACAGACCTTGTCAAAGGTCCCTGGGTGTGGTGTGGTTTTTTTAGGCCATTTTCTTTATTTTAGATCAGACAGATTTCTCCTGGCTTGACCTGTTCTTTATTCCATCTCATGAAAGTAAAAAGGCAAAAAGCTTCCTCACTGTGTGCAGCACAACACGAGAGCCATTGTTCACAGTAAAACTAACAGTATCAGAAAAGACTTGTCTTTTACTTTATATAGTATTTCAATCTATAAAAATTTTACTTATATTAAGCATTATTATAATATAGTGGAAACAGAAAGCAAATACCACTGATCAACACCAACACATCTCCCCTGTGTTGCTTAATATTCCAGGAGCCAAAGAAAAAGGCATGGCTGCTATTAAAGGATTATTTTTTCCCACTCAAGTATTGTAAAGTTTTTCTTGTAGCTGCTGTTACAGACCTAACCATAAAACCAGAAGATTGGCTGTGCTGAGCCATGCTGAGGATCCAATATCCTGTCTTTGGCAGGGAGAAGTAACAGATGCTCAGAGTGAAAATGTAGGAAACAGTGCATTTATAGAGTGATCTTTCCCCTGGTACTCACTCGCTGTTTCCAGCAATAACCATTTAAGAATTTCCAGCACCAGCCATGGCATCCAGACCCATGTTTAATGAGGGACTCCTTTCCCTAGGCTGTCACCAGGTTGTTGTAATTAGGTCCTGAGTAATTCCATGTCAGCTGGAGCTGGACAGAGTCCAGATGGCTCCTGAAAAGAGCTCTGGGGTGCAGTCCCTGGGGCAGATCTCCTGGCTGGCACCCTCCTGCCACACATGGACCTGATGCTCATCCTGTAGGTCCCCATCCCCTGGACACTGGCACAGCCACCTTCAAACCCACTGTGTGGGTCTGACCTCACTCATTTGCAATTGTCTCAAAGGAGCAATTTTAAAGTGAATAGCCCTGGCTGGGGTGGAGGTCCTGGCTGGCCAGAGCTGAGCAGGGGGTGACAACTTGGGATGTGATAAGAACTACTGGGTGGAGACTGCTCCCCTTTTCTGAGCACCAGCCTGCAAGGCTGGGTGGTCCCTCCAGGCAGGACTGAGCCACCTTAATTGTACCTGGCTCAGGGGGCTGGAACAGAGTAAGGATGGCACCAGGAAGAAGATAAGAACTGATGACTGAGTGGAGACAACTCCCTTTCCTGAGGGCCAACCTTCAGTGATGTCCCTGGAGGCAGGATTATGTGCCTGGCTAAGGTGGCTGGAACAGAGGAGGAATGGCACCTGGAAGAAGATAAGAATTGATGACTGGGTGTGGGACTACACCCTTCTGCTCCCCTCCAGGCAGCCTGTCTTCTAACAAACCTGGCTGACTGACAGCTGCCCCTTTGGAACAAAAGGGACAAATATATGGCTGTCCTTGCACCACCATTTCTGCATCGGGCCCTGTCCAGGATCAGCAACATCTTGAAGAAACTCACTAGACAGCCAGACCCCTGGTGGTGACTCTCTCTCACTCTCTCTCTTCCCACTTTCTTACCCTTTATTTCTCCACTTTTCTCTCATTCTTTCTTATCCCTTTCTTACCACTTTTCCTCTCTCTCTTACATCTTCTTTTCCTCTCTTTTGCCTGGCTCTATATTTTTGCCTGTGTCAATTGTCAAATAAAATCTGCTTGCACCCCACCTTTCTATGGTTGGACTTTGTTTCACAGATCCAAAACAAAAAAATAAATTTTAATGTTACCTCGGACTGTAACACCCCCCCCCCAGCACAGGTGGTCCAGCCTGCAATCTTGCTCCTCAGGATAAAGTGACAATTAAAGAAGAAAAAAAATAAATATGTAACACAAGCATTTCCAGCAGCACTCCTGGTAACTTTTAGTGATGGAAAGCTGTAGTTTTGCATGTTACAGAAAAAAAAACAAACAACAGAAAACCAAAAAACCAACAACAAAAAAACAGAGGTAAAGCCCATATACAGTTCCTTACGGCTTGCTGAAATAGCTTTCTAGGAACTGAACATCCTTCTTTATGAATGTGCTGAATCACTGAATGAATCCTTCCTTTGTGTCTAGGGAGTTATTTTGCTAGAATACATTTGATAAATACAATTTAGGTAAGTCCAAGTGGGTTTTTTCCCTCCCATTATTTTCCCCTTTGTGCTCAGACCTGCTAAAAATCTCCCCGTAGCCCCATGTGAGAGGCCTCATTACATGTTTGGGGCTGATTACAGGTCCCTGTAAGCCCTCAGGCACCATAGGGCAGCTGTGACCTGAATGGGATCAGACTTCTGGCTGAGTGCACTTGGGCTGAGCACCTGCTCCGAGTTCCCAGGAGGCAAAAGGGCCCAAAAATGGCAGAGGGAAAAAAACCCCAACAAAACCAAACTAAAAACCCCAAACCAAAACAATAAATCCAAAACCAAATTTACTCCAAGTCAAAGATTTTTTTTATTCTGAAGCCATGGGCAAGCTGTACTTCACCTAAATGGCCTGTGGGCAAACTGAGGAAGTGCTGCTGGGCTCAGCTTCTCCTCCCAGGTCCTGCACCAGGTCTCCCCCAAGGCTACCTGTTACCAAGATATGCTTTTTTATGCTGAATTTTTCCTCCCTCTGAGACAATGCAGCTCTGCAGTTTTACTTTGTGTGGTGCAGGATTTGTGAACTTGACCACATCAGGATTGGAGATACTACTGAAACGATGGTCAGTGATGCAGTCAATTAGCAAACCCAAGCTTGGCTCTTAGAGGCTTAGAGGCCTTAAGGTGCTGAATTACAGTGAAAAATACATCTGCATACCTGCTGATTGGCTCAGTCCTTGCACACTGCATTTTTAGGAATGTCTAATTGATTCAAGGTCAGGAAACAACCGACCTGTTCTCTCCAAGCCAGACACAGCTGTTGAGACCCTACTGGTCCCTCACATCCCAGACCTCTAACAACTGGCTGGGTCAGCCTAAATGAGAAGTCTGTAGCTTTTACACCACAATGGGGATTGCTTTGGTGGAGGGTTGGCTGATGTATGAGATGTCTCAGCCACCTCAGTTAAGTTCTGCTGCTGGATGATGGTTTGCCACACAAGCGAATCAGTCCTGAGGGTTATCCAGCACCTGAAGAGCAGAGTATTCAGAAATATGATTTACCTGCAGCCATGTGCTCATTATCATCTATGAACATTTGTAAAAAGGCATATAATGGAAAAATGAAGTATTTGGGAGATCATTTTTGGCCCCATTGTGAGAGATGAACAGGGAAAAATGTGGGAGGTAGCATGCCTCATGTAACCACCTAGAAAATGAAGCAATAAACACTACAATAAGCAGTAGATTAGAAGGCTGGCATGTCATAGAACTGCTGCTTGTGCTTTTAACATCTCCTTCCACCCATTATTCTGTAACAGAAAAGCCTCATCAGAGACCAACTACACTCCCTTTTCTACTATCTCAACATATCCCAGAATTCTTTCCAGTGGTATTTGCATGTTGCTCCTTCTCACCTGACCCACCTCCATACTGACAACATCTTTCAGCTTCAGCCAGGTTTCTTTGTTTGAGGGATAGCACTTTTACTGAAGAGGTCCCACCTGAAATAAATCAGGGTGTTATGGTTACAGATTCTGGTTTCACTAGTGCCCTTGGCTTTGGAGCTGCCAAACTGTGATACACAACCATTTACAAGAGGAGAGGTCTTTCCTTGTGCTCTAAGGAATTCATAATCCTCTGACTATACTTTTCTCAGTGTATTATACACTTGCTTGCAGGTCTTAGTAAAGGTAATTTTTGTGCCAATTAAAAGCTCTGATGATATAGAGATCAGAAAGCTTTGCAAGTTGCTTTTCTCCATCATAGAGAACTTGTTTCCCTCTTCCATATTTCAGGTTTGGGGACAGCACTGTGCTAAACAGTGACATGACTTGCCTTCCTGAGATACTTCATATAATTTTAAATAGAAGTGCTGGAGACACAACTGAGACAACCATTATCCCTGATTATCAGACTCACACACCTGGTGTCCTGAGCCTACCCCCTCTGCTCAGTGTGACAGTGGCCCCATTATGGTCCCGTGTCCTCTGCAAAATTTAATTTAGACTGGTTTAGATTGGACACTAAAAATCATTGCTTTACTGAAAGGATGGTCAAAAACTTTGACAGGATTCCTGAAGAGGTGGCTGATACCCCTTAAACACAGGGGCACTGACAGGGTTTGTCAGTGTTTAAGCAGTATTTGGATGATGCCCTCAACAACATGAGTTAACTTTTGGTCAGTCCTGAATTGGTCAGGCAGTCGGGCTAAGTGATCAACACAGGTCCTTTCAAGCCGAGAACTTTTTCCTCCTTTTCCCTGTCCTCTCCTCTCCCTCTCCCTCTCCCTCTTCCTCTTCCTCTTCCTCTTCCTCTCCCTCTCCCTCTCCCTCTCCCTCTCCTCTCCTCTCTTCAGCTGGGGAGGGACTTTTCATCAGAGAGGATAGTGACACAACAAAGGGTAATGGTTTTAAACTGAAAGAGAGTAGATTTAGATTGAATATTAGGAAAAAATTCTTCATCATGAGGGTAGTAAGATGCTGGAATAGATAAAATCCCAAGGAAGTTTCGGATGCCCCCTCCCTGGAAGTGTTCAAGGCCAGGTAGGATGGGGCTTTGAGCAGCTTTGTCTAGTGGAAGGTGTCCCTGCCCATGCAGGGGGGGTTGGAACTAGATGATCTTTAGGGTCTCTTCCAACCCAAAACATTCTGTGATTCTATAATTCTATGGCTCACACCCAGACCATCCTCAGCTGCAGCCTTCTCTCCTTCCTTGACTTCCATGACTCCAACTTTGCAGCAGGTGCTTATAGTTATCAACAGAATGACCACAGAATTAGCCAGGACTCCCTCCACATCTCCTCCTCCCTCCCAAGAAATGGAAAAGAACAATGGATATTTTTTCACTCTGATCTGGGCTCCAGGTTACATTTCCTAGGGGTATGCATACCACTGCACACAGGAAAGAAAATGTCTCACCCCTGTTCTTGGCACAGAGAAGCTGAGGAATGCAGGCAGCATTTACACCTAATGCTGGATGCAGTCACCACAGCAAAAGTGCCCTGCAAGGCAGCAGGGGCTGGCGTGCCCACAGGTTGTGTGCCAGTTCCCAGACACCACTCTAGCAGCAGATTTCAGATGTAGATGTGCACTGAAGTTTTTAAATGGAATTCATAAACAATCCAGGTCATCTAATCCAGGTGCTTACCCAGCAAACATTTCCTTATGGCATAAAGTTCCTGCTAGGATGAACACTTGAGAGGGAAGCCCAAAGCAACCAGCATAACCAGTAATATTTTAAGCAAAGATGTGGGCAGGTCACTGACTGTGAGTGAACCACAGCTAGAAGAGTCACTGCACACAGCTGGGTATGTGAAATGGAAATAAACCACATTAGATTAAAGTGCCCATTAAAGAGGGACACTGTGGACTCACTGCAGCCAAAGGGAAACTTCATGCTGCTTTCAGTGGGCACAGGGCACCATCCTGTGCTGCTGCTTCCCTCTCCCTCTTGCTATAAAATCTGTTCTGAAAAAAATAACCCCAAGCACTCCCTGCTTTTCATGCTAAAGAGCAGAAAGCAAGCCGTGCTTTCAAGTATTTCTCAAAGTGATGGACTATTCATCAACAAATATGATCTGTAACAGCACATCTCATCTAACCATAGCTTGTAAGAGAAGCTATGTAGATGCTTACAGTCAGGCAAGGAAAATGAAAAGCAGGCATCACAAAAAGCAGGTGTCACAGTTCAAGGTATTGAGCATAATTTTTTTGTCCAGGAAATGAAATATTTTGTGGCATCAGATTTTTCACATCCTAAGCTGTTTGTTTCTTCAGCTTTAGGAGCTAAGTTCTGAAAATTACATCACTCATGAATTTTCCTGGGAATTGAAGTGAAAATATAAGCTGAATTCCAGCTGACACGAAAGCACCGCAGTCATTGGAGACAGAGAAAATGAAGTGCTGTTGCTAACTCAATTTTGTTAAAACTTCGGTGCACATCACAATACAAGTGGGAATGCAAATGTCATTTGTTTCCCAAAAAGTCATGCTTCCACAAACAAAATAAAGCAGTTTTTCAGTAAGTAGTGCAAGGCTAATGAAAGGTCTCCTGTCCTATAATGATGCTATACATTTCTTGTCACTGTGGTAGCTAAATACTCTGCACAAAGAAAAAAAAAAAAAATTTCTACCACAAAGCTGATCAATCTTGTGTGTGTGTGCAGACAGCCAGTGAAAAGTAATGTTAGCCTTCTAGGGTCAAAAAGGAGTTTAAATTTGTCATAGTTCTGTGACACTGTAGTAGAACACTCAGCTGCTGAAAACTGTTGAATTTCTGACTGTCAGGCTCAGGGGGAATATGTTTGATTAAAACTGCGGATGACTGAACACATATCAAAGCATGGTGGCTAGCCTGGCTCAGAAAAACAATCTTATGGATCATACCAAGACTTTTTCCTGCTGAAAAGTGGTTATTTACTTGAAAGAAGAAGGGCTTTGTGAAAGCAATCAAAGCTCAAGCTGAGTGCTTGTCTTTAAAAGTGAAGAAGGAGAGAGCCCGGTGTCCTCAGCTCTGAGGGCGGGTGGCAAGAGCTGGACAACTACACTGCAGAAGCCCTGTCACATCCACAGCATCCTACTTGGAGCTGACAGGGGGAGAGTAAATAATCATCATCTTCTTTGTGTGTCCTGTTCAGTTGAATTGCCTGGAACAAGCCAAGGGATGTGTCATACTGCCCACAGTCTGAAACTTATAGGATTCCCTGCGTGATCTGCTGCCATGGGAGGTGGGCTTGTGGGATCCTGTGGAGCTACCAAGCTGTTCACCTGAGGGCTCCGCAGGGTGGAGGGAGCCCTACCTGGTACAGTCCCATCCAAAATGTCTCCTGGAGGGTGCTTCCTGAAGAAATGCACCCAGCAACATCTTGGGGCAGCAATGTTGGAGTGGCCCACTGCTAGCCAGGGATGCTGAGGGTGCTGGGTGCACAGTGTCTCAGTGTTTCAGCCACTGCTGAGACAGCTTTACTCAGCACCTCAGCTGCTCCCAGAGATCATAAGAGAGCCCCCCTGAAGAGAAAGGAGTTATAACCATGTAATTAAAGGTGCAGTTTTATACCAAATTAACAGGGCTGATGTGTAGGCCTATGGGAGCACTCTCGCCATTAGAATAAAACCAAGGTTATTTGGGCTTTAACACGGATCAATAGTAAAAAATCTTTAAAATGAAACAAGCATTTCCACAGGTATTCAAACTGATATAGAGAAATCAATTTGCAACCATATGTTAAATTTAAGCCGGTGCAACTTCCTCCTGTGGATAAGCCCTTACAGATACATGATAAATTGATGTATGTGTATGAAGTTGAAATACATCTATACGCCAAGGTCAGAGAAATGTTCTTGCTGATCCAATTAAGATGAAGGTTTTAATACCTGGATTTTAAAAATTAGATTTTTGTACAAAGCTGGCTGAATGTTCAGCTAAACTGACTGAGTTCAAGGTACAATACCTCGTGGTGGTGGAAGAGCTGGTTACGAGGAGCTGTGTTTGAGAGCTTCTTACAGCTGACAAAACAGTTCACTGGATCACGTGAATATCTGAAGTACCCGAGTGGATAAAGTGCAAGCCTAACATCACCAACTTGAACCTTGAGCATTTTGGGTGAAAAAATTTCAGCAAGTAGAGCAAAATGGTCATTGTTGTGCAGTTTTTAACATATTGATAACAAAGGCAATGCTACCCATTGTCCTGCATGATGTTTTTTCTGTATGACATTGTTCTTATGCCAGATACAAAAACCTATAGGGATCATAAAATGGTTCAGACCATGACTGCACATTGTCAGTTCATCTCCAGTTTTTTTTCCACCAGGAAGAACTTTTTCCTGGTGGACATAAAAAAATAACCTTGGAGAGTGGTTTTTTTGTGCAAGATAAAAATTTAAGCAGAAAATTTTCACTGACAAAAGCACTGACAATTTTCAGTCCAATACAGGAAATACCTCTTGATGACAAAAAAGTCAAAACATGAAAGCCCTTCATTTAAAAGCTGAGGTGCACTTGAGAAATGAACATATTAAGAAAAAGGAAAAAATTTATTTTTGTTTTCTTAGCTTGGTCAGATCAACCGAGAAGCTTGTCTTTATGGAGAAACACAGATTTTTAAATTTTGATTTTCAAACAGCTACTAAAATGAAGAAAAAAAAATCAGCAAAACCCAAACCTACAGGCAACTCCTTTGCATTTTTTTTCTTTTAATTTTTTTTTAATTCATTTTTTTCCTCTTTTGCTTTTTTTTCTTTTCTGTGTTTTCCCCATCACCACTGCCCTCTTTTTCTTTCTTCTGTTAATTGTGCAGTATACAACCTAACAGACTCCCCAGGCAGTATGAAATAGGAGGTCTGAGAGGTGGAAGTACCTGATCTGTGGAACATGTAGTTCTGTGGAATGGATGCTGAGTTAAAAAAATAAAGAAGGCTCATTACCTTAAAAGCTGGCATCAGGTAACAACATTAATGAATGAAATAAATAATGAAATAATGAAATAAATAATGAAATAATGAAATAATGAAATAATAGCTATGCCCAATCTCCCATTTCTTGGGAGTGTTTACTGAGAAAGCAGAACATGCCAGGGCACTCTCCACCTTAGATGCAACTGGGGAGCAAATCCTGAAATAAGACCAAGGTACAGGTTGTGAGACAGGATGTGGTGTCCAGCTTCTGGATTGTTCTGCACCTGGGCTGGAAGAATCTGCACTACCACTACAGTCGTGGGGACGCGGTTTTAAAAAGCTTCCCTGCAGAAAAGGACTTTGGGGTGCTGGTGGATGAAAAGCTGGGCATGAGCCAAGAGTGTGTGCTTGTAGCCCAGAAGGCAAATTGCATCCTGGGCTGCATCAAAAGAAGCGTGGCCAGCAGATTGAGAGAGGTGATTCTGCCACCTTACTCTGCTCTGGTTAAGACCTCACCTGGTGTACTGTGTCCAGCTCTGGAACCCTCAATAAAGAAAGGACCTGATGAAGTGGGTCTACAGAAGGGCTATGAAAATGATCAGGGGCTGGAACACCTCTTCTACAAAGACAGAGTGAGGGAGCTGGGGTTGTTCAGCCTGGAGAAGAGAAGGCTCTGGGGAGACCTAATAGCAACCTCCCAGTATCTGAAAGGGGCCTGTAGGAAGGCTGGAGATGGACTGTTTGCAAGACCTTGTAGTGACTGGAAGAAGGACAATGGTTTTAAACTAGAGAAGAGTAGATTTAGGTTGGATGTTAGGAAAAAATTCTTTACTGTGAAGGTGGTGGAAAAATGGAACAGGTTGCCCAGGGAGGTAGTTGAGGCCTCATCCCTGCAGATATTCAAGATGAGGCTCTATGTAACCTGATCTAGTTGAGGGTGTTCCTGCTTACTGCAAGGGAGCTAGATGATATTTAGAGATCCCTTCCAACCCAAATTATTCTAAGATTCTCTGCCAGTGAACTCAAGGACAAACCCTCTTCTCTTACCTTCATGGATAAATGTACTCACAAAGAGTAATCCCACTGCAGTCACCTCCATCCTGTGAAGGAGCCAATTAGAACTTGACTGCCCAGGTCTCTAGAACTCACTGGAGTCTATCAATTAAGCAGTTTGTTTCCAATCTTAGCAAAAATTTTCCTGAAACAAAGCGATGCAATTGTCTCAAAGCAACTGAGACACTAGAGGCTTGTGCCACTGGTGGATGCTGCTTGAGTTCAGAAAGAAGAAAAGAATGATGTCAACAGCTCTTCAGGCTGATGCATAGTTTGGGTTTTTTCCTCCTCGTTTGTACTTAAGACATTTCTTGTCTTTGTAGTAAGCTGCCCTTCTGTGAAACACAATTCTGTACGGGCTCAAGTAATTTCTCTAAACTCTCCTGTGCAGATATGCAAGTCAGGCAAAAGTATGAAACCAGCACAGGTACTGGAATAAGTATCTGAGGAAGGAAGCTGTGGAAGGGGGATAAAATGCTACTTCCTGTACACAGCTCATTGATGGGTTAATAACTTTGTGCTTAGAGGTTCCTCATTGAGAACACTGGGCAACAGATGCTAATGAGGTCTGACACTAGCACCCATGGGATGAAGAGGAAGGTTAATTGAATTCTAGTGAGGCTCCCTTTGTGTTGCAGAGCAATTGAAGAAACCAGGGCAGCCAACTTCCCAGCATCATCCTATGCATTGTGTCAAGTTCATCTGTGGTGTGACTAAACTGCTTTCAACAGCAAGAATAAATTTCACCTCCTGAAGGTAAATTCAGGAAGACTGAGATAATCCTATTGGTAATTTTGACTGACAGCTCAGGCCAATGTTTGTTTTCACTTGTGGAAATGTTGCAGGAGAAGGAGGGGGATTTTGGGATGGGAGGCTTAGCACACATCTTACTTGCTGGGGCTCCAAATGTACTGCTTCAACAGCAGGAACCAGTGTGAACTCTTCTCCTGCTTCAGTTATTCACAGACATCCTTATCTGCACAATAACAAGAGCTGAGGGCATGTTGTGAATAAAATAAGAGAACAATAATTATTATTCTCACAAAGTCACTCACTTGCTTTTGGCATCCAAATTGGCTTCTCAAAAGCTGTGATACTGGTCTTTGAATGCAGACAATACTGTCTGCAATGTTATTTTGAAGATGTTTAAGCCTGATTGGTCCTCATTAATTAAAACAACAATGGTATTTGCAGCTTGCCAGATAAAACTGTACTTTATGTTTTTAGCTCTTAATTCAGTTGGACATCTTCCAGTAGCAAATAGTTTCAGGTTATTAACTTCTTCATAACAAAAGTGATTGTCTGAAATCTGACCTGACTTTGGAATGACATTGAGATAAATCTTTGCTGCATGCTCTCAGACTTTCCATAAGCTATTTTTTTAATTCAAGCACTGACAAGATGCACCACACTTTTTGCCTATCCAATCTATGAAGACTTACAACTTGCTTCCTATGGAACAAAGCTCTCTTAGAAGATGAAAAGGAGTCTATTCTTTTCATTTGTATAAGATAACGAGGTTTAATTCCAGGAGCCAATAGCACTATAGGTAGTAATATTCCCCTGGCAAATTCTTGTTTACCTTTGTCTATGGTCTGTTCTTGTTTGGACTTTTCTCTTGGGCTGTCTGGACTGATTTCCTGATGCACTGTTTGCCTTTTGTGTCCCTCCATTGTTTGCACAGGTTGTTTGAACATCAGTCATTCCTCAGCACTCCTGTTTCCTCACCTTCATGTGCAAATGCACACTGGTTGCTCTGCTGCGGAATAAAAGGGTATCACTTTCTCTGGTTATGTGGGGCGTGCCATATTAAGGAGATTTTCACCTTAACCTAGTTGTATTTTTGCTCTAGTATATATAATTTTCATATATTTGCAACTCCATTTTACCTACTATATCTGCAAAGGCAAAATGGGGGAATAAACAGGTGAGCACTGCTTCCTCAAAGACAGCTTGCTGGTTAAATTAGATGGTCCAGGGATCTCCAGTGTTTTGGAAAATACTGGAAGGGAGTCTAAGAAACCAATATAATCTTTCCACCATGAAATTCCCCCTGATACACATCCACATACCCACACATCCACACTCAGATCCAGACTTGGCACTAAAGCAGAGATAGAAGGTGGGTTAAATGAAAATAATGAAGAAAAGTGGTCCATTTTTTGAATGAGTCCTAGTGGTAGTACTGATGACTTTTGTTGATGGACTTCTCCAGTTGGAAGAGCTTGAAATAATTTCCTTAAACAATCCTATTCAAACTACATGCCTAGCCACTATGCAGCATTATCACAGATGAATCACACATAGAAAATGCAGTTAGAATGAAAATCAGGGAGAGGAATATTGCTTAAAGCAACTCACTTTTATTGACAGAGTACTGTAAGGCAAGGAAAAACTGTTTGCCAGATTTTTTAAAAAGAAGATTTGCAGCAACTGATTCAGAAAGATCTGCAGTTCAATATATTATTGAACTTTCAAAGATACTATCTTTTATAAATCCAATATATATCTCATTGTCATATATACAAAAGCTCAACTTAAACAAGCACAAAACAGAACACAGAAGAATGGATTTGTTGATGGTTCATAATCTGGTAAACAAGAGAATGCACACATTCTGTTACTGTAGAATTATAGTTGCCTAGATTTAAACTTAAACAGACCCCAAAACACATAAAGAAACCGTGAAATACAAATGTGATCAGTATGACAATAAAAAAAAAAATAAAAACAATCTAAACCACGTTCAACCATACAAAGAGAACAAAACACTGAGAAATGCCAAGAAAACTGTATTTTATGGCCAAAGCTAGTTTTGCATTTATGATGAAGGCATCTGTGAAAACAATGCTGTATTCTGACCACTCTAAAGTAATATTTGGGCCAGAAAACATAGCAAAGCACTGTTTTTTTTCCTGTTTTTTAAAGGATATATTTTAAGTGGTGATGTACATTAAGTGTGAGCCTCTTACAAGATCTCACATCAGGCCATATGAGATCCTATCATTTCCATAGGAAACAATGATAACAGAAAGGTCCCAGCGACACTAAAAACCCAGTTGAGGGCCAAGCTACAAAATCTGCAACTTTTTACTCTTCCCTGAGGGAAGGGCATGTTTTTACTCCACATTTTTATATAGCATTAAATTCTGAAATTAACAAACTCTGCTGGCTTTTCTTCTCTACCTCCGTATCTCTATAGCACTGGCCTTTCACTGGAAAAACTTTTGAGGGAGAGCTGCTTTTCCACCACTGATATTGTAGCACTACTGGTGCTTCATAAAATAAAACAAAGCTAACATGTCAAAATATGATGTATCAGGATAAAAGGGACAGGGGTACTTAGCCACAGTACAGTGTCATGCTTTAGCTTTGCAGGGCTGTAGCATGAGTAGTAATATGGGTAAGTAAAATTTACTTCTACCTATACAGGCAAAACTGAACTGTGTTTTTGAAAGCCATACAATACTAGTCTGTAATTAGAACCCCCAGCATGCTATTTTTCATCCCACAGACAAGAAGAAAGTTATCTTATGACTACACGAAGAAATGGGACCCAATAACAGGAGAATAATGACACCATACATATATGTAACCAGTATATTCTGAAAATGAAGCATAAACAATGTTTTTCACATGGAGGTTTTTGCTGGATGCTTTAAATACAGTTTTAATTCATTTTTAAATTTTTTTTTCCCAATTTTCTCTATGAAAATCAAGCTCTTTGCATATTTCACCAAACCCCAGAGATATTTACATTTTAAAAGCCAAGCCTTCACCTTCTGATTTTACAGTGAGTTGTCCTGTATCTTGCATATTTTAAAAAAGATCCAGAAAAAGCTCAGAATTGAAATTCAGAATCTGTACTTTGTAAAAATACTTCCCTTGAACATGAAGTCAGTGCTGACCTCTTCAGGTCATCCGTGAATAACGAAATCTTTCTCAAATAAATGTTACTAAATAAGAACTGAGGGAAAACACAAAAAAAGAAGAAATATGTTACCCTTGTATTGTAAAATGTTGCCACTTGTTAAAGGACAGTATAGTTTGAAGAAAAACACAGAGGTGTGTATATCAAAATACATTTTCATTACATAGCTGTAGAACATATGAAATCTTTCTATGCTCTGTCTAATAAAGGCAATATAGTCTCTTTGTTAGTGCTGCTATTGCATACAGGTTTCTTAAAGTACAGTTAGTACCTATGGAGGTGAATTTTAACATATAAGTATTTGCTATGCTTCATATGGCAGAAGGATAAGCATAGGAAAAATTATGACACTGATTTTAAAGAAATTGTACATCACACAGCATCTTAAATTCTAAACATAGAAAATCAGATTGTACTTGAAGTGTTGCAGTGCAACTTAAATGTTTCTCAGATATCAAGAAGGTCCTCTCCACTCTCATCACTCTCCACAGTTAATTGTCTTGTCCACCATTTCTTGACTTCTGATCCACAAGAAGCAGCATCAGACATGGGATTCATTTTGCATACAACAGATTTCATAGTTGAACGTCCACCAAAGCGGAGGTTGACTGAAGACACTGAATGGCTTATTGGCTTGGGGGCTGTGAAATGAAACAGAAAATTCTGTATCAGAATATATCTGCTTCTTGAACATTTTTTGCACAGACTTCAGGTATACAGAGCCAGCTGGACTAGGGCTGCTTTAAACTGACATAGTACAGAAAAGGCAGTGCTCTGTTTTAATGTAATTTTTTTCCCCAGCTCCAACTCTTCACCTTCCTCCCACCAGCCTGCTGGGAGAGCAGTTCAACTGGGCAGTGTCCCTGTCCCAGTTTCCTTCTGGGACAGCTGATGCAATAAGCTGCTTACTACCTGGCTAATTACAACCTAAATGGTTTAGGTAGTACTTACATGAGCTGATAAACTGGCAAAATGGTGAAAGTGTTAAGTGCCAGAAGAAGGGAGGGAGAAGTGCATTTAGGAGTGGCAGCTATGCCTAGAAAGTGATATTTAACCACAGTCTACAGGCAGAAGCCAGTACAAGGTGCTGGTGTGGCTTTAGGAAAGCACTAAAACAAATGTGTTAGTATACAAAAGCCACGTTTGATCTTAATGCTGCTATTAATGTCTTAAATACATGTCTGTTGGGCTGAAGGCTTTTTATCATCTACTGGGCTGTACTGTGCATGGAAGTGATCCTTTTTTCCTACACTGTCCACTGAGGAACATTCAAGATTGACATAGCCAAGATCAGTGCTAAGAAAAAAAACTCTGAACTCTTCATTCTCATTTGAAAAATCTATCCATTTGGCTACAGTAGTATGATTCCTACTTAGCATGTTCCCTCTTTTTGTCCCTTTTCCCATAAAATGTTGGTCTGCTTTGCTGCTCAGTGACATTTAAGTGGAAAGAATGGATTGAGAGCTCCCTATTAGGTGGTTCTGTTCCTTGGGAAAGTAGTCCACTCACAACAGTAGGGTTAATGGTACTCAGAGCATGACAGTCTCTTCTACTTCCACCTTGACATGATGAAAGTCTAAAAAATGGCAGCCTCTGAAGACAGCACTCTGATCTGGAATAGGACTGACCCGAAAGCAGGTTGACGTGCAAACATCTAACCTGATTGTCATAAGTGTGGCAGGCAGCAGAGGTCAATATGCACTTTAAAAGAGAATATTTCAAGTAGTAGGGAGTGCTCTTGAGATAAAGACTCAGTAACTCCTCAGACTGTACCTATGCATGTCTCCCACCCTTCTATAAGTACCTTCCTATAAGGGCATCGTACAGCCTTCCTTTTCTAGCAGACTGTAATTACTTGAATAACTTGAGGATGTTTCCTGTTTGTGAGAAAATAAACAGGAAACTGCTTGTGAACCAGGCTGCCTCCTGGCTGAAGCAAAAATATAAAATTGTATTATTATGGTGTAAGGTATAAAACATCCACGCTTAGGCAGGACAAGGCACTCAAAAGTTATTACTGTTAGGAAAAACTAATTAATTTTCCATGTGCTTTATACAATAAAAGAGAACTGTAAATGCGCAGGACACTGTCCAAGGATATAGGATGGTACAGTCTAAATAAATCCTGAGTAAATGTAGGAAAAGTAAAAAAAAACAACAACCAGTGCATGACAATGCTTGAGCCCACCCTCCAAAGTTTCAGAACTGAGAGGAAGGAGCGAGACCGATGCATTTCAGCATGCATGAGGGTATTAAAACTCTGATGCGGGTGCAAGCAGCTGGTGGGAGACTGAATCATGAAGCCTCTCATGGCCTCGTTATTTATTGTACAGCAGTGATTTGGCATTTGGGGACTTACACTGATACACATTTTTCACATACCTGATGGCAAACGCCATTGTCCAAATTTCCGCTGAGGTTTCCCGGCATCTGCGGAGTCGTGTCGATAGCCACCTCGGTCAGAAAGTGTTGGACTAAGGAGCTGCTGCTGGCTACTTGTCTGAAGAGAGAATGTAGAATTTCAGTCACAGTTCCCCACTGCATGGGGATAACCCTAAGAAGGGCTGCCTTTCTATTCTATTTCCCAGCTTTAGACAAGAATATAAACAAAAGACACTGCCATTTGTTAGGGCAGCGTGGTTTCTATTCTTTACTGTCCCAGAAAGCTACTACCAACAGGAAAAAATAAATAAAAACATTTAGGCTCAAGATGCAGTCTCACTGAACAGTACAAAATTGTCCCCAGCCTTCCACAGTGGAGTTCTTATGTTGTCCCTTCTTCACTCCCTACCCTGGAAGAACCAAGGACTCCAGCTTTCTCAGCTATCACTCTCAGTGCAAACACTGCCTCAGAATGCTTGAACAGGAAAGCTTCACATCCCTGAACCTGTACACAGCTCATGATAGAGCTGAGGGATGGTGCTGCTGGAGACATACACCTGAGTTTGCCCTTTATGGTGTAAGAAAGAAAGCTTTAAGTGGGGGAGCTACTGCCTTAGATCATCTTGCCTTTCCACCTGAAGGCAAAGACTGAAGCAAAACACAATATTGCTTTCAACTTCTCCCACGAAAATGATTCTTGAAAAAGAACAAAGAAGAAACATGGAAGTTTTATGAGTAGGTTCTGAGTAACTGATAGTCTTCTGGTTAGCATACCTCTGGCTGTGCACAGTTATCCTGATTAATAGCATTCATATCTTCACTTGGCTGGGTTGTCTCAATGCTGGGAGGATTCAGAAATCGGCTCAGCTCCTGCTGTTGACTCTCTCGTAGACTATGGATAATGCTGCATGACTGCTGTTGTTTCTATCAAGGTACAATATGTGACAAGAAAAATGCACTCATTGGTGTGTCATAGTGTTTGATTTATTTTTTTTAAAGCTTCCTAAATATTTAAACAAACGGTGAGTGCCAGATGTGGATACCAGGTGCATCACTAAAGCCACATGCATCAGATGGTGGTTATTTAAATACAGTGACTTCCAGCATATGGTTAATCTTTATGTAGGAAGCATAGGATTAAATTTATAACCTGTATTAAGTGCAAGAGAAGTTGCTCAAGTTTTGCTTTAAACCTACAGTTTAAAGAAAATAAAAAGTTTTGATTTTATGAGTTAAAATTCCTTTCAAAGAAAAAGAAATGGGGAAATTGGTATGGATTTGCTGCAAATTACAGGAAAGCAATGAAAAAAATCCATTTTCTTTTATGGCACTTGGAACAGGCTGTTGATAAGACTGAATAAAACAGTATTGGAAACCTTGGGATTGAGTATAGATTTACAGTACAAATAGAAAATCAAAATCACTACCATTATGATCTTACAATCTAATTTGCTTTTAAATTAAAATAAACAGCCCTTAGGAAGGGTTTCACTTTCCTGGATAGTTTTCACATGCTCCCTCTAGAGAGACTTAGACACTAAGAAGAGAATTTGAAAATATATATTAACTCCCATAATTACATTCAGTTTATAAAAGGTTCATGTAATGTGAAATGATCTGAGCCATATTATTAGAGTGAAATGAATAGCATATTTACTTTAACATAGTGTAATTCAATATCATAATGAAATAAACAACCCAGTTGAACAAACCTAGATCTGAGAGCTGATATTAAATTTACTGCTATTATTTCAGAGATGAGATCAAAATTAGACTATTTATCTGAATATGCCTTGAACACTAACGTGTCAGCTGGAATGTACTTTACATTAAAATTGCCCAGTTATTTATTTTTTTTTTTAGATTTACAAACAGAAAAAGACAGGTCCCATGATCAGAGGTATTTATGGAAAACCTCCACAGATCAGAGGTAAGCTTTAATAAAATTTAAAAATATATGTATCGAAAGTAACTGAAAAATCAGTCGTCAAGGGAATCAGGCTATGACTTTTGATATAAAGGAAGAGTTGGTTTTGGAAGAAAAAAGAACAAGTGCAAAAGCCAATTAAAATTTCCTGGATTTTTTTTTTTTCCTATAAATTTTATCCATGACAAATTTGGATAAACAGCATATATTGCAGCTATCCTGAGCAAAGGCAAAAAATATTTCTGATGATCCTAAGCACTGGCTAGGTCTTTATTAGCATAGATATTGACAGATTGGTTTTTCTGCAGTGCTGAAGCCAAGTGACAGGCCAGGACCTGCATGATCTACCACAGATTCCAGCACTGCCTACTGGGACCAGCCCCCACCCAGCCCCATGCCTGGAGGATGCTCCTACAGCATCTGGGTCCTACAGACCTACAGGTCTGGGAGAGTGTGAGTATGCACAGACCAAAGCTGTGTGGAGAACAGGCTAAGGAGTATGGGTGTCCCCAGCCTAGTCCTGAGCTAATGCCTTAGCCTGGATTAATTTTTTGCCATGGACACTGCTCCTGTGTGCCACACTCCATACACCTGACTGGCACACACCCATTGCTCACTTGCATACACAGAGTTACTGTGATGGCTCATTCAAATGATGCATCTGATAAGTATTCCATATCTGCTGATGACTGATCATGGTATTTTCTGCCAGCAGAGGCAAGGAAATTATACAGTTACATTATGTGAGGAAGAATTAGGCCTGTGAAGTTTCAGCAAATTACATTGCTTTTTTTTTTTTTTTTTTTTATTACTTTGACATTGGTCCCTGCGCTTGCATCTTCCTGTTTTATTAAAATGACAGATAAATTTTGGCAGGAAGATAGTTTTTGCCTTCAAGAGATGTTTATTTTTGCAGCACTTTCAATAGAATTGTTATATGTTGTTTGGTTTGGTTTTTTTTTCCTGAATTAGCAACTGCTACATACTTTTTCAAGTAAATATTATCATAATTCCAGAGTAAATGAAGCATAGTGATAGCAAATTCCAGTGCTGCTGATCAGTACAATTTCTGTAACCATTTAGATCCTGGTTTATCTTGACTTACTGCTCTGATTCTCTTTAAGCACTTCTTCAGCCACATGCGTATGGTCTGCTTGGCCACCTCCTCTTCTATGGTATATTCCAGTTGTTCTCTAGCAAGCAGCTCTTCCAGTTGAAGACTTTTTCTGATATCAACAGACCTATATGAAAGCATGCTGGCAGAAACACAGTTGTTTGGGGTTAGTTTTTTTTTTTTTTTTTTTTTTAATAATGCTGTTCACTGTACTTTTTAGTTTAGAAAGTCAAAGTTCATACTTCCAATAAATTCACTTTTGAAGATAAAAAAAATGCTGCAATGATTCCAGAAGAGACTTGTGCTGCTCAAAAGCCACCTACACCTACCTATCTAATACAGGTGAGCTGCTGAGCTGTCAGCATCTAAAGCATTTGTGGAGGTTTGTTCCCCCAACAAGTGTTTACAAGTGGATAATGTTCCAATTTCTATTTTATTTCTAGTCGGGGTTCAATGTCATGTTGTTAACAAGTGGGAACAACATTTCATTGCCTGCAATACAAGAACACAGGACTGCTGTTATGACAAACTCTCTCCAGTTAAAATGTTAAGATTACTTAGAGCTGATTCCCTACGACCTGTGTTTTCCACCACTAATATTTTTCCAGGAAATGAAGGGAAATCTAATTTTTTGCATTACATTCAAAATAGCAGTGCCTCTCCAGCTACCAGTCTTGCCTTTCCCCACGTTTAATTAATACCTCTTAGCCTGGAGAGAATGTCCTGGTTTGGGCCAGGATAAAGGTGATTTTCTGTCTTGTACTTTTGCTTTCAGCTAGGTCTCTTGTAAGTAGCTTCATTTGCTGAAATTAACAGCAAGTGTCTCAGACAGTGTCTGCTTCTAGGACTGATAACACTCGATGTTTATAGTTACTGCCAGAGATTGGTGTGCAGAGCCAAGGACACTGCTCAGCTCTGAGGAACATTTTGCCCTCTGGAAGGAGCAAGGAGGTCTCACCTGAACCCCTCCTTTGGGGAGGAACGGACAAGATAGATGCCAGAATTGACCAAACAGAGTATTCCATCCCATACACATCATACTCGGTATAAATTTGAGGGACTGCAAGGGTCAAACCCCTTCTTCCTTCCCTTCCTGCTTCCCCTTCTTCACCTGTCCCTGTTTTGCTTTGGCATCCTGGGAGGATTCCATCCATCCCTCTGCCTGTGGTCCTGATCCCTGCCAGCCTGAATCTGTGTGTTCCTGCCTCCAGCTCCCGACTGCTGCTGACTCCAGGATTCCAGCCTGGACTTTCCCAGGGCTGCCCTGCAGCCTCAGTGGTGATGTGAGAGTTACTGGGGAGAAGGGGGGAGCGACGTGGTATCAATTTTCCTGTATATTTGTATATATTCAGTAATTTTTCCTGTTTATCATTCCTGTTTTATTTAAGTTGTGTAGTTTAGTTTCCAACCCATAAGTCTCTCTCCCTTATTCTCTCTCCTTTCTTTATCATCTGGGAGGGGAGGGGGATTAACAGAGAGCATCTGTCATTCGGTTTATTGCCAGGCCAGTGTTAAACCGTGACAGAGAAATACAGGCCATTATACCTATTCTACAAATTTACAGAACCTTTCAGAGTACCTGAGCACATCGTGGAAAGTGACATCCCCACCATTATGGAGCCGTTCCATTTCATAGCACATGTGCTTGAACAGCAGCTTGTCCTTGTCCAGATCCACCTCCAGCCGGCCCCGCAGAAGCCGCAGCAGAAATTTGACTCGGAAGGTAGGGATCACTCCCTGGGCAGAATCACATAACAGATGATAAATAATTGCTGTGACCTAACCATCATCCCAGAAATTCAACTTGATCAGTGAGAGAAACACTTTTCCTCCAAAGACTCCATGCTAAAGCATGGCCTATTTAAGTCACTGTGAATATACTGCTGTAGAAAATACACGTGCATCCAGATCTTCAGTGCATTTGTGGAAGTCTTTTTTGTTATTTGACTGACATACAATGAAAATATGTGCTGATCATTTTGTCAGAAATGTTCAGCATTGCTTGGGGATTTAGTTTTTCCATTTGCATTAACCTGCAATGAGATTTAGATGCTGTAAGAGCTGCCTTTGAAAAGCTGAAATTAAACTAAAATTTAAAAATTCACAGCCTGGCCTATACCTGGTTGTAAAGCTGTTCCCTCCTCTGTGCATCTCTGGACAGGAGAATGTTGGAAGTTTACTGGCTTTTCAGAGGTCTTCTTCTCTAAGAATCAATTTAGCATGCTGAACTTCTTGTGACAAGAAATTTGAAGTTAAAATATTAGGACGTAAAGTATTTTCCTCTGAAGCTGTCATGGTTTCTTTAAGTATATTAAATAATATAAAAATATGTATTTATATATAAAGTATTTACTCTTTAGATACTTTTTTCTGTTAAATGAGCCTGACTGGAACTATTTTTACTGTAATGTGTTCCACACCAGAGAGAGATAATATCAGTGCTGGGCATGATAGGTACTGAACTCTCCACCTCCATCAGTACAGACTGCAGCTTCCATCTTTAGCACAGCCATGTGCCAACTACAAGTAAGCAACTTTTATCATAATGTTGGTTCAAATACAAATCTCAGTGATGTCACAGATCATTCAGATGATGATTTAACTTGTGTGGCCATCTGAACAGCTCAGTCTCCCAGATGCTTTTTTTCCTTGTAGAATCACAGAACAGCTGAGGTTGGAAGGGAACTCAAGAGGTCCCCTTGTCTGACTCCAAGCTTCAGGAGCACCTTCTAAAGCCAGTTACCAGTCCATATTACTTTTGAATATCTCCAAAGATGGAGACTCTACAACCTCTCTGAACAACCTGCACCAGTGCTCAGTCACTCTCACAGTGAAAAGGTGTTTCCTGAAGTTCAGAGGGAACATCCTGTACTTCAGCTTGTGCTCATTGCCTCTGGTCCTGTCACTGGGCCCTACTTGAAAGATCCTAGCTCTGTCCTCTTTGCACCCCTGGCCCTACTCTTCTGCAGGTTGAACAGTCTTAGATAGATAACAGCCTTATCTCCATCAGCCTCTCCTCATTAGCAGACATGCTCCAGCCCCTTCATTATCTTTGGGTCCTTTTGCTGGACTCTCTCCAATATGTCCATGTTTCTGCTGTACACAGGAGTATAGAACTGGATGCAGTGCTCCAGATGTGGCCTCACCAGTACCAATACTTTGCCCAATGAAGCCTGGGATACCATTATTCCTCTTTACCAGAAGAGGATGTTGCTGGATCACGTTCAACTTGGTGTCCACCAGGACTACCAGGTCCCTTCCTGCCAAGCTGCTTTCCAGCCAATTAGCCCCCAGCATATGCTGGTGCCTGGAGTTGTTCTTCACATGGTGCCACTTCCCCTCAGTGAAATGCTTGGGTTTCCTGACATCCCATTTCACTTCCACATCCTCCCAGTCTGGTGTCATCCGCAAACTTGCCAAAGGCAAATTCTGTTTCATCATCCAGATGTTAATGAAGATGTTGAACATGCCATTCAGCCAATATTTGGTCTGCCTCCTCACTTCTCATCCAGCCCACACTTCATCAGCTTCTCTACGAGAATCTGACAGGAGACAGTGTCAAAATCTCAGCAAAGCCCTTCTGAAGATCAGGTACATAAATGGATGTGAAGTGGCAGACTTTCAAGGTGGCAGCTCTCAAGGAGCTGGGAGGAAAGATATTGTATAGGAGATATGAATATATACATTTGGTTTTAAATCATAGAATCATAGAATTGGCTGGGTTGGAAGGGACCTCAGAGATCATCAGGTCCAACCCTTAATCCACTTTTATAAGAATTTCACAACAGCAAAGAATGCAGGTAAGTATTTGAACAGCCCTGAACAATGTTAATGTTAGATCATGCTCCCTGTACTTTCATAACCTGAACTGTAACCATTCAGTGAGTTTTGCCAGGACACTCTGTTTCCCCAGTGTTTTTTTTTTAAGGTAAGTGTAAATTTCTGGATTTCTGTGCTTATTATCAAGTTTCTTACCTCTCTTTTGTCATCAACCATGTTCCATATAATTTGAAAATGCCTAAGATCATTATAACTTAAAAGCTGGTCTTCTTCGGTTGAATAAAACAATGAGAAATTTTCCACAATGATAGCTGAAAACCACAAAACCAAAAAATGCTATAATGAAAGCCTGTAGTTGCATTCTAATTGGCTAATCTGTATAAACAACAATGAATTTCAACAGACTATGAATTAAGTTATGCAAACTTCACACTAGTGCATGCCTTAGGTGCATGTTCAGATGAGGATTCTGAATAGGTAATATACTGTCACCTGACATCACTCTTCACTGGGTTTATTATTAAAAAGCTGTATCATAAATGCTGGTGAGATGCCTAATCTAGCATCTCAAGTCAATTAGGAGATTTACAACAATGTTGAAAAGATGTTAACTGAACAAAGGAAAAGCTCAGAAAATAATATTCCTTAGGGTAACTGTACTCCACAAATATAACACATCTCTTTCGTTCACAGACTTCCTGAGTTTTAGCATACAACATATCACAGAAGCATCAAAAACATCATATGAATACATGTTAACACTGAAGGTTGGAGGTAACCTCATACCTGAATAGTACTGAGGATTCAAATCTAACATACTATAAGCCAAGGTGGACATTATTATTATTAATGAATATTTTCACTTACCAACAAGCAAATTTAACATGATGTATGCAATTATGACATAAAATGAACAGAAATACATAAGAGCACCAGCATAATTTCCACAGTCTGTTTTCCAGTAGGTGCTGTTATCTGGTGTACAGAATGGAGGCTGAACCTTCAAAATGAAAGAAAACAAAGTCAGTCAGTCATAAAAAGAGATTTTTGATTTCTCTGCAATCAATATAATCCTTAAGACTACAATTTTTTTTAAAGTTTGACAAATGGGGAATGGTGCTGTGGGTGTTATTGTGGGCAATGTTTTATTGTTCCTTCAGCAGTCAGAAATCAGAAAACAGAGAGAGGTATGGCAAAGAGGCCTGGAGATGGATCTCACTAACACACACACACCACACTGTGTATTTTGTCACTGTAGAGAAACAACCTGGTTTTCTGAAATGTGGTCATTCTCAAGAGGCTTCCCTGTCCATTAATTTTAAAAAGGAGGAGAATAATATGATTGTCATTGCAACGGAAACCACAGCCAGAAATTTACTTAGATGAAATAAAACGATCCAAGGAAAAAGTCTGGGGCCTTTAAGACTAATATTCACATGAAATGAGCCAAAGTGCAGGCATAATAAGGTTAATCTGCCTCACCTTGCCACAGTCAAAGCAGACGAGTGGAAAAGAGCTACTGCACTTCTGATCTGGAAAACATCTTGTTGGTTTTGTTTTTAAATCATGTAATAGCCTAGCCCCATGAAATATTACAGTGTGTGTGATCTGATCTAAAATGTGTGCATTAAATTCTGAGGTTTAGCAAATATTGTAGCTTCTCTTGAACAGATGAAGACGATCACAGCATTCCTTGTACAAAGCTAAGATACTAGAAATACTCTGAAATGCAAGGGTGCCTTCTATTTATTGTCTATTTCATGTCTGGTAGTATTGTATTTACCATGCAGTCATGCATAATTTTGTTCCAGTCTTCTCCAGTAACAATTCTGAAGAGTACAGTAATAGCCTTGCCAGCTGATGAAAAATTTGCGTGTCTGTTTTAAGCAGAAAAGAGAGAGACATAATTTCTCATTGCAGAATTAAAACACTGGCATGAAAAAAATGCAAACTGTTTCCATCTTCTACCGTTTTACTACTTTAAACTGAAAATAGTTACAGCATTATTTGAATAAGTTCATTAAATGATTTATTCCATGACTTAGGTTATAATCATTTTAGCACAGGTCTGAGTATTTTGGCTCACTTATCAACAAGCAAAAGCAGACTGGGGGCCAAACCCTATCTCCTGTCTCCATTTTCTTCCTGAAGCCTAACGATGCCATTGATTTGGGAAATCTCCCATTAACAGTCAATAGACAGAAATGTCCCCTCTCTGTATCAGCCTGGTGTATGGATCCTGCCCCTGGGGGCTGCTGATAAGGTACACTGTGTTTCAGCAGCTTGTGGCTATAACAGTGCTGCTTTGAAGCATACTCCAGCTGGCATATTGAAGAATGTTCTGGGCTGGATTGGGTGTAATTTGGTTTAATGTGCAAAGACTGGAAATAGGGCTCAGTGCCTTTTATCAGACATTCTAGTCAGAGCTTCAACTTCAACCTCTCCAACTAGACCTGAGGCCTTCTCTGTTTTTTACCATGGATAGATTTCTCTGTAGCTGAATGTGATTTTGGGGGGGCTGTTTAAAGAACATCCTCATGAGGTAGTATATACTGTACCTGTTAATGTTCTCTCCATATTTCACTGTACCAAATAAAACGACTCCAGCAAAGGCATAACAAAGAAGCAGTAAGAACATTCCAACTATGATGAAGAAACTCTTGTACATACTGACAACCACAGTCAGGAGTAGCATTTTTAGTGTCACCTGGAAGGACAGAGCAAAAGTAATCCATGATGCCACCCAGGAAAGCCGAATTTAAAAGGAGAAGAGGGTCATTGCACTTGCCATTTTGACAACTAATTCCTTACATGTGTAAGTTAATGGATGAGACCAGTGAAATGATACATTATGAATCTGATTGGAACTGACCATTTATTTACATTGTCCTCTGAAATTTAGTGTGCTTTTTACTTGTGAAAGCAAGACGTTGCTCCTCAAAGACTGTATGTAGGAAAATAAAGCAAAAATACAGAATAAGCTTAATTATAATATTCTGGGATCGGTATACTCCAGAAGAATCAATATTAGCATTGCATGAACAGTAGTGCAGTACAACTATTGCCTTTGAGCTTATCTGAAAGCAATGCTAACTGTTATTTAGAAATCACAGATACTACAGCCTACCTAAAGAAATGGGTTGATCTATAGAGTAGGAAACTTCCTTAAGATGAGCACAGTTTGTCTTAACTAGTTAATTTCTCACACAAGGTGGCCAAGGAGCTTAAGAAGAGAACATAATTTTTGAAATTACATAGTCAGTAGGCCTAAATAATAGGTACTGCTTTTCCATTAATGAATATTGTATATTTTAATCTTGATAAAATTATTGCCTTTGATTGCCGAGCACTTTTACCCACTTTGGATGCTATGGAAAATTCTCTTTAATGGGACTGAGGGTAGCAGTTTTCTTTGGAATCATGCCAAGCTGATACCTCATGCTGAAATTCAGCCATCACATTGCATAATAACAGATAAATTAGTGAAACAGATGCAGCTCCTAACATGAAAGCACAAACAAGCAGGTTAAAACCTTGAAAAAAACATTTAGAATTAATCAGAAAGCTTTGAAGGCAATCACTTGGCCTGGCTGCATGGGAGAGGAAAGGATTTTTCATTGGATTTCCAAGGATCTACAGGTTCTGTGTAGTTTGAAGGAAAACTTTTTATCTTTACTGAACAAACCCTCTGACTTACTGTTCTTAATCCCAGCAACCCAGTATAGCAGTCTTTTTATCACATTTACTTTAACATGTCTGACTTCACAGAAAATGTTTAGATGGTTTAAGAAGTTCTACATCCAAGGAAAGCAGAGTGCCACCACATGTTAAGCAAATGTATTTTTTCTCTGCCTACGCTTATTCTGTCAGTCTACTCTCAACTACATCAGAGCAAATCCAAACACAACAGAAATGTAAACTTTTTCAGAAGAGTCTTACTTCATGGCCCTCTCACTGTTCCCAGAGGAATATCTTGGTCCAGCATTTCTTCAATTGAATATAAGTCCTTTACTGTGATATGACATACATTACAGAGATGCAAACACAGACCAGCACCCTGAAGGAAACAGTTCCTATAAGGGAGCACTATCACAGCAAGAGGAGTGGATCAACCACCACTTCACTCATCTTGCAGATAAAATAAACAAGTAGCATACACATCACACCACAATGAAATGTCAAAGACTGAAACTGGCACAACGACAGCCTTTTTAAAAAATTCTGTGGCATTGCAGTTGAACTTTTTTTTTTAATGCAAAAAATTTGCAGCTTTTCCAGTAACCATAACACAGTGCTGTTATATATACATAAAATACTGACATTTTAAAGACAACATGTAAAATTGGAGACTGCTGCTTGATTTATCTTTTTTGGGGGCATATAAAATGGAGCCTTGC
Organism: Phaethornis superciliosus; assembly: GCA_023637945.1. NCBI lineage: Eukaryota > Metazoa > Chordata > Aves > Apodiformes > Trochilidae > Phaethornis > Phaethornis superciliosus. The sequence continues at coordinate 144,467,741 of JAJQWJ010000001.1, read as the reverse complement.
AGAATTCACACTAAGGGTGCATAGCAACTAGTCCTTTAATCTACACGAGCACTGCAATGGCTGTAGTTCCTAGTGTATACTTACATGCTTCCCACAAATTGAGAAAAACCTGAAGACAATCACGCATGCTCCCATCATGTATGTGTATGCATTCTGGAAGAAAAACACAGCAGACTTAGTACTTTGTCCCCCAGGGATTTCATGGAAAGATCTTTCAATAATGTAGGGCAATTCCCCCATGAAATAAGAGATATCATAAAACACAAGCACCCAGATTTCAGTAACAGTAAGAAACTAACAGATGCTCTATCAATTCAAAACCATACTAATCCAACCTCCTCATATATCAAACTAAAAAACCTTCAACCACCTACTAGCTGGGCTGTAACAGCTGTAAGCTGCCCCAGTACTAATTTAGGCAGCTGCTGGCTTAAAGAAACTCCTTAGGTTTTCCAAGCTAGTCAGCAGCAATGAGCAGTGTATGTCAGAGCAAAATGACTAGCCACACAGACAGGTTTTTCTCTGAACAGAGCCTGGGGCTGACAAAAAAGAAGCCCCCAGCCATTTTAGGGTGGGGAGTTCCACAATTTGTGATTGGTGAAAAACACTGACTATCCCCTCTCCCTCCCTCCTAAGTGACAGAACCAGAGGTGCAGCCAACTTTTAAAAAGTCAGCTGAGATGGAGGGAGAGTTGTTTTCTCTCCTCCATGCCTTCTTGGATTAAAATTAGCCTCTTACTCAAAACCAGTGGTCCAGAATCACTGCTGGATTTGGGAAAAATTGTACCTTTCAGTGATTTTGAACCTATGCCTTCTTCTAGTCCTCTCTTCCTATCTGGATTTAGTGCATTGCCTCTTTCTTCCTTGCTGCTCATGAGAATGCTGTTGGCAAGAGCTCTCAGTGCCTTCTTATTCCTTCCTCTCCTCACTCACATCTTTTCCAAAGACTTCAGTTTTTCACCACAGTACTAGCAGACAGCTTTTGTAAATCATCATTGCCCAAGATAAGGATTCCTTCTAGCATCAAGTTAAATTCATTTCAGCTGTATTTCAGCCTTATTCAACTCCCAAAGGTTTATCTGGATGTATAGCAGTCCTCCTACTGCTGGCAGATAAAATCAAGCTTAATAATTGAAATTATGTTACATAAATCTTACCAGTAAGGCGAAATGAAGTATCACCCATATAACTCCAAGAGATGTCACTAAGAGATCGTACCGATTTCTTCTGCTCTGCCAGAAACCAGAAGGTGACATAGCAATGATCTTCATTGTGACCTATGGAAAAACCCCCCAATTTCTTTCATTTGTATTGGGTAAATGGTTATTGCTTACTGTAAGAACCTCTAAAATGTTTGACTGAATTAATCTTATGAATGTTTTCAAACAACTAAGGGCAGATTTCATGTCAGCTAACTGTTCCCACGTGGACAAGTCAGGTTGCTAGACTAAGTGGATCACATAAGCTTCCCTTAGGTGGAGAAAAACTGGTACTTATGAAAGAGCACAGATAACTGAGACAAGGAGATGAACAGTATTCTGGAAGTGTCTCTCTCCACCAAGTATTGAATGGTAGCAGCTGACCTCCTCAGACTGAACGATTAATGTACAGATTGCTCACATTCATTGAGGTGAATGTAAGCTTAAGACTTCTAACAGTTAACCAAGCTAGAAAATTATTCTATCAATAATATTTAGCTAAAAAAACTAGTAGTATCCTCTCTACCCATAGCTGTCCATAAGCAGTCTAAAAATCAGATAAATACATTTGAATTAAAAAATATAACTGTGTTATATTCTTGTGTTATATATATGTTTCCTTATTTCAAATTAATAAAAGGCACTCCTATATTGCAAATATTTCTTGCTTTAAGGAATAATATGTACTCCGCACCATCTGTACTCAGCAGTGTGTAAGAGATGAAAGCTAGAAGCAGTAAAGGCAGCACATTTTACAATGTTTCTGGTAAAAAACAGCAGCCAAAGTGCCTGACATTTCCAGTGCGAGTAACAGAAGTGCAGGCAGGAAGTTTAAGAATAGATACTGCTGAGAAATAGTCACAACAGCTCACAGACATTGAGGTAAGGTGAGGCATTTATAGGGAACACTGAAGAGTTTCTCAAACACAATTTGGATTAAACCTCAAAGCAAGTCAAGTGTTACTACATTAAGGCGATAAATGTCAGGCATTCATTATATGATTTTTCCACTCCACCTTGCAATGCTGCCAATTAGTAGTGTTCTTTACATTTCTGAAACCTAAATTGTATATTAAGGGATATTGTTTTGAGATACAAGTCTGATTTTCCAGTTAATTTTTTGCTCTGTGTTTTCTGAAGCCTGACTATAAAATGAAGAATATGGTCTCTGAATCTCTAATTCTCATTTTAGGCACCTGAAGGTATCTTGCCTCAACTTTATCCAGCCAGCTGAGATGCCCTATAATACTGGAGATAGATGCATGGGGCTGGCAGGGATGACACAAGACCTGCAAACATCCCTGTCCTTCTGTAGCAGACAGTGGAAGTAAAGGGAGATCAGCTAGGGTATCCACAGAATCACAGAATCATAGAATTGGCTGGGTTGGAAGGGACCTCAGAGATCATCAAGTCCAACCCTTGATCCACTACTGCTGCGGTTACCAGACCATGGCACTGAGTGCCACATCCAGTCTCTTTTTAAATATCTCCAGGGACGGAGAATCCACTACTTCCCTGGGCAGCCCATTCCAATGTCTGATCACCCTCTCCATAAAGAAATTCTTTCTAATGTCCAACCTAAACCTCCCTTGGCACAACTTAAGACCATGCCCTCTTGTCTTGTTGAAAGTTGCCTGGGAGAAGAGCCCAACCCCCCCCCTGGCTCCAGCCTCCTTTCAGGGAGTTGTAGAGAGCGATGAGGTCTCCCCTGAGCCTCCTCTTCTCCAGGCTGAACACCCCCAGCTCCCTCAGCCTCTCCTCACAGGACTTGTGCTGGAGTCCCTTCACCAGCCTGGTTGCCCTCCTTTGGACCTGCTCCAGGACCTCAATCTCCTTCCTGAACTGAGGGGCCCAGAACTGGACACAGGACTCGAGCTGTGGCCTCACCAGGGCTGAGTACAGGGGCAGAATCCCTTCCCTGGACCTGCTGGCCACGCTGTTCCTGATCCAGGCCAGGATGCCATTGGCCTTCTTGGCCACCTGGGCACACTGCTGGCTCCTGTTCAGCTTCCTGTCAATCCAGACTCCCAGGTCCCTCTCTGCCTGGCTGCTCTCAGCCACTCTGTGCCCAGCCTGGAGCTCCCCATGGGGTTGTTGTGGCCAAAGTGCAGGACCTGGCACTTGGCCGTGTTGAACCTCATCCCAAAAAGCTTTTGAAGCCTTCAGTTATTTAAGCAAATGAATCTCACCCTACACCTGCCTTGACCACAGTGACAGCTTAAGCACCGACCTCACGTGTAGAATTTTAGCACCTAAGTTCAAAGGCCTATAATCTTGAGCAAAACACAGCACTGTGCAAATAAAAAAAACACATCTCACTTTATTCTGTGGTCCCTAGTAGGACCACTGTGGCAACAGAAGTGGGACCTCCAAATTCTTCCTGTTCTCCTATACCACATATAATGACGTGAGAAGTAGAGGTTTAAGACTGAAACAGGAGGCCTTAAACTAGACACAGAGCCATGAGCTATGCAGAAAGCTTTGACTTTCCTCATGGACTGTATCTGCTGCTGGCAGCAGACCGTGTACATAGCAGACTCTGCAGACAGAGCATGCTGCAGTAGGGAAGATCCTCTGCAGGAAGCTTCTTCCTTTGTCCATAAATCATGTGCACTCACAGTGTGATAGCTTCCCTGTTGAGACAGTCAACAATTTTTTTCTTGGCTCTGACCAAGTTCCTTTGAAATTCTAGAAGTGTATTTGTTTCCCCTGGTAGTATAAGAGAAAAAAGTATTTCTAAAGACACAGATACTAGGTAAATTAAAACCTGTCCGTCTGTGATACAAATCAAACTTTTCTGTGTTTGCTGAGTCTCTCAAGAGATACTGATTTCTCCTGGGTAGGGAAAAAAAGAAGCAACAACATGGACACACTCTAGCTACAGCTGCTACAAGGTATTCACTTCATTGTTTATTCATCACCGCTGGCAAACCTATCACTGGAACATCGGAACTGTCATATTGGATTAGAGCAGTGGGAAATGTAGCCTACTCCTATCCTGTTTCTGATAGTGGTCAGTGTCAGCTATTCAGAGGGGACTGAAAAGACTCAACCACAAACTTATAAAAGAATTATTTACTAAGATAACCACAGAGCAAGCATCTTCTTTAACCTCATAAATGCGTGTTCTGTTACAATATGCATTTCCTTATCCATAAAAAGTCTTTAAAAAAATGTGTTTGTCCTTAGATTTCAGTCTTAGGAAAACAGGCTAATAACACTCTGCATGGTTGATTGTGGTTACAATTTTTGCAGAGATAAAGGACCACTACCACAGAAGATCTAGATCTGTACAACAAAAGATAGGTAATAATGGAATTTGACATAGCTAAAACGATGTATGATAATGAAAAAACAAAACAAAACAAAACTAAGAGAGGAATGATGACTTTACAGCTACAGAATGGTGGGGATTAATGCACCCTGTACTATAGAATTTGGGAAAATAGAAACAGATTGAGTAGAACTCCTGTGATACAACACAGACCTAGTATTGTACAGAGAAGATTTAACCCAATATGTTCTGCAACAAAAGTGTTCATTAAAACAAAAGCTGAAATGCTCAGAGTTGAATAAATATAAAAGGACGTAGGTGGTAAAGTATGACTATGACAAACTGAAAGGTTGTTCCTATGGTACATGTTCAAAGATAAGCAATATTCTGAGCCCCAGATGCACACGTTCAGAGAAAAATCACACCGTGAATCACAGAATTATCAGATTTGGAAGTGTCTTCTAGAGATTCTCTAGTCCAACTGTCCCACTAAACAAAGAATGAGAATGAGACAACATCCCTAAAGCCAAAATTAGATATATACATACTAGTCTGTCCTGGTTTAGGCCAGGATATAATTAATTTACTGTCTTGTACTTTTGCTTTCAGCTAAGTCTCTTGTAAGTAGCTGTACTTGCTGAAATTAACAGCAAGTTTCTCAGTCAGTATCTGCTTCTAGGACTGATAATGATCAGTGTTTATAGCTACAACTAGAGAATGGTGTGCAGAACCAAGGACACTGCTCAGTTCTCAGAGGAATATCTTATGCTCTGGAAGGAGAAGAGAAGTAAAGGGGTCACACCTGCAGACTCTCTCTTAGGGAGGACTGGACAAGACAGGTGAGAAAATTGACCAAATGAAATATTCCATTCCCATATGTGTCATACTTAGTATAAATTGGAGGGATCATGAGGGTCAACCCCCTTTGCCTTCGCCTCCTTCTTTGCCCTTTTTTCTGGTCCTTCTCCTCCTGTTCCTGTTCATTTCAGCATCCTGGGAGGATTCCATCCGTTCCTCTGCCTGTGGTCCTGATCCCTGCCAGCCTGAATCTGTGTGTTCCTGCCCCCAGCTCCCGACTGCTGCTGACCCCAGGATTCCAGCCTGGACTTTCCCAGGGCTGCCCTGCAGCCTTGGTAGGGACATGAGATTACTGGGGAGAAGGGGGGAGGAACGTGGTATCATTTTTCTGTATATTTGTATATATTTAATCACTTTTCCTTTTCATCATTACTGTTTCATTAAAGCTGTGTAGTTTAGTTTCCAACCCATAAATTCCTCTCCCTTATTCTCTCTTCTTTCTTTATGAGGGAGGGGAGGGGGATTAATAGACAGCATCTGTCATTTGTTTAATTGCAGGTCCACATTAAATTGTGACATAGACTTGATCTCAAGAAGTCATAAAATATATTACTTTACCTCCAGAACAAAAATGAAGGTGAAAACAACAGACATTGTTGCTAAAGGCACAGTCACTGGATCTGCAGCATCCCACTGAAATGCAAACAAAATCTGTTTATAGAAAAGTAGCTGTTAAAGAGAACTAAATGTCTATTTTCTGACTTAACTTTCCTTGCAGGTTTTGTTAATAAATAGGTTTCAATTTAAAATACATTCAGACAGGAATGCCATCTTGGTATAGTCTTCTCTCACAGATTTACAGCTTAGCTGGAAATTAAAAATAATGAACCAGACTCCAAAATAGCAGAAATTGACTCAGGTCCACAAGTTACAATTAATCTACAGTGATGTGTGCCAACTGAGATTGCTGTGTCTAGAAATCATGTTTCTCTACATTCAACCCAGTAATGACTCAACTGATTGTTAATTGGTGTTAGGAAATGTGCAACACATGCTGAACTACTGTAACAAAATGCTTAAAGTAAACACAATTACCTTAACTGATAACAACACAGACTGAGCCAGAACAAGTACAGCAATAGTTCTCTTAAAAAATGGATGTTGGGTTATATCATACATCTTCGCTCTAAAGCCATCATTATCTGGAAAAGAGAGTTTGAGAAGGAGAGTTAAAATACATTGTGGTATGTTTTCCCTGTTTCTTGACATATTTTCTATCTTCATTAATGGCAAAATAATCTTTTACCAGTTTCAGAATACATTTCTCATTTTCTGGCACAATTTTCCATATCAAATAGGGCTGAACACATAATTTCTGAACATCTGTGTTGCATGGAGACTTTGGTACTCATAGGGCAAGTGTATCATTCAACTGCTGTCAGGTTAATACATTTCATTCATATCATTAACAGCCAACTGCAAATATTTTTCACCTAAAATTTCATTTTTCCATTAAGGCTTATCCTAAAACCATTGAAGCACAACCTTTTTTTGGGTTGATTTTAATAGCCTTTTGCAGAGATCTGTAGTTGGAGCCTGTTTCCACATTAACTTATGCACAACCTCCTAGTGGTCTCACGATTACAATTTTAATTTGAATCACAGACTCCTGGGGAATTATGAATACTAGAGCTCAACATGAATAAAATAAAAATATCTTTGATACCAGGACGAGGTGGGAGATGAAGAGGTTGTGCTATCTTCAGTCTGCTTTTCAGATCTTCCCATCGTCTCTGATCTACCGTCAGTAAAGCTGTCCCCTTAGTAAACAAAGAGAGTCATATAAAGCTTCTGTCATACATAAGGCAGAACATTTAATGCTCTAAACATGAAAACAACATCCTATTTGGTGCCTGGAATAAACTTACATAGGCAACTCTCCTTAAATAACATGCTGTTTGGGGAAAGAGTCGAAAGTATCAGCTGGTACTGAAGAGGATTTCTGGATGCATTAGCTGTGAGTTACTGGGACTCAGCTCAGCAGGCACAGTTGTTGCTCTTTGTAGCAGCAGCCCAGTGAAACACTGCAGGAAGTCTTCCATTTGACTGAACATCATTTGCCAGGAAGCATAGTTTTAAAGAGTGGTCGATTTTGTCCGGACTTTGCTGGAGAAAATCCTGTGGCTCATCAGTGCCGCTACAGTTTCTTGGGGAACGAAGCCCCCAAGGAAACTGCTGCCATTTGCCACAGCTCTTCTGCGTGGGGTGTATTTGAAATAAAATAATAGTGTGATAGAAATCCAGAGGTACTCCCCACAAAGGAAGCACAAGGAGAGGTGGAGATACACCTTTAGGGCAGGTGGTGATAGATGGTAATGTGCGTGTTTTCATGACATAGGAAGAAACAAGCAAACCCCAAACAGAATTCAACCTTATTTAAAATGACCTTCAAAACAAAATGAGGTCCTTGTCACTTCAGAGAACTGTAAAATCTCACGGAAAGAGTCTGGAGTTACAAAAACAAGCGAGACCTTTTCAAGGTAAATGTCAGAAGCCTGTCTCCCAGACACTTGGCTGCTCCCACAGTCAGCACAGAGCCACGCTGATCTTTGGGGCTCACTTCAGCATAGGCTTGTGTAGGTGCTGGAACTGTGGCTGGCTGTGTGACTGATAAGGTCAGGAGAGCTCCCTCTCAGTGGACATAATCTCTTTATGAAGCTGCATCCTCAAACAGCATCCTGGGAGGAGGTGGCTCCCAATAGGATGCAGACACAGTGACAGATATAAGGATGGCTATTACCATCTAGGGGATTGACAGCACTTTGTTAGATTGGACCTATTGTCACAAAAGCATAGTAAAAGTCATACTACTAAGGGGAAAAGATCCATCTCCTCTGGTACCTTTTCTTCTATGACAATGGCCAGAAGCAGATGCCTGTAGGTGTAGCAAGGCAGCCCTGAGAGACAAGTGACTCCTGCTGATTCTCCATTGCCCACAGAGCTTGCTCAGAAGTCATGACAGATATTCAAGACCCCCATGTGAAACTAAAGGGGAAATGCACCGCTTCCTCACTCCTCAGCACCAAAATCACCACACCTCAATAGGTGAGCAAACCTTATTGATCAACCAGGATCAAAAGCTATTTAAAATTGGACTCGGCAGTGTGACAGTTCTCACCTAAATTTCTGCCTGTGAACAGGTTTTTGAGAATATTGATCTGTGTAGAAAGGATAAAGGGCAATGAAGAAACAATTTATGTGATAAAAATGCTCAGCTAACATCTAATAGTGTTTTATGAACTATGATGTACATGACAGAAACAAAAATACACAATGGCTATAGAAGATAAACATCCAAATAAATATAGCATTTCCAATAATTTAATGGCATGTAGTTTAAACAAAATGACTTATTTTTGTCAAGAGTTGCATTTTTTACTCATCAGTGGAATGCTGAAACATTTGAAAGACAAGCAACATTACAGAACTGAACAGGAAAGGGAAAAAGCAACTTTGAAAATCCAGTGGGATTCTCATACTGGAGAAATTTCAGCTTTCTTAATTCACTAGTAAAAATTTCGTGAATAATGGAATAGCACATTGCTCCTTGTTCTTTAGAAGAGTTGTGCTTTAACAAGAATGACTGCACTTCATCTCACTAAAATTACACTGGAATCATGAAAGCATAAAAATACCTTCTCCACAGTGGGAGCCTTAATGATTTTATTTGGCTGGCATCCTCTCTGACGTCATTTCATGATGCCTTGATTGCCAACACTGGACACACAGTAGTGTGCTGCTCAGCTCCCTTCCAGAAGGAGTGAAAGAAGGAGTTTTTCTTGGAAGGGCAAACTCAGCAGTTATATTTGCTACTGAGTTCAGGTCAGAGCCATAGTGGGGCCATGGCCAGCACCCAGTTTGTCTCCAACACGAGCACACCTGACTGTCTTGCAGCTCCAAGCCCCACAGCACACAACCATTCTTTCCTTCCCATGCCAGAAGTGACAAAAACATCAGTCTAGCTAGCTGCAACACCGGTATCTCATTATTTTGAGATTATTTTATTTTCTCTGAACTGAAAGGTGATAAAAATTAATAATTATGTCTTGGTGCCACAGGGGAACCAAAAGAGGCTCAGAAAAATTGTCAGCTTAAGGGATATGTGTATGCAGCAGAGGATGTTATCTTTAAGCAATGTAAACATGAGCTGTTCTGTAACGATTCACATATGGACAGGTTTTTCTTTTCAGAAGATAATCCACAAAACCCATGTCAATTTTTTCCTAGAACTCTAGCTACTTTTATCTTTCAGTGTCAGAAAGGTAATTTTACACTTTTTACTCCACTGTTTGCCAGCAAAAAGCCATGCACCTTCATTTTAGATCTGAAATATTGCAATTGCAGGACTCTAATGAGACCCATTAGTTGTAACACATCCAAGCATGTCTTTTTACCTGACACTGCATGTATGCCTACATCAAACTAAAAAGCAAACTATGAAACAACTGTAAATACATTGTGCTTTGGTAAATGCTGCATTGTAAATAAATTCAAACCTCTTTGAAGGAGAGTGTGATGGATTGCTGTCAACCTAGCCTTGAGTTTCGCAGCACATATGGATCAGGTGTGTCTGAAGCTACACTTGCAGGCGTGCAGAAGGTAAGACTGCTAAGCCAGTTTTGAAGGCAGCCTTAATAGGTACTGTACAGTGTAATATTAATTTCAGGTGTCTTACAGAGCCAGTGCTACACACATAGAGGACCTCACTCAGTACCTTGTTCTCATTGAAATTAGCGATGACAACTCCGACGAAAAGGGTCAATCCAATCATGCAGCCCAGGAAGACGAAAACATGAATGTAGATTCCATGGATCTGAACAGACAAAAAGATGATAAATCATTAAGACAAATAAAAGTAAGTGTAATAGATTCAAAGACTCCCATGTGTTTCCTTACCGGCCCAACGCGATGAATAATAACATCTCTGACTTCCACCCAGCCTTTTAATGAAAGAACTTCAAACAGTGCCAGCATGGCATTCCCCACATTATCAAAGTTAAAATTCCGAGGATTTGCCCTGAAATGCAGTAAACAAACAGGTGTAACTTCAGCAACAGGGATGTTCTTTCTATTTGATACCTTGGTTCTCCATAGCCTAATTAACATTTAAAAACATTGTCAAATTGGTAAGAAATCTATCATTCGAAGTTCTATCTCAAGAATAGCAAAACAATAGTAAAAGCAATAGATATGTACAGCATAATTTTTATTGACCCCTGTATATATTTTATTTTGATGCTCAGACTGATTCACAGTAACAATGCTTACAACATGCTGCTGTATTTTATTGTATCTTTGTCATTGAAATTAGCAAAATACAGCACTCATGAAAAAATAGATCTGATGGCATTGGCCAGATTCTCAAATAAATTTACCTCAGGGAGATCAGTCTCAAACCTATATTCAGACTTCAAAGTCAGCAAGATCATTTAGAAAATGTTCCTTACTTCATTATCATTGGAATCTGATGATTTAAAGCAAAACTAACCAAAAGGACATCTCACTTCTTGGCCTTCCTGTATCATATGCATGAAAATTTTGTATCAGATGAGATTTAAGAGGATGTTTAAACCTGAACATTAAAAGTTCCCTTTTTGGGCTATGTTTGCATATTGCTCTGCCCTTGCAACCTGAGACAGATGATCCAAGAAGCCCAATTAATGCTCAAGCATTTCTAAAATGTTGTATTCCAGAATAACTGTTAGGCGATTGGTGCTTCTACAAATCCAACCATTCAGTGAAAAAGACATCTCTCACATGACAATATTCCTTTTAAACATGGTCTTTGTATTGACTTCTGGCTCTTGAAATTCTGGTCTGACACAGCTAACAAGTGGTATAAATGTCCTTGTGGTAAAACATTTTTCTGCAATAACAAAACATTCCCTAAAGTTTACAGTTATGCTGATATGGACAGTTTTTGCTTATTTTTGGATCAAGAAGAAGGCTGAATTTGCTTTCTCGAGGAAGAATTTGTAGGAAGCACCGTAGAAAAGATTTCTGCAGATGTCAGAGTTTCACTCAGTGTTCAAATCACAGAGTACTATTTCATTAGTGTAAAATGGCTCTGACTCTATCACTGCTGGTACACTCTTTATCCGTGCACATAGTCAATCAAAATAATTGTGGCTGCACAGCTGATTTTGAAAAATGACAAACAACTTAAAAATGTAAAAACATAAAGAGGGTTTTTTTGCCCACTCAGGTGCTGGGAAATATTAAACAGAGTTTATCAGAATGCTAATCATAAACATAATGACAGCTCTTAAATAAATTTTACTGCACTACTGCAGTGACATATCACAATCAGTGCAGGCATTAGAAACAAAAAGAGTATGATAGCTGGCCTGGTTGATGGCAATACATGAGAAAAGCTGGTTTTAGGTAGGACTTGCTCATTGTTTTTTTGTGTGTCTTTTCCTAATTACTCTTAGGACCCATTGTTGATGCCTAGCTCTCAAGATGTCTTCATAATAACACAAAAGAACAATTAAGAGATAGTCTTGATACAAGTCAATAACACCTGATGTAATAATAATAATATTTAGTTTCCATCTAGGTACACTATCTACAGGGAATTTTTTCCTTTCTGTTTTATGAATAGAACAGCATGTTAGGTCTGGAAACATTTCATGTATCAATATTTTGACAAAATATTATTATTATTCACCTTAATATTATTTGACTTACAATAAAACCCCTCCAATTTAATACCATGAGGTTTGAGCTATTTTCTGTGTCAACATACAAGTTTTTGAAGAATGATAGGCTAATGTGTAGCAACTCACCAGACTCGTGGCACCCAGAATCCAGGCTTTTTCTCTCCAGGTCTTAACTTTAAATTTAGATTTTTTGAAACACTTACATTTATTCTGAAGATACCATGGCAATCTTCCTACAGTGAAATAAACCATAGCCTGAGATTAAACAATGGCCTGTGACAGATGCCAAAAATGCAGTATAAACAGCACACTTGCCATGATGGGGAAGCAACCTAAATAGAAATGAAGGGTTATTTGCAGGTCTGCAGTGAAGAGTCATGGACCTTTTTCTGGAGGAAAAATGTATCTCAGCAAGGATTCAAAAATCCCTTCTCTTTCCAGGACAGAGAGTGGTTTTCATTTTGCAAGACTGTCAAGCCTTCCACCTCTTTCCATTGCTCTCTTTAGGTGATTATATTTTTCCAAATGGAATACAAAAAGCAGCTATCTTTCTTCATGTAACCTACGAAGCATTTCCAGTACTTTTGACCTGTAGCAGTATAATATATTTTTCAGTTGTTGACCTAAGAATGCAAAGGTGTCATATTCCATAGTTAATTCCATGTGACACAGTCCTTTGCAGACAATAGGGCATGAACTGGACAGCTTTTGCAAAGTGTCCCAAATATTTGGACTTGGTTTACTTTTTTACGTGAAAATCCAGCCTTACCCTCATTGAGTCCTTTATTGCTGTTTCCTCCATCATCCTGTTTCTGAACAAGAAAGCACCTAAGATCTCCAGGTCTGGTAAAATAGCTCTGACTAACCCACTGACATTCCCCTATAGCTCTGATTGCCCCACTGGCATTCCCCAGTAGGCAGCAATGGCACAGCATTCTATTATTTTAAAGCAGGAAAGCAGTTCTTACCCTAGAGATGATGTGTGGATCATTGCATTTAGCCAGTTTTCCAGCAAATAGCTGCACTCCAAAGCTTGCAAAAACAAGCATTAATGTCAGCAAAAGAATAGATACCTGCAAAGATAAAGCAAGACTTGTCAAACACTATTCTTGCAGACTTAGGAAACGGTGTCAGATCCTGAAAAAGTGGGCTAGATCCTTATAGGAGCTGCAAGGAGGTTAGTTTTGTTGCATACAGCTGGAGACAAGGCTTTCAGGACCTATATTTTACTTTAGGTTCTTATCCAGCAACCAGGTGCTGTGTTATTATTAATATTATTAACATCATTATTAATATTATTAATATTAATTTTGTTAATGTTATTAATATTGTTAACATAGTATCTAAGAATTGTAGATAAGGATCAAAGCTTTCTTTCTCTCAGTACACAATTTGCTAAATTCTGCATGCAGAAGAATTGCCAATCACCTTAATTAGAACTCTTGAAGTACTTAAAAATGTGCTACTTCATGTTTTCCTGAATCAGGCTTTACTAAATAATCTGAGTAAGCCATTGTTATATATTCAATACTAGGATAGCTACTATAAAGATATGCATGGGTAACTTATGATGTAAATATATTTAACAGGATACAGTATGTATGAAATGCTAAACAGCTTTATAGTTTTTGTCCTTTTTCCACTACTGTCTGCAAATATTTTGTAGCTAAGCTTTTCAAACTAACCTGACCTTATACAATATTCTGTTCAATATTCTGTCTGTTGGTTAGGTGACAAATATCACTTAGAGAAAATTTGGTCTCAAGACAATAGAATAGGTTCTGATCAAGAAATCACAGACATTATTATTATTATTATTGTTATTGTTGTTGCTGTTTTTATTAATAATAATAATTTGTTACATAATCATGACCATAATAATAACAATGACATAACAATGAGATTGTTTGTGATTAATAACTGCATTGTCTTCGGTTGCTTCTGAAAAAATCTTGGAGGCAGAGACCTTCAGACTGGAAATCAGGTTGGTTTTTGAAGAGCTGCCATCCCCTACTTCTCTTTTTCCTTACCCATCTAGAACTGTGAATAAGGGGTAGACTTTATTTCAGTAGTTCTCCTGTGTAATTATGGCCAAGTATATAATGGACAAATAATATCATTTATAAAAGAATTATAACAGTCACTTTATTCAGAATAAATAGAAATGATTTACTTATATACCTATTTTTTACCCATTCTGTTGACACCTGAATAGGTAGATACAATGAAAAGTAGAGAGCAGTGGAGAAAAAAATCACGAAACACTGTAGCAAAATGGTAACTTATTCCTCCTCCATATCTTTTTAAAAAGAAGAACAAAATATCTGGCACTTACCAAAAAGATTTCCTTAAAACCACTAAACAGCTCCCGCACCACTTTCCTCATCTGAGGAACCAATTTGAAAATTCGAAGAGGTCGGAGGCAGCGGAGCACCATTAACAGCTGAGCTCCAGATTTGGCAGGGACATTCTGAGGCATCCAGCACAGGAATATCAAACTCACCTTCAGGAGACAGGGAAGGAAAAGGCAAAGAAGGATTAGACTTAAAATGTATTACTTGACATAGACAAAGAGCAGATGATCAATAAACATTTCCTTAAAATTAAAGGTAAGATTATGGCAAACAATGCCTAATTTAGAGAAGAAGACTTGGATATCCTGTGCCCTGGCTGATTATCCTATCCTATCTAGTGGGCACCAGCTTCAGCCTCTACCTTCCCCTCTGACTCAAAATCCACTTTATTCTTTTCTGGAGATGGAACTGTTCCAAAAGAAGAAGTCCAATTGGCTGATTCAGAGCAGAGGCATGAAATATATTCTTGAAGCAGGAAGAGCCATGTCTCTCCTCCCTTCTCATTTCAAACAGCTTCTGTCCTGTAACTGAGATATCCTCAAGTGCAAAGTCCTGTTGTCATTTTTTCCTACCACTTCCTACCAAGTTTTGTTGTCATTTTTTCCTACCATTTTGTTACAGGCACCGTAGTTTTGTCACTGTGTGGTTTTATCACACAGTGCATATATCACACAGTGAATATTATGCATTCAAAAGTGTTTTCAAACAGCATGGTTGTGTCTTGCAGCTTGTACAATCTCTGACAGATGATTATTGATTATTATGTGTATTAATCACTTCTCATTTTAAAAAAAAATACAAAACCATTGTTGTTATAAGGGGACAGATGTGAGAGTGTTGCAAAGAGCTAAGTGCACAAAAAATGGAGTATCAGGTTAATACCATCAATATGAATTAAACATAATACAATTTGTTAAAAAACACAGTGGTAAAAGACAGCCGCCAGCAAAACCAAAAAGATTTGCCAGTGCTTCTGACTTCCCTTCATTTTCTTTTAAGACCATCATGGGCACTTCTGGAAAATCTAAGCCACACAACCTTATTTTTCCTTCAGACAAGACGAGGGATTCAGAGAGATTTCAAGGACTTTATGCACAAACAGATTATGCATACTACAGTGGAGTTTTTTATAATTATGCATATTTTTTATTTATGCTAACAATGGAATCTTTGATACAAATTGATCATGACAAATTTTATGTGGCACATCTGTTGGTAGAGTAATCTCTGAAAGATTTAATCAAAGTCCATCAAAGCCATTTTCTAAGTAATTTTTTCCGTTAGAAAATATTTCATACTGTATTACATTGAGCACTGCATTTGACACATTTTGTTGTGTTTATTGCCATCCATGAAGAAGAAACAGCCCCTCCTCTCGTATTTTAATGGAATGAAAAAAAGTTTGAGGAGGCAAAGAAAATAGTAGAATACTTTTTTCTAGGGAACCAGTACTGATAGATATGGAAGACAGAAAGATTCTGCTTTGTTTTCTCTTTGCTACAGCAAGATATAGTAACAAGGATACACCCTTCAGTCAAATACCAGAGGGTTTAGAAACACTTTCTATAAAGCAGGAAAACTGTCAAGAGGGTAAGAAGCAATGAATGGCTAAGAAATAGATAAAATAAAGATTCTCCTGAATAAAAGTGCTGAAGCAAGGTCAGAGATCTTAATTTTACTTTGGAATAAAATCAGGCCTGTAATTAAAACACATCAACAAACTAACCTACATTAAATTGCCAGATGCACATCCCATGTCAGTGTATTCTTAGATGTCTGAACAAACATTTGAACAAATAACTGAGAGGATTGAACAACAAATTGTTCTGTACACAAATGACACTGCTTCATTTACATCAGGGTACATAGCCAAAATTTTTAACATAACAAGCATTTATATATCCAAAGAGATCAAAATTAAGAATGCTACAGAAACCTCCCATAAATATGAAAAACTTACAAGATATATAAATATGTCCATAACTCCTCCAAAGTCCCTAATGACAGCTGTTGGTGTAAAAAACAAGCCATCTGCCATAATCTTCAGATTAAGCTCGATGCTCATGAATATTACAAAAACATATTCAGCAATCTGAAAATCAAAGCAGAGAACAGTCAGAATTTAGGAGCAGGCCCTGGAGAAAATCAAGGTGCTGCATTTTATTAAATGCAAAATGATTCAGTGACAGTACCTGGAGTGTTGGAGCATGCATAACTCTTCTAAAGGGGGATTCGAACATCATGGAAATGCAGGAGCATATGGTAACAATGATCATGACCCAGTCCAGGTAAGTAACCAAACCCAGCAAGTCACTGTGAACAATACATAAGGATAACCATTACAGAAAGGACACAAGTGCTGTCACTTGTATTATGTCTAGACCACAGTTAAGTGCTTTCCTATGAAAAATAAATTAAGCTGAGGAGTGCCAAAAATTTCAGTATTCAGAAACGTGTAGGAAAACTAGGAAAGTTACATGCAAGTGAAGAAGACAAGTCTGATTAAAAAAAAATAAATAAATCCTCTACCTATGCATTTTCCTCCCCAAACAACTCCATGGAAAGAAATACCTTTTTGGGGAAAAAAAAGGAAATACAAATATGCATGCACACATACACACATGCATGCCTGTGCTCACACTTATACTGCAGGCTTTTGTCACCAAGCAAAGTTACTTTTGCAGTGCTTACTAAAGCTGATGGTATTTGGTATTTTTCACAGCTCCAGTAACAGGATCTGTTTTAGAACTATAAAAAGAAGAAAAGATACGATCACTTATTTTAGTTATCATTATAATTATGCCATACATCCAAAGTAATTTTTATCTGAAAGATTACACTTTATCTTGGCTTAATTTTAAATGTCTGTATAACTTCCATTTACTTTTATTCATATTATCAAAACAGTTACTATCACTTTAATTCATGGCCTATCTGTAGTTTCTCTAACAATTCTTTAAACTATCAGAGTTTTCGGTCTTGCATTTGTAAGCAAGGACTTAATTTTGTATTTTGACTGGAGACAGGGAAGGAGATAACGTGCTACTGAATTCTGTGTTCTGAAGTGCTTCCTCAGGAGTTCTTCCCTTTTACTTGAAAACCTCTTGAACTATATCCTCAGTTGACATATAGAAAGAAAATCCTTCCAGAAGCCCTACTTGTTTTATTATCTCTCAATAATTTTCTGATCAATATTTCTAGATTCTCCATCTTTGAATTTTCCTATGAAATTGCTGTGACTCACCTACCATATCCAAATAGCCATTAGGTAGCCAGAGAGAGTGAGAACCACTCTGTAAGTAATAAGGATGTATCTAGGTGACTTGAGCAAAGTCCTTGCCCCAGCAATTATTCAGCTTTGTTATTCAAAGCAGAATGGCTTCAGCAGGACAAGATACAAAAATACTATCCAAGAAGTCTCCCCTGCCCCAGTGGTTAGGGGTACTTCTTATTTATCTTCCAAATCCTTGTAACAAACCATGTCAAGACTGGGGATTCCATACCCCATGTCAGAGCTCAAGTCATTGGGATCTGAAATTGCCATCACTTCCTCTCTAACTTTAAAGTGAAAAAATGTTTGACCTGACTTCAGGAATTCCCACCAGAAGAGATTTTACAGGTATGAATTACAAGAATGTAAGATGTATACAAGGAGAACAAGAGGCATCTTCCACAGGCTAAGGTCACCCACTTCTATTAGCCAGTATACAGAATATACTGTTTTTTTAAACCCCTGACTTTGTGTCTTGTTAAGGTCATATCACTTCTCCACATTGCATATAGTGGCATTCCTCAGCCTTTTTTTAGTAGAAGAAAACATGTATCCTATCAGTTGGAAAAAGATATTTAGACGATCTTAACTGGCAAGCTGGGCGGGACACTGAATGAAGTACGTAAGGTTTAAATGAAAAAAATGCCTGCTTAACAAAATCGGTTTGTTCTTATAATTGCAAACATTTTAATCCAACTTTTTATAATATAAATAACCTCTTACCCTTGGGCACTCTACAGTACTAACGGGCACTACCATGAGGACATTTGACAACTGGGGTGCATGATTCCGTGTTTTGTTTTGCTGTTTTAATTTGCAGCTGCTTCATGGAGCAAAGAACCACAATCAAATTAGCAGTTTCATAAGCAGACACCCAATTCAAGGATGTACTTCTACACAGGTGGTAGAACCCTTAAGTGGGTATTGTAAAATACAGTATCTAAAGTTCCTGTTCTACCTAGAGGTAATTTGTTGAAAGGCAAAGAGAAAATCAGTAGTGAAGCAGGTGCTAAAACCAGGTCTCCCAAGTGACAAGCTCATAGCCTTGAAATATCTTCTGTCTTATGCTCTCTGGCTGCAAAGTGACATATATAAATCTTCCAAAATTAGGGTGCAAGTGATAGACATAGGTTTAAAAGGAGAGCTGTAATTTTGTTTTATATCAAGCTGCTTAAACATAGACCTGTATCTGCCACACTTGCATAACCCTACAGTTTACTTACTGAGGCTTCCCAGGTTGGACCTGGTCTTAGCTTTTCTCCTTTCTCTCATGAAGCTGAACACCTCCATGTCTCGTTCTGGGTCTCTAATTATGGGCTCAGGACTCTTTGGGTGAGCACAGGTGGGATTAATTTCTCTTTATCTTTTTTTTTTATTCTTTGATTAACTGTTGCTGTATGAAGACTGCCTGCCTCATGACAAGCAGTTGGAAGGGAATAGCAAGCAGATTCTCTGAAGTCTAAAAATGGGGGCATAAAGCATTATCCTTTCCTCTCAGTTCATGCCTGCAGTTTCCCCACAGTCTTGCTCCTCAGCATTGCAGACTACTCAAACATGTCACCCTTACACAGCACATTATTGCTTCTACCCCTCCTACAGCAAGACTATACTGTAGGCAACTGACTGTGGTGACCACATTATATGCAGTTTTCCTTTCAAAATAAAGTTACACCTAGATTTCTGAGGTCATGAAAGCAAGCACTTGTTTGAAGCAACTGTTGATATGGGATTGACTTACGCATTAAAGCGAGCTCGTACCACCACTCGGCAGAAATTCCTGAATCTGTGCTCACGACCAACTATGAAAAGCGGTTTATCAAAATATGGATGATTCTCTCGCAGTTCTTCCTCTTGGACTTTCCTTTTAAAAGACAGAACATGAATTATTGATAAGTGTTACAACTGGCAAAAATATCCCTTGCACCTTGTTCTTTTATCATCGTGACTCTCAATATTTTTTACTGCATACAGAGAATACTTAGTACAGAAATATGTGCCCTGTTTTTAAATACCTTTTCATTTCAGCTTGTTCTTTTTTTTCTTGGATCATTTTTATCTCACTGTCTTCTCTCTGCGCATTTCTGTATCTCACTGTGTTGGAGTGCTAGAAGCAAAACGATTCCTTTTAAAAGAGGTCCGTGGGTTGGTGTTTTTTAATGTTTCAGATGAAAGCAAGATACGGTATTTTACATAGAAAGATTCATGTGAAAAATCTTTATTTCCAAATGCATTGCACATCGACTCCATCAAGCATACTGTACAGTATCTATCTATCTACAGCACACGCCTGCTTATTTTCATCAAAGTTAATTTCCATTTTAATTTCATGTGTGAAGTCCCATCCGATGAGACTTTTAACTTTAAAAACAAAGGTCCTGAAAGCTCAGATCTTGAATGAATACCATCAAAGTTTCTAAGGGCAAATACTGGGAAACAAAAGGCTTTAGACACCCTTTTAGCTTCTCAAGCTTGCTGCACGTGCTGCCAGGGAGTGGGCTGTGCAGAAGGTACAGGTAGTGACTGCAGAGCATGGGGAGGGAGGAGAGGGAAGGAAGATGGTTGCCTGAACTCATATAGTGGAGGCTACAACCAGTTTTACTATTTAGAGTTCAATAAGTATTTGGAGCGCTTCAAGAGGGATAATTCTGCCTGTTACCCTTACTGTTTGACACAAAGACACATCTGCTTTGAGATATTAATACAGTTTCTTTCTACCACCATGCAGGGTAATTCCTTCATTATGTCTTACACAGTTGTTTTAAAGTGTGATGCACATGTAGAAAATTGCTATGATAGTTTGGAAACAGAAGGGCTAATATCACCCACTGAATTTTCATAGTCACAGAGATCCACGAAAAGTTATGAATTTGCAGAATTGCAAATGCACTTAGCTGCATGAAACGATACCTCAATGTAATCTATGATGACTATTCTCCCTTCTAGTCTTTGTCCTGTTGTCTGACAGTTCTCATGTTTCAAAAATGCTGTTAAATTTCCATTGGAGATTTTGAAGTGTTGTTTTGCCAGACTGAATGATTTGTGTAATTCCAGAGTAAGGCTTTTTAAAATGTCCTGGGTAGCAATTGTTGTGTTCCTAGTGTAGTGACTATGGCTTCAGTGAATAGATCTCAGCAAGTGTTTCAAAACCAGTAAGTCTATCTTGAAATTACTGTGTCAATTATTTTGATGATAACTCTAGTGCAATATCATTATTTGTTTTACGATTTCCTTTCAAGATTTCAAAAGAAAAACTGTAAACAAGACCATAGATAGACATTAGTCTTACACTAGCATTTATTATATACTACATATTCTTATTTCTTATATTCTCAAATTGAAATAATACTTCATACGATGACTTACATCTTGAGTCAATGTTTCAAGAGATTTTCCTCTGCTGATTCGTTGGCTGTTGGAACCATGTCTCAGAGACCTGAAACAATCATAATCAATTTAACAATACATCTCAAGATGAAATTTTGACCTTTATAAGATGGCCATTATAAAGAGCTGCTCTCCAGCCACATAGTATCTCAAATTCTAATCATTTTTCTCTCACTAACATCAGAAGCTTATATGTTCTTCAATTGTTTTCAATATAGCCCAACATAAGCCAATTTCTTTCCTTCTGATCTTTAAATTGATAGCTTTGTAGACAGCAAAGGCAATGACATTTGAAATAAAAAGCCATTTTTTCCATTTATACAGTACAATGAATTTCACTATGGTTACAGTGAAGAATGCAGAATTCTGTTTTTTGTACCAGTAATTCTGGTTTTTCATATCAGGTACTTCTCAAATTTAATTCTTTTTGTCACCTTTCTTTTAAGTATATTTTTCAACCCTCCTTTCTCTCCATGTTTACCTGCGTTCCTGCCGAATATGATGCTGGACACTAAGTATTGACCTTTCCTTTGCAGGCTGCCCCTCAAAGGATCCACTCAGCATGCGTTGTCTTGTGCAGGCCCTACAAAGACATATAATGATGACACAGAATTTTCTGTATAAATGATATTATCTGAGGTATTATGTTCAGACAAGTCAGTTTGGCTTTCTGGGAAACAAGTATACAGCTTAACAGACAATAACAATAAAACAAAAATGGACTTTCCATGAAATCATATTTCCAAGGCAATGGTCCCCACCCTGCAAAACAACTGGTCATCTGATGAAACTTCTCCATGCCTTAGAAAGGGTAATCTTTGATTTTTTTTCAGTTTCCTGTAGAATGTTTAGTCCCTCACAACTTCACTAAGTGTGAAAAGGGTCAATCAATCCACTAATCATCAGTAAAAACAGTCTGTCAAAAATAAAGAAGGGAATATTACAAGTACTGATGTAATTTTAAGGAAGATCCCTTTCTGGGCTGCATGTGGCAAAATATTTATGTACACGCTCAAGACTTACAGCACATCTTTGAGTGTTCTACACAGCTGAGATCATATATGGTTTGAAATGAAAAAGCTGCACATTGCTGATACCACAGAACCATAAAATGGTTTTGGTTTGGAGGGACCTTAATGATCATCTAGTTCCAACTCCCTGCAATGGGCAGAGACATATCCCAGTAGACCATCTTGGCCTTGAATACTTTCAAGGAAGCCATAACTTCCCTGGGCAATCTTTCCAAGTGTTTCACCACCTTCACAGCAAAGAATTTCTTCCTAATAGCTAATCTAAATCTACCCTCCCCCAGCTTAAAGCCATGACCACCTCAACCTGTCACTACACGCCTTTGTAAAAAGTCCTTCCCCTGCCTTCCTGTAGGCCCCTTCAGGTACTGGAAAGCAGATGTAAGGTGTCCTCAGACTTCTCTTCTCCAGGATGGACAACCCCAACTCTCTCAGGCTCTGATGATCATCTTCGTGGCCCTCCTCTGGACTCAGCCCAACAGCTTTATGGCCTCTTGTGCTAGGATCTCCAGAACTGGACACAATACTCCAGGTGGGGTGTCACGAGAGAAGAGTTGAGGGGGAGAATCACCTCCCTCGACCTGCTGGCCATGCTTCTTTTGATGCAGCCCAGGATACAGTTGACTTTCTGGTCTGCCAGCACACATTGTCAGATCATGTTGAGCTTCTCATCACCCAACACCCCTAAGCCCTTTTCCTCAGTGCTGTTCTCAATACATTCTCTGCCCAGTTTGTATCCTGAAATATGAAACGTCTGCTCTTTGGGTAGGCATCTTGCAGCATTTTGTTTTGGGGTTTTTTTTCACTTGTTCGCTCATTTGCTTCATTTTTTTTTTACTGAATTTGGCAAACATATTTTACATACTGGCAGAAATTACTGTATGTTAGTTAGTATGTGTGCCACAACTAAACACAGCATGTACATCACTATTTTGATAGCTGCAATGAGATGGATTTGATTAAGAAAAAGAAGTTTCCACTAAAAGAACACAAGCAAATCCTCTGATGGTTGAGAAATAGAATTTCAACATTGGAAAAATATTTTACCTTTCCAGGAATGCTGCAATTTTAAGCTTACACAGTGCATGCCTTATTGCTCAGTTTGTGTTATGCAACCATTCAGAAAAACACAAGACCCAGTTGGTAATATTTCATACTTTTTAATGAACTGAATCTCCACAGTTTTTTGAAAACATGAGAAAAAAGTAACATGCTATTGGAGTAACCACTCTGTTTGCTGCAAGGCTTAGCTAAGTTCTATCATTGAGAGCATAGAAGGAGCACGTTTGATGGCACAAGCTGCTACTAGGAATATTCTTTCCACACTGTGACTTTTGGTTTTCACTCTTCTCCACTGTTTCCCCTTCTTTTGGATTTAAACGCATGAACGATATAAATGGGATCCAAAGTGAGACCTGGAACAAAAATGAGAAGCTTGGGATGTTTGTCACTGTCAACACTGCCAATCATACTGCCATGCTAGAGAAATATATTATACTACACTTGTTACAGAAAGCATTAGGTTACACTACAATGAACTGAAGCATCATGCCAATTAAGAAAATTACTCTCTGTTTTATAAAACACAGTTCAGTGTAGCCAAACCATGAATATTTTAATACCAAGGGACTTTAAGCATTATATTATAGAGGATGATAATACATAACATTGTCAGAAGACAACAGATATCATTTGAATACTTGTTCAATTTTCTTGTAAAAGTAAAAACAAAAAAAACCCCTCCACAAACAAACAAAAAACCAAAAACTACACCAAAAAACAGAACAGATAAAAACTACTTCCCAAAACAGATTCTACCTAACTCCATTAAAGTGGAAGTTCAGTTTTTACCATCAGAGGCAACAGAAATTTCTGAGGTCTGACTTTTGCATAGAGGCTTTCTGCTGTGACAAGACAAAGAGGGTAACTTATCTGTATTATGAACCATTTTATTTTCTTGACATCAAAAAGTGACTTGCACATAAACATTTCATGGCCTTGTACACAGGCATTTGTACATGTATACCACATTACACAAATCTAGTGGCTGTAATAAAAGAGAACAATAAATGCTCAGGCAATAAATTCTTTACCTGACTAATGAACAAGATGGTTTATGTGATTACTAATGTTATAATAAAATACACTTAGACATATGCTGTACAGAATGGGCATGCCTACAGGGTAACACCTATATAAAGACAGGATTGTCAATGATTTCTGTCTAAGTTAGATTCCTAAATCCATATTTAGACTTTATATCTATTGCCTTATAGCACAGAGATCAGAATTTTTTATCAGGCAACTGCAAAGAAACTTTTTGTATTTTTGGAGGAACAGATGCTATGCTGAAAAGGTCATGGCTACTCTGGACAGCCTCTCCTCTGGAATTCTCCACTTGATGGAAATTAATGTGCTTTAATCTTCTTTGTATTAACTCTTAGTTAAAGCCAAGCTTTTTTATCCATTTGACTCAGGATCTGGGAATTTTTCAGCTGTTTAGAGACCTATAGTTGCAGATCTTTGGAGATTTCTGAAAAAGAAGGTTGGTATGATGAAGTTTTCACAACTGCATAGCTGTCAAATTTAAAGTCTGCAATAGGATATGTTTTCTCACTGTAGACACCTACACTTACGTGCCTGTGCCCAGCCTCCTCTCATATTCATCAGAGATGTAGGACTCAACTTGTTTGTACAGTGGTGTCCAGTGTCACCTGTCATACCTTGAAGTACTTTGCATTGGTTCCAGTTTCTGCTCCAGCATGGCACGAGCCCCCTACAAATGTCTGTATTACTGCCCACCTCCAAGAGGAAGCTGTCAACACCCTCTGGCATCTCCTACCTTTATTAGATGTCCATATGTGAAAAACTTCCTTGAATGCTTAGTCAATTAAGTTAATTAATGATGTCTGGAAGCTTTTCAAGTAATCACAAAGTGGGCATCTAAAGACAAAGTGGTCAGCCAAAGATCTCACTAGGCTCCACTGCCTGCATTGACCAGACCTCTGTTGGCTATATGATAGATGTTATCACATAGCTCACAAGCAGATCTGGTAGTCTGGAGGTGAATCCCACACCTGGGACAATCACTGTGCCAGTGTTAAAAATTTAGTTCCATGTGGTCTGCAGATTGGAATTTTCAAAATATGCATTCTTGACTTGACATAGCCTCATATAACTGTAGCTGGTCAAAATCTTTTTATCTTTTTTTGAACAATGCGGAAAAAGAGACCTTTTTTCTGCTAAAAAATGGCTTATACCAATTCTATGAAATAACAGATAGGATCATTTTCACTCGTGGAGGAACAAGCAAGTTATGAAACAAAGGAGAAGAGACAAGAAATATGTCATGCTCCTAGACTTTGTACTTATCTTGCAGAACTCTGAACACAGTCCAGCAGCTTCCAAATGACATGCTCTAAATTTGTCTTGTAAAGCACAAATGTAATAAAATATCCTGGAAAAGAAAATTCGATTTGGTAGGTTATCAGAAAGTCAGACTACAGGTGAAGACCATGCAGAACAATACAATACAGTGAAATCATACAATTTGTATTACCTGCAAAAAACTATGAGGTCCATACTTGTGAAGTATTTCAAACTATTTCATGCTTTGAAACCCCTGAAAAATACATGGTGATCAGTGTGTTAAAGTAACATTGTTTGAGATAATGTAAAATGTTAAATGCTTTTATCAATACTTCAAAATACCATACCTTTAATGAATATTCTGAGGTCTCTTGCAGAGGGCAGGTAGATGCCTCATGCTTGGACTTTTTAGGAAGGCTACAAGTGTTTACTCATCTTCTTGTATCCCTGTATAACACCAATTTGTAGCTTTTCTGCATTATTTTAATGAATGAATAATTACATGGTAACTTCATCAACTTCATATATTACTATGTACATTTGTTCCTGTTCTCACATGCTCATGGTGAAGCCTTAGCAGTGTGGTAAGCTTCAGTAAAACACTCAATTACCAGCCTCATTCAGCAATGCTTTCACCATGACTTTATCCTTAATAAATCTTTCTATCCTCTCATTTTACTTCCATCTGGCTTGGAGTATGTAGTTAAATATGACAAATTAAGATTCACGATGAATCCATTTGATAGGTGCTTTAGTGTTTCCCTCTTTCATTTGATAAATTTAATTCAGTATGACACTGTTTGAATAGCAAGAAAAATGCACATTTTCACCACAGCCACACAATTGTTCTTGTGGAAAAATATACTATTTTAAAAATTTGACTGCTAAAATAAAATGAATCGTTAATATAACTTGGATAGTTCATGTTTCTTCTTTTCCACATTTTTTCTTGTTTCCTGCCATTGTTTCTATAGGAAAAACCCAAATAGTCACTTACTTTCTTTAATCTCTGCTCAGCATATTCATCTATAGTAGCATATGTCCTTTCCTTTAGCTATTTTGTATTCCCATTGTCATTCTTGCCTTGCTGTTTCAGGTTCTCCTCTACCAGATGTTTGTATAATAATTATATTCCTTAGATTACAGAAGAATTCATAGAATCAATGGAAAAGATGAAACCTTAAGTAGCCTTAATCTATCACCTCTCTAAAAGCAAAATGAATGCTACCTATACTATTCTGGATGGATTTTTGTTTGATGGATTTTCCTTTTCTATACGTTCTTCCACAGGCCACTAATTCTACCTCACAACAGCACTTTACAGTTATCTAAAGCATGGTGTGCATTGCAGTATTACTTTCTGTTTGCTTTTGCAGGAGGTTGTTGAAATCCAATGATGTCATATGCTCACAGAAATTTAAGAAGGTGGTGACTAAGTACAGATTTTGCTCCTGATGACAAAACCCATCAACTGAACTTAACTATATTTTTCTGAGAAGTGCATGGTATCAAAGCTCAGCACCTCATAAGCTGAGCTGAACTGGAGCATCTGTTCTGAGAAATGAATGACATTTTAGCCTCATAGTCACAAAGATAGAAATAATATGCTTTAGAGAAAGAAACATAAAATATATATACAGATATAAGTGATTTAAGTGATTAAGTGTTTTAAGTGATTTAGAACTGACTAATAAAAGTGTTATTTAATGCAGAAACATTTTTAATAAAAGATTATGAAACATATGCCTTTGATAGAAACATTTAGGTTGGAAAAGACCATAGTCCTTAAGTGCCACATCAAAAAGTCTTTTAAATACTTCCAGGGATGGTGACTCAACCATTTCCTGGGCAGTCAATATAGTACCTGAAAAGTGAAATACCTTTTGGTGAAGACATTTCTAACATCCAATCTAAACTTCCCATGGAACAATTTGTGGCCCCAGTACTTGGCCACACTTGCTCTTGTTGAATTTCAAACAAATGACCTTGGCCCATCAATCCAGCCTGTCCAGGTCCCTCTGCAGAGCCTTCCTACTCTCAAGAAGATCAATACTCCTGCCCAACTTGGTGTCATCTACAGTCTTACTGAAGGTGAACTGTATGCCCTCGTCCAGATCATTGATAAAGAAATTAAACAGAACTGGTCCCAGTACTGAGCCCTGAGGAACACAACTTGTGAAGAGTCACCAACTGGATTTAACTCCATTCACCACAACTCTTTGGTCGGGGCCATCCATCCAGTTTTTTATCCAGTGAAGTGTATACTCATCCTAGTCATGAGCAGCCAGTTTTTCCAGGAAAATGCTAAGAAAAAGGCTTACTAAAATCCAGGTAGACAACATCCAAAGCAATTCCCTCATCCACTAAACCAGTCATTTTGTCATTAAGTTTTGTTAACTCCTCTCTTTACTTCTTCGAGAATCAAAACCTCTATCAGTTCATGATTGCTATGTCCAAGATGGCCTCCAGCCACCACATCACCCACGAGTCCTTCAGTGCTCACAAGCAGCAGGTCCAGTGGGGAGCTTCCCTGGTTGGCTCTCTCACCAGAAAGGTGAGGAAGTCAGGAAGGCATTTTCCACACTCTCCAAGAACCTCCTAGACTGAGTCCTCTCTGCTGTATTGTATTTCTTTCAGACATCTGCTAAGTTGAAGTCCCTCCTGAAAACAAGGGCTAGAGACCTCTCCCAGCTACTTATAGACTATTTCACCTGCCTCTTCATCCTGATCAGATGATCTGTAATATACTCCCATCATGATATCTACCATATTGGCCTTTCCTCTGATACTTACCCTTAAAAACTCAACCTTATTGTCACCATTATTTAGATGAAACAGCTGGCTACGTAGACAAATGAAAACCAGTTTACGACACACTGAAAAAATAGGGCATAAAACCAGAAGGAAAGCGATAAACTTGAACAATGGGTCAGCAAAAGCTTCACAAAGTTGGGCAAGAAAATGTGCAGAGTTTCACAGCTGCAATAAGAAAATATTTCCATGTGCCCATACAGGCTGTGGAGTGTCTGGCTAAAGAGAAGGATCTGGGGGTTACATTGTGCAGTAGGTCTGGATGGGATGAAGTTACCTGGATTAATGTGTTCCTGCCACCAATAAGGCAAACTGACTACGGTATTATGGAGGAATCCAGTCAGCAGATGGATGGAAGTTATTGCCCTTCCTCTGCTCAGAGATGGAGAGGGTGCATCTAGGGCACACGTGTGGGGTACTTCAAAAGGGATACTGAAACACAGGAGCACGTACAAGTGGTTGGTGTCCTACAATACATGACTTCCAGGGAGAATGGAGAGAGCTGGGCTGGTTTATTTTGGTGAACAGGAGGTTAAAGCCTGGAGCTCAGCTCTTCCTGTGAGATGACAGAGCAGTGAGCCATGGCCAGAAACAGTGGCTTGAAGGGTTCAGATTTGGTATCAGGCAAACCTTTCTCAAGGGTAGGGTAATGCAGTGCTGGAATCAGAGCAAATGGAAGCTGATTTGACTCAGGGTTAACAACAATCCTCCTTGAAGTGGGCAGTTGGACTTCAAAGTTCCTTTCTGACCAATAAGTCTGTGTTCCTGTGATAAACTCATTAAAATCTTTGTTCCTTCTCTTATGAGAGGTGATGTATTATACTACCGTAATAGTATCCTGAGAGAATTTATTCAGAGATTTACTTTACAACTTTCTTAGAAGTGCAGAGAATCTTGTTTCCCATTTTAATATTCAGAAAAAATACCACATTTTGCAGAAATGCTTGTATGCACAGTCTAAATTATCTTCTAGCACATTAGCAAATTAGTGGAACTAGATACTTAATTCAAGCAATTCTTCATTTCCCCCCCCCCCAAGATGCACTCATGGCAGTCTCAGTTTCAAACATAAGATAAATGAGCTTCAGTCAATTAGCTGTTTATGAATCTGAAAGTTCCACTTAACCATGAGATATGTTATTCCCTCAGGCCCAGTAAACACATCTGACAAATCTTGACTAGAACAATGAAAACCCTGTTACATATCCCTACCATCAGTTTACACTTTGACTATAGAATTAGCTGTAATGAAAAGCAAATAAAAAGCTGACTGTTTTAAAAATGTTAGTTTCCTAAACATATATATTCTATAATAAAATGAACTACTCTGACTTTTGGGGAGTTTGATTTTCTTATGAAAAGACCACAGACATTCTAAGCTACTCCTTGTATTTTATTAAATAAGGACATAAACCCTTATGTGCAGGTTACCCAGAGAGGTTGTGGAGTCCCCAGCCTTGGAGATATTCAAAAGCCACCTACTCATAGTCCTGGGCAACTCACTCTGGGGGCCTTGTTTAAGTAGGAAGTTTGGACCAGAAAACCTCTGCAGGTCCCTTCCAATCCCAACCATTCTGTGATTCTGTGGGACCACGGTTTATAGATACTGGTATCAGGCTCTGCACTACTGAGACTGATTATATTTTGGGCTATGTAGGACTACTTTTAATTTGTTCAGACGCCCCAACCCCCCTGCCCCTCCATTCTGTGCTGTTTACATCGTATCTACAGCACTGGAGAGAATGGATTGAATCTTCACCACCCTGCAGGATTAGATACCCATCCTTGGATAATGATCCCACAAGGAATGAGGGTCAGAAGAGCCATAGGCACAAAATATGCTTTTAAGAAAATTCAAGATAGAGTGAGACAAAAGTGGCAAAACCTGAAGATATACAGGAGGAACAAAATTTACTATAAGTAGTTATTGTTGCTGAGGGGAATGCATAATGATTTTCAGAAAGAAATGCAGCTGTTTGTTATTCAGAGCCAGCACTAAAAGTGATCATGTTTAAAAAAGTTGTTCTAACTGTTTATAACTCACTTTTAACTTGTTTGATTTTCTTGGAAGAATGAAGTTCCCATCTCAGAATGGATTTATGTGAGGAGCTAAGCCTCTCTGTACTCTGACACTGGTCAAACTACCCAGGCCTGTAGCTGCTACATCCTTGACTCTCTTCCCAGGACTAACTTGCATCAAGACCTCAGGGGTTTGTGTGTGTCTGTGTGTGAGACACATGGTTGTTTTTCAAGCAAGGATCTTCAGAAAATAGTTTGCCTGGACTGCAGTGAGAAAGACGCAGCAGAATGAAGAGACCTGAGACCTCCAACTTGCTGCATAATTTAAAGTTAGATGAACAGGTGAGACAGATAGGATTTAATGTATGAACTGTCTCTCTGGGTGGTCAAGGGCTATTTATGCCCCTCTTTTTCTTCTTGGGCAAGAAGATGTCAAGCTGCAGTTCATTATGTAAAGAGAAAAACAAGGTTTGGAGAGAGGAAGATACACAAAAGAGACATAAAGATACCCGCGTGTCATGCATATTCCTTCTATGTGGTTGGTTATGTCAAAACGTTCAAAATTTGATTTAGAGATAATTTTACAAGGTTTAAAAAGTAGGGATTAAAAAGGTTAAGAGAAGGACTTAAGCTAGAGGAGACTAAAATTTCTCTTTTCAGTATGACAATTTGAATTATAGGCATTGCTTCATATTAATGTTCCTTAATTCATGTAGGCAAAAAAAGATGCTAGAAAGAATCTTTTCAGATGGGAGATCCTGAGTTATCTCTTACTTTTCTTCGCATAAATGCAATTTCTTCTTTTCTGACATACTCTGAATAGCTGAAAGTCAGCTAGTTTTATTAAGGAGTATAACAGCATTTACTTCTAAAATAAAAATAAGAAAAAAAAATTGTAATGTCTTTTGAGTTTA
The DNA here is from genome assembly GCA_023637945.1 of Phaethornis superciliosus. Lineage (NCBI taxonomy): Eukaryota > Metazoa > Chordata > Aves > Apodiformes > Trochilidae > Phaethornis > Phaethornis superciliosus. Next base: position 144,436,598 of record JAJQWJ010000001.1, on the reverse strand, counting down.
AGTTTTCCTGTATTCCTTGAAGTGAATCCAAATTTTCAGCTGCAAATTTTATCCTTTCTTATAATTTCTTTCTCTGTTTGCAGAACTCCCCTCCATCATCACTGGAACCAACACAAGAACACTGACAGTGCTCAGGCCCACCAGGCTCATCAATGGCAACGCTCTCTATCTGCATGCCCGTGAACACAGTTCTATTGTGCTGGAAGAGATGCAGTGGGGATGCTTCAGTTTAGAGCTTATCTAATAATTGTGAGGCAATAGCGAGGAAACATAATCAGTATGTTAGGGGCTGAAAGAGATCTTGAAAGATCATTGAATCCAAGCCTCCTGCTAGGGCAAGACCACACAGTGTGGGTCACACAGGAACACATCCAGGTGGGGTTTGAATGTCTCCAGAGAAAGAGAATCCACAGCCTCCCTGGGCAGCCTGTGCCAGTGCTCTGTCACCCTCACTGTGAAAAAGATTTTCCTTATGTCCTTTTTTCTATCCTGGCCCAAACCAGGATATTTATAAATGACTTATAAGCATCTTGAGAAAGCATTAGAGGACAAATGTACCCACTCCCTCATTTTCCCTGTGCTCCTCAAAATTTCAGTGCCAATAACCCAGGAAGTAGATGGGAAAGCATAGTAAATGTCAATTAAATTAACAAATTAAATAGATAGATTAAATTAAAATAAAATAATAGGTTAGTCAGTGAAAACTTTTTTTCTTCTGCTTCTGAAACTGTTGTTCAGAGGAATTCAGGTGAATTGATGAGAAGTCCTCGTAGATACAAAACTTTGCCAGAAGCCATGCTCTGAAGGACCAAGTGGGAGTCAGCAGGATTGAATTTGGAATGACTGATTTATGATTCTGTCCTTGTACCTTGGAGAACTTAGTGGAATCCAAACAATGTTTTACTTGAAACCACCTTCCACTCCACTTCATATTTCTTCTGAAAGGGAGAAAGTTCTGTGCTGATTGAAGAATTAATCAAAATTCTGAATTTCATTTTACAGGACTTGAATGGATGTCACAGGTTTAAACAAACTTAAAATATAAAAAAAAGGGTATCTTTATCTACATGTTTTTTCTGTGATATAGTATCAGAATGCCAAAGAAGCCAACATTTGTGTAACTCCAAAGGTGTCAGTAACATTTCACAGTTGAAATCACAGGATTTCATTAGAAATATTTTACTGAAACAGTGCCATGAAGCCTGTATCTAGAATTATATTTTTAAAAGGTTGTTGTTTTTTTTTTTTTATTAGGACTTGTATTCATATATCTGTAACAGCAATGACTATAAAATAAAGGTATGTTCATGTAAGTGAAAGATATACTTACAAGAGAGCCCTAAGATTTGTTAAAACGTAATACTTACAGTTTTGTATTTATGTTTCTTAGTAGTATTTCGACAAAAAGTAGTAATTTCAATTAGTAATTGTTCATGTTTTCATTACTATGGGTCTAAAGACATAAAAAGTTTCACATTAATTTCTACAGTTCTTTCTGTGCCATATTTTTATAGGGTATCACAAAGAACTAGAGAGGCAATATTTCTCAAATGGCACGTAATTACCAGGCACTTTTCAAGAACCTTCATAGTTCAGAAATCTCACTGAATTCCCTGTGCACTGCTCTTCATAAAATTCTGCCATACCTAATATACCACCACAGCTGTACTTCTCAGAACAGTTATTCCTGCATATTTACCTAGGCCGCTCATTCAAAATATTCTGGAGATGCACCTGCTGTGCTGAGCATGTAAATATCAAAAAAAGAGAATAAGCTATAAATCACTGGCATTGTTAATGCACCTCCAATCAATGACAATCATTAAACTGCAGCATAGTATTACCCATATGATAACCTCAGACATGGGTATTGGAGATTTAAGCTTGCATTATTTACTTACAGTGATGAGTATGTACATGATACAAAATACTGAAATGAGAGATGATTATTAAAGCATTCAGGAAATCACTCTACAGAATTCACAGTTCTGAAATTTTCTTCATTGTACATTCCCTATTTGGAATACAATTAACTGTAGTCTATACTTTCCAGTGTACAACCCCTGTGATTATTTATGTAAATGTATATGCAAGAACTACGCTGGAATTCTCAAGGCAAAACAACACCACTTATGAAGAGACATTTTTTGGTAAATTTAGAAGGGAAAAAAGCTGAAACACAATCTTTTCACATGGCACAGAATTCAAATACACACTGAAGAGGACTAGTCTCTCTCGTTGCTGTTCAAGCATATAGTATAGCCAGAGAAAAAAGCAATTTCTCTATCATAATGAAGGCAATAAATGTACTGCAAAGGGATTCACTACCATAAATACACACACAGTAATATTAATGAAAATCAAGGTTATTAGAAATAAAATTACAGTAAAAAAAATATCAAATCACTTCTCTTACCTTAGAATTTTATTGATTGCTGTCTCTTTTTCCAGAAGATTTCTTGCTCTGATGCTAAAAACAGATTTACGGAGCTATAAAATTAAGAAAAAGACAGCATATTTTTAGTTGCCATAAAATATAGCATGCATATTTGGCAAACTCATGAAACATAATGTGCTGAGACTATTTAAAACTAAACAAATAATGTTTCCATCATAAAGCTGTTTTTCACAGACTGTGGCATGGGTGTCCTTTTCCAGGAAAAGGATGGTGGAAAAGGTCACATAGATCAAATTCCTTGAAGAATGTCTAAAATCCTAGGCTTATCATGCAGCTTTTAGCCACTCTAGCCCTTAGCTAGTTCTATCACTTGGCTAGTTTTAGCCACTCCTTAGCTAGTTCTGAGTAGAAAGAAACAGATACTTTTGTTGGCTAGCACTAATGTTGTTCCCCTTATCACAGAATTCTTTTCTTCTCTGGTTGGCCAAGTCACACTTGTGTCTTCATCTTTGCTATTCCTCCTCCATTTGGATTTTGACTAGGATGGATCATACTCTGGAGAAGCCTTGACTACACAGAAGAGTCAGATAACAAAGTTTACAGGTATCATTCAGTCCCTAGGGCTAGGTGAGATGCAATTATATTCCTTCTTTCTCCCTGATGTAGAGCAAAAAATATGGTGAGCAAAAGGTGCTTGTGCTTGCCTCTGCTCACGAACAGTGTTTTAGGCATATTCTTGTTAACAGGAAGCATTGAAATTAATGAAAAAACAAGCACTTAATTCCTAAGAAAAGTATTAAAAAACATGGGAAATCAAGGAACAAACCACATTTGATGAATTTAGCTGAGGAGTTACACCTGTGATGAACAGAAAGCCTTTGGCACCTTTGAAGACTTAATTCTGTCAATTGTTTGGAGATTGTTATCTTGAAGCAAATGATTGAGAGAAATTGGGGAGCTTCTAGCAATGTGTGCCCTGGTTTTGATCAATCTAAAATGGATTCTTCAAGTACATTTATATTTATTACAAATATTGTATTTGTTTAGTTGATCTATGTCTGACCTAAAGATGTAAGTAAGAGATTTCTAAAACACTGCCTCAAACCCAGAGTCATTCAACAAGTTTTTCACTAGAGCATCTCTGAAGACTCAGACTGATTCACAGTAAGATGTGTTACTTAGGAGAAAGAAAGAATCCTAGAAAATTACCTTAAAACATATTAATTATACTGTCTGTCCTTAATAAAATGGCTGTTTTTTTTTAATCTACATTCTCTTCCCTAACACTTGCATTTTCAAGTGTGGCCACTTTGACTGTTTTCAAGTCCTAACCCACCTCTGTATTGCTTCTGGAAATAAGAACACAGATGATTTGAGAACAACATGATGAAATTTTGTAACTTGAAAACTGAAATAAAGTGTGTAACACTCCAGAATGTAGTTTGGAAAAGGTTAGGGTATTGGCATTTCAGTAAAGATTAAGAAAACAGTAACAGAATTGTTGAGTATTTGAATATAAACAAAAACATTGTTCCATTGCCTGTATATATGCTAAACTTAAAAATAAGCTGTACATCACAGCATGAGATATACCAGTATATTAACTATTGTGTAGGGGTAACAATTTCATATACTGAAACATATTTTGTAGTTTTTAACTCATTTGGAGTAGTACCTCAGCACAGGATTAGTAGATTTATCACCATATTTCCTAATTATGGATTTAGGCATAACTGATAATGGTGAAAACAATGGCAATGTTTTCACATCTCTTTTCTTCTAATTCCAGTGAAATTAACGTCAGTGGAATCCCAGATAACTGATTCTGCCCTCTAGCAGGACTGCAGAAAGAATCATCCAAATCACAGGAGTATCTATCCTTTTGCAAGGTGTAAGCTAATAGTTATTTTAGGGCTCAACTAGGAACATCAAACTTATGGGAATAATGAATATAGAATAACAGCTGTTTTGTTTGACTTAGTTTTTTTTTTTCTTGTGATAAATTATTGCTTTAAAATAATTGCACTTGTATCAAATATCAGGGGAAAAAGTCTGCTGCCTACCCATGTGTTATGTCAATATATTTTTAATAAAAATTCTTTGTTTGTTAACATCTTAAAAACTGAAGAGATTTCAAAGACAAGCAACATTAATTGCCCTCCAGATTTCCAGTTCTTGCTCATCTGATTTAAAAAAAAAATCTGAGGCAAATAATTTTTCCTGAAGTTGTCTACAGCTCCCTGTCTGGCACAGACTATTTTCTTTTTAGTGCATGAAAGACGTGTCAAACCCCCACTAAATGTGTGGCCCAAGCAAGAAAATTCACCCAGGTCCTCAACAAGTGAACATGACCTGGGGATGGAGGAACAAGGGGTTGACTTCTTTTCAAAGGCTTTACAGGGATGCTGGGTGCTTGTTGTGATACATTTAGTGCTTCCCCAACCAAGTGTTCCACCATCTAGTGCCAGCAAGGAAGAACATCTCAAGAAAAGATGATAGCAGGTCTAGGCCACAGACTGCTCACATCTGGCACATTTGTCTACCAGGGACTGCTGAATCCTCATCCCGAGGAGCAAAATAGCAAAGGAGGGGGCAGTGGCATATTGCTGAATCCCTTGCACGCCTCAGCTGAAAATGCTTTGACCCCTTTGGTTTTGATTCCATCAGTGGGCAACTGAGTCATTTGCTGAAGATTTGGCAAGAACATCACTGCACTCTGGTAGCTGGCCACTGCACAGCCACAGGGGTAACACCCAAGGAGCCAGAGAGAGGAAGAGAAGCAGTAGGAAGGAGCCCAGGCCTGGAGCCACTGAGATGGGGGAGAAAAGAATGGGTTAGACTTCCTACTACCAAAGCTATTAATGAATTGTCTCCAGTGGTGCTTAAATAAAAAAATGCCTACAAAATCATGGGAATGGAGAAAGGGGATTAGTACACAGGGAACTGCACCAAATTTTTTTTTTTTTTTTTTTTTTTTTTTCCCTCAGAAGGACTAGCCATACACACCTGTATGTACCTGGGCACTGATTGTGGCCTGAGTACACCTGATAAAATGAGGCTTAGGTGGAATTTTGCAGTCATATTCTCTGCCTTTGCATTGTTATAAAATTTAGACTGGAGACAGATATCCAGTGCCTTAATCCTATGTTTGGGTGCTGAGGGAACTCAGTGGTCCAAAATGGAACTGATAATACAACTCAGGCACTTTCAGGGGTTACAGTCTTTGAAGATGATGGTCCTCATTGATCTTTAGGACTTAGGACTCTTTCCTTCATCAGAATCCTGACTTTATCTCAAATTTAAAATATCCAGAAGAAGCAATACAAGATATTATTTTTAGATATGCACGATTGATGCATTTATCATAAGGGATTCTGCACCAATGAAGCAGCAACATGTATGCACCCTCAGTAAGTTCACAGATGACACCAAGTTGGGAGCGAGTGTCGATTTGCTGGATGGTGGAAGGGCTTTACAGAGGGACCTGGGCAGACTGGATCATTGGGCTGGGGCCAGCTGTATGAAATCCAATAAGGCCAAGTGTCAGGTCCTGCATTTTGGTCACAACAACTCCAGGCAATGCTACAGGCTTGGGGAAAAGTGTCTGGAAAGCTGACGGGCAGAAAAGGACCTTGGTGTATTGATTGACAGTCATCTGAATATGAGCCAGCAATGTGCCCAGGTGGCCAAAAAGGCCGAGGGCATTCTGGCTTGTATCAGAAATTGTGTGACCAGCAGGAGAAGGGGAGTGATCCTGGCCCTGTACTTGGCACTGGGGACGCCCCACCCCGAGTACTGTGTTCAGTTTTGGGCACCTCAGTACAAAAAGGACATTGAGGTGCTGGAGTGAGTTCAGAGAAGGGCAACAAAGCTGGTGAAGGGTTTGGAAAAGATCCCTTACGAGGAGTGACTGAGGGTGTTGGGGAAATGGAGGCTGAGGGGAGACCTTGTCACTCTTTACAAATACCTGAAAGGAAGTTGTAGGGAGAGTGAGGTTTGTTTCTTCTCACTGGTGACAGATGACAGGACAAGGGGAAATGGCTTCAAGTTGCATCAGGGGAGATTTGGGTTGGATATCAGGAGAAACTTCTTTACAGAAAGGGTTGCTACGCACTAGAACAGTCTTCCCAGGGAGGTAGTTGGATCTTCATCCCTGAATGGGTTTAAGAATTGCCTGCACGTGGTGCTTGGGGACATGGTTTAGTGGTGGGTCACTGGGAATAGGGTTAGGACAAGGCTGGACTCGATGACCCTGAAGGTCTTTTCCAGCCTGAGCAATTCTATGATTCTACATGTGTTGGTGCATTCTGAAGAAAATCAAACATTACCATAGATTTTCTAAGTATGTATCTTGGTTTATATAATAGATAAATAAACCAAGCTGCTTCACATTTAATTTTCCATATTTCCATAGTGCATAAGGCACATGTAATGGAACACTACAGAAACGAAATGGGGATGTTGATCAGTATTTTGTTTAATAATGCCTAGATGCCACATGCTGGTGTAGAAGCAGGCAAGCAATTAAAACTTGTGATACCTGCCGAGTTTTTGAATGTTCCAGAGGAAATTATTAGCAATGTTCATGTACAAAAGACATTACTCAGTGAGATGATGTGGAATTAAAGAAGTACAGTAAACTCTCCCGAGGTTATTTCAGGGTACATCTATTTAGCCTGCTGGGTTTTTTATTATGGACTGTGATGCACTGTGAGGACACCCTCAGTGTATCTTTATTAGCCATTATTTATTTATTTATGTTTATGAAAACTATAAGTACCCTCGTTGCAGAATTAACAGTACCATATAGCTGCCTGTTACAGAGCATTATTTTTTAGAATAAGGCACAGCCCTGAAATCACCTAACAGTATCTGACTGCTGTTAAAAGTTTTCAACATTACATTTTCAAGAACTCCTGTATGTTACTTTAATCTGCAGGGAACAGATGTGACAGGTCAGCAAATTACCAGTAGTATTTCCTGGATGAAAAGGGTTTAGGCAGAAAGCATGTGGTCCTACGAAACAATGAATAAAGCTCAGGACTATGAGTTTATTGACACAGATGCACACATAGACACAAAAGTAGTGCAGTGCTTCTTTCACAAGTGCTGGCACCCTTCCCTGCTGCTTCTGCTAGGGCAGACTTCAGGCAGGAAAAATGATTCAGTCAATGTGAACTCGATATGAATGCTACATTCTATGAAATCCCATTTGTCCAAAACAGCAAGGACAAAGCAGTTAACTATTGTACCTGTTGTAAAAGCAGCCAAATCACCCAACATTGTTGCTCTGCAAGTGCCACCCGCTGCTCTGAAAAGGTACTGCAGCCATTTTAAATGCCAATACTTATCCAGCAGTTTATTTTAAAAATACAAGCTTTCTACCCTGGAAAATTAAAATTCTTGGTATAAGATTAAAAGAAAAGCAACACAGGATGATACCTTTGCTAGGTGACAGCTACTGACTATGGTCCAGTCCCCCAGCCGAGGTGTATTTGCACAGCACTACTGACTTCAGAGGGATCTATAACAATTTATAACAGGTAACATATGACTCAGTGGTTTCAAGAAGTGCTCTTCATTGTCAAAGTTTTGATGTAATTTCTTTGCAAAATCAAAGTGCTTTGCTTTGCCAGCAATTGTGGTGAAGAGCAAACACTGCATGAGGGAATTGTTTTCAATGTGAATTGACAGAGAATTGTTTGCTCTCAACAGGTAAAAAGCGTGGAGATGCAGTGTGTAATTTTTGTATCAGTTTGCTTCAGAGTTGGCAGAAGAGAGAAGTTTTGGTGCGTGTTCTGCGATGTAAGGTGAGACAAGCTAATAAGCAAACAATGAGATAAAATAGCTGAAGTGTTTGGTTAAAAATAGAAAAAAAAATAATTGCATGCAATGTATTTTTCTAAGGAATTTCTGGTGTTATATGAGGAATTTTAGCTTAGTACTGTTAGAAGCAGTCTTCTATAGGCAACTGCAGGACCATATGGGAATAGTCTCCAGTACCATGCCAGAAATTCCAAGCAAGGAAAAGAAAGTTATCCAAAGCTTCTGTTTCATTTTGCAATGTGTTGGGTACCAATTGATTTTTAATGTAGATTGGCAGAATGAACAGATTTTTACTGATAATATAATTATTTAAATGTGTGCAACTTCTAGGGAAAATATAAGGAGTCAGTATGATAAGCAGTATCTCAGGGATTTTTGTCATCTTTTGAGTGATTTTTAAGACACAGCAGGGATACATTTGGGGAGGATTTGTTCAAAGCTTGAGCATTCCATTAAACAGGATATTTCTGGACCCCTCAAATGCACATATTAATTTTTTTTCCAAAACATTCTGCAATGCATCTTTTGACTGCAGCAAAATGAATATGATAAAAATAGGAAGAGTGGTGGAAGGCCAGACTGAAAGCTGTTGGTAGGCACCTAACAAAATGTTCAAAAGAATTTAAGCAGGTTAGGTGATTAAATCCTATAGAAATCCATGTGGAATTCCTCAATCTCTTTTGAAAACATTGCTTAATGCCAACAGACTCATAAAAAGATGCAATTACGAGGGACTTCTAGAGATCACATAATCCATTCCCCTTTCTCAAAGTAGAACTATTTTCATTTAACTTCAGAAATCTTGGCAAGCTTGTCCTGTGTAAGAAACAGGCTCTCTAAACAGCCAGGAAAGTGGTCTAGCATAAGGTAAGTGCCAAAAGGAGTCAAGGGCTGTTCCTTTTCATCAGATATCTAGAATGAAAAGTGGACATAATCTCTTTAAGTCTTGGGAGTCACTGACCTGAAATACCCTTACTTCCTTTTGTAGGACTTGATTGCTGCCAGTCTTTTAAGGAAAGCCACGTTCTTCTAATTAGATGACTACTGGTCTGGAAAATCTACATGTTATTTTATGACCAAGAACCTTTTTCAATTAAGTCTGAGAATGTAGACAAGGCCAATATTAACATAGTCATAAAATCCACAATGATTTAAAGGGGATGATAAAAGTCCACCTCAGATGCATGGGGGAGCAGCTCCAGGTAGGGAGAAGGAACTGTCTCTTCCATTTCTTTTCATACTATGGCTGGGGCTTTCCCCTTAGCATATGTGAGAGGGTTTTTTTACTTTCAGGTAGTTTTTTCATAGAATCTTAGAATAGTTGGGTTGAAAGCACATTTTGAAGATCATCTAGTTCAATCCCCCTGCAATGAGCAGGGACATATTCAACTAGATCATGTAGCTCAAAGCCCCATCCCACCTGACCCAGAACAATTTCAATGATGGGGCATCTACAAACTTTCTAGGAAACCTGTTCCAGGGAGACCAGAAGGCCTAGAGGAGATCTGGATTCTTCCATAGAAGCAGGGAAAGTACAAGGCTGAAAGAGAAGGGCTTTCCTGAAACCCAGCCTTTCATTGCCTCTCTCTTCAGTCCAAACTAATGCATGATCTTTTCTATTAAAATACAGAAGCCATAAATTTTTTGTCTGAATTTTGTTTGATTGAGGAAACAGGAAGTGTATGATCAGCCCCTCGTGTTTTAATGCATCTTCACAGACTTTTTATCAAACCCTTGAAATCTTTTAGCAGAAAACTGATAAGTACAGAGTTTATGACTGAAAGAGGTGCTGTATTATAGAACTTTGAAAAAGTCAAAGTATCCAGTCCCCAGACTCTTTTGTCTCAGAATGTAATTGAAAATTGGTCTTCTCTGGACAGAATTTTGAACACACTACATAGAGGCAAATGTGAACAAAAAATTTTAAATCATCAGAAGCCAGAGACAGACCAAAACCATCCCTGATTTTGTTAATATTGTAGTTCTGTCCTCTCTGCTCTGAAGGCAAACATGGTCACAAAGACTAAATACTACTAGCTGAATTTCTATATGGTAAAATACTTAATGAGAAAGTGTTGTTTTCTATACGTTGATTATTTAGACACAAGGACATAGGGGCATTTTTACATACTCATTTTTTTCTGAAAATAAATAAAATCCTTTAAAAATTCAAAATCATAGAAACACAGAATCACAGAATGTTTTGGGTTGGAAGGGACCTTGAAGATTATCTAGTTCCAACCCCCCTGCATGGGCAGGGACATCTCCCACTAGACCAGGCAGCTCAAAGCTTCATCCAACCTGGCCTTGAACACTTCCAGGCAGGGAACAGCCACAACTTCCATTGGCAATCTCTTCTAGTGTTTCACCACCCTCATAGTAAAGCATTTTTCCCTAACGTCTAATCTAATCTAATCTAATCTAATCTAATCTAATCTAATCTAATCTACCCTCTTCCAGTTTAAAACCATTACTCCTTGTCATATCACTACATGCCCTTGCAAACAGACCCCCCCCACACCTTTCCTGTAGGCCTCTTCAGGTACTGGAAGGCTGATATAAGGTCTCCCCAGAGCCTTCTCTTCTCAAGGCTGAACAATACCAACTTCTTCAGGATATCTTCATAGGAGAGGTGCTTCAGCCCTCTGATCATCTCCGTGGCCCTCTTCTAGACTTGTTCCAACACCTCCATCACCTTCCTATGTTGGGGGCCCCAGAGCTGGACACAGCACTCCAGGTGGGGTCCCATGAGAGCAGTGAGGGGGAGAATCACCTTGCTTGACCTCCTGGACACACTTGTTTTCATGCATCCCAGGATGCAGTTGGCTTTCTGGGATGCAATTTGAAATTGCTGACTCAGGTTGAACTTTGGTCTCCTGATTAGTTTTTGGAAAACCAGAAATACATTGCATCATTTACTTATATTATTTTCATCCAATGAGAAGAGACCTGGGGCAAAAATCACCGTTGAAAATCAAGACTAATGAGAAAGAAAATGCTGTATTCAGAAACCATCCTCATTCCATCAGGAATATTGTTTTAATGACTTTTCTGGATGCTATAGCTAGACAGACTTTGACAATATCATGTGAATGGCATAAATAGGTAAGACTGATACATATGGCTGTATTTAATTCACAGGCAGTATATGGAAACTGAAATTGAAGGACACAGTTTCACTAAGATACTCAGTGAAGGGAAAGTAAGATAAAATTGGAATGATTTTTGTTGATACTTATGTACAAAGTTCTGCAAGAATGACTTCAGAAAAAATATGTCGTATTAATTAGTATTTTAGATTAAATAATCTTATATACCTTCAATTAATGTGCTATTAAATCTCATTAGTTTCTGCTATACTGAAAATTAATGTGATCAAATTATTCTCCAAATTAAAGACTAACCAGGAACACAGCAGAATGCCATTGTACTTCTTGTGCCAATATCCTTCTTTGCAAAATACAATGCCCAAAATAAATTTCAGAAGAGGTTTATTAACTTGGGACAGAAGTTTCTTACAAGAAGAAAATTCTGGAATAAATATTCTACCCATGGTTCTTTTCTAAGAAAGAAAAAGTACAGATAAAATTTATGAGTATGTCTTCATGCCTGATGATTTCCAAAAGATACCTTGGGAGACTCTCTTCTGTACTAAAAGCTACGCCTTAGAAAAGCTGAAAGACTATTTTGGTTTTCACAATTGTGAATACATTCTGCAAGCAAAAGTCCTTACAGAACACTCCCAAAATATACGTGGTTCTTCTTGCAAGAAACAGAGCAGCTCATGAAATAAGCTGAGCATAGAAAAAGACACACCAGAACAAATTGCCAGATTAAAAAAAACATCTTATCAAGGATACATGGCATGTCTCAACATCTTGTAAATGCAGTATCTATGATGTTAACTAAACAAGCATTAGAAGTTGTAGGCAATCCTGCATGTTGAATTTGTGTGTGAAATTGTGAACAGATAAAATCCTAAACTTTCCCTGAGGTGACAAGAGATAACGATTTCTACATAAACCAAAGGGTGTTGATCTGCAAAGAAGTAGTGAGGCCCTTCCAGGATGAGGATCATAAGTGAGCTGATGCTTGTGTTCCGTTCCACCTAACTTTAGTGAGTATCAGAAGATTCTTCAATAATAGTTTAGAAACTTGAAAGAATTAGAAAAAATTCTGGAGCTCAAAGACTTGACTAGGAAAAAGGAGAATAGCAAAGAAATTTGTTTTCCAAATTTGTTATTTAGACTTGGTATAGATAAAAATAAATTCAAATTAATGTATGTCATGGTATATGGTAATATATATGAATGAATTTTTTTAAAAATGATTTGAGAAGATAAAATCCTGTAAAATGACAAAGAATGCAATGAAAAATGATTCCTCTTTTAACTTAAAACATTTTTTCAATGAAGTGGTTAATTACAAGACTAAAAAGACTTACTATACTCATTACATAAGGAAAAAAAATTATTTGCTTCATTGATCATCACAAATTATGGGTCAGACTGATTTTGAACACAAAACACTCTATACATGTAGTAGCAGATTTTATAAAAAGAAAAAATGTTGCTGAAGTTAAAATAAGCTAATGTTTTTCCAATCACTTCAGCAATTGTGTAATGCAGAAATACTGATACAATTCCAGGAAAAAATTGGAGGCACTAGCCACAATTCAAGCATCCCAAAAGAAGGATGGAATCAAATCTTGCTTTTTAATTCCACCCTATTTTTTTCACCAGCTACAATGCAAAAAACCCAAAAAAACCAAAAACCAAAAAAGCGAAAAGTTTCTGAAGCCATCACACTACTGCCAAGAACTACTAGGCTAGGGATCATTAAAATCTTTGGTCAGGTTTCTCTTTTTACAAAGAAAACCTACGTGCAAGGTTTGAATTTAAGCGCAACCAGTCATCCCAAGCCTGCTTTAAGGACAAGACATTTTAAAGAAGATTTATTCATACAAAAGTGAGGTTGCCGTGGCAACAGTAACTATAGAAAGCCAGAGTAATTACTTTTACAAAATCCTTCCTAGCCCTTTCTCTTTCTTAATAGGAATGTGTGAAAACCTTGTTTTCAGCTTCATTTATCAGAAATATTACCCAACACTGATTCTACACTTTAGGTTTGGGGATTCAAAAGCATGTGCTTAAAGCAGGTTGAATTGTGCAAAACTGATCTGCAAACACTTATTTCAATTGAAAAATGAAAGTCAGATCATGCATATCTGCTCTCAGAGGGCAGTGAAAATTTGAAAAGAATGCAGCATTCTCTTTTCATATTGCAAGGTCTCATTGAATAACATGTGCCATGTATTCTTCTGTCTTCAAACACAGTAAGGATTCCCTTTTGTGAACATCAGACAGAAGGAATTAATATTTCCATTTAATATATTAACGTAAACAGATCTCCTGAATCACTGCACAGCTCTTCATTGCATACTCTGGACTTAGCTGTGTGGCTGGGAGAAGTTTCAGACCTCTATCATCTCTTCATAACATGGTAAAAATGTATCCTGGTTTCTCTGACACAGTGTTTGAGGTCCATCATTAGCGGTATCTGGCATAGTGCTGCTGACCCCTAGCCTTGTCATTTAATAACTTATCCAATTTTTCTGCTGTGCTTGTTAGAGTAGATGATGTCCATTTAGGCTTGATTCCTTCCTATGACCTTCCTGTCTGATAAATAAGATTTTACCTCCCTCTCAGGCCATGCTGTTCAGCTTTAGCTTACTGATGCTATAGAATACAACAGACACAGGAATGGGTTCTTGTACAGAAATTGGGATTTAAAGCAGCAGTAGTTTGCAAATTATCTCTTTTAATTCATTAATAGAAGAGTATGCTTTCCGCCAGCTTTTATTCCTAGCTCTGTGAATACTGTCCTGTCTCACTTGCAAACAGCATACTGGAAAAACAGTTTTACTGTGAAAGTACAATAAGGATACTCTTACTTTTCCTTGTCTGTGATTCTGTAACTTAAAATACATTTACAAACACCTGATGTTAATATTCAAACAGGATTACAGCACCCTGTTATGAATACAGAATGAACTTCTCTTTTGTTTGTTAAAAAGTCACCAATGTTAGTATTACTTTTGATCGAGATGTGGTACCAATGTTGATGCCACCAGAAATCTGACAAGCCACCATCTCCCATGATACACATGAAGATTTTTTTCTGCTCCTGTGGTTTTGCAAGGTGCCAGAAGTCCTACACATTTACTTATGTTGCATCACCACCATCATTCCAAGCACTCATGGTATTTTTCAAAACTAACCATTCATGCCAATCAGGTTTGAAGGCCAGCAACATTAAACACAATGGATCTTACTACATATGTTCAGCATTTGTTTTCTAGTGATTCCTAGGCATACAGAGATGTTAATGTCCTCTAAGTAATTTGAATAAATCTTAAATTTTTATTCATCTCCAGTGATTACACAGAGAATGTGCTTCAGTGAAGTCTATCTTCAAAGTTGCAACAGTAATAAGACATTCAAAAGTCCAATGTGATATTCATAATTATAATTTTCCACTAGTTTCTTAGCAATTAACAGCAAGACTACTTTAAAACACAGCTTCATAAGAAAGATGCATTGAACAAAATTACGTATCAAATCCTGAATTTTGAGGTCAGAGGCAATAGGAAAAGTTAAAACAAATGAGAATCTGCTGTTATGTCTCTTTTAAGCTAAATTAACTATAGTCTTTCATCCTGTTCAATCATACCAGCTTGAGTTACTTTTATGACAAACCAAGTGATCTGAGGTCTTTCCTTGTGATACTCACGAAAACACATATTCTGCCCTGTACTCTTGATTTACCTTTTGATCAATATATTTGTTTTCTTCAATTGCTGATCTTTTAGAGTGGTCACCTGAGGAAGAAGATGCTGAAGGAAGTCTTCGCAGTAAACAGCTGGTATCTTGTTGCTGGCGATCAATAAACTGCTTCATAAAACTTTCCCTTGTGAATAAACAGAAGATATTGATGGATTTAAAAGTGAGGAAGAGTTAATATATGTTTTCCTTATGTCTTGTCACAATCCATTAGTGATAAGATGGGCAAACCAAGAAAAAGTTGTTCTGGGCTGTAAAAGTATAAATGGACAGAGTGCTGAAACAACTGAAAAAATTTAATTTATTAAAGAAATCCATATCCGAATTGAGAGGTAAGTAGCTTGTGTGTAGCTTTTATTCCATATAATAATAATAATTATTTTATATATTTATTTACCAATTAAAAGTGCTAAATATTTGAAGTGCCTTTTGCAGTTTTCAGCTCTTTTGAGCTCATTAAACAGTGAGTTTTTATGCCAGTATAAATTAAACACTGATATAATCCAAAGAAAACATACTCTCTGTAAGAAATTCTTTTTCAAGATTTCAAACAACATCTGTTCATATAGCTGCTTTGAATGCCAGCATTAAGGCTCTTCAGCAGTTCTGTGCCTCACATATGCCACGGTTAAAATGTACAAGTGTTTCTGTTTACAACAAATGCACCTCAATCTTGCTTTAAGTTTAGTTACAGTTGCGCTATTTCAGTGTAAATTGACTGTCAAAACAAATTTTTATGTGGGCAGATAGTTCTACACAGTACAATAGCTTCAGATTTAAAGATGAATTTTGCTAGTGATATTTCAAAGTCTGTTTCAGTAGTCAGTTTACTCACATTAATCTAGAGTATGCTGGGAAAACCACAGCCAGGAAGAAATACCAAAAAAGACAGAGACAAGAAGAATGCCCTCAATATATAACCAAACAGTATTTTGATACTAATGGCAAAATATTTATGACTTATTCCTTGAGGTTTGGAAATTTATTCTTCCTAACCATTCTGACTAGTACAACTTCTTTCATCCAAACACATCAAACCAGTTGCATAAGTTTCCTTGTGAGTTCAATGAAACTGAAGTTAACCTCAGGAGACTCACAGCAAGGGCAGCCATCTCTCACACCACCCTCTCTCCTGGCATGGGCTTGGTGGGCACACTGGAATGGGCATGGCCAGAGGACCTGTTTGGCCAGCCTGTGAAGTTTCAGCCATCTTATCAGCCTACATGTGCCAGAGCTGCCCCTGGATTTCTGTAAGCTTTTTTTTGGGACCATGATGAGAATACCTGTACCATAACTGATGGTCTAGTAGACAAACGAGGCTCTGACCCTTGGTTAAGGTTACAAGAAAGCAGCAACAATGCAAATCCAAAGAGAAGAAAAGGTCATCACAGAGTAACTGGTATTGGAAGGCCTGTGTTATCCTCTCTAATGATTTTCTGCCAGTTGACCTTATTTTAAAAGAGCTACATGAGAATTGATTAGATGCTAGCTGTCTGTGTCAGCCAAGCCTCTAAAATCTAAATGGGAGTGGAGAAACAACAACAAACTTTTCAATCATATCGTAATTGTGTTGGCTTCAGTCATTCTAGTTGCTTTCATGAATACATGATATAGAGTGCTAGGATTTTTTTTCCAAAGGTAAAAATGAAGTAAAACCAAAATATCATATCCTTTCATCACCCATGTTATTCTGTTTCATTTCTGATTTTCTGAACTATCTGCCTAATCTACAAGCAAAACAGTTAAATATTTTGGGTATTACATTACACCAGACAAGTTTACAGCATTTCAATACCTTATTTTTGGAACTGTGAAATCTGAAGGAAGCTTGGAGATTTTCACCATTTGTGGCCTGTTTGGAAACTTTTCAAAGATGCGTAGACGCAATGGAAGCTTCTCCTTTGTGTCTGCATTTGCTTCACTTTGCTTTAGCTGAGAACAAGGAAAAGAAAAAAATGATAGAAAGTGAAATTTTGCTCTGTAATTTCACAGCCTTGTTTTTCGTCAATCAAATAATAACGGCAATCATTTGAAGAACCAGAAGATGGCAGCAAAGAACTACAGAGGATAAATGTGATACGAGTTTATTAGTCTGCCTGTGCTAGAAGCTGTCAAATACCTAACAATGCAATGCCTTTAATTGAAAGTCATAAAATGGAAGGCTCCCTAATAATTTTAATTTTAAAATACGAAGCATATTAGTTTCCTATTCAACATGTCTATTTATATGTTTTCCTCACAGATCCCTAATGCTTTACCAAGCAAATAAACACCCTTGATCTTTTCTTACTAAACACATTTTCCTGTATGTGCTGACAGCTCTTCAGTATTCAAATAGAACATGGCATTTTTAAAGGGAGCAGTTTTAAAGGAATACAGCTCTCAGTATATGAAAATAACAGGAAAATTACATTTAGATGGGTATTATAAGTAATAACAAAGGACTTAAAAGAATCCATTTACATTGGATATTCTAACACTAAGCTGCAGCATATCACATAACAAATGTTGCATTTATAAATAGCCACAAAGAGTTATTCCATGAAATATCACATATCTCAGTAAAGATACAGCTATCTAGGTAGACAGATGCTGGCTACATCTAATCATATAAAATAAAAAAGATAAGACTCCTGAATTCTGATTACCTTACACAGCGATTCAGTTGTAACATTGCAATAATCAGTCAGGCTTATTTTTACATTGTTTTAAACAGTTATGTGTTTTATACACTATTTCAATAAACATACACATAACAGATTATTTAAATTCCCATTCTCCCACCTGCTTATGAACACAGGATTAGAATCTTACATTTTAAAACATTTTCACCATCAGCACCTGCAGGGAATAATGCTGTTAGGTATAGATTTTTACCAGGGGTAATTGCCCAGGAAGCCAAAAGGAGTTTGAACTTTCATTTTCACTGCCTAGTCAAATGTATGCTTCCACAGCATGCTATAGAAGAAAAACTGCTCTGCTGCACTGTCTTGCTATCAGCAACATCACCACCTCCTGCCACAGGACAGCTTAAACTGAAAATCAATTCATATTCTGTTGGATAGAAATTGTCATGGGGACTGAAAACTGTTTGAAGTGCTACAAACAAAGACTAATGATTAATTGTAGAGCACTGAGTCAGAATAGAAGGGGAATATTGTATGAATCTATATTATGTCCAGTTCTATTTGCTTTGTTAATGTTCCTTAAAAAGAAGAAAGTATGACCTTAATGAAATTCAATTGATATTAAAATATGAAGAGTTGCAAATACCATGTTGGACAAGGAAAAGGACAGATTTAGAAATAAGGGCAGGAAATAACAGACTGAAAAAAATATAGAGCAAGAATAAGGCAGAAACTAAACAAGAACTTGCACTTCAGTACGGCATCAAAAGGCCAGTTTGGGCACTGATTATATTACCAACCAAAGGCTATGCTTACAACCACTCTCTTTTGGTTAGACAGCATATAGTTTTAGAAAATGCTACAGAAGTCCACAGCTCCTCTCTGTGCTGCTTAGGAGAGACAATACCTGAGGATGCATTCACTTCTAAATACCACTTTGCCAGTCTTACACTGACAAGCCAAAATAGTGCAGAAGTGAGCTATGAAAACGAAGGGAAAATCACAGAAAATGAATGGGGCAAGGGAGAAAGAATAGAGAGAAAGCTTAAAGGGGCCAAATATTTACACTACATCTACCATAACTGACAATAAAGTAAGAGAAGGGGAAACAATGTTAATTTATGTAAGACATATTTAAAAACAAATTATTTCAGAATATAATAGAGTACCACAAATATAGGAATGAGTGGATAAAATTAAGAAAGGATGAGAATAGATTATTATCCTTACAGTGAAATCTCTGAGTGTTCAGGGAAACCTCTGGAGGGATGTGCCTCATAATTTCACATTCAAACTAGACGGAAACCCTGAAATGCCAGAGCATGACAGAAGGAAATGCCTCACTGACTAAAAATTAATTGGATAATCTAACAGGGCTTTTCTGCAATGCTGTACTGTTGGAAAAAAAGCTTTGGGAAGGGTTAAATTTTAGAGAAAAAAAGGCCCAACATTTCCAGTTTCTCCTGGTATTCTTTTTAAGAAGAAATCCTTGTATAAATATGCAGATTTTGGCATGGACAACCAATGTCTCTTAAAGCTATGTACACCTGTTTGCAGAAGTCAGTGTATACAGAGTAGAAAGTGTATCATAGATCACAATGCTGTCTGGAGTCTCAGTGCAGAACAGATCAAAGAGAGCTTGGAAGCATGAAACTGTACAGTTCAAAAGTTAAGCAAGGGGGCAGGAGATATCCCCTGTCTAACCAGGAGAATGATTCAAGATAGGCTTTAAAATAACCTAAAGTAAAAGCAGTTCTATAGAATATCTCCATGCTGAGATAATATTCCATATTAGGGAGTATGAGGCATTTATCTTCACTGAGTTCTCTATGCACTTAGGGTGTAATTGTTGTTCCACATGACATATTTTGTATTGCTGCTTAAAGCCTTTACATTTCAACTTTCTTTAACGTCTAACAAACACGTATTTTAAAGGTACAGGATTATGTTGTAATGTTGCAATGATGGTGCAGAGTGTTTCATGTAACAGCTATACCAAAATAAAATCTCAGGGTATTTTCTCTATGAGTTTTATTTTTTATTTATTATTATTACTATTGGCAAGGAAATGCACAGTGGTTTGATTTGCTCTTCATGGCCCTTGATCTCCAGCCCCAAAGAGCCTACTGGGAACAGTTCACCAACATTTTGTCAGCTTGGCCTGACTAAATTCCCCTGTAGCTGCTAGAATGTTAAAAATGTTTATGTTTTCACTATTTCCATGGTACTTGAGCTTACACAGGGGCAGGTTTAATGGCACAACACCTGAAGGAAAACTCCTCTGAAGGTAGATCAGAAGAACTAATTTATATAGTACGTAAATGGTGAAGAATGCCAGAGAGGAAATAATTTGGGGATTGCAACGGTAGCTCAAATAACACGTTCAGATATAGGTCCCTGAATTCCAAGCCTCCCTAATCTGTTCACATAGTTGTTTTAGATCAATACAAAAGAGAAAGACAGAGTTAATGGTGAAAGCATATTTGTGAGTATTTTCTCATTATGTCCATGGCTCCAGTTGGTTCAGAGTAGTTTGGAGCAAATCCCTCATTCATCAGCACTTGCTCTTCACTGGTTATTTTCTGAGCTGTGCTGGTAAGCAAAATAGATCCTTTCTGGAGGAAAAAACCCTGCACGTTCCACCTTGGTTACAAGCAAACATATTCCAGGCACTGAGACTGACTTAAGGATCACAATCAATGACATAGGGGAGCTTCAAATCCCATGTATGATGGGGCAACTCCATCAACAATTTTGTGAGACAAAATTCCTTCTGATGCAAAACTCTCTGAACTGCACGGACCATAAATGTGCTGGCAGCAGCCACTGCTTCACTGTAGTGGTTCTCACCCATGGTGCAGCCCAGGTGTTCTGTAGCATGATCTCATCCATACCACTTAATTCAGCTTCAGCTCTAAATTTATTTGTGACTTCAAGGCTACTTTACATGAAGGTGACTGCTAAAACCAGCTTTAGGATTATTAAGATCTGGATCCTCAGAACTGATGAAAACCTGTTAAGTGGTTGTCATAAATACTTTCAGTAGCATGAATGGTGGTGACAATGTAAGACTGGAATAGAGGCAGGGATGACAAAAGACAGTAGAAAAAGGGGTTAGCTCTCTAATGCAGACACACCCTCGCTGTGGTCAGATAATTCTGGTGGGATGGTAAAAAAAGCAATCACTGCCCCTCTGGAGACACCAGCCTTCCAGGAGGAAGGTGGTATCTGCCCTGTAACCACATGGGTCCCACCAGGAGAAAAGAGCTACACCTTGAGACTACTCACGTACTATCCCACCTCTGCCAGCTACTAAAGCTTCCTCATCATGTTTCAGAAGTGAAAGGACTGACATTTAAAAATGCAGAAAAATATGCTACATTACAGTACTTGAGTCACGCAGTGTACACAGTGTTACACAGAACCTGAAGAGGAGAGTAAGACAATAAATAGTTCTTTTTTATCTCCCCAAGTCTTGTCAGGGTGAAAGTAATGAGGTCTTTTAAAGTGTATGCTGCAACTGGAGTTACTGGCAAAGCATTAAAGCATTGTGGTGAGACAAGGAACAGGATCTGATTAGAAGAGCTGCACTCCCACAGTCTCTCCCTATGCTGACCAGGAAGGATGTGCCAGAGTACACTTCAGATCTTTAGGTGAACACAGGGCAGTGTCACCCCTGCCCTCCAGCCCACAAACCCTTCTGCAGAAGCAGGGGGTGAGAAGTCTCTGCACACACAGAGATGGGAGCTGATAGTCTGGAATGTGAACTGCTCTGGGGTCTGGTAATACAAACAAGATCACTTGAAGAGCTTGAAGGGCTAATTAAGGTATCTCTTAATATCACCAATTTGCATTTATAGACAGAAACAGCCTTGAAAGTAATGTTCTTGGCAAAGCAAACTGGAAGCTCAAATTTGATGATCACTGAGCTTCTAAGTCACTGACACTTTGGTAAGAACATGCCAGAGGAGAAAAAGTTAACCATAGCCAAAGGGTTGAGACCTGCCATTACTGACTTTATGGGTTGTTCTCTATTCATTTAATTCTGATCATAGAAGAAGAACCAGTAATGTGCAAAATGTAAAGTGTGAAAGACGTGGTTTTTCATATGGCCTGTGAGGCAAGTATATGTGAAACTCACTTAAACACTCTGTAAATATTTTATTGGAATTAAATGGTTAGGAAAAATGTGCTGCAATGCTTCAACTCTTTTCTTCTGGTTGACAGTTTTCATAACAGCCTGAGATCAATCATGTTCAAAATTAAAAGCTTTGCTACTGATGTACATGCAGTTTATTTAGGAACTGGCCAGCTGCCCAGAAAAATTTCTTGGTGACTGAAAAGTTCGAACAATTTAAGAAAGTTCAGGGACTCCCACTACAGGATAGCTTTAAATTAATATTGACTGATACATTATTGTACCCTGCTATATACATAAACACTTTTCACTGCAAATCTTTAGGGGCTGTATTTGAAGAATAAAGTGACTATACAATACATTCTTAGCAGGACATGCTATGTGCTCCATATGGGATACCAGCACCCATTCAACAGTCTTTCAGATTTTTTTCCTTATCCACATTCTCAGATTTATCATCACTTTTGGCTTGTCAAAAAGAGCTTTGAATGAAATCCAAGTAATTAGCATTATGTGACATGTAAACTAAACAATTAAAAAGCAGAAAGATGGATTAAATTAGTCACTTTCTCCCACTCTGTTATTACTCTGAAATTGTGTAGATCTGCCAAATTTTTGAACATGAATGAGCTACACTAAAAGAAGATATGCGTATGAGTAATCTTTCATGACCTATACGCAACTTTGCATTAAAGCGTATCAACATTTTTGTATATTTCTTTGATTTAAAGTTCAACACAAATTGACTGTTCAGTTACTATTATTTACACCTGCAACTCCATCAACAATGAAGAAAAATCCCAATTTTATTTAAGCAAACTACACCATGGAAAAAAAACAGGAAGGCAAAAAAACCTATCTGGAAACCATGGTAAAAAAAGGAATAAAAATTTAATTTTGGTGCAAGTAACACTAGCAGTGTCAAAAAGCAGTATTTATGACGTGTAAATATTATTAGTATGTTTACATTGCTATATAAAAGGTCACCAAGAGCCTAACAAAGTGCCCAAGCTCACATAGTAGCCACTGGCTTCAATCACAGTTTACAATATTTGGCTCTTGGTTCCTCCAGGCCCTGTGTGTGGCCCTGAGAAAATTACAGCAGTTCTTTTCTGCAGGTTTTCAAATTCTTTAAGGCTTCTGTAACAACATGAAAGCTTTTATGTGCAATTCCCCTGAGCAGCATTTCTGTAGAACGCCATTTGGGTTGTGCATTGCCTGCTTTGAGAGGAAGAAGAGCTTGTGAGTTTTCTGGAGGTGGGACAGAATTACAGGACTGTGTGACTTGGAGTCCAAATTGGTGAGGCTCTGTCCATACTTTCTTTTAAAGCAGTCTCTCAATTAAAATATTCCCTGGAAAATACTAAAGCATTGTCTGGGAAAAAGCAGCTATGGGAGAGAGCCAGCATTGAGGGACCAGTTAAGCAGAGTGCACAGCAAGGAGCTGAAGCTTGAGCTTGCTCTCTTGTCCTCTTCTTGTCAGCTGCCTAGGTGGGGTAGTTTTGCCCTTTGGGCTGTCCTAAACAAATGGGGACACTGAAAGCAATAAAAACATCTCCCATGTAGGATCTATAAAACAGAACCAAAATTGATTTTAACCACATTCTGTGCTGCCTTGGGGAATTTTCACTGAAACGTACCAAGAAATATGATTGCAGTGGTGCTGGCATTCACAGTGGAGACTGCACTGGTGATAATATATGGATAAAATAAACTGAAAAAGTTCATGGCAGATGGAGGAATAAGATTGCATATATGTTTCTCATATGCAGAAGATTAGATTTTTTTATAAACAGTTTTTCTGTGTCACAGGATTTATATGCTGAGTGTAGTATGATTTGGTGCTGTGACTATTATTTCCCAAATGTTCATCTAAGTAACTTTTTATTCACTTTTGCATGACGTCTTCAAAATTAATAAGATATTGAGTAAGGTTTCACAAATGAGGGGTTTTTTTAACTTCCTTCCAGTAACTGTAGCTCCTATCAGTTCTTCAGGAACAAATGCTGCTGACAAGATACGACTGCAATTCAAATGATACAAAACTCCTCTAGCAAAATTTGGCTAAGATTTGGTCCATTTATCTAATGCAGGACAGGAATCCAGCATGTCAGAGAGTTTCCCTTTGATTAACTGAGATAAATAAGATTAATTTTTCAGAGCTATGACTTCATGTGGTCTATAGATTCAGGCAGACATTGCTACACTGATTACACTTTAGGCATGTTTCCAAATCTTCTTCCCCTCTGCAGTAGCAAAAATGATCTTTTAAAGACAAGAGATCTGAGATGCTACACATTTAGTGTCTCTAATTAAAGGCCCAGGAATGTGCTTACCAGACCATATTCAACCTTCTTGCCTCTAGATTGAGGTATATAACTGAATGAATTAAGGTATGGTTGTTTTAGTCTCCCGCTGTAGTCAAAAAAGAAGAGGAAGCACTTGTAGAGGTCAATTCATATCTTAGGCTGGCTATAACTTTCTGACATGCTTATCTTTTTCCATTGACTATGTAGGGAACTTGAATCCAATATGTTCTTTTAATCAGATGTGGGATTCTCATTGTTAGGCAGGATGAATCTAGGCCATAGCATCTATATGATGATATCGATTTCACTTATTTAGTTGTCCAAATGTGAAATATATAAGCATCTAGCCACTTCCTATATTTAACTGAAAAAGGTGTCTCCAGATACTGACTAATTCCAGACTTACATGTAAGTAAGACAAGATGGAATACTGTCCTAGGGTAACTCTTTCACTGGATGTAGAGATGGTGTAAGGATGCATCTATACTAGTAATGTACTGGCAAATGGGCAAAAGACCTGGAATAAGACTGACCATTGTGTTGCACTGTTAACAAGGCTGCTTGCACAGCTTTGCTCTTGGCCATCCAGCACTCTCCCTGATCACGCCTGAGCAAATATTGGGGCTTATGCCAGCTGGGGATATTCCCAGCAGGCACTATGAACATCTCCTACTTAAGTGGGAGGCAGTTTTGGAAACATCAAATAACTTAGCTGTACGTACAGGTCAGGCCGTGCTGGTCAGCCAGGCTTAGGGACAAAACAAGTAGGTCCTGGACAGCTTGCTCTGCTGATATAGATCAGCTAAATGATTAGCTTAGAGAAGGTGCCCTATTTAGATAACATAAAATGGCTTATCTTACGTAAGAGAAACCCCACCCTTATTTTAAAACTGTTCAGGGGTAATTTCGGATGGATAGTTTAAAATAGATAATGGAAACGAAACATAAATCTAATGCTAACTTGCATAACTATTCTTTTAATAGGCTTTTCATATATAAATGCATTTTTATCATTTTCATATTCATTATTTTTCTTTTGGGATAAGTAGCAGAAATATTTTTGTTTCCATACAAAGGTTAGTGAGTCAGAAAAGAATATCCATTATAATAAAGAGTGCATTACATGCTCCACTTCATCAGCAGAAATTCCTTGAGACTTCACTCAAACTAGGCATCGCTATCTGTTATTTAGGCAACTAAAATATTTTCAAACGAACAAAAGCTAAGAATGTATGAATTCTGCTCTTGTACAAGCCTAATCATTCAATATGGACTAGGTACAATATGTTCAGCTTCAAGACTCTGTGTAAAATTCATTACAATCTGAAAGGCTGCTTCTGTGTAGGAAGCAAAGGAAGTGTGATTGTAGGACAAATCAGGGATTCTTACTGTTTGCTTACCTATTCCAGACCCAGCACAAAGGAATACTCCTGGAAGTAGCTTTGTAATTGGCATTTACCTACACATAGCTGTAATACACATCTTCATCTGCCCTGCTGGGTTTGCAGAAATATAGAGCCAATCTGGGAAATTATAATTGAGAAGAGTCTTGTAAAGGTTTTCACCACAGGCAGCTCCCATTTACTTAGAAAAGAGCTGAAGCCACGGAGAAAGCCAGGCTGTAATTGACTGAGAAAGTCATGATCTTGGCTTCCTATCAAGACACAGACAGTGAGAGGTATATACAATGCTGAAAAGCAATGAGGTCACAGGGATTAAAGTCTCTATCTGCAGAGACTCTGTTTATCCCTGCTCACAGTTCAGTAAAACAATATTGTACATAAACCCTCTTAAAACTGAAGTATAGGAAGACTGGAATTTGATCCATACATGAAAAACTTTTCTTCCATCTAATTCCTACAGGCTGCTCTATGCATGGTTCAGGGTACTTCATGGGGTAAATCACCACTAAACTGGTATGGACATAAGGCACGTCCAACTTACTACTTACTTTGATCTGTATGGTAGGAAACATCCCTCTGCTATGTGAACCTAATTCTAGATTGCAAAGCAATCCTGTGTGTTCCCTATGAATTTGTGAGCACTACTTGAAGTGGAAGCAGTCAGAGGTCACTGATAGTTGTCAGAGATCATAATGCAGGTGCTTGTGCCACAGAATACATATTGTTTCTATGGCTTGTGGCAATGCAGACCCATATTTCCTTTCTTTTAGGTGTGCCACAGTGTCTGTGGACATGAATGAAGAAGAAGAACCTTACTTTTATATTTTTTACGCTATTGACACTTCATAGCAAATCTGATTCCCATTTCCCTTCCTTGAAAAGCCTGTGCTTTGAATGTGATCTTTGACCAGAATTTTCACAGGTCCCTATTTTATACAATAAAACCTTTCTTTAAGAAAACACCTTTTGACTTAAATGTTTTCTCGGCAAATAATACTGTATTGCATAGATAGGGATTGGCAACTTCTGGATTATAGATTTTGGTGTTAGTTTCACCACTGGGCATCAAATACATAGGCCAGAATATGTGTTTCATGTTTTTAAAAACAGTGATAAATGAGGTAAGAGGAGGAAAAAAAAACCAACCAAAAAACAAAGATGGAAGCTACAGCCTTCAGGAAATTTTCAAAATTTTCCTAGTTATTAAAAAAGGAAAACATCTGACACAAATGGTTTTCCAGATGACTGTATTTTCCAGTCTTGAAAGGGCAGCTTGTTTCCTAGAAATGGACACATGCTCTGCAAAGTTCACTCCTTTTTAAATAGTGCTACTCCAAATACACTGCATATGGCCTGAGAATGGAGGACCAACTTGAATTTTTTGAACTTTCTACTGTCCTTCCTCTATGGTGAAAAGAAAGATTTAATGCATTTTATGTAGTATTTAAAATTCATTTTGGAACCATTATTTTACTTTTCATTTTTAATAAAATCTGTTCAGACACTTATCTTCCCTGCCACTTGTTAAAAATCCATTTACATGAGATCAGATATAATGAAAAGGTAATTGTTCATTTTTATTCTATTTTGTAGTTATTTCCCTTTAGGAATTACCTCAAGCACTGTCCTCAGAATAAAAATACTCTGGAGGCAAGTAAAATCAACTATGCTTAAAAAAGCTCCTTGATTTTCACACACACATACACATATATGTAAGATTTAATGCCAAGTGTGCTTAAATTAGATATACCAATTATAACACCTTGTTCACACAATATGTTCATGAAAAATCCCCATGCTGAAAGTCCCACTTTAATGCTGAAACCTCAGCACACGAAATTTGGAAGTGATGCTACTGCTGAAATTTTCATTGTCATCTTCCTGGATCTGCTGAATTCCTGGAGGTAATGAGTGAAAGGCACAGGGCTCTTGTAATGTATTCTGACCAAATGTCTTTGGCATCCCAGATAGGGGTTCAGCTGGACAGTCACAACCCGATGAGGTTTCTGATTTGTAGCTCTTTGCAATCCTAACAGGTATCACCAAGCCTTTCATCTTTCACAGCTCTGCTCCTGGTTTAGCAGGTGATCCTACACATTTGAAAACACTTAGGTCTGACAGGTAACAAGTAACTTTTCCATCTCCTTTACCAATAGGCAAAATGTCTCTCCAGATATATCACTCAATATAGCTTTTGAAACCATGGGCCTGAAAAATTAATTACCAGCATTTGACCCAACATTTTTGCTGGTCTCCCCAGAAGGCAGTGGTGAGTTATCTGCTTTGGTTCCATTTACAAAGCCCCTGGGGTGCTCAGGGGTGGGGAGAAGAAAATCTCCTCCATACTGAACAGTAGAAAATGAGCCATAAAGTGTAAGCACAGTTTAGCTCCTCACTGAATAAAGGAATTTTTACTAGGTCTGCCAAAATTCTGTTTGCATTGCCAGGACAGTGAGGCTCCTAAGTATTAAAGGGAAAAAGGTCAAAACTATCTTCTGCATGAATAATGACTGCATCTGAATAGCCTGGACTTCTCCTAAAAGTAGTTTGCTTTCAAATACTAAGCTGCTTCACCAGAAAAGAGATCTGAGGAGAGCAAATGGAGACAAATCGAAAGCCAAAATAGGAAATTAATTAAAAACAGTACCAATAAAGCATCAATGAACTAGCTGCATGCAGGGAGACAGGACTTCTGATTATTTTAGCCTGCCTTGCTAATATTTTGAATTTTTTGAATATTCTCAAATATTCAAAATATCTGAATATTTTGACTAGATATTTTGAATTCTTGTTAAAAAGAAAATGTTTTCCAGGAAATTATGTTAAATAAATGCTATCCTAGTAATTCCACACGTGGATTTATTTACTTAGAAAAAACTGAATGGTTTTGTAAGAATATTAAACTTGACGTTTTCCAAGGTGTGTTAGTTCAACTGCCAAATTTACTTGCAATTGCAGATCACACTAGATAGACTTTCCTGGTGAAACAAAACTTTATGGTTAGAGTCTAAAGCTGCACATATAGGTGCACAAAGACAGAATACAGTGGAAGTGGGAACAGGCATGGGAGGAAGGAAAGAATATTAAGGAAACATTTGACTCAAGTGACCGTGTACCATGAGTTAGGGAGCATCAAATGAAATAATCAAGTGGCAAATTCATAAGCAGAAAAAGAAGATAGTGCATCATTAAATTTATCTTTGCTACCGCACACAGTAAATGCTAGAACATACATAGATTTGAAAACAGCTGTTCTATTCTGATCCTACAGGTTCTTCCTCAGTAAGCTTCATAATAAATGCCTGAGCACAAAATTGGCATATTTTCTTTCCCAGAAACACAGATAGTGAAATTGTATCCATCACTGGTCATGAGGAATTGCCATGTGATTGTTAGTGCCTTGGTTCTACTTTCAGGTGACACTGATACTAATGTAATTAGATCTAGAAGGGAGACATGGGCTACCAGAAGCCTTACCTTTCAGGGGTTTCAACTGGGGTTTTGGGGAATAAAGGCTGCAGAAGGTTTTCTCCTGATGTCAGTGACCATAATCTCAAATATCATACAACATCATACTTAAAGAGCAGTAACTTTAGGGTAGAGATCCAAAAGGACATATATTTGAACATAGTACACATTTGAACATATTCAGTAAAGTAAAAGTCTCCAGTAGGACTTGTTCTCTTAGGCCAGTCCACTGCTACTACAAACAAGTTATGAGGGTACTCCACATAATTTAGTTACTGACAATTGATAAAATAATCTTGTGGAGTTAACATATACCCACTGGGGGAAAAAAGTACTAAGCACAAGAAAGCTCATTAGAAGCACTGCTGGAGCTCTTTGGGATTTAATGTTTTTGTTTTAAGGGACAATGTATTTTTAAGACATGCAGTTTTCTAGATTTAGGAATATATCATATCCAGGATGTACATAAAATTGTCCTTATTTTAAAAGATCTGTTGTAATTCTGCAACCTTTAAAAATAAGGGCACTTTGAAAAACACTCAGTATTTGACAAGCTTATTGTGTATGGGTGTGTTTACACATGCACTTACATATGCATCTGTTACAAATGGATTTGCAGGACCTGAAATGAAGGAAAACTTTTATGTTTCTGAAATAGTTTGTTCATATGTGTGTGTCTGTGTAGATTCAGCATCACAGAGGCTGCTGATATTAGCAAGGAAAAATGTATATGAAGTTTTATGACTGTGTTGGAAAGCAAAATATACATTAAGGATATGATAATCAGATGCCTAGAGCAGAAAAATATGCATCACCAAGTACAGTCAGGAGGTCTTCATATATTTTACTCTTTTCAAACAACATGAATGCAACTGCAAAAAGAAGAGCTTGTTATGACATTTTGATTGGTGACTTTTTGCCTCAAATATAATTGCTTATAGTACTGCCTAGAGAGTTTTCCCAGAACTCGCATGTTATTTTTAGTGCAGAATGGGATGTAATACATTGCAAGCTTTTTAACTACCTAAGGCATTAGCTGTATAACCAAAAATATCTGATTCATAGTGGTTTTTGTATGTTTCAAAAGAGAATATTTAGATTCTTTACTTTTTTAGGGTTTTTTTCCTGTTTTTAAAACCTGTGTGAAATAATTTAAATATGACTTAAAAACACACATTTCAAACTGATCAGGTCAATGCCAATGAAAAATAGCCTCTTCCTTCTTTGTAGGAGCTTAATTACACCTTTTCTACAAGCTCCCTGTATTAGTCTGTGCTCCCCTCTCCTTATTTTTAACCTGATGTCTGGAATCCTCTGACCTATGAATAAAAAAGTAGTTGCTGTTGGATTTCAAGTTTAATAGCTGTATTTCTATAGACTGGTGGCTTCCCTGCATAGAGGTATAATAAGAAACTAATGTGACTTTGAATTTTGAATACCTTCTCTAATGAGAGTTGCACCCTGACATGACATTAATTTCTCTCAACTGTAGGCAATTAAACAAGACACTTAGCTTAGTAAAAATAGGAATCCTGGACTCCAGCCACATGAAAGAATGACAGAGAGAGAGAGAGAGGTATCTGCAGAAGTCAATTTACTATACCTAAAGTATCGCTCTGAAGAAGGTCTACACCTGCCCATTGCTCAGAGAACTGATAAACTCTTTTGCCAAGGACAGAAGGTAGAGGGTGTCATGGCTTAGCAGCTTGGGTGGACTACAAACTTAGGAATTCCTCTTTATTCCCTCCCCCTGCCCAAAGGGAAGATATAAAGGGAATAAGGACTTGAGACTTTAAGTTGGAAACTGAAAGCAATTGGATACGGGTTTTACTCACACAAGGGAAAAGTAATAACATAAAGAGTAAAGTAACAAAAAATATAAATATATATTTATATGTATACATATACAACCTGATATAGCATGTGGCAAGATGAAGGTAATGAGCAGCAGCACAGCCAGCAGGAAGTGAGAGGAGCTGCTGACTTTCTGATCATTTTATAGAGTATGAGAGGAAATGGAAGGGAATAGCTCCCTCCCTTTGGGCTCCTCCCCTCTCAGAGTCCAGAAGCCTTCCTTCTTTACTTCTTCCTGTTCAAATGGTGAAAGAGGGAATCAATCCAAGCCTTAAAGTTAGCACCTACAAGGTCCACATCAATTTTCACCAGACCAGGGCTAGGAGGTATGCCACAGTATGAACTTGCTTTATGCTTTAAAGTGATAGTATGAGGCTTCTACAGAAATAAGGACTGGTCCTTCATCGCCTGCCCCAGCTGAAAAACAGTCAGGTCCCATTCTTTTTCCCTCAGATTTTGCTGGGACAGTGCAAGCCTTCATGCAGGTCAAGAATGAGTAGGAGAGGTGGGAGAAGCATGGAAGAAAAGAATGCCTGAAAATATTAAATCAGGCCTAGGGGTCACCCTTCTTATATGAAATCATGCAGGAGGCCACTTCTGTTTAGTTGGGCATGACACAGTGAGGATGGTCCTGGAAGGAAGCAGTGGTAATGATGATGCAATTTGTCCTATGGTTGTACTTGACATAAAATGTTGATCACCAGAGAGCTGGCAAGACAGTTCAGAAATCTTTGCACTGCTTGGGAATTGCGTGAAAGTATAATTGAAATATTGTGCCAATAGGAATACATCACTGCTGCACTGTGATGCACAGCACACACCAAGCAGTGCCATGGCTATATAACATTCCTCTAGATTTTACATTTCCTCTGGTGAATAGGAAACTCCATTTTGAAGTATATTAATTTCAGCTGCTCACTGGGAACCTTGTACTAACAAGACTGGATTTCTACATGAAGTGATAGCAAGAAAAGATGATGATCATTATGTAGTTTGTACTTCAGTTCACCCTAGCTTTATTAACTTAGATTAATTTCATTCTGTTGAAGTGGATGTTGAAGATCCTGTCAACCTCACTTGAACCAGTAAGTCAGCCTTAATATTTTGCAATAGCATATAAAACTTCTTCTTAGCTAGTGGGGTTCTTAGCAGAAAATTTCATAGCAGACATGTGCAGGTGTGCGTGTGCACAAATATGCAGGTATAAAACAGAGATCTGAGAGGCCTCTATCATACAAAGCAGGACTATACTTCATTTCCAAGGTAGCAGTAACAAGACAACTTGCTATAGAAGTTGTTATACGCTGAAAACCAGAAAAAACACAGCAATCTCATTGTGAATGACCTTGTAACAAACCCCCCACCCATATACATAAGAACATGAATTCTCAGAAACACGTTTAAGTTAAAGTATTTGTAGAAATACTTACCATCTCTTAAAAATTACAACCTTCAACAATTTTCCACAAATATCCTTGTATTTTTGACCAATACTTCAAAGCATTACAGACTTCAAAGACTGTTTTTCAAAACAGATGCATTTTGAAGGAAAATATAAATGGTACTAAATATCAATTCAGATCACATTATGGGTCTCATGGATAAAATCTTCTAGTAATAATTTGTTACAACTCCTGAACTGCTTTATAAGCTACTGCTTCAGTTAATGAACTAGATAAGTCTGATCTCTTAGAACTGAACCAGAAAACTACTTCCTTTGCATAAAATAGAAACATATTCTAAGAATTTTGAGAGACATTCACTAAATTTCAAATGAGAAACAAAAGAAGAGTAAGTGTATGAAGGACAGTCCAGAACCATACATAGAGCTGAAGGACAGTTTTATACTGGGGGGGACAGCATCCTATATATCCCATGAAAACTTGGTGTCTCTTGTTTCTTGAATGGGTTTAATCTAAGCCTAAGATATCTTTATAGGATGTGGTGGTTGGATAAGACCTGACATTAGAAAGTCTTTTTAGAGAAGTTTTATGCAGATCTGTGGATATAACAATTCAAAGATTAAAAATGACAGCCAGCATTAACAGTTTTAGTTCCTAGCTCTGGCAAACCGTAACATTACTTGCAGCTATTCCATGCAGCTTCTTTTCTCTAAGCTCATTTAAATCTTTTCATGAATCCAGAGTTAGTTGATATATATGAGGAACTTACTTAAGACATAGAATGAACCAATGAATGCATTACATTTTCCTATTACGTTATCCCTATGGATATCCAGACCAAAAGGCATGAGGCATATACTTAACACAAGGAGCGTTCCAAGACAATGGGTCACTTCATACAGTTACCTTGTTCAATAAAACTTTTTTTTTATTAACATTGGTGAAAGTGCCAACTGCTTAAAGCTTAAAGCTTTACTATTGCGGATGTTCCAGTTTCAAAATAGTGCAGGCTTGTGCACTTTAAACATCACATCATAGATGTCTTGGTCTGCAGATAGCTGTGTAACTATGCTTTTCTTAGAAACCTAAATTCTTTATAGTTCAATTCTCACAAAAGGGAGGAAAGAGACGATCAAGGACTCTTTCAATAGATTATTTTCTTTTCCCTAGCACAGTCCTCTTCAAACTGGCTTGCTTTCCAGGCAGTTATTTCTCTTCCAAAAGGAATGTACTTTACTTTTCATAAGTCATGCATAACAGTGGGCTAAGCAGTTCATTGGCTGGATGCCATGTGAACATGTCCTTTGAGAAACCAGGGTTCTGCATGGAGGAAAAAAGTCACTTAGAGGCTTAATTGCTTGGTGCACTTTCATTTTAACAGAGGTGAAGAGCTTTTTAGAGCTCTCTTGCAATGTGTAATGATATCTTCTTAATTCCCAAATCCAAATTAAGGAAAGCTTTCATTTTTGTACTTTCTGAAGAAGCCCATTTCAATTATCCTCCATACTGGACAATCTGGACTTCCTTCTCCTACTGGAGCCAGGCTTAGGTTGAAATTCTTGGCCTCACCAATGGTATGGAAGCACATGGGCTTCAGTTCAGCCAACAATAAGATTTTTACTTCTTTCTATGACCAGCACTGCTGAATAAGCCCCTCTGTTAGCCTTCACCTCTGCAAAGCTCTCACTTAAATTAAACAGGTTTAATTATGGAGCCTCCTTTACAAAAATAAAGGTGAAGATCAATATAGAAATATCTGTACTTAAAAGTCACAGTGAAAAGTTAAAGAAAAATAAGCAAGGCCCTTAGTTCAGGTTGCTTTCTTCATTTGTTCTGTAGACAATAACACAAAAAGACAGCAGTGGGAGTGTCTAGCAGAAGCTATAAAAATAGCATTTATTTCACTAGCTAGAAAAACAGGGAGCTGTTTCAGTTGTTAGAACTGCTTTACATGAAGTGATGATAAGTATCTGAAGGGCAAGAGTGCATGAAAACAAATTCCATAGCCTAGTAACTAGAAATAGTTAAAAAAGCACATAAGAATAGGCTATAGTGGGCTTATATATATATATATATATATATATATATTTTTTTTTTTTTTTTTTTTTTTTCTGGGGGGGTTGTTGACAGTTGGAGTCAATGATATCAGAGATCCTTTTCAACCATGACAGTTCTGTGATTCTGTGAAAAACAGGAAAGGTATTAATATAAAGATATACTGCTCGAGCAAACACCACAAATGCATAATCGAGAGGTCAGTAGAAAAACTGTTTTTTTCTTCCTTCCTGTTCATCTGATTTCAACAGATTGGCAACAATTAAAAAAAACCCCAAACATGAAAAAGGACTTAAAATTTGCAGCCATCTCCAGCACTGCAAGTAGAAACATTCTATATGTGAATGAGACAGAAAACACTAGGGGAAGATAAGGCTGCAGATCTGACTTCTTTATTAGGTTCTGGAAAAGATTAGTGTGCTGCTTGTTTTTTCCTCTTTGCCAGTGTGACTTCCATACTGGAAACCTAGTTTGTGTGAAAGCTTTCTCTCACATTTCTCTCACAACACAAATTTCAGCATGAAGTATATGCCTTGGACATAAAACCAGTGATAATAAATTAATAGAAGGATATTTTAATCCAAAAGTAGTGATCATTTCCAGAGCAAGAGCCAATATTAAAAAGGAGAGACAACTTGAAAGGTGTCAAGAAAGAACAATGTTGCATCTGTGAATTTATGGAGGCTCTCTTAATAAACAGACGTTGTTAAGAATATTTCCAACAATGGGAGGATGGGTAAATTATGGAAAAGTGACTACAGGCAGTGAAAAATACATTATCTAATGTAAACAAAAGATTGCTCTAAATGTGTCTGCATATGAAAGAAGAAGAACCAGTATCTGAAAAAAATGGGAACCATAATAATGGCTGAGGTGAAAAAGGTGCCAAGCACATTGGCAAGAAGAATACTGGAGTGACATAGTAAATAATAATAATGATAAAATAATAATAATAACAACAACAACAATAGAATTCCTAGTGTCTTGATATTGATGCAGCAACCCTGGCTAACATAATTGCAAGGAAGATGCATATCCTCAACATCACTGACAGTGCAGTGAGAGCTTGAGTCTCTGGAGAAACAACTATTTGTATCTTTGTCTTTCAAGATCACGTGTTAACTATAAGAAACTTAGCAGGATACATTAAAACCTGTGTGAGATCCACATTTCTGACATATTCCCATAGAAAATGGTTAATGGGTAGTTTCATACAGACCACAGTGCCTTTTCCTCCAAGCATGCCTGTTTCCTCCACAAATGAGCCAGGGCTTGTACTTCCTTCTGAGCAAACCCAGGTGGAAGTCAGGACCCTCTGCAAAGATCCTGTCGGATTTGCACCATGAACCTTTAGAAAACCACCTGAAGAGAGATGCCAGAGACTTGCTATGTTATGAACCAAAGTTCACAAATGAGGAATTCATTCTCAGCTGTGAGTGAAGAGAGATGAGCAGCTTTGCATGCTGACTTTTATCAGTCTCTCTAGCTATTATCATCTAAGTCGCTAACCTAAATTAGGATCCCAACCTAGGAATTTCAGTAACAAGTCTAGTGTTACACACTGTGATTTTGGATCTCAGTAATGTAAAAGCATCCACATGATTAAATGTCAGTGAAACATGGGTTCCTAATTCATTAAAGCTGGAGATTCACATCATTTAACTTTATCCACTGAAAGTCAGGCATGCTGCCTGATTAGTTGTCTAGATTCCCTCTGTAACAGAAAAGGAGAGCACCCAACTTGGAAGGGATGAATTATTCCCTGGAGGGTAACTATGACTACAGGCAAATGCAGATGACTTAGCTTAGACTACTTGTCTAACTTTTTGCATTGCTAACAAGTTGACATGAGTCCCATCCTTTGACATTTTAGAAAATTCCAACCTTCTTTCATCCAAAGAATGAGAATTTTTTAATCGTATATAATTGTTCCAAAACTTTAGGATAGTTGGTTCTAAACTTCTGAGTGTTGGATTAACTACGAAGCCATTACAACTTTCTGTTATGCTGCTTACTGTGTAAGCACACAGAATTCTCATCCTTTTTAAAAGTGTACATCACAAGATACACTCTTAATTCTTTCTTAAAAATAACTGCATTTTTGAGCTGCACAAGATGTCTTATTATCGGGACACTCCTTTTAAATGGATTAAAATTGTGAACCTAATTTCTCCAAGTTAGATATGACACCAAAAATATTTTTTAACTACATCAAAATAATTGCATAATCAACAACTGATTGCAGGTACAAATTGTGCTTCAACTCTCCATCTCACAAACAAAATGAAGTACTATAGCAATCACAGAAAGGAAATTTTGTATTTTCTCTGGGGATGTAAGTTTGAATTGTCTGGTGTGTGAACAATAGTTTAATAACAATTCCAACTCTACAAGCAACTGAATGTCTGCAACCCTTCTAAAATCAACAGGTTGCTATGGTGATCAGAATCCTGCAATAATAAAGCCAATATTTTATTCTACTTAATATAAATGTCTGATTTGAATCTCTTATTAAAATCCATTCTACTTTAGAAAAAATGAAGGGCTCCACACAATCTCTTTAGAAAACAACTTTTTTGTGCCAGAATTATCTTGTACAATGTTCAGAAAACACAGGATACTCTCCCTTTCGCTATTAGGAGGCCGAAATTCTCTTTATAAATCAGGGATTTTCTAACCTACGTACTAAGTAGAGTAGTGAAGAAGCAAAACTAACTGCATAGTGAGAAAAATAAAAAGGTGTTGATTGCTGTTTCACTGACAACAAAACTAGAAAAATACAGGGTACACATTAAGACCAAAGGGATTGCCAGATAAAACTGGTAATTTTTAAAAAATTCTTTTCAAAGACCTCTATACCAGGCTGCTGTCATTTTGGATGATTAAGTGGTAGTGGATCCCAGTATTAGACCTCCCATCACTCATCACCACCACTAAGAAAGGAAAGACAAAATGGTTTTGCCACCTTTGATGCCACTTAATTCCCAATTAACATCTCTTCTACTGCAATTGCTCCTTCTTATCAGAATGATTGTCTAATAGTTTCCTTTTATGCTTTGGCTATAAAAGTCCTTTCAAGACCATAAACATTTGTTGAATTATCTCTTTTTTGAAAAACTTCTGAGCATTTCAAAACTTGACTCTGAACCATTAGTAGAAAATTGAGCTGTTCAGATGTTAACCATTGTTGAAAACAAAGATCTGTCTCAACACACAAAGCCAGAAAAGGAGCTATCCTTATCACCAAGCACATTTGCTTATGAAAGTTTCTTTTTTTCAACATCAAAGAGTTAAAAGTGAGGACTAAAAATATGAAAATGAACATGGTAAACAATTAAGCACTGATACAAAATAATAAAATTGTGAAGTCAGGAGTTTTTAACATATATATATATATATATATATATATTATAAGTAGATATATGTACCTCTACAGGATTCAGGGGGTGGGGAATAGTTGGGGAATCTTATATAGATTTCTTGGTGTGGAGAAAGAAGCATGTACATTTGACAAGTATTATCACTGTTGAGAGTGACAATTTCATGAAATTAGAAGAATAATGTTCCTGCTACATACGCTTGTTCACTCCTCCAAGAGTTTCTGTTTCTAGGTAGTAAGCCATGTATTGGGAAAATATTTTTAGTAATAAATGCTATCTGTACTTATGTTGTGAGTGTATATGAGTGAGCCCAGACAGCACACATGTGGTATGACAGAAATTTTATCTTCCTTAAGGGAAGCAGCAGAACTGTGGTTATGTGAGATTCAACAATTTTAAATGCATAGATGCATTGACTTGAGGGGTCTAAACATTAGAACAGACTTCGATTCCTTGCTGGACTGGGAATTTATGTGTGAACCCAGAGATGTCACTTCTTCAGCTTTGATTTCCCAATTGTAAAACAGGTACACAATAACCTGGCCTGATATAGCTGTAAAAAAACCAAACCAAACCTCTTAAGTTAGTGAGGTAAGCTGTGGTTATTATCATAAGCATAAGGCAAATAAAGAACTTTTTCTAGTTTAATACTGTTAAAATTATACATAATTTAACAGTGGAATTCCAGGAAAAAGGATTGATGAAATAAGATTACATGGCCAAGGAAGTCAGGCCACTGCTTATATTCAGAGATTCTCACGAGGGTTGCCCTTTACCTTGTGGAAATACAACTCAGATAAGTGGTGGCACATATGGCTAAGCCAATGGAATGTATTAATTTACTTCATCCCAAGGCTATTTGCAAATTGTTTCTGAAATCCTGTTCAAATTATGGAACATTAGGAGCGTAAGAATGAGTTCACTGGGTTAAGTCTATCTCACCAGTACCCTATCTCTGATAAGGACCAGCAGAAAGGGTTCAGGGACAGCTGTCCATCACCAGCTGTCTGTCACAACCAATTTGCCAGTGGCCAACTGAACACCAGTCAGTTATCTGTCGGACACTTCTGCTCTGCCAACACTCTGCCCAGACACCTGTATGCCAACCAGCACATGGCACTTGTTCAGCTCTGTGAAAAACCTTGGAGAGCTCTGCTGACAGGGCTCTGCATTTTTGCAAGGAAACTGTGTATCTATATATAGGGGAGTTCAACTCTATGAGTCACACAGTTTGTAATAATAAAAATTAACGATGAGGTAAAAGCAGCTCAGGTGTAAGAATGCTGACATACTAGCAAGGGCGAGCAAGGAAAATGGCAAATGGAACTAACTTTAAAAAAAGGCTTCAGGATAGAGCATGGGAAATTAGAATTTAATTGGTCTGGCTTCAGATCTAGGCAAACTGATCGAAATGCAGTAACGATAATTAATAAATACATGGAAAATACAATGGGAAAAGTTAACCAGGTGCTATAAAGGAAAGGCATGCTGCATAATTCTATGATTATATAATCTGTTAGAGTGCTGAATTTTTAAAAACAAAATCCAAACTTTATCATAAAAGGAAAAAGAAATCAGGTAAATCCTCTCTCTTTTTTTTTTTTTTTTTTTTAATTTATTTTTTTTTTTAACTTAGGAGCAACAGTTTATGAAGAGGATGGAGAATACAGGAATCAACGAGAAAGCAGTTAAGATTTTAGCTGATAGATTTCTTGTGTCTAAGCTTGGTACTGTCCACTGCATTAGGTTTGTGTGGCATAGCTTTAGTAATGAGTGAGGGTCTTCAGGGTTGGCTCCTGTGAGCAGCTGGCAGAAGCTTCCCTGGCTACAAATCAGACTTACCTGTGACTGAGGCTGAGCCCATCAGCCAGGGTGGAAGAGCCTTCATGATTAACATATTTAAGAAGGGGAAAAAGAAAATGCTGAGGAGACCCGCAGCAGAAAGCAGGGTGGGAGGTGAGAGAATCACCTATGCAGGTATCAAAGTCAATGAAGAAGGAGGGGGTAGAAGTACCCTGGAGCAGAGACTCCCCTGCAGTCCATGGTGAGGCAGGCTGTGCCCCTGCAGCACAGGGATGACCACAGTGGAGCAGATGTGGAGCTAGGGGAGGAGGAGGAGGCTGTGCTTGAAGATGGGCCTCCCAGCAAGAGGAGCAAGATCAATCTTATATCTGGAGGTCATGGTAAGCATGTTTGGGGCAGTCTGGGTTGCTGCAGAGGATCAAGTTTATTGCACAGACAGATGACGACAATGAGCTAGAGTACAATCCTTTTCGCTTGACCTGAGCTATCACGGCAGACATAGCCAAGAGGATGAGATGTGTAGGAAAGGATGAGAGACATATTGCAAATGAACAGATCTGTATGAATACAAACAATGATTCTGTTCTTAAACCAGCTGAATGGTGTCTTGGAAAAACAGATTCTATTCCTATGTGTGCCTGTGGTGCTAAGTAAATCACCTAAATTAATCTTCTACAGGTTTTATGTTTGTTCTAGATATTTATGAGGGGTACTATTAAAAAGTCAGGAAACAGATTAATAGTTTTGTCTTTATAGCAAAACTTGTGTGCTGTGCAATAAATAATGCACAAGGATCACACGCTGTACAATAAAGAGAAAAAATATTGTCTGGTGGCTTATTAAAGAGCTCTATGTACTCTTGGCAGTAAATGAGGCAAGAATTTGGAAAGAAAAATAAGCAATGATGTAATTAAAACCTGAATCATGATGTATATCCTCAACTAAATACGCACTGGCAAAATTTAATTGTGAAAGTTTAGTAGCTTTTAAATATATCATTACAACATTTCCTATAATCTCCCAGTCATTTAATGCATTTTTGCTTTCATCTATTCATATTTAAACACATTTCCTAAACCAACATGAATACCAAGTGTTTACATAACATTTTCCATTTTAGAGTACATTGCAACTATTAACTAATCAATCCTTTCCCAATAATTTGAAAGGTAATAATATTATTTTTCTTCTCAAGTTCAAGAAAGGGAGTTAAGTCATAACTAAAAAGGACATTTCCCAAAAGGGATTATCACCTAGGTGTGATTTCTCACCTAAATATATTCCTCTTCCTTCCTTGGAAATCATCCAACATTTCACCATCTGAAAATGCTCTGGCCTTAAGGTCTACAGCCATTAAAGGCAGGGAAAAAATGCAAGCCTGAGGATCTAAATATTTTTGAGAGCACTACATTCATACCATTTTCAGCCAATCAATGTCTTTTACATTAACAATTTGAATTATTTGATACCTCCCTTGGAACACCATTCAGCCTTTAATTGTAGTTATAAAAAATTTTCCTGTGCAGCAATACAATTTCTTTACAGAAATGGTTTTGATAAAAACATAATAATTATGTCACAAAATGTCCTTCTTCTTACAGTCCATTTTTCAAAATGGAGAATTAAAAATACCACTTAACTGAAAACTCTTTCTGCTTTATCTTCTGAGACAAGACAACCAATATTCAGTATAATACCACACAGACACTATCAGCACTGGGCCTGTGATATCATTGCACTTACCCCACAGGAAAACCTTTTCTTTTCTAGACACTTAATCAGTTTCACAATCATTCCAGTAATTCCTTATGATTCAGCTCCAAGAGCCAACCTCTTACCTCATTTCACCTTAGGCATTTTAAAAACATGCAACATTTTTAATAACATTTGTTTGGCTAACATACCAGAACAAAATGCATTCAATAGTACTGAATAATAGTTTTTGAAGAGAGGTTACTGATTAAGCAACATTTCAAAAGCATAAATACAAATGAACCAGTGTCAGCCACCTTGGACATCTTTGTACACCATAATGGTGTATCATGCATGTAACACAATGCCAGTCAACCAAACTGATATATCTGATGGCAAAGTGCTGTCCTCTGCTTATATATCCACCTAGGTCATGGATCAGTGTCATCACAGTGCTACCCTAGATGGTAGCTAGAAGGTCTTGTGACTTAAGCAGAATTTTGACTTGGCCAAGCACACACTCACGTAGAGATGCTGCTGCCAGTCTCAAAGCTATTAAGTTGAAGGAGTTCTAAAAATTCTGTTTGTATCTTTTACTAATGTGTGCTCCAGTGCTATTATAGAAACAGGATTGTTACTAGGCTAAAAAGATTTCAGGCAGGTCTGTGGCAAACTCTGCAAGTGGTGGCCTCTGACTGTTTTTTGTTTACCAGTTCAAGGGGGCTGCTCAAACACAAAGTCATGTTGCTGCAATTTCATAAGCAAAGGTAAAGATTTTTAAAGTAATTTGTGAACTGAAGATGCTTTTTCACAGAAAAGCCACAGGATTTTAAATCTTAAGGTCAGAGAATCATAGAATCACGTCAAGTTAGAAGACATAGAAGGTCACTTCAGGACTTTGATTTGTGTTCCTAACCCAGAAAGACATAATGAAATTTTTCCTGTAAGATTATCAGTATGATATTACATTGCTCTTACCACACATAAAAGCCATTTCTATTTCAGATCTTTTGTCTCTTGAGAATGGTAAGAAGAATTAACAAACTTCATTTGGTCTACCTGGTTTGCATATCAAGACTGGCCATCTCAAAATCACTGCAAGATCTCTCACTTATGTCAGCCAATTAAGTGAATATCTGTATTTCTTTGTGGCAGAAAATACCTGCCCTTTTAACCTGTTTAGAGTTTGTAATACATACTGATATTTAAAGTTGCAAAATCAAAAGCAATATTGATTTCTGTGTTGAATTCTATAAAGAAGAATTTCAAAGTAACTATATAATATTTGCATTAGTCAGTGCCTTTAAGTAACAGAAGCAATATTAATTTGGCACGTGCCACATATTCAGTGAGTATACGTGAAACATAATCTTTAAATCCACAAGTGAGAAATTTGTAGAAAACAAACACAAAGAATACAAACAAAATAAATGAATACAGACATCACTAATTTTAAAACTAAAAAAAAAAATAACATAGAAGGAATAAAGGAGTGACTGTTTTGCTCATTTGTTTCAGTTTAATAGTTCAGTGTAAATTAACGAAATTGTC
Source organism: Phaethornis superciliosus (assembly GCA_023637945.1). Classification (NCBI taxonomy): domain Eukaryota; kingdom Metazoa; phylum Chordata; class Aves; order Apodiformes; family Trochilidae; genus Phaethornis; species Phaethornis superciliosus. Next base: position 144,393,849 of record JAJQWJ010000001.1, on the reverse strand, counting down.
TGCTTATTTTTCAAGAATTGAAGGAACTTAACTCTGAAAGTTACTTATGCACCTGAAAGAAGAATAAAACCAGCAAATGATGGGTTAAAGAAGGCTATAACCAAATAATATAAAAGAGGTTCCTACATATTGAGCTCTCAATTTGCTATTTCATGAATGAAATAGACAGACATTGATCATCGTTCTCCTTTTTGCACAGATTAAACCCCAGATATATATTTATGCAAAAGCTACAGATATCTTCCTCTCTAGTGGTTTGTGCACAAGGTTAGAATGGTCAAAGGGAATTCTCTAGTTATATTTGTTTTATGTAATTGTCATTTGAGGTTTCAAGCATGAGAGTGGCTTCTTGGTAACCTGGAGAATCAAGTATGCAAGGTAAGTTTGCCAAGTCTCTTCAGCAGTTACCAAATGCTTTCACCTCGTCACCTTTATGGATTTCTGTTTGTGGACCCTTGCCAGGGCTTTTCCTTGCAGTGGTTCTACCATGTGCTCATACAGTATCATACAGAATCAGAGAATGGTTTGAGTAGGAAGGGATCTATAAAGGTCATCTAGTTCAACCCTCCCCCTGCCACGGGCAGGGACACCTCTCGCTAGATGATAAGCAAAATGATGACCTAGCTTTGATTTTAAAATTATTTTGGTTACATGACTAGATTTTCACTGAATATTTAAAACAATTTCTAAATAACTTTTACAATCTATTAATTTCTACTCCACATGGTGTCACGGTGAACTATCTAACCAAGTAGTATTCTCTTCATCATCTATGGTTTTATTCAATTTGATGATGATATTTGACATCTGTTCCAGTAAAAACAGTAGTTTATTGAAACTATCTGGAATCACAATGGAATATTATCTTACTTGTTTAAGTTTCTTCAGATCTTCATCAAGTTCCAGGTTGTCCAAAATAACAGCAACAAACAAGCTCAGTAGAATCTAAAAAACAGTTTCAAGTTATTTGTTAAAGGTTGTTTTATTTTTCTTAAGTACGATGAAATTACATAGAGAAATGAGGGTGTGACAGAAGTATTTGACATCTGTTGAACTAATATCACCTGCTATTATATGTCTGTTCACCATTTTTCAGGTAGTGAATTGGTTTTTAGCTTATCATACAATGATTACAGGACTTCAAAATTTTTGAATTTAAGTTTTATAACCAGTACATTATGCATGTTTAACAATATACACACGAAAATGTATTTCACAGGGGTAGAAAATTAGATTAATGAGAAAGAATAATAAAAAAACAATTACACAGAATCACAGAATGTTAAGGGTTGGAAGGGACCTTGAAAGATCATTGAGTCCAACCCCCCTGCCAGAGCAGGATCACCATGTGTAGGTCACACAGGAACACATCCAGGTGGATTCTGAATGTCATCAGAGAAGGAGACTCCAGAAACTCACTGGGCAGTCTGTGCCAGTGCTCTGTCACTCTCACTGTGTAAAAGCTTTTCCTTATGTTTGCATGGAACCTCCTATGCTGCAGCTTGTATCCGGTACCCCTTGTCCTGTCAATGTTCATCACTGAGAAGAGCCTGGCTCCATCCTCCCAGCACTTGATGTTTATAAACACTGATGAGGTCACCCCTCATTCTCTTCTTCTCCAAGAAGAGGACACCCAGCTCCCTCAGCCTTTCTTCATAAGGGAAGTTCCACTCCCTTAGTCAGCTTGGTTTCTCTGTGCTGGACTCTCTCAAGCAGTTCCCTGTCCTCCTGGAACTGAGGGGCCCAGAACTGGATGCAATATTCCAGATGCAGCCTTACCGGGGCAGAGTAGAGGGAGGGGAGTGCTTCTCTGGACCTACCAACAAGCCCACTTCTAATGCACCCCAGGATGCCATTGACTTTCTTGGCCACAAGGACACATTGTTGCCTCACGGTCATCCTTCTGTCCACTAGAACTCCCTCCTCCCTTTTCACTTTTTTTTCCCCCCCAAGCAAAACCAAAAGAAAAGTTAAACGTGAACTTGTTTAACTTCCTCTGCTGCCATCTCAACTAATAACAGTCCTTGCTTTCAACAGAGGTTTTTTGGTTTGTTTTGTTTTTTTAGCTCCAACTTTCCTTCTAATGTGAAACCTATTCATTTCTTTCCAAGGCTCTACAGTCTGCTTTGCCAAATGCCTGCAATTACCACTTCTCAATTCTAATCCGCCCCACCTCCTTTGGCTGATGAAAGTAATTTCTTCATTTGACTTTACTGTTATTCACTGATGGCTGTTTATTCTTAGAACTCTTTGGTTTTAGCAGCAGCTCAACTGTTTTTGTGCTCCTTTATCAATTACACATTACTTCATTTCTTTAAGCTTCTTCTGCTTAAAGCTCCAAATAACTGTCCAGATAACGTATCTATTCCAGGACCTGAGAAAGACTAAAATTGAAACTAATTGAAACTAATAATTTCATGAAGCCAGGTGATTCTGCAAAGTTTTCTTAGCAGGGTTTCTCCATCCGTGTAGGTGAATGAGAAGAAATGTTGCAAAGCAAAGCAAAGAATGCATACTTAAATAAAAATTCCTGCAAAAGGACTAAGGATGGTGTACAGAAAAGTGACTTGGCTCTTAGCAAAGGAAGTGTTTCAAGTAAACAAATGAAGAAGTCCCAGATGACTCTTTCAAAACATGAAATGTGAAGTAGAAAACTGAAATTGCTCTTTCGTCTAAAGATACTTCTCAATTAGGGAGTGAATTTTTAGCACAGTGGCCACCTGTTACTAATTCACTTTAAGGACTTGCTTAATGTTCATCTAAGAGATAAAAATGGATTAAAGTTCAGACAATGTTCTTGTCAAAGAATCAGAAAAACGGCAATAAATTTCTCTAACCAGTAACCGTCTTCAAATCCATAGCTAAACCTCACTTCTCTTTCTATCTCCACTTCCTAAGGAGTTTTAAAGATCATTTTAGCATGAAAAGTTGCTTTTGTAGATCCAAATGTCTCCTCTGAGCAAATCTCATATATCTACTGATTCACATATTTGTTTAGCTTTACTTTATTTTGGTTATGCAGCTCTTAGAGCACCAAATGTACTTTACTGCAATTTATAAAGTGGTCAAGATTTCACCCCATATGAAGCTGCACACACAATTATAGTTACATTATTCACTCTTTAGAAGTGAAATAGGAGATATTCTAAAGTAAAAAAAAAATAGATGAAAGCTGATAGAGATTGTATAAGTACAGTTAGTACCTTATGTAAGCAGACAGCTGAGCAAAGAAAGGAAATGGAATGAAGAAAATGAAAATATGAATAAGTGCATTAAAAACTTCAGTGAACACAAATTACAAAATGAGTAAGTCCTGATTGTGGTGTTTTCTCTGTGTTGGTATTCAAAACACAGTACCAAGCCATTACTGATATGGGATATCCAAAAAGCTGTCTTTCTTACTGTTTTCTCTATACAAAAACATATTCATCCAATCTAAATGCATAGAGAAAAATTGTTTTTTAGATATAATCCCCATTGCCATACACATGCAGGAACTGCTTTATTAGTTCTCATCCTTTTTTTGCTTGATTTAGTATATGATACATTTTCCATGTACTGATTTTACATCAGGCATGAGAAAAGTACTGATTTATAGTTAAAAGTTTATATCCTGATGTTTTACACTTCTCATTATAATTACTGCTGGAAAGACAATGCAATAAGAAATTAGGAGACCACTTTCACATGAAAAAGCAAAGCATTTGCTTAACTCTGCAGTCTGTAGAACTGTGAAGGTATAAGACAATTAACAATTATATTGTTAGTCTTACAGTGTGACTTGGATCCTATGAAGAACAACTCCTCACACCAGAACAAAGGCTCAACACCTTATCCTGCATGGCTGAAGGGTAAATTCTGTGACATCAAAGAACTAATTCTAAAGCCCTCTGTGCTGAAAATAAGCATCACAATTAATTTTAACTAGCTGAGAAAAATAAGTAGTAAAAGAGCTATGAGAATAATTCAAAACAAAGAAAAGCACAGCATATTTGCAAGTGAAGACTTACCAGAGTAGCAAAAAGATGATATAATATAAAGTAAATAGCAACTACTGGTGCCCACATATGTCCAACAGCATTCAGAGTCTGATCCATGACATCCACCCATCCTTCCTGTGTGAGTATCTGAAACATTGACATGAAAGCCTGAAAGAAAACAAAGTACAAATATATTAGCAATTCACAAATTATATCAATATAGTTTTATTGGCACATGCTCGCGTTAACATAACAGAGCAGCTGTTCTGGTTTGTTTTTTAAATCTTAATAAACAAATGTATTTCAAATTTTAAAGTCAGGTAAAATGAAGTTCCAGAGGTAAAGAAGAAATAACTAGCTTAACACTTGACTGAACAGTAATTTGCAACTTTTAAACATAGTCCTAGCTCTGTTAGCCCATATGAAGAGCATTTTGTTTTCCCCCAAGGCTGACAAAACAGGAGAAATATCATGAGCATCAGAGACACTTACTTAGAGTGTTATACCAATTTTTATATTATGCTTATTTTTCTTTGTTAACTCTCTATAAATATGTTTCTATTAAAGCTTTAGAATTAAATGTGACCATAAATTTATGTTATCTTAATAATAGAGGCTAGGCACCTCACAGATGACACTAACCAATACAAGGCAAAGTCAGAGTACTTCCACTCATTTTAGTTAGATTCTTTCCCTTTGCATTTTGTAAATAGCATTCTTTGTGAAACTGATCCTGAAGCATCGTCAAAATGTTTCAGACCAGGGGCACATGTGAAAAAAACGGAGGGAATAATGGAAATGTTTCTGCCTTTCCTGACAGGAATATATAAATGCCTGGAACTCGGATGTCTTAAGACGTTTGAAACCCCACCCCAACTTGAGCCTACTGCACAGACCAGAATCTAACTCAACAGGAACTATGTGTAAGTGTGGTGTGTATATCACATAATGGCACTGAGGATTCTGCTCTGACTCAGCCACAGAAATTTGACTAGGGTATCGAAGTGAAATGTCTATCTTAATACACTTATATTTCTCAATGAGGCCAAACTGTTGCAAAAGTATCTTTTGCTTTTGCCTAACATCAAAAGTACCCTCTCACCAGACAGCAAAGATCAAAGCTGGTACCTTACTAAAGTTAAATACGTAACAAAAAAATGTTAGAAACTGAAGACATTAACAATAGCTTCCAGGTAATAAGATTTTGCAAATTCAAAATGTTGACACAGTGATGAAAACATTACTTCTATGCTCAGTTTGTCTGACACCCTCAGTAACAGCAGATAATACAATAATGCCCTTGGCACAATGAGAACAGGATTCTTATCACAGCCAGGAGAAAATAGTACCTGGAAATCCTTTCACATCAGTTTATCCTAAACCCAAATGAGTGCCGGAAAAGCTGAAAACATGTACATACATACAAACTTCTGTGTTTGAAAAACAATGAGATGGGTTCTAATGCATTTTTAAAGCTGCTGGCAAAACTAATTTGGTGAGGGAGACTTCAGATTGATATTACTAATATTAACTACATGCAAATACTGTGCTTGGAATCTTTATCAAATCTGCAGAGTATTTTTAAAAAAACACAATGTCTTCTCCAAGCAGTTTCTTCCTATGCAAACAGGACCCTTAAGGTTACATCCAAACCCTAAAGGAGGCCACTTCAGGCTGTGATTTCTACCCTGCAGAGTAGGCCAATTTACACCACAGCAGACTGTCCATGTGCATGCATACACTTGGCCTTGCATCTTCTTCTGATGCTATGTGGTGTCCCTGTGGCCATAATATATCATTACTATTTGGTGACAAGGTGGTGTCTCCAACTACCTGAAATAATATGTGGTATACCTTGCCACATGCTGTTTCTGTATTATGAAATTAAGCGTGTATGCTAAATACTTTAAATTTGAAAGGAGGGCTCCCAAATGCAAAGCTTGCTGTGGTGGTGTAGGAGGGAGGGCTGGGTGAGGAAGGGACAATCTAATGTGTTGCATCTTGTTATGCAAGGCACTGCATAAAAGGCACTGCCTTTCTGTTGGGACGTGCCCAGTTGGAGAGAACCAGTCCCCTGCCTGTGCCCAGGGATTGCCTCCAAGAGAGTTAGAAGGAAGAAAGTTAACAGCTAAGCAGTATCCCTATCAGGAGGGCAGTGTTCGAAATCAGGGTCTGTCCCCCTTTCATTGACCACTGGCAAAGACTACAGCTTTTTCTCCTCTGTCCATTGTAACTAGTACATATTTTAAAGTACAAAATTTGGATCTTGTTGCCTCTGGATCCTGTTCAGAGGCAGAACTGTGTATTTTCACTGTGCAAGGGGGATCCCAAACATTTAGCTGCTAAGGGCTGTATAAAAAATTTGCCTTCTGGCTCTCACAAAAAAATCCCACACCAGAATACAGCTCTGGATGCACTCTGAAGCATACAGAAGCATACCCATGCTGTTAGTCTAAGAATAAGAAGTTTGAGAGCTATTTTTACAGATGCTTCTCAGAATTAAATCACATAATCAGAATTTCAGAGATGATTAAGCCTACAAGCCTGAATAACTCACAAGAAGTGAAGCTAAGGTATACAGAGAAGAGACCAAGGCATTCAGGTGAGCATCACACACATATGAAGTTAAATTTAAGATTTTAATTTCTGCATCAGCAGCACCTTGACCAAATGTAATGACCCACTGAGCAGACCGATCCCACAGAGAACAAAGCTCAGCATAAACCAGAAGCAGCAGAAGAAACTGCTTGCAGCTACTTTGCTGTAAATCCTTTAAGTGAGATAAAATCTTTGCTATGTGATCTGTTAGGAGAGCCCAAACACAGGGTCTGGAATTTTTGCATGATTCTGCTAGTAACCTTGGCCTTAACTAGCACACTTCTGACTTGTGGCCAGATCCTTCCCAGACGTGACCCCTTTCAATCAGTGCCCTGTCACAGTCACACACACAGACTCCTTACACTGCTCAGCTCCACAGGCTCTTGTTGGTGATTCCTTGTTGGTGAGTCCTGCAAAAAAACCCTCACAGACCACCACCAAGTGTTGCCTAGCTCTGCAAAATACCTCAAGTCTCTCCCTATATAAAACTTGCACAGAAGCATAAACTGCACAAAGAAACATTTGACATCTTCAGTTCTTGAGAGGCCTTCTGTAGCCAGAGGAGCATGCATGAAATGAGCTGGAAATTTATCCTCCTTTACAGCTGCCAGTGGCACTTGAGGGTGACAAAAGACAACCACAACATCAGTGGGGGGGAAGTGAATGTGAGAGTGAAGCTAAATCATGCAGTCGCTGTTTCCCTGCCATCCAAGCATCTCTGAAGCCAGTGGTGGTCACATCTGACTGCTGTGACACTCCTAACTAAAATATATGATGGGCACTACATTAAAAAATGGATGCCACAGCTGGCTTTAAAAACACATGAGGGAGTGGGTAATTTAACCAGTGTAGGATCCCTTCTGAATCATACTAAATTACTACAGTTTATGTTGTTTTAAAAAATAAGTGTTTTAATTAATTCTTCAAGATATAAGGATGCCTCCAGTACTATGTCATGGACCCCTCATTAATTCAAGCAATCTATGAATTTGGAAAAGACATTTTTTAACATCATAAAATTCTAATCTTCCATCTGAAACACCTGTCCATAAAGCATATGGTTATGTAAAATGGCCTTTCAATAAAATGTAAACACTTTATTGTAACACTAAAGTTCAGCATATGAGTAAACATTAGTTTTAAAAAATACAGCACTGCACAATGAATATGTGCTTCACACCCAGCAATCTCCTTTGAAGCAAGTTATTTTTAGTTGAAAGGTATACTTCCCACTGTTTATTTTAAAATTAATTTGAAATGCAACTAGCTGACAGAATCAACATCTGTGAAGATGAGACTTAGAGATTTATGCAAACGGTGATTTTCTGAATTAATTCATGTTATAGAAAAGACTGTCAATTTCTTTGAGTATTTATGCCCTATTACCTAATTAGCTGTTTTGATGCTGGAAGTCAAACTACCTTTTTATACCTTATATATTATTTATAGTGGAGACAGTCAAAGGCTTGGTGGAATACACAAGCCAGAGAGCTAGTTCTGGTATCTTATCTAACTATTACAAAGGTGGTGCCACAAAAATTACTACTTACAGTTATAATATACTTGCAGCTGCTGCCTGTCCCTAAAATATCATGGGCCAAATCCCAATGGTCTTATTCATGGAAGTTGTCCTACTAGCAGTGGGTTACTTTGGCAAATTAAGCTGTACATATTAATACTTGCAATCTGCCCTACCTGTGTAAATTTAACTTTTTCTCCTAACACAGTAATGAGTGCTTGATAACACCCCGAGAGAAAAGTAGCTGTCATGCAGAAATGTGGCAGTGATATGGAGACAGTAACTGCAGCAAAGAATTAAGACTGCATTGTTCAGCTATTTTACTGGATGGTACTTAAGTTAAACTAACATTGCACAGCTTGAAGCCTTGGAGCCTTCTCCACGATCAAGGTGTGTGAGTCTGACCTCACCTGGGACCATAACACAAGGCTAGGAGTGATGTCCTGGTTTTGCCAAAGATGGAGATTTTTGCTACTTAGATCAGTTGGGCCTGGCTTTCATCTTGTGCTGACCCATTTAGAAGAAGAGCAGAACTCCCACGTTTTTAACTTGAGACAGCAAGCAGTCAACACATGGGCCCAAATTGGAAGAGAAACCAGGGGCATGCAACTCAGAGATACTTACATGTTTTGTTTTCCACACAGTGAAATTTAATGTTTCTTAGCAGCTATTTTACACCCATGTCTTGGAACAGACCCACCCCCACCTTTCTTCTTCAGGAGGCCCAGCTGCCCCCTGTACTTCCCATGGCCCAGTATTTGCAGTCCAAGAACAGATTAAAAAATAGAAATAGCAGATTTGTTAAAAACAGTACAGCAAACATCTGTTTTTTTATAGATAGTATTAGAGAGAAATCCAGTCCATTTGGGAAGCTGCAATGGCCAAAAGGAGGGTGAAATTTGTAGCCATGGCAACACTGAGCTTCTGCCTATTGACTATTGTCAGGAAACCCTGTGAAAACATACAATTTAGAGGCATTAGCGGAAGGAGGAGGCCTGCTTTTGTTCCAAAACCCATACTGTGACTTCTCATAAGGCACTTAGAGTTTCAAAATGATTTTAGGCTTTGTCTGTTTCAGTGTAGAAAGCACTTTATTGTAAAACTTCAAAATTTAGCTTCTAGTGTCACCATTTTCATGAGCTTTTTAGTGTGTTTGTCCTCTGTATTTGTAACTGAAAAAATCCACAGCAATCCTGGCCATTCTAGGGCTGCACCTCTTCTTTGGGGGTAAGCTCCTAAAAAAACATCATAGTAAAGTCTGCTACTGCAGTCCTTGTATCATCTCCTGCATCACATAGTAAGGGAAGAATGTCTTCAGTCACACTTGGAAAAGAGTACATTCCAGACAAACCCAAAATTATATATTTTATAATTGCAAACTGATTCAGCTGTCTTTATTCAGAGCAGACATTAGTGGGAATCTCCTAGCCTTTGCTATGAAGATGTGCTTTAGAGGGATACAGCCAGTCAGCTAAAATCAATTTTTGAATACAAATTTTTCACTGACTCCACTGTCCTACTAAGAACAGTGTTGTTGTTTTTTGGGTTTTTTTTTTTGTTTGTTTTTTTTCTCATTAAACCTCAGGAAGAAACAGCAAACTGTAAACCATACTTCTGAACCACTCATGATTCGGTGAACATGTATACAAGTAAACAATAAATAAAAAATGAGACACTCTTACTTCAGGCTATCATATAAAAATTATTAAAACCATTTCAATTTAGCATTTCTGGAACACGGACCTACTATTAGTAACAGGCCTTCTGTTTTCCCAAAACTTAAATCAGAAAACAAGTTTTGGTATTTTCTGTTTGTAAAATCTGTATCATTTATACGAGAAGATATTTACTCACTCTTCAAAAGTGCATTTAGTTTATCTGTGTATATGAGAAAATTGGATACTATAGAAGCACTTATTGAGGCCTAAATGCCCTCAGATCAAAATGCCCAAAATAACCTCAAACCTTATGAACATCTTGATGTACATCTTGGATATAAGATACATCTTACATCTTGGATCTTTTGCAGATACTTATACTAATTTATCTAGTTAAAATGTGCAGGTTGTTGTGAGTCTGTCTTATTTTAATTATACTACAAAAGTTCTTCTAGGACTGTCATTGCCACTTTGCATAAAAAATAAAAATAATTCTAAAAACAAACTGCACAATGTTTTCAGAATTGCAGTTGGGAGGTTTTTTTCCAGAAGTTAAACATTGGAATTGGGCATTTAGTCAGGTAGTATAATAGATCTATTTAGAGAAATAGTCCTGAGTTAATTAGAAAAACATAAGTTTTACTATGTTCTTTTTGCTTTCTTTAGCATTAAAAAAAAATAATTATACTGAATTCTTAATTATCCTACTAGGTTCTTTTCTAAGCATGGTTTCTGAAATAAAAGCATGGTTTTACATTCTTTCCTCTGGATAGGTATTTTTTCTTTCATTTGATAGCTAACTTCTATTACATCAAGTCCATGTTGATACTACATGCATGGCCCTTGAGGCTGACGTAGTCATAGAATCATAGAATCATAGAATCCTAGGGGTTGGAAGGGACCTCGAAAGATCATCTAGTCCAACCCCCCCTGCCAGAGCAGGGCCACCTAGAGTACATCGCCTAGGAACGTGTCCAGGCGGGTTTTGAATGTCTCCAGTGAAGGAGACTCCACAACCCCCCTGGGGAGCCTGTTCCAGGGCTCTGTCACCCTCACAGTAAAGAAATTTTTTCTGATATTCAACTTGAACCTCCTATGCTTCAATTTACACCCATTATCCCTTGTCCTATCGCTGGTCACCACTGAGAAAAGCCTAACTCCATCTCCCTGGCACTCACCCCTTACATATTTGAAAACATTGATGAGGTCACCCCTCAGTCTCCTTTTCTCCAAGCTAAAGAGACCCAGCTCCCGCAGCCTATCCTCATAAGGGAGATGTTCCACTCCCTTAATCATCTTAGTAGCCCTGCGCTGGACTCTTTCAAGCACTTCCCTGTCCTTCTTGAACTGAGGGGCCCAGAACTGGACACAATACTCCAGGTGCGGCCTCACCAATGCAGAATAGAGGGGGAGGAGAACCTCTCTTGACCTACTAACCACACCCTTTCTAATGCACCCCAGGATGCCATTGGCCTTCTTGGCCACAAGGGCACATTGCTGGCTCATGGTCATCTTCTTGTCTACCAGGACCCCCAGGTCTCTTTCACCTACACTGCTCTCCAGCAGGTCAGCCCCCAACCTATACTGGGACATAGTGTTGTTCTTCCCCAAATGCAAAACTCTACATTTTCCCTTGTTAAATTTCATCTTGTTTCTCCCTGCCCAACTCTCCAGCCTGTCCAAGTCTCTCTGGATGGCAGCACAGCCTTCTGGTGTGTCAGCCACTCCTCCCAGCTTAGTGTCATCAGCAAACTTGCTGAGGGTACATTCTATACCCTCATCCAAGTCGTTGATGAAGATATTGAACAGCACCGGTCCCAGTACCGACCCTTGAGGGACTCCACTAGTCACACACCTCCAACCAGATTCTGCCCCATTGACTACAACTCTCTGACTCCTTCCTTTCAACCAGTTCCTGATCCACCTCACTACCTGATCACCAAACCCATACTTGATCAACTTATCTACAAGGATGCTGTGAGAGACGGTGTCAAATGCTTTACTGAAATCAAGATAAACCACATCTACCGCTCTTCCATCATCTATCCACCTAGTAATTTCCTCATAGAAGGCTATGAGGTTAGTTAAACATGATTTACCCTTGATAAAACCATGCTGACTGCTCTTGATGACCCCCGTGTCAATGATATGCCTGGAGATAGTGACAAGAACAAGTTGTTCCATCACCTTTCCAGGGATGGAGGTGAGGCTGACCGGTCTATAGTTACCCGGGTCCTCCTTCTTGCCCTTCTTGTAGACTGGAGTGACATTTGCTATCCTCCAGTCCTCAGGCACCTCTCCTGTTACCCATGACTTACTGAAGATGATGGAGAGTGGCCTAGCAATGACCTCCGCCAGTTCCCTCAGCACCCTTGGATGCATTCCATCTGGACCCATCGACTTATGGATGTCCAGATTACTCAGCTGATCCCTAACCCAATCCTCATCTACTATGTCAAGCTCCTCATCTATCTTGACTACTTTTGGGGCTAAATGAATCTGGGGCTCGTGCGGAAACCCTGCAGGAGTAAAGACAGAGGCAAAGAAGGCGTTCAGCACCTCTGCCTTCTTTATATCCTCTGTCACCAGGGCTCCTAGCTCATTCCTTAATGGGCCAATATTGCCTCTAGTGTTAGTTTTCCTAGCTATGTATTTGAAAAAGCCCTTTCTATTATCCTTAACCTGACTTGCAAGGGTAAGTTCCAAGGAGGCCTTAGCTTTCCTAATTTCCTCCCTACATCCTCTGACAACAGTCCTGTATTCCTCCCAAGTGACCAGCCCCCCCTTCCATGATCTGTAGATTTTTCTTTTCCACTTAAGTTTTCCCAGCAGTTCCTTTTTTAACCATGCTGGTCTCCTAGCTCCCTTACTAGATTTCCTAACCATAGGGACGCTCTGATCCTGTGCTTGCAGATAGTGGTTTTTGAATATTGACCAGCTATCTTGAGCCCCTTTATCTTCCAACACCCTGTCCCATGGGATTACTTTTAACAGTTGATTGAGGAGGCCAAAGTTTGCCCTGTGGAAGTTCAGGGTTCTGACCCTACTGGGTATTCTGTTCCTTCCACACTGGATCCTGAACTCAACCATCTCATGATCACTGCAGCCAAGGCTGCCATTGACCATCACTGCTTCAACAAGGCCCTCCTTGTTGGTTAGTACAAGATCCAGCAGCGCTCCTCTTCTAGTCGGCTTGTCCACCATTTGCATTAAGAAGTTATCATCAATGCACTGGAGGAACCTCCTAGACTGTGAAAGGCTGGCTGTGTGAGTCAACCAGCAGATATCAGGGTAGTTAAAATCTCCCATGAGGACTAGGGACTGAAGTTGTGAGGCTGCTTTCAGCTGCCTGTAGAAGGCCTCATCAACTTCCTCGCCTTGGTCAGGAGGTCTGTAGTAGACCCCCACAACTGTATCACCCACACCAGCCTTCCCCTTAATCCTTACCCACAAACTTTCAACTTGCTCCTCATCAGTCCCTGCACAAAACTCAACACATTCTAGTTGCTCTCTCACATAAAGAGCAACTCCACCACCTCGCTTCCCCACCCTATCTTTCCGAAAAAGCACATAACCATCCATGGCCACGTTCCAGTCATGTGTTCCTAGTCATTGTTATTCAATTGTTCCAACCAATGCACTAAAATAGATACATGGGTTAACCAAACTGGAATGACAGAAACAAATAAATTGTTACTGGAACCAATCCATGTACATGCAGTCTAATCTATTATTAAAGAAATGGCAGTATTTTCATTCAGAAGAGTGTGCTTCAATGAAAACATTAGCTCCAGTCTCCACTGATTTTCAGTGTCCTGTTCTGAATTAATGCAATGTTCATAAATATCCATTATTTATACCCAAAAGGCAAAAACTTATTTTGCCAATGTAGACAAGTTTTATAATGCTGTGTAAAAGAAGCATTCCTGTACAAATAAAAAACAACCACTTTCATAATACAAAGATATAAATCATATGAAAATGTGCTTTATATACATTTTTTGGTAATTAATGATTGTGCATATTAAATCCCCTTCCTGTAGCATGCTTCACTGATGTTAAGCCATATGTTTCGTTGTGTCATCATCAGGATGCATGCATAAAATTCCTCTTTATTCCCTCAACAGCAGACACAGAACATCTAACCCAAAGAAAGACAAACGTCACTACTGAAGAACTACAGGAAGACTGTTCAACCACAAAAACAATTATGTTGTCTGTGCACATAGAGATAAACTGCTCTGTGGTTCTTAAAAGGAAAGAAAGACTGTTAACATAATAACAAATATGATATATCAATCATAAGAAAATAATAACAAGCAACAAATAATTGATGGGTTTTATACTTGCCCGTGGAAAGGTTGTAAATCTGTCCAGTTCTTCCACAAAACAAAACATCTGTAAACTGATTGCTGACATTACAATTAAAAGGCTGGCAGTAAATACCACCAAACTTCCAAGTTTTTTTCCTGGTCCAAAAATCTTATACACAAAATCCTCCAAAGCAGGAGAAATCTTTATAAGCCGAACTACTCTAAGAACCTGTAAGAAAGAGAAAAGACAGTCTCATGAATTGACTATCACACTAATCAGTACGTTTTCACAGGATCAGAGACTTCAAGGCCAAAAAGGGACTTGAGGCTGTGTAGCCCAGTAAATATCAGGTTGCCATGGCTTGTAACACACTGCAAGTTGGGTGTTAGATTAGGAACACATGCCCAGGAACCCATCAGGTTTTGTCTGTATTATCTTTGACTGCCTGGAGATTTGTTTTAGCAATTAACAGCAGTTGCCTAATGAGTAGGTAACTGCTAACCTACTCTGTCTTTTGCTTAGCATTTTACAATTGTGTGGTATAATGTTTATACACACCTCTTTTTTCCTAACACATAGTAGTAACAAGAGGCAATTCTGCAGAGAATGATCTGTGATTCTTCCATGAAATGTAGTATTAAAGCGTCAAAGCATACTGGCATAGGATGACAGTAGAGCTCTGGAGAGTACAGGCCCAGGAGGGTGCAGAAGATCTCAAGGCTAAAATCAACAGTCATCAAGAGTCACCACAGAAAGGAAATTGGGTAATGTTTTTATGGGTAACTAAGGCAACAAAGACATGACAAACACATCACAGATGGATATATAAATGTAATGTGGAATTACGGGCCAATAAAGGTTTATAGTGGGATATCAAACATAGCAATGGCTTCAGGTAGAGGTCAAAATGTATCACTCTCCATTTAGCAACTGAGAAATTACTGCAGTGTTAGGTGAATTGCCCCAGTTTGATTATCACCACTGTTAAAAATTCATACTTACTCTAAATGGACAGGATCCTGAGCAATCTTTGAAGAAAGCTCTGCTTTGAGCAGTAGGCTAGATAACTTTGAAAAGCCACTTCCAATGAAGATTTTTCTATGATTTTGTGCTATTTGCTACACCACATTACATAGTGAGGTAAAGAGCTATGAACTCTTCTTCCAGAAGTCATCATTCAATTTCAGTGACTCAAAACAAAATTACTTGTATAGTGTACTGTAGAATATAGGAAGTTCGGAAAAAAAATTATTTTGGGCCAGGATAGGGATAATTTTCTGTATTGAGGTTTTGCTTTCAGCTAAGTCTCTTGTAAGTAGCTGTACTTGCTGAAATTAACAGCAAGTTTCTCAGTCAGTGTCTGCTTCTAGGACTGATAATGATCAGTGTTTATAGCTACAACTAGAGAATGGTGTGCAGAACCAAGGACACTGCTCAGTTCTCAGAGGAACATCATATGCTCTGGAAGGAGAAAAGGAGTAAAGGGGTCACACCTGCAAACCCTCTCTTAAGGAGGACTGGACAAGACCGGTGACAAAATTGATCAAATGGAGTATTCCATCCCATACATGCCATACTTGGTGTAAATTTGAGGGATCATGAGGGTCAAGCCCCTTTCCTTCCTCCTCACCCTTTGCCCTTCTTCTCCTGCTCCTGTTTGCTTTGGCATCCTGGGAGGATTCCATCCATCCCTCTGCCTGTGGTCCTGATCCCTGCCAGCCTGAATCTGTGTGTTCCTGCCTCCAACTCCCGACTGCTGCTGACCCCAGGATTCCAGCCTGGACTTTCCCAGGGCTGCCCTGCAGCCTTGGTGCTGACGTGAGAGTTATTGGGGGAAAGGGGAAGGAACCTGGGATCAATTTTTCCTGTATGTATGTATATATTTCATAATTTTTCCATTTTATCATTACTGTTTCAATAAAACTGTGTAGTTTAGTTTCCAGCCCAGAAATCTCTCTCCCTTATTGTCTCTCCTTTCTTTACCAGGGAGGGGAGAGGGATTAACAGAGAGCATCTGTCATTTGGTTAATAGCTGGCCCAGCATTAAACTGTGACATTATAGTACATACAAGGAAAATTTTGGGTGGCATTTCTCAGTATCAGAGGAACGAGCATTGTGTGGCACTGACATATTTGACATCTCTCAGCATTAGTAGTGGTAGCAGAAATGTGATCTTGAGTGGAACTCCTGACCCATTCACCGCTGACTCCACTTTGGAAAAGCTGCTTACAGCTGTGATCCTTTTATATCTGTCACTCATGGTGGCACAAACACTGACATAACACCAGTATCAATAAGAAGGATTGGCAGCCACAACGGGCACTGAAGACAGCAGACAGAAGCATATGGAGGAATTGAGATTCTGCAGTTCTTGGAAAGAAAGAGTCTGTAGCCCAAGGTATTGCCTATATTTCCACATGAATGATGTTGAAACAGAAAGGTAGGAATTACAGAGTAATTATAGGCTGACCTTATGTACAAGTCTAATAAAATTACTCTGCTGCTTTTGGAGAGAAAATAAGTTTGACAGAAGGATATGGTAGTTGTTTACAGAAAGACTTCACTGTACCTTACAGCTTGCTAATAATGTACACCTTTTTCATGAAACTCATATCTCTACCTAGCTGTCAGGTACACAGAATATGCCAGTCATTTAGGCTTTACTGTCTAAGGGGAGAGAAGAATAAAGTCAACTCAAGATGGCAACTTACTCCAAACATACCAGATCCCTTGTGTGAGGTGGGAGAAGCCTTCACTGTCTTCAGTAGTTTAAGTGATAGAGAGGTTACACTAGAGAGCTTAATTTTCAGAATAAGGTGAGATAAAGTAACTTCTTTTACATCAGTAATGTGATTGCATTCCATATAATCTGAGTACATGAAAGTGGTTATGAAGGCAGTGGCAGACAGTGAGATGAGTGAGATTTCCAAGTACTATGAACATGCAAGCATGGGGCCTTCTTATTTACAAGATTTACTCTATTTAAATAAGAGTAAGTGTAAATGTTATTTTTGTTCCCATCAATATTAATGTAAACACTAATCCCAGCGAGGTGTATATTTCATGTTAGTCAGTATTTTGAGTTGTACCTTAGATAAACTGTGTTGTCTGTCTTACTTTTTTCCTCCTTTCTTTGGAGATCTTTAATCTTGACCTTTAAACAACATACTAATCTTGTTGATACTATTTTTTTTTTTCATTTATTTTCATTAGGTGACAAATTGAATCTAGCAAAAGTACATTCTAATGAACACTAACACATGCTATGTAATTGGGTCACAAATTGCATTAAAAAGCTGTAGAAGGTGCCCTTTTTGGATTGAATATAATATGTTAAAACCAAATCAAAATGAAAAATACAAAAGAAGAACCACAGCTTTGTTACAAAGCTGCATCTTCTACAAGGGATGATATTTATTCACAAAATGATTAAGCAGTTTCACCAAACAGAAATATACTACCATCTCTTCAGTCCTGCAAAAGTCAAATTCTGTTTAAATCTCTCTTTTACACTGGTTTGTTACTGGTTTATTGTATCCCTACAATAATACACAAATTCTGTCATTTCCTCACTGATTTTTTTTGCTCTGTTGACTATAGCCATGGAACGTTGCTTTGCTGTAGTCTTTCACAGAAGGCTTTGTAAAGTGGATGCAAGGCAGACAGGTGGGAGGGTGGACAGTAGCCAGTGTGGTTAAGATTAAATAATGTGTTGGCAAAAGATAATGATAAAGACCATCAAATAACACAGACTGAAATATATACTAAGGAAGACTAGATAACAAATGGTATTTTTGCTAGCTATCCTGGGATGTGTCAAATAAGACTTCTGTTTTCAGTAATCTGTTTTGCTGGCTGACAAGGAACACATTTAACTTGTCATCATTAATATTTGAGGCCTGGAAATCTGCCTAAGATCAAGATGTATCCATGTGAAAAAGACTTTCTGACCTTGGTTGATTTAAAAATGTGCTATCTAGCTAGCCCAGAAGCTTTATTGATGGGGAAATACAGGGCATACTTCCCTCAAACACTAACATCAATGGTAAAGGGTTTTCCAACCTTGCTGTTATATGCCTCTTAAGGTTTGGATTGAAAAATACTACCAGATCTTCCAGTGTAGGTGTTTCTGCTTCTATAATGTATGTCTTTCATATATTCCGTAAAAAAAACAATCTTAGCATTTTCTTAGTAAGCTAGCACTTACTATTTTTTTTTTTTTAAATAACCCCACCACTACCCCCACCACATGAAACTAATTAAATCTATTAAAAAGAAAAGACTTATTATTTTACTATGTCTGGCTCCATTTTAGTTATACTTTCAATCCTATGAGTTAGGGATGATGCTACCCACTTAGTCCAACATGTTCATAATTTATACTTGAAATTCCTAGAAAGAAAACTAATATAGATATAAGTGGGTTCTGCCCTAATAAATATGGACCAACTATTAACTAAGTTGCTAACTAATTTAACTAAGACCTCTCTGATAGGTTTCCCATGTGCTTCTGACACTCAAGTGCAATGACATACTCCTGATACATCATCCTTTCTTGCAAGTTAGCAATATCATGCCACTCTGAAAAACAACACTTTACAAATCTGGACAGCAAAATCAAAACTATAGACATCTAAAAGCCTTAAAATGATACCAGGTGAAAGCAAAATAGAACTTGTGATACTGAAAGCTTTCTTAAGCAGTCCAACCATTTCTTCTCATTTAGAAAAAATACAGGAGAACATTTGCGGAAATCTGAAATCATATTTGAACCCATACTCATGGACACTGTTTCCCCTACATTGTACTCACTTGATTACAATATCATACACACAGAATTATAGAATGTTAGGGGTTGGAAGGGACCTTGAGAGATCATCAAGTCCAATCCCCTGACAGAGCAGGATCACCATGTGTAGGTCACATAGTACTGCATCCATGTGGGTTTTGAATGTCTCCAGAGAAGGAGACTCCACAACCTTACTGGGCAGCCTGTGGCAGTGTTCTGTCATCTTCACAGTGAAAAAGCTTTTCTGTACGTTTATGTGGAACCTCCTATGCTGCAGCTTGCACCTGGTACCCCTTGTCCTATTGTTGGTTATAGGCTGGAGGCCTTATCTGACAGTGGTGAGACCTGTGGTATGGGATGTCTGTCATCCACATCCTCATTAAGCTGGCCATCCTTCAGTGAGGTCTCATAAGTATTCAAGATAGGAACTTTAGTTCAAGAGAGGTTGGGAGGGGATCTGCTTACCTCTCTGGGGTAAGGTACCTCTATCCATTACCCCTGTCTCTTAGGTCCCCTTCCCCTCAGTAGCAAGAGAGTAGGCAATCAGGTGCAGCCTGAACCTGCTGTCTTTCCCTCAGGGATGGTAGGGTCTGGTTTCAGCCATCTATCTCCCTTTCACACTCTCTTACTGTCCATAGTCTTTCAACTTCCTCCTTCAGCTCAGGAACCATGCTGAGCAGATCATTCACCTGTTCAAATCTAACACAGGTGTTACATCCAACATCCTCCATTACAAGTGCCAGGCTCAGGCACTCACTGCAAGCAGGGGCCTGGACACTTACATGTTTGTGTGGGACCTCTGTCTGGGTCCTAACATTTCATTTTTCACAACAGCCTTTTGCCAGGTGGTGATTATAGCTGGACCTACAAGTGAATAACCCCACCAACTGCAGTGATGTACAGACAACCCACCATGCACCCTGTCAAGCAATCAGAGCGGCTGTTCCCTTCAGCTCACCTGCAAGTGCCTCTCTGCCCGATGTTTTGGCATTTGCCTTTGGTTATTAGCTATTTTCCAATACATAGATGAATAATTGACAGACATGAATCCTTTAGTATGTATTTTTAAAAATCCCTTTCTTTAGCACTGTAGAATATAACATTATAATGAATTTCAGCACTTTCTTCCACAACTGGAGGAACCCTTATGACTTCAAAGAGGATGAAGGGAGAACTGGTTGAGCTGGGTGACAGAGGAAAAATCAGAAGTCTGAATTAATCACTCTTACTTTGTTTATCCTTCCTTCTTTTGCCCAAGGTGAAAATATTGGAAGAGCCTCAATTAACACCCTTTTTGTCTAGATAAGGGATGGTTGGAGACTATATAAAAAAACAGCTATGGTGATTCTGGAGAAATTACCTCAGAAGACCCACAATAACTGGTGAAGGGACTCTTTAAGTATGTAACTGCCACAGAGATGAAGATTTAGAGGAGCAACAACAAGTGTACTGAGGCCCCAGGGACTGAAGCCAGGAAAGCAGTGATGGTCACTACAGCAAGGCAATGCTGTAAAACGCTGAGTGAAGACACTAAATAAACTAAGGCAGAACCTACTGAACATTGTAGCTCAGATAAGAAATGGGAGTTACTAAAAAGAGAAAGGACTTCTAAGCAGAATTATATGCTATTTCTGTAAACCCACCCAATAAACATAGTTAAGAAGGACATATTTATTTTTTGAAAGATATTTTCAAAGTGAGTCAACATTGTGAGAACATCAGTAGTCTGAGCATGGAAGCAAACGAAAGCAACATCCTGATGGGAAATTTTTTCAATTGATATACAGAGTAACATGTAGAAGTAGCTGGTCATACCTGAAAATATGTAAACTGAGAGTGATATAGGTCTGGATAAATATGAAGAGTGGTTCCAATTACGAGCAGTAACTCAAACTTGTGAAGAGATGAACTGATGTATCCTGTGAAACCCAAGCACCAGATCTTCAGGAGAGCTTCTAAATCAAACAGAACAGTAAAAGCAACCTAGACGAATACATAAAAAAAGAAAGATGGATTTAAAACACTGAGTTAAATCACAAATCTCTGTATCATGATATCTCCCAAGGTTTTGTATGGCAAAAAATCTTCATAATATATTTAAAAAAGACTCATACTCTAAACAATAATAACATTCTTCACATTGACACATATCCTTCCTTAAAATGAATACTTTGTGAAATTTTATGAAGTCTTAACAGAGATGCAAAATTTGGAAAGCATGAAATAATAAATTCATCCAGCTGACCTTTCACTTTCTGTGCACAGATAAAAAAGAAAAACATGAGGGTATTTTTGGCATACGGTGAAGCAACACAAGTTGTCAGAAGAATTTTAAGAGATCTAAAGAATAAATCAAGGTTTAAAGATCTTATTTGACAATTGCTACTCCAGTTTCCTAAAAAAATCATAGTAATCTGACAACCAAAACAGGTAGTTAAGGGGTGATGAGACTTAAGCATTAGAACAAATTATAAAAAGAGGAAATTCAAATTCACAGAATCACAGAATCATTCAGGTTGGAAAGGAGCTCTGAGATCACCAAGTACAATCCTTGATCCACTGCCACCGTGGTTACCAGACCATGGCATCGAGTGCCACATCCAGTCTCTTCTTAAAAACCTCCAAGGACAGAGAATCCACCGCCTCCCTGGGCAGCCCATTCCAATGACTGATCACCCTCTCTGTAAAGAATTTTTTCCTAATATCCAACCTAAACCTCCCCTGGCAGAGCTTAAGTCCGTGCCCTCTTGTCTTACTGGGAGCTACTGGAGAGAAGAGACCGACCTCCCCCTGGCTCCAGCCTCCTTTCAGGGAGTTGTAGAGAGCGATGAGGTCTCCCCTGAGCCTCCTCTTCTCCAGGCTGAACACCCCCAGCTCCCTCAGCCTCTCCTCACAGGACTTGTGCTGGAGTCCCTTCACCAGCCTGGTTGCCCTCCTTTGGACCTGCTCCAGGACCTCAATCTCCTTCCTGAACTCAGGGGCCCAGAACTGGACACAGGACTCGAGCTGTGGCCTCACCAGGGCTGAGTACAGGGGCAGAATCACTTCCCTGGACCTGCTGGCCACGCTGTTCCTGATCCAGGCCAGGATGCCATTGGCCTTCTTGGCCACCTGGGCACACTGCTGGCTCCTGTTCAGCTTCCTGTCAATCCAGACTCCCAGGTCCCTCTCTGCCTGGCTGCTCTCAGCCACTCTGTGCCCAGCCTGGAGCTCCCCATGGGGTTGTTGTGGCCAAAGTGCAGGACCCGGCACTTGGCCGTGTTGAACCTCATCCCGTTGGAATCAGCCCAACTCTCCAGTCTGTCCAGGTCCCTCTGCAGAGCCCTCCTGCCTTCCAGCTGATCCACACTCCCCCCTAGTTTAGTGTCGTCTGTGAATTTGCTAATTGTGGACTCCATCCCCTCATCTAAAACATCATGTTTATTTCCCTAGTTCACATACCTGTTTATGAGCAGTGCTACCAGTTACATTATATGGCTTCCTCAAGGCATGTAAAATAATTATGAGGTTTCAAATGTTCTCCTAATGATTAAATCAAGGTGAAATTCTTCATAGCACTCAAAAAGCATCTTTACATTAGGAAAGAAATACTACTAAGAAATATTTGTGTATTTTAGTCATACAAGGATCCATGTACACAGTGTAGGGACACTTTCATGCTCATATTCTGAAATGTATCTGTCCAGTTTTACAGCCCTTCTTTTAGCAGCCTGAAGACCTCAAGGAGACCAGTGAGCCAAGTTTGAAGAAACTACTCCATTACACAAAAATTTCTATCTGAAACACATGGAAAATGTTTTATCAAAAACTTTAAAATGAAAGCTCTCTATTAAAGGGGGAAAAACCTCTAATTGAGTCCTGAAAGAGTAAAGGGGGTGATCTAGGAAAAATGGAACACTGGGTAGAAAGCAGCTGGAATTCAGCTTCATAGCAGGTGGAATAACAATACTATTTAAATACACACATGCATACATACTTCAGAGCACACAGGCTTCCAATTAGTACAAGACTAACAAATACGATGTTAAGTGTATTTTAATTTATTCTAAAAATGTGTGGGTGGGATCATTTGCATTTTACATGCTTGTCAAACGAATTCAAACCACTGGCACTTAAAAATGTATCAAATGGTTTGCATAACATCTGATTACATTTATACACCTGTCTTCCTGCTGACAGAGCTTGTATTTTTTTCCTTCCTTGTAGGTAATTACAAGAGAAGATTCCAAATATCTGACTTGAGTTTTTTGTAGGTGTGAAATGTAATAAAATATTACATACTTTTGGAAAACTGAACTCACTTCTTTAATTGCTGTAGAGACAGGGGAAAGGCAAATTCACATAAGATGCCAAAGCAGACCCCCAGAGAAGCTGAGACACGTGAGCAGGCACCCTCCACCAGATTGCCAATTTTGCTTTGGGAAGGCCAAAGAGGAGCCACCAGGAATGGGCTGCTTCTCTGAGGGCTACCTCCCATTCAGACCCCCTCGAATTTCTGGGGTCTTAATGCCACTTTCAGCAACATTAACTTTTACCAGTAAACCCTTAGCTTTTTTTAACAGAGGTAGAGCTCAGTATCAGCCAACATCCAACAGTGACAGACCCAGCCAGTTTTCTTTGTAACACTGACTTACTTGAAAGGTTATAGAGCTGCTGGCTCTAGCCTGAAGACTTCCAGTCTTTAGTATCTTCTCCAACAGGGCAGTTGCATATAAAAACAAACATCCATCACTATTCCACCTAGGTATTGAGCAGCTAAAGTCAATATCCTCACTAACAGCTACTAAAATGACTTTGAAGTTTTAACCTTTCCAGATTCTCAGATACTGTACTGGGGATTTGAGACATCCCATTAAAACTCTGGTTTTTCTTAATCTGTAGGGCTGATGAATACAAGCTGAAATGGTTGTCAGAACCTCTTATTTACTACTGGATATACAAAGTTATGCAACCAATGGCATCACAGTTCAGAATTAATTTCCATCTTTTATCTTTTTTCCTAACATTTGTCTGCTTCACTTGTCTGTCTTCTCTTTCCAACAAAGAAAACTATTTTTTCTTTATTATTTTGTATCTCAGTAATCTCACTTAGATTAGTTTTACTGAATTGAAGTGGATGTTTTTCTACAGTTCTAGGCCACTACAATGTCTGGTCCATAAAACGGACTGCATGAGCTGTTTTATTAGACATGTCTGCCCCTTAAGCCATAGGTTTCCAAGATGACTACTCAAAAACATATCAGAAAGCCAGATATGTTTGCTGTACCCTCTCTGGCCATTCCCTTTAGCAAAGGGAATCCTCATTGCTGTTGACTGCTCAGGTAAGCTCCCTCTAAAGGGAAAGCTTTCTGCAGCTTAGTCTAATGGAAAATACAGAGCAACAGCAGTGCATCCTGCTCCAGCCAGTCTCCCATGCCAAGGAAACAATCCAGCCACCATGGAATAATATGCATTGTTTGAGTATTCATCCTCTTCAAAGCTCTTAAAAAATATTTCTTCATATGCAATGTACTACAAAGAAGCAGCTTCACAGTAACTGAGTAGGAAATGACACGAGCTTTTCTCTCCTCTCCCAGGATTTTTACTGTTCTGCACTTCTGATACCATGTTTTATACCTCCTTCTGTAAGACAGGTAGTTGTTACCCCTTGTAAAAGCATCACAGGTTAAAAACAAAACAAAACAACAAATGGACATCAAAAGAGTGTGCCTTACAAATTAAGAGAATGCCAAAACGCCTTTCTCTGTCTCAAACTAATTTGCCTTATGTATTTACAAATGCAGACCTGTAAACAAATGAGTTTTCTGTCAAGCTTCTCACTAATAAATCAATAAACTAAGCTATGCAGAGACAGAAAATTATATCTTTAAAGAAAACAAGACATTGCCTATAGTGCAGAATTATGATACACTACTCTACATGACACAGTCATGTTGAATTATTACACCCTGGCAAGTATTTCTGTTGGGAAAAAAAAGCCCCATGCCCTACACTTGAGATAAATGTTGAAGAGAGATTTTTCTACCACTGATTAATAAAAGCATAATTATACTATATATTCAATGTCAAAATAGAAGTAACACATGCAGCACTTCCTATTTTGAATATAAATAGAATTAGTATTATTTTGTTAAGAATCCAGGCTCTGCTTGCTGTACCCTGGACATAAAGCATAGCTGCCTGCTGTGAAAAGCTCATGGTCTCAGGCTTTAATGCTGAATTAATTATTTCTGGCCTAGGATATTGTACTGGTTTTAGCTGGGATAGAGTTAATTTTCTTCATTTTAGTTTGTATGGTGCTTTTCTGTATTTGTGATAAAATAGAGTTGCTAAGACAGGGAAATTTCAGCTGTTGCTAAGGTTGCACAGTGTCAAGGCCTTTTCTGCTTCTCACATCACCCCTCCAGCGAGCAGGCTGGAAGAGCACAAGAAGCTGGGAGGGGACATGGCTGACCCCAGCTGACCAGAGGGATACTCCATACCATATGATGCTGTGCTCAACAATAAAAACTGTGTGGAAGAGGAAGGAAGGGAGAACACTGAGAATCATGATGCTTGTCTTGCCAAGTAACTGTTATATGTGACACTGCTTTCCTGGAGATGGATGAACACCTGCCTACTGATGGGAAGCTGTGAATGAACTCCTCATGCTGTTTTGTTTGTGCACACAGCTTTTGCTTTACCTATTAAAATGCCTCTATCTTGCCCATACTTTTCTCACTTTTACCCTGCTAATCCTCTCTACCATCCCACTGTGGCAGAATGAGCAAGAGGTTGTGTGAGGCTGAGCTGTGTGCTGGGGCTAAGCCATGACAGAGATTACGCCTGCCTCACTTCTATCCTCAAAACTGTAAGGGATGCCATAAGAAAATCAAGTATTTATTAGTTTTATTCTGATCTCTGATACTCCCAGGATCATCCTCTTTCATGTTCATGTTGTTTGTCAAATATGCTCAGAACTTGAGTTCAAATAAAAATAACACATTTCACATTTGCTCTTGTAATTGTTGGCTGGGCCAACATTTGCTCAGTGTTCATACAAACCACAGATGTCTCCAGAGGTATGAGAGACAACAGAGCATGAGGCAGCACTGTAGCACTTCTGTCTCTATAATCTGCATTTTTTTGAGGGCTTGGACTTTGGTGCTATCTTTTTAACTGGTGGAGCCTCAGCTTCATAAGATTTTAAATTTAAAAAAAAATTCATTTCAATCTCACTTTAAAAAATGAGATTCATCAAGCATCATAATGGACTGAAATTGAGCACCTGAGCCTACTCTCAAATGTATTTAGACATTTAAAACCACAATAGTACAAATCATTGAACTTTCTGACTTGTGATTCTTCTGTTATTGGTATTGCCAACAGGGCAGTACCAGTGACAGAGGAATCACATGGAATTCTAAGGAATATCATGCCCTCTAGCCTAAGAATGTCCCTTTGGACTCCAAAGAAGGACTGTGTAATTACAGAATCTGGGGAAACTGCAGTAACCATAAAGCCAAACATATGCCCTATCCAGGCAACTGTGAGCAGCACTTTCAGAGAATGATCTGGGTGAATTTCAGCATTGGTGGCTTCATACTCAGATGAAGTGAGAATTCACAGTGCCCATGCAAATATGTATTTTACTATAGAATTCTGCAATACTGATTTCACTCGTTTCAGGAAAAACAAATATCTGTTTGGAACTGTGTGTGTGCATTAGTACCAAAGACTTCCAGAATTAAATAGTACTAAAAAGACACGTAGCCAAGTTGCTAAGTTCTCTAGTGCACACTCTTCAGTAAAATACATGACCAGCTAATGAATCAAGCAGGCTTCCTGCCAGAATGTAATTTATAAAGGAACTTTTTACGTCCACTTCACTGGTTCAGGAGCATTTTCTCTTATGTCACCAAATTCATGACTGAATAAATGGAGTTTATTTGCTGTGTGCTTTTGAAGTTACTGAAGCCAGGCTATTTGCAACAGTATTTTGGTTATGCTTAAGGACCTTCTTGTACCTAGGTATATGTCAAATAAACTTGATTTAGGAAGAAGTATTTTATTCTTTAAAGGCAGTGTTTTGTCATTTTTTTAAAGTCAAATTTTTCTGGGTGTTATACTAGAGAAAGATAGAAATTCAGCAGCCATGGATTGCCTGTAAATGTTACACTTAAGCCTCAGCTCATTACCACTGACATTTTGTTTGATGGAATTACCTTTCCAAAGGTTGCAAGATAGAGCTGTCAGCCATTGTTAGGCAGAGGAACTTGAAAAAGTTAGCAAAGAACTCTCAGAATGCTTAAGGGAATGAAAAAATTACATACTTAAGTGTGCTTGACATTCACATTTTCTGCTTCATATTATCTTTCAAAATATCCAGATAGTCATTTAATCATTCTTACCTCAGCTAGGTAAAATTCATCATACTGTCTCTTGAAATTTTCTCCTTTGTAGTAGTTACTAGCAGCGACAATCACATCTACAGCCACCATGCTTAGTATGAACATATGAAACACAGATGATCTCATCATTTTCTGCAAAAGAAGAAAAAACTTTTATAATCAAAAATAGTCAAACCAGATGCATTATGAAGTTTTATTACACTGTCAAAATGTAAGCTGCTATAGTAACAATTTTATAAAGCTTCTTCACACAATGCTCATTTATTACTCTTTAAAGTGTATTTTAATATTTCCCTTCAACTGGTTTGTATGTGCAAATTGTTCAATTTTTTTTTACTCTTCAGTTTTTTATTTGTCAATAGACTTCTTACTGAAGGTTTTTCATTTAACATGATATCAATTGCTTTACTATATTTTTAAAGCATAAACTGTACTTTTAACTACTCAGTTGCCCTTGATTAATACTCCTTCACTATAATTTATTCATGCAGATTTTAATGGCACTGTTCAGGAACAAGTAACATCAATTCCACCTTGTGCATTCCTTTTATACAAAGGAAGACAAGTAATAGGAGACAGCTACATGTAGTACATATATATAACTGAGCCAATGAGCTGCAAAGTACTTTGCAGGTAATTCACATATCTGTGCACTTAACGCTTTTGTGTCATTGCTGCTGTAATCCCACAAGAGAAGAGAGATGGAGGCCTGCAGCACTGTCCAGCAGTTTGCATCCATGAGTTGCCAAGATGTCATGATAAGGAGTATGCCAGAAGTTCAAAGAGGTACCTTCTAGCCCCCTCACCAATAAGAGCAAAGGCTTGTGATTCACCCTGAAAACTTAACCACTACCCTCACTGGGTCAGCTGCAGCTGTTCCAGTAGAAGCGAGAGTCAAACTGGCAGAATGTAGTGTTATTTTGCATTAAACCATCTTTGAAAGAATAGTCACTAATATCTTTATCATTTACAGTCTTTCACAAGAAATACAGCTTATGTTTTTAATGTTTATTTGCAAAGACAACATAAGGAAGTTATGCACAGTTATGGTTCCTTGTGTTTGTGTGTGTAAATTTTTGTTCCCCGCTGGGAACGGCCATTTTTATTTGCGCCTGAGCGTATATGTAATAATGCCTGAAAAAAATTCAGGAAAAACGAAATTTTAAATAAGAACTTTGCCCCTTCTCAAATTCTTTCTAAAGATTCTGTGTGCCTGTACTGGCTTATATTCACAGAATCATATAATTATTTAGGTTGGAATGAACCTCTTGAGATTCTCTCATCTGCCCCTGCCTGCTCAAGCAGAGCCTGCTGCAATTCAGAAATCTGCTCTTATCTCCTTCCAGGCATCATCCCTGTTCTGCTTCAGCCAGGCCAGGTTCCTTTGGATCAGAGCCATTAAAGCCTGGATGGGGAGCTTCCAGCACACAGTTCTTATCTCCTTCCAAGCTCCACTCCCTGCTCCATTCCAGCCCCCTTATCCATGTACATCACCATCAGTACAATCAAGGTGGTTTCCTCCACCCTGGCCAGGGTAATAGTGCCTGGAGGGACGTCCCAGCATTGCAGGCCCTCAGAAAAGGGGAGCAGTCTCCACCCTGTAGTTCTTATCTCTTTCCAAGGTGTCACCCCCTGCTCAGCTCTGGCCAGCCTAGGTCCTCCAACCCAGCCAGGTCAATTCAGTTTAAAATTGTTCTTTCAAGACAGTTTCAATTCAGTGAGATCAGACTCTCACATAGATGTTTCTATATTCTTCACTACTTTCATACTTGTTACTATGCCTTCCCTGATCCAGTTCTAATTTCCAACCTTAAAGTTTCTCTTCCTTATTCCCCCTTTTTTCTTCCCCTGGGAATGTGTGTGTATGAGTAATAGATAGCAACTCTGTTCTCTGTGTTTTGGTTCACCCTACCACCAAGCAGAGGGAGTCAGTAAAGACAGAAGCAGGTGGCTGAGGCGTCCCGTTAGGAGATGGCTGTGGCAGGCAATGTGAGAAGCACCCAGCTGCTGGCAGAGAGATGGAGAGCTCGCAGGGCCAGTAAGATGGAGGTATCTGAGCAAATACACATGCACAGCAAAAACACTATGCTGAGGAGACCCAAAAAAGAAATTATTACTTTTAAATCGCAGGACTGGCCTGCTCAAAGGAGACAGATTGGCATCTGCGTTGCCTTTTTTCCTACAGCATGTCAGAATCTAGCTGCTCACTTATCATGAATGCTACACATGATAAGCAGCTTTCTTGTTGGCCTCTCGGAGACAGACTGCAATATCCTTAGGAGATCAATTGCAGTGTTCTAGCCCACGCACCTACTGTGCCCAACTTCCCCCCTCCTATATTCTTAGTTTGTTCTTTCTGCCTCACAGAATTTTAATTTGGGTTTGTACTCCTGAAATGGCTCAACCACACCGCTGCTGTAATATTTGACAATGAGAGTTCACTGTCTCCTTATGTGGCAGGAGTTTTAAGAGAAAACTGAATGTAGCTGACAGCACTTGCCCAAGCCTTAAAAATAATTTTAGATCAGTGGACCAGGAGTGTCTCATTTGGATTACAGCCCTTTTCAGGGCACCCAGCCATAGAAAATTGAGCAAACTTGAAAGAAGCAACATCATGCCAGTTTTTGTTCTTGTTTAATTCACTGACCATTTTCAGCCCTTGGATGTGTGTTTCTTAATTTGCACAGGAATAAGATGAAAGAAATGTTCTGATGTTGCTGTCAGTGAGCTGCATGACAGGAAAATTGTGTCTAAAATTAAATTTGATTTAACATTAGCTGTGTTGAACCAGTCTCAAGTGAAATGCCCTGTTGCTGCCATCAATCAAATGCATCAGTGAATAATGTCTTACATTTACTATTAATCCCTTCTAATGCTGGCATCTGGCTTCATGCAGGGTGACGATTCATCCTGGAACATGGGAGGTTCAACCAAAACATAAGGAATAATTTCTGTACTGTAAGAGTAACAGTGCACTGGAACAGGCTGCCCAGAGATGTTGTGGAGTCTCAGTCTCTGGAGACATTCAGAACCCGCCTGGATGCCATCCTGTGCAACCTGCTTTAGGTGAACCTGCTCTAGCAGGGGGGTTGCAGTAGATGATCTCCTGAGGTCCCTTCCAACCCCTAAATTATGTGATTATGCATGATTCTGTGATTTGCAGTGTCCATTTTGAAGAATGTGGATTGCACAGTGCATTGATTATGCAATGGTCATAAAAACCGATATATGACAAACCACTAACCAACCTAATTCTTCCAGTGTTTGGAAACACACAAAGGAGATGAGGATTTGTTTTGTGTCTAGATGGGACTTTCAGATGACAAACATTAAACAAAGAATTGTACATAATATCCCAGATTTACCCAAAAGCTCAACTAGGCAGTAGCACTGGAATGGCTCACAGGATCACTTAGTTTTATGGAACATTTCCATGCATTGCCTGAAGCAGTCTTCTATCACTTCAAGGAGTATCAGACTGGGCAACATTGCTGTATCACTTTTTCCACCTTCCTGCATGGCAGAGGGAAAATAAGTGACATAAACTGGCCTTTGCCATCTGACTGCCCTGGAGAAAATCCACAGCAGCTGCCAGTTTACACAGCCAGAGACACACAGACCCTGGCTAAGGAAAGATGTCACTAAGCAAACTAGAATAACTGAAGATGTAGTTACATTTTTCTGATGCTAAATGGCTTTTGGGGGCATGGTATGTACCTCAGGTCATTCCTTGTACCACCATCCCTTATATGGAATTTTTGTTTCAAATCTATTAAAAGAACACACGGGCCATGTAACCCTGATCCTATTATGTCAAAACTGGCTGATGTTCAGCATTACCATGTGAAATCTTGTAACAGGTGTTTTCCTCAGTGGTTTTAGTTCATAGCTACAAAAAAAATCACACTGCATTTGACAATATTTAATAACACTCTTGGTGATGATATGAGGAGAAAAAAAAAGAGGGAGGAAATTGGCTTGAAGAATAAAAAACAACCAACAAAGCCCTGAAGCTTCTTAGTACCAAGCAAGACATAGAGAGGATTTGATATGCAGAAAAACTCTGCTTATTTTGGCCTTTCAGTCTGTGAAAAGCTTAGAGTACATAATTGTCACACTGGCAGGGTAGCTCTCAAAAGTACCAAACCAATTAACCAACACTGTAAACATCACTTAACTAAAAGACTTTGATAATCATTACATGGGTATGCAGCTTTTTTTCCTAATTTTGATGCTTCTGAATTCTGCATTCATCAGCACAAAGCTGTAGAAAAAAATGCAGTTGTTTCTATAACTCTTTGTATTTTAGTTACACTTTAAAACTTCATAAAACAATAGCATCTCCTGCTCCATGGTTTAATAGGATGACTTAGGCAAGCTGCTTACTCCCTTTTCTTCTTCATTTGCTTTTACTATTTGCACAAAGAAGCTACCTCTGCTAAAAGATTCCAGCCAAGAAGCTTCCAGCTACAGCTGTTGAAAGATCTTATCCTTGCTACATGACTATTATGGTTTATTTTGTACTTATTGATATAATGATGCAGGTTGGTTGTAGACATCTACATGTATCTACTGTGAGCTAGAATAGATTTTGATTTCTTAAACGTTTTGTTTAGATGTGTACGAAAGAGTTGGGCAATATTTTAATATAATTACCACAACTGAAAAGGTTACATTTATACTACTCCAGACTTCTTTACTTACAGGCCTGTTGCAGCCCAGATCATACCACTGCAGCAGTATGAAGGCAAATACAAATCCCAGCTCACTTCTGTGCACATCACCACCATGGTCTGTGGTGATGGTACCTTCTGTAACTGCATTGCAAGTCTTATGGTACCAGAGGGTTCATAGGTTTTATGCAGCAGCACCAATTTAAGTTGTACGCATAGAATTTATACCGCTCAAGGTGCTACACAATAAAGATTTGATATTGGAAGTAGGAAACATCACACGCCTCAAAGATTATTTTAAGATATTGGTTCTTGAACAAGAC
This sequence comes from Phaethornis superciliosus, assembly GCA_023637945.1. Lineage (NCBI taxonomy): Eukaryota > Metazoa > Chordata > Aves > Apodiformes > Trochilidae > Phaethornis > Phaethornis superciliosus. Next base: position 144,361,604 of record JAJQWJ010000001.1, on the reverse strand, counting down.
TGGAAATATCAAAGAAAACTTGACTTTTAGCATTCAATGTAACAGGATTTCTAAGAGCCACTGAGAAAAGATTCAACCTTGTCCTAAAATAAGAGGGTCCCATACAGGTTTAGTATACTTGTGATGTTTAATCTATTTTTTTTTTTTATGAAGTACTTGAAGATACCTTAACTATGAAAGGAGCTTTAGAAAATCACATCCTATACAGTGCTAATCACAGATAATTCATAGCATGAATAGGATAAATCTGATTTTCATCTTGTTGGTTAATGGCCATTTCAGCATGTACAAAATTGTGAAATTGCAGGAAATTTTCCCTTTTGTTTGCAGAACATTGTAAAGCATTTTACAAGCTGTGTAACTAATTTTCTATAAACCATTTTGCTTTCAACTTACTTCATGACTGCCTGACAGATATGCTTGTAAGGAGAATTTAGTGTATTATTCTCATGCTCTGAGATATGAACCCTTCTGAAAAATATTAAGCATTAACCACCAATTTTAAGGGAACAGGCTTTCTAATACCCTAAATTGATGCAGTTATATATCAGTATGGGACATTAAAAACCATTGTAATTCTGGAATATACTGTTTGACAGTAGATTTGGTAGACGAATTGAGGAAACTCCTTCATTGAGGAAAAAAGGTGAATGGCGTTTTTAACAACACCAAAAGGGTTGACTTTTAGACACTACAAAGGAAGTAAGTCGGTAGTATCAGCTCAGATGTTATTCATTGTGTAGCCTGTCCTGACTGAATTTTAAAAAAGTGATTCTTTACAGGTTTATACTATAGAGAATTGCTTTAACATCCTTTATGACAGCAGAGGAATTTCTTAGGGTAGTAATGTAGTAGAGAAGAATGTAAAGACTTTAAGATCCCCAGTCCAATGAAAAATCTCCTTGGAAACTCTACTTACTTTAAGATCACCTTAGCATAGAGAACCTTTGTTAGCAGTTGCAGGAGATAATACAGGAGCTGTGGTGATATTCAAGGAAGCACAGCTCTCCTCCCAAACCAAAGAACAGCATAACTATTGCAAGTTTTAGAATACGCAATTGAAAACCTTTCTATAAATGTTATCTGGCTGCAGAAGAGGTGACACTGGCCTAGTAGAAAAAGCAGTATAGACAGTAAACTGTCCTGTTTTGAAAATATTCTGTGCATTTTAATTTATGGTGTTTCTGTTTTGACCTTCTACACCATCTAATGAGTATGGAGAACTGAAAGTTGGCACTGTACTGAACCATGTGTTTTTGCAGGGTTTCCTAATACACAACCATAAAATAAGCTAGAAACAGGATTACTACTGAATAATGGTGACATTTCAGGACATGTAAATATGCGCTCCCATGTGTAAGTTTTTTGTGCTACCAGAATACATTTTTTAAAGCAAGTGTCATTTATAGCTCAAAGCATACAGAAACCAGTAACTGCAAAAGATATCTGTCTTTCAATAACCTCTCTAATATTTGAGAATACAAGCAACTGATGAACTTGCTATACTGTACCAGACTTTCCTGCCATTTTATTCATATAAAATTTTGATTTAAAAATAAAAAAAAACTACTTCAAAAAGGCAAACTGAATTTTGGTCAAAGAAAACACACACTTATGAAGTAAGTGGAAGTAATGGTGAAAAGATTACTGAAGAGAAATGAAGAACTGTGAGATACGACTTTTCTGAGTAACCAGACTTCAAAGACAAAGTTCCTGTCAGAAATCAGATACTTTCTTCCTAGATTTGGTAGCTAAAGCCCTATTTCTGCTACATGGCTAAAGAATAAGCGTTGTATCTGTCTCCTTCAGACTACCTGCATCCTGTTATTTCATATCCAGCAATTAAAGAATAAAGCAGTAGTATAGATACATTCATGTATACTACTTACTAACAGTAGCCACTTTTCTCCTCCCACAAACTTCTAAGAGAACAGTAAAAAAGAGAAGTGGTGACTGCTGTGCCCTGAAAATCCATTCTTTGCAAAAGGAGAGGAAGTAAGCAGCCTTACAGTAATGCAGTTTGATTTAGAGAAATGGAGAGCAGCAGCTGCAACATAAAAGAAACCCAAAAATACTACTTAAATTGTTAATTATAACAATAGATAGATATTGTTACCTCTCCCTCAGATGTTAGAACTGTATTACCACACGGTTCAATTTAGAAAATACAGTGAGACAAAATAATTACTGCATAAAAATGAAATGAAATAGGCCAAAGTAATTTTAGTATCTACCTAGTGACTTCATCTAAGCTGTAGGGTTGAAGTGGACCCTGTACTTTACTAAGGTGTAATTAATCACCTGCCTGCCCTATGTGGCTTAGTGTGCTCCACTGTGCCATAGTATTTTCAAAAGAAGTCTACAAGTTCTTTTTCTTTCACCACGAAAAAATAGTCTGAATTTAAAAATTATCTCTAATCTCCCAGGGAAGTTGTGGATGACCCCTCCCTGGAAGTGTTCAAGGCAGGTTGGATGGGGCCTTCACAGAATCATAGAATGTTAAGGGTTGGAAAGGACCTAGAGAGATCCCTGAGCCCAACCGCCCTGCCAGGGCAGGATCACACAGGAATGCATCCATGCAGGCTCTGAATGTCTCCAGAGAAGGAGACTCCACAACCTCCCTGGGCAGCCTGTGCCAGTGCTCTGTCACTCTCACAGTGGAAAAGCTTTTTCTTATACTTAATGGAACCTCCCATGCTCCAGTTTGCACCCCTTATCCCTGGTCCTATCATAGGACATCACTGAGAAGAGCCTGGCCCCATCCTCCTGACCTCACCCTTTACGTATTTACAAACATTAATGAGGTGAAAAGTGTCCCTGTCCATGGCAGGGGGGTTGCAACCAGATGATCTTTAAGGTCCCTTCCAACCCTAGCTATTCTAGTGATTCTATTCTAACCCTAGTGATTCTATGAATCTTAGCAGCAATGTATGTATTAACTAGTTGAAAAGTACAGTGATAAATGTGTTTAATCTCAGGTAAAGGAAATACACCAGGTTTACACCAAATTTAGCACTTCCGTCTGGTCTTATTATATACCACATATGTACATATATACATACATATATATAAATAATACAGAATCATAGAATCACCAAGTGGTTTGCACTAGAAGGGACTTTTAAAGACCATCTAGCCTATGCCATGGGCAGTGACAGCTTTACTAATTTAAGTTTCTCAAAGCCCTATCCAACCTGACTTTGAACACTTCCAAAACACTTCCAAGATATGTGCACACATATAGTGTGGGCCACATTTATAACTGATTTGCAGTGTTCTGCTCTGTCAGTTACATTACAATAGATGCATGTTACATTATTAATCTACATTTTCTAAGTTTTTCTCTGACAATTCAAGTTGCTTCAGTACCTGCATTATAACATTATCTGTATTCAAATACTTTCTGAACTCTCTAGATACAATCTTAAGTATGTCAATGATGTTGACATTTCCTGTGTTTGTGTATTTTTTATTTTTAAAGTCTATGCACCACAAAAGGAAAAAAATCAAAATATCATGCTTACTACACAGGACAGCTCCATCTCTAGTACTAAATCTGTCTGCAGTTATTCAAAAGCTGTACCATATATGAGCTGTGGTAAATTGTGTATTTCTCACTCATTCAGAAACACATTCAGTGTAATTTAGACAAGTAATTTATTATTACATGTGCTTCAGTTTTCCCCAAAATTGCAGGAAAGATGAGAGAAGAAATCTGGAACCTAAACAGTGCTATAATTTTTTCCATTTCCTATGAAATTTCCAAAACTTTTACCTTTTACAACTCTAAGAGACTCACTTCTAATAATTTCCAATTAACACTGGTTCCTTGAATTACATGCTTTTTAAGTCCTCACCTGGAGTGCCTTCCTAAAAGTGCTTCAATAGGCTGCTTACTCTTTCATTTATATTTCAGTTCAAAAAACACATCGTTGAAATGTCATCTATTAGCCAGATATGAATCAGACATTTTTACTGTCTCTGTTTCCTTTGGTCTTTTATTTCTTGATTCATTAGAAATGTGTTCTTTTTATTTTTATGCTATTGCAGTAGTGTAGATTTACTGTCTGCTTCACAACTATGAAGGAAAGCATAGCTCTTTGTCTAATGAGTAGCTCACAAGATAAAAAGGCAATAGACTGTAATGTAAGTATTGCATCTCACCCTTCAATAGGTACTTGCTCAGGATCATAATGAAGTCTTTCAGAATTCATGTGATAATTTTTAGACTACAGCATTACCTGTGTACCAAAACAGTTACAGATGAGCTAGAGAAGAGTTAAATACACTGCCTGCCCTTCTCTTTTTGCCCCCTCATAGTTTAAATCACCTTCTCATCTATTAGCCCAGATGCAGTTTCAGTGTGATGGCATTGCTGGGTCCACTCAAACGAGCAAGCTGCTTTTATCAAAGTCAGTATCTACTTATTCTACACAGACTGTGGAAGACATATCTCTTTAGAGCAAACCCAAACTCAGTCCTGTTTGTATGTGCTTTAACTCACTTCTCCTCACAACAGTGTTCACATACCACTTGCTTTAAAAATAAAAAACATACATGGGTGTTTTGCTGATAGTTTAAAGTGACCGGAGGCAGGACGCAGCTGACACTACTAAGAAGGAGTTGGAGGACTGGAACTGTAAATTCTGCTGTTTGGTAGACTTTAAGGAATACCTTCTAGTTCCTTAACCTCACGAGAAAACAACATACAGAGCAATTCACATTTCAGGATAAGCAGCAATTGAGTCGGTGTTTGCCAAAAAGCTCTTGTGCATGGATGAAACACCATTTTGAATCCTCAACTACTTGCTTCTTTTGTACTCAGAAAATACTAGACCACATGTTTAAAAAAGGACAAGAACAACAAAAGAAAACGTAAGAAGTGGAACAATTTTCTTCAGTTTGCAGAAGTGATGGCAAAAAAACAAAAATGAAATCCAAATGCTTCAAAGGTTGTCTGACATGGAAACAGCAAAAAAAAATATATCCCTCTTAGCTTCTTTTCTAGCGGTAATATATATGTGTGGAAGCATTCAGTTCTCTCTTTAGATGCTTTTTCTGTCAGTATTTCCAAATGGCAGGAATGTTTGGAAAACTAGGTACTAAGAAAGCAATTTCTTAAGGAAGAAAACTCTTTAGTGTGTTTTCTTTTTATCGCTTCTGTATTTCTCAGCCAAATACAGTAAGAAAACCTCCTTCATGGAAAATTTGTATATTCAAATAGAGACCCTTACCTTCTCATATTCCAGCTTTTACCTAATACCATGGTGATTATGGCATATATTTATTGAAATTATTTAGAAGGCTAAGCTAAATTTCAGTGCTTTTTCACAGCTCTTGTATGGCTGAGTTGTTTAAAACACACAGCAGTATCTGATCAAAAGCAGAAGTAGTCGAATTCATCAGTTCTTTGGTAATTTCTCATCCTAATAAGATCTACCAAATACGTGTTTTAGGCAATTATGACAACTTTATCCAGAATTAATGAAAAACTTTTTCTGAATTAGATGGGCTGTTTGTATAGATTATTGGTTTCTAATTGCAGCACTATGCCTAACAGAGTACATTAATCTTGTTGGTTGCCATAAGTACTGTACTTGTCTTGGGAACGCAGTGTTGATTAGAACAGTTTTTCCTTGCATGATTTAATTGCCACAGTCTAAAACTTGTGATTTACATGTAAAAAAAAGCAGAGATTACTTTGAAATAAATCAAATGCTCCATTAAAGAACTGATCAGATGAAGAATTAGAAGGAAAAAATAGGTTTTTTGTACTTAGACTCAAAACCTACTTTCTAGTAAAGCAGCTTCAATTCAAACAAAATTTAACAAACAGAAGAGAATCACTGGCATATTTCCTACTCACAGAAATAGCTTTGGAAACTGCCTGGTAACTTTGAGGCTCTATTGCCTTGAGCAGGAGGATAGCAGGGCTAATCAGAGATTTTTGATTGCCATTAATCTGGAGGGCAAGGAGCAGTGATTGCCTATGTACTTCCCTTTTTCTTACAAATCATCTGTTCTCCAAATTCACCAGACTAGTTTTACTGCTGTCAAGCTGTGATATCTCTCTCCCCTTCACTAAAGCAGAACCAGTGGTGTACAACTGTCTAACCAAAGGAATATGCAAAGACAACTCAAACCAATGTGCTCAGATGAAATAAAATAGCCTTTTAGAATGGGAATTCATTGATTCTAAAGTCAAAGGGTTTAGTACCATGAGTACATGAGCTCCTAAGAGTAGATGACAGAATGATGGGTGACAACGATAAGGGAATTGCCATTCATGAACTATGTGTGAAACTCATTCTAAGATAACAATTTACTTCACTCTGACTTCTAGATTCTGCTCTTACCAGTGAATGTGGTGTTTGCCTAAGAACAGAACATTAAATCAATCTGGGAACTGAGAAAAAAAATGAAATAAAACAAAAAGGCAGGTTAAAATTTTGCCACCAGCAGATACAGAACTATTTTAAAAAGTTTAATTAATGAAAAATCTATAATTGTGAATTTATTTTGATATATAGTAAATCAAAATGAGGCTGCTAATTAGTAAACTAAATCCCGTCTGGTCTGTATGGTAAGAGTTTCTATTGAAGTTATCTTCAAAGGATTTATTTAAAAATATGAGCATCAAACATTTTTTTTAACAACAAAGAAATATGCTTTGATAGGAAAATTATGTTGTCCTATATTTGTAATATATAATTCTTATTTGATAATTCTCAAAGGCATTATAAGCTATCTCATAAAACTTGAGAAAGAAGGATACCATAATCAAATGATAAAACAAATAAGTCTGACAATATTGATGGGAATTTTCCAATTTTAGTTGTTTTCTCATTTGAGAATCATTCAGATGATTTTCCAAGGAAAATCCACAGAACTTTAAAAAATAGTCACATTAATATATATAATGAGGAAATATTTCTGTTTATACAGTCATCTTGGAAAAACAAGCAATTCCAGCTATCTTATAAGCACTAATTTTGTATTATTTTGATTACATCGAGTATTAAGAAATTTATTAGTCTTTACTGAAAACATTCTCTTAAATTATGGCCACTGAAATACACTCAAAACTGAAGAACTGTTTGTAAGACATCATGAAATATACACTCCCAGTGTATTTTTATCCTGTAGAAATTCTTTAAAAGGAACTGATGTCACCGATATACTGCAGTATACTGAATTAATTTGCTATTCTAAACACCAGTAAATTAGACTCTTGACCTGCATGTCAAATTTTGGCTAACAAGAGTTTTATTTTTAGCAGAAGAAATCTGGTGTGCCTGTAAACTAGAATGTACCCTTCAAATGCTTCTTATTATCGTGATGGGTTTTTCTACCTACTAGAAGAGCAGATCCAACTGAAAATGCATTACCATAGTAAGTATTTGAACAGTGAATTCAGATGGAGTCTTGAATGTTTAAATGACTTAGCTCTGAGCTATCACCAATGACTGTCTTAAAACTGTATGAATCACCTCCTCTTGATGCCTCTTTCTTCTGATTATAACATGCCTAAGGTGATCAACTCCTATCAGCACATTTAACTGCCACACTCTTATGATAGCCAAATAAATTCCATTCCTTCTATGCCAATGTCTGTACAACTACAACTAAGTGCCCTCATTCCCACCCCTAAAGCTTTAAAGTAATTTAAAAACAAAGTTCTGGTTAATGTTGCTATCCCACCAGTGCAAAGCGTAAAAACATTTCCATTAAAACTGCATCCATCACTGCCATACATCCCATTCTAAATCACAGTTATATTTCATTATTCACCCTTTGTCTATTATATCTTATTCTTTCCTTAATCGACCAGTATGATTAACCTTACTGCTTATATATGATTAATGCTGAACTGAAATGGTGAGAACAGCCCAAATTGTACATTGATTTAAAATGTGGGGTTTTATGTGAAAAAAGGGCTTCAGTTCCAGCATTACTGCCAACAATTTCCTAAATAATCTGCAAAAGTGACTACACTGTTTCATATATATTCACTTGTATTACTGTCCTTCCATTTAAATGATGATGCCAGTTCCTAGTGGTTTTAGTTTGAATACATTTGCATAACCACAATCCAGACAAATGTGTAAGGTTGCAGCTTTCCCTATATGTCTTGCACATATATTTATTTTTCACAGTATAAGCTCCTTACTGGCTTAGGAAACACAGCACACTCACATGTGGGGCAGTCTTCTACAGATCACAATTTTCAAAGCAATCAAGTGTATTAAGACACAGAAGTTCCACTAAAAGAGCGAAATATGTAAAAGAATTCTTGGGATTGCTGAAGCGCAGTACAACATTAATCCCAAGAAGTAGACAGTATTCTAGAAAAGGGTTCAGTGTTAAACAAAAGCAGTAAATTTCTTAAGAGTAAATTTAAAGAAGTCCCCTTTTTTAATATATTTATAGCTGGAAGAAATACACAGATGGTTTCTCCCATACACCCCTAAATCTTCATGCTTCTAATGAAGAACATTTAGCAAGAGCATTGTCCCTTTTGTCTCTTCAGTTTACAGTATTTTTATGTATTTCACTACCTGTTTGACATTTACATTTGTTCCAAACTGCCATTTTTAATGACTGCAAAACCAATGTCCTTATTCAAAACATCAGAGATTAAATCCTTTGCTAGTGCAATCAGTGGCAAAACTCTTGCTGTGTTTGATAGTGCCAAGGTTCTATTGTTTCCCTTCTGCACTTCCCCCCAAAAGAAAGGGACAAACTTTGGAGGAACAGAGGGTGAAAAACTGTTATGTCTTTTCTTACTAACTGTTCTCTGAAGGATAGGCAGAAAGAGGTTTCCAAGCTTTGGCACTTGGCTCTTTTTAGCTCTGCAGAACACTAAGAATCCCCCATCAATTTTATTTCAGAAACCCACTTTGAGAGCAATGAATCATCCTCTTTTGCAGTTCAGTCAGTGAATAACAATCTGCCTCAGAACACTCAACTAAAATACTGCTAGGCCAAAGCTGGCATTTCTGTATAATATACAGCTTTTTACTTGCCCAAGTATCCTTGCATTGTTCCAGGTTTGGTTTTAGTTAACTCAGTGGCATGCTCAGTCTGCTTTATCTCCCAGGAAGTTACACCTCTCAAAGGATGCCTATTCACTGACACCTTGAACTCTCCTGGCACAACCTGTACAGATCTTAATGCTGTAACATAACTACACCTTGTCTCACTTCACATTCTTTGCAACTCTCTCCACATGAAGCATCCCCAGTAGCATCCCTGGAAAAGGAACAGTGCTCCCTTCTCTCACTAGAAACCTCCTGACAGGGAAAACACAAGTTAAAAAGTGCCATCCATTACAAGACACAGTATAAGACAGATTATCACCTATAACTGCACCCTCACCTCTCCACTAACAATGCCAATGTCATCAATAAGAGGACTGGCACCCTAAATCTTTACCTATTTCAGTGACTAATGAGACTGATGCATATGCTTATGCTTCCTAACCAGGATGTTTTTGCTAAATAAACTACTAACATTCAGGAACCAAAATGAGAACCTATAAGCTTAATAGTTTCTTAGTTGAAAATTACTTCCTATTCAAAGCAAATCTGGTAAAAACTGAATGTTATTAAGTCTGCAAAGCTATGAACTACAAAATGCTGGAAGCAAGCCCATCTGTGTTTGGTGCATTCAATAATGCAACAATAAAGCCTTTCATGACACAGTCACCAAAGTCCCAAACTTTTCAGTGAACTTCAAGGGGCTGTAGGATGCACATGAGTAGATTAAATATTCTGCAACATGTGGTGTAAAGCAGGGAAAAGGGATGGCTTCACAGTTTAAGGCAGCTGAACATGTCCTTGGAGAACTGCATTTGAGGTCTACCTCTGCTGCAAACTTTGTGATTTATAACCAAGCTTTCTGAAACCTTCCCTAGCCAGTCATTACTTGAGTATTCTTCATTTTAAAGGTATCTGACTTTAGGGTGAAAATGTGAATTTCCAGTGTGACGCCTACCATATCACGTCATGTCATGCTTTTCAAAGGCGTAGAGGACCATAGAATCATAGAATAACTCAGGATGGAAAAGATCTTCAAGATCATCAAGTCCAGCCTCGTTCCAACCCCATTACCCTATTCCTGATGACCCACAACTAAACCATGTTCCTAAGCACCATATTCAGTTGATTTTTAAACACATTCAGGGATGGAGAACCAACTACCTCCCTGGGGAGACTGTTCTAGCGCTTAGCAACCCTTTCTGTAAAGAAGTTTCTCCTGATATCCAACCCAAATCTCCCCTGATGCAACTTGAAGCCATTTCCCCTTGTTCTGTTATCTGTCACCAGTGAGAAGAAACAAACCCCACTCTCACTACAACCTCCTTCGAGTTATTTGTAAAGAGGGACAAGGTCTCCCCTCAGCCTCCATTTCCCCAACACCCTCAGTCACTCCTTGTAAGGGATCTTTTCCAAACCCTTCACCAGTTTTGTTGCCCTTCTCTGAACTCACTCCAGCACCTCAATGTCCTTTTTGTACTGAGGTGCCCAAAACTGAACACAGTACTCGGGGTGGGGCCTCACCAGTGCCAAGTACAGGGCCAGGATCACTCCCCTTCTCCTGCTGGTCACACAATTTCTGATACAAGCCAGAATGCCCTCGGCCTTTTTGGCCACCTGGGCACATTGCTGGCTCATATTCAGATGACTGTCAATCAATACACCAAGGTCCTTTTCTGCCTGTCAGCTTTCCAGACACTTTTCTCCAAGCCTGTAGCATTGCCTGGGGTTGTTGTGACCAAAATGCAGGACCTGACACTTGGCCTTATTGGATTTCATACAGCTGGCCCCAGCCCAATGATCCAGTCTGCCCAGGTCCCTCTGTAAAGCCCTTCCACCATCCAGCAAATCGACACTCGCTCCCAACTTGGTGTCATCTGTGAATTTACTGAGAGTGAATTCAATCCCCTCATCAAGATCATTAACAGAGATGTTAAACAGGAGTGGCCCCAGCACTGAGCCCTGGGGGACACCACTCAGGACTGGACACCAACTGCATTTAACTCCATTGCCACAGCTCTTTGGGCCCAGCCATCCAAACAGTGCTTAACCCAGTAGAGTATATGCCCATCCAAGCCATAGGCATCCAGATTTTCCATTAGGATGTTATGTGGGACAGTGTCAAAATCTACCTTTGTCCAGGTAGACTACATCAACAGCCTTTCCCTCATCCACTAAGAAGGTCACCTTTTCATAGAACAAGATCAGGTTTGTATTGAGTTCTATGTGGCTATACTGTACAGTTAAACCTGTTGTGAGAGGGGAAACAGCTTGAAGAGGTGAATTTATTGTACTACACTGAGGCCTTCAACTTGTTAAAATGCATAGGTCAGCTGAAGACAAAGACATTTTCTGAAAGATTTTTCTGTGTGATATATCCATGAATAATTGAAAGAAAAATTTTAGTCTGAATATGAAATAATCTTTAAAAAAATTCAAAATTGAGTAATAGCTGTTTGTTTAAATAACTATTAGCTCAGACTTATCCCACTTAATTTTAGGAATTTTGTTAGGAGGCGGTTTATGTGGCCTCCCCATGACAATGAAGAAATACAGAGAACTGAGAGGTAATTCAGATTCATTATGGGAATCACTCCACTGACTACTGAGGAACCCAAAGCATTAGAGGTCCCAAAAGTAACAAAAATACATTGCAAAGTCATTTGTTTTTTATGAAGCTTCAAAAATCTAGAATGAACATCAAAAAAGAACAATCTAATAAAATACAGAGCTGCAGTACATGATGTTCTTTCCAGTCCTAGAGAAAAGAGACCTTTCTTTGAGAAATACTAAAAATATGGAAAATATTAGGGGGAAACAATTCACACAAAGCAAAAAAATATATCCCTGCTAGTTTTATTCTAAAACTCTGCAGTCTTCCATTTTGCTCAGATTTGTCATCCAATTTACAGCTCTAAAAGGTAGTCATGCTGCTACTGCTGCTGCTGTTTCCAACATTTTGATTGCTGTAATTGTGCTAAACACAAAAAAGCTACATGACAATTTAAATACCTGTTTTCAGTTTGATGGGATTTGAAACACTGGACATATATAACCCCAGAAATAAAATTTTCTAAAGGTAACTCATCTGATTTTAATTTTACTGAAGAGTTTAGTGAAAGTTTAGGCATTACTGAAGAGTTTCTACAACACAGACACTGACATGCCCCAAAATTTCTAGTTGAACCTGATGAATACAAGTTGTACTAAAGTCCACTGCTGAAAGGAATGTAAGAAAAATGGTCCACTCTGCCTCTTCACATCACAGTAAAAATACTGAGGGTAAAAAAAATAATCCACATAGCTGAAGCAGTGGTTTTCAAATAATACTACAACTTTTTGTAATGGGAGATTTTTATCTTATCAATTTGATCATGATGTTGGAAGTCCTTGTTGTCACTACTTAATGCAATTTATTGTGAATTGCATGGGCCTGTGTAAACAATGGTAAAGATTCATAAAAATTCTACGAAAAACTTAATACCTGTGGAGCAGAAAGTTTTTCTGGGCCCTCATTTGAAAATCAGGAGTTACACAAAATGTTCTACTTTCAGCTTGTCCAAAAATAAGGAGTTCAGATATCTTTACTGTTCACTAGTGTCAGCCAAGTCTTCATAATTCTGACATACAAAGACTTTTGAAAATCTACTGTCTCAGATAAATTACCAACACTTATTCCTGAATCTCCCAAGGAGATGCTAAGGACCTGATGTGACTGTGTTTTTTGCTGCAGCAGGCCCTCCTCTAATAAAGAATTATGTCAAGGAAAACCACTACCTTTTTATAATCTTAATAATAGTTTAACATCTATCTGTTTTGTTTTTACCACAGGATTCTGAAAATTTAAGCCTGCAGGAAAATTACATGTTCAAGCTAAGGAAATTATGTTCATGAAATTTGTTTGTTCAAATGCAAAACAGTGAACTCAATAACACATTTTTCTTTCTTTTTTTTTGTTTAGTTTCTGTAGTTAGACTGCTATAAACTGTGGCTAGTAATTTACTTTGATTGGAACGAAAAGAACAGACAGTTCAGCAAGTAAATGGAAAACTGTGGAGAAGAAACTACAAAAAGAACTCTAACTTGTTAACAGATGCACTTTGGTATAAAGGAAAAGATGGCATGTAGGAAAAAAAGAGGGCAAGGAGAGAGAATGAGAGGGAAGAGAGGAAGGGAAGGGAAGGGAAGGGAAGGGAAGGGAAGGGAAGGGAAGGGAAGGGAAGGGAAGGGAAGGGAAGGGAAGGGAAGGGAAGGGGAGGGGAGGGGAGGGGAGGGGAGGGGAGGGGAGGGGAGGGGAGGGGAGGGGAGGGAAGGGAAGGGAAGGGAAGGGAAGGGAAGGGAAGGGAAGGGAAGGGAAGGGAAGGGAAGGGAAGGGAAGGGAAGGGAAGGGAAGGGAAGGGAAGGGAAGGGGAGGGGAGGGGAGGGGAGGGGAGGGGAGGGGAGGGGAGGGGAGGGAAGGGAAGGGAAGGGAAGGGAAGGGAAGGGAAGGGAAGGGAAGGGAAGGGAAGGGAAGGGAAGGGAAGGGAAGGGAAGGGAAGGGAAGGGAAGGGAAGGGAAGGGAAGGGAAGGGAAGGGAAGGGAAGGGAAGGGAAGGGAAGGGAAGGGAAGGGAAGGGAAGGGAAGGGAAGGGAAGGGAAGGGAGCAAGAAGGATGAAAGGAGGAAAGGAGAAGAGGGAGGAAAGGAAAGGGGGGAGGTTGGCTGTACCTTGCAGACTGGAAATATGCATGCAGTTTTGTACTCCCTTGAAATGACTTTTCTTTTAGATACAAGTATACAATATCAGAGAAATAGAAGCGTAGTCAAAGTTAACATAGGAATCCAATAATAATTAAGTTAATGTTAGTTAATGCCAAATGTTATCTGCAGGAGATTTGAAAGCTGACTTGCAAATGGCAGACTTGTCACCAAATACACCTATCCTTTTACTACAGTCCTCCCTGGTATTTAAAGTCTATTTCCCTTTCTGAAGTTTCTCTACCACTGATAATTCTATTTGTATACAAAAGCACAAGAATAATTCATTCCCCATACTTGGTCTTTCAGACACTTCTCTGCCCTCCCTCTTGTTACTGATCATGTAATACAACAGCTTGTGATTCTGTCATTGTCAAGTTCTGTTTCAAATTCTTCGTTTTATGGAAAAGAAAACGGGCATTCATCTCAGAATTACAACTAATAATCTTTGCACTAAATTTTTGTAATTTCTGAGTAATTTCATGAAAATCAACAGATTAATTCCCCTTTTGTAATAAATTAAAATGCTACATGGTTACTCCATGTAACTTGTTCCTACAAGATGTTCTGGAGTCTGAAACGATAAATGGGTTCAAAAAAAAGTCTAGACAAATTGAAAGGTGATAAATCCATCAATGGATACTAAATATAATGGCCTAAATTTAACATTCTCTTCAGAAAGTCCCTAAATGAATGATTGCTGGAGTCCAAGATAGACAATGAGGGTATAAATGGATATGCAGAAGCTCAAAGAAAGATAATCTTATTTCTGGTACTGGCTGGTTTTGGACACATGGCAAATGCACTGTTTGCTAATTTTATATGTATTCTCTGGTATCTACGCTGTAGGACTATTTTTCAAGTATCTTTGAGTAAAAAATGGTCAATCTAAGAAAACAAAAAATGTGTATGGGCAAAATATGTTCCATACTCCAGCTGTGTGACATGATCTTTATAATCTGTATCAGAAAAAGACAATGGTTCTCAACAGTGCAGCAGCAGCTCACATGTATTAGAGTTGCCCTGTCCACTCCTTCCTCCAGTTAAATAGTGTAATAATTTCAGCTGTCTGAATTCACCACTGCTTTTAATTATACTGACTGAATTGAACACCAGTTTACATCACCAAATGAGACAGTGAGCTGAGGTGTGCCAGGAGTATACTCACTGCTTCTTCAGCTGCTCTTGGTACTGTGGTTAAAGCCCCTGAGAAAAAGGAGCAGGCAGACAGCAGAGTATGGTAACAGCTCTATAAGTCAAAATACCAAAAGCCTCTTTTTCTTTTCATAATGCCCAGGATTTACTGTCTTCCCATATATAACTGAGGACAGGTGGGTAGGACTTTATTTGTGCATGTTTTGCTGCTAACATGTTTAGTTTTGCTGCAGAATCTCCCATTCCATCTCATTATTTTCTCACTATTTTTACCTAAGCAAAACTAACAGCTTGCTTTTGCATTTACACTTTGCATATTCTGCTCCTGAGTCTCGGTAAAACTACTATGGTGGCTTTTCAGCCCTGTTTCAGTGCAAGCACATGGCTGAACTATCCAAGCTTCTGTTAAATGATGCAATTTCTAGTCTTTCTAAATGAGTATAGGGCATAGAAAAAAGAAGATTTTTTTAAAAAAAAAACAGCCTCAGAAGTTTAGGAGTTGAATTAAATTTAATCCCCTTCTGAATGAACTCATATAATGCACTCAAATAGTGAACTCATTGAAATCAAAGCTTAGTTTTAGCCAACTGAAAGTGTTTTTACATCACTGCAAGATAGAATTTCAGCTAATTGGAAGTAATATATTTAATTTAGTGAAAGCCATTGTAGTTAGGAACACAATAGGACTGAGTAGTACCTTTTGCTTGCTTCCAAAGTTACACTAAAAGGCAAATTAGTATATAAATATACTACCATGTTTTTCTGGTTCACCAATAATTAATTCCCATGAAAGAGAAGAGAAGAAAACACACTTGTGCTCTTTTACTTCTGCACTGAAAATACTTAAGTACTGTTTTATGTAATTTCTCCCTCTCATTCAATATATCCATTATGAAACTGCTAAAAAACTCAATTCCTGCTTCTCTGGCCATGTCTCCTCTGCCCTCTGTATGTCTTCTGTCTTTCAGTATTTCTTGTTGTCTCTCTTCCAGGGTTCTCTAAAGTTCTATAATTGTGCAGAATTCTGTAACATATTCTGATAATAATATGTAGCACAAAGGACTAACTTTGGAAGCAGAAAGATATGATTAAATTTCTGACAATGAGCATATGCTCAAGAGCATCATAACCATAATAATGCCACTTGCTTGCCTGGATCATAGCTTTGTGACCTTCTCTTTCTTCCCATATGTGACTACAAGTTAACACAGTATTTTTTATCCACTGATGATTTTATTATCTGAGTGCACATACAGTTTGTGAGGAGGTGACCACTTCTATCTATGTTGAAACATCACAAAGAGGGTTCCCAAGCTTTTCCTAAACATAATTCCATCTGCAGCTGTACGTTTCATTTCTGCTAGACATACAACCCCAAAATACTAGCACGAACAGGGAACTGCTGTCTGGCTCATTGTTCCACAGAGGAACCACATTTCCAAACTTTCTCTGTTCATTACAAAAGTATTGAGCAGACTAAAGATGGTGTGGCTTGGTGGTAGCAATATCAAACATTCGTTCATGGAAGACTTGCGGGTTAAAACTTTCCTGTTCAGCTTTAAATCAACATGTGTATTTACTAAAGTCTTTGTAGAAAGGAGGACAAAAGAGAAGGAAGGAATGATAAAAACATGAACAACCTCTACAATTAACAGGAAAGGAATAATGGAAAACACAGCGTGCCTTGAGCATGCAGTCAGAGGGGTAATACACGCTCAAAGAGTTTTTTAAAGGATTTTTTCTGGAACCTGGTGCACAGTTTTTCTTTATTTGTGAACTGAGAGCTTCCTACTGTGCTCGTAGGAGTATATCACAGTAGGCAGGAAGTTCTAATGCACTACAATGTGTTAAAGTAATATCAACAACAGCAAAATAATGTGGCAATGTGGGAGCCTCAGCATGCATTCATGCCAAATGGTTCATGTTGAAATAGAAAACACAAAGATTAATTTTCAGTGACAAAAGAAAATCAATATTTAAAATCAATGCCAGTCATGGGAAACAGTGAAAATAAGTAACAAAAGACCACAAGGCACCTTTGGGAACACTCAAAAGAAAAATGCAATAAATACAAAAGCATTATACTGAAACAAAAGCCTCTTTGTCCCATATTAGGGTGGATTTGCAAGTCAAAATCAGAAACCATACTGATACTAATTTTTCATGCTGCCACGTACAGCCACTTCAAAAAATCTGAAGAAAACTTAGTCAGGTGTCTCTCAAAGTTCTTTGATAACACCAGCCTAATGCCTGCCTGTCTTGCCCATCTACTATGGTTTAGCCTTATTCTACTTTATTTTTAACTACTATGCAGCTGCTATATTCAAGAGCCTCTTGCAGATCCTAGATCTTTGTGCACATGCTGGTTTTTGCCACGTGCCCAGTGGAAAGAAAGGTGGGCTCTTGGGAAAGAAGAGGGGGTGCCCTGGCAAGCATAGTGGCTCTCACCTGCCCAGCAGTTTAGACATACCAAGGCACACACTACTCACTGCACAGGATGCTGAACCTCCTTTGTAATCCCCTTTTTGCTGTCACACAACTGTAGAGATATGGTTAGCCTGCTTATTAATTTTACCTAATTTAGTGGCTTGGTGCAGATTTGACAGATTTGTGTAAAGCAAAGTGAGTTACAATGGTTCGGCACAAAGCCTGTACAGGATCCTTGTCTGAACCATGATTTGCTGAGGGCTCACACCAAAGCTGCATTGCTCCATGTGCCATTCCAGTGTTGTACCTAAGCTAGCAAGGCTGCCAGGCTGAAACACCTGAGCTGGTCTGTGGGGGAAAGCATGATTGTACAAAGTCCAAACTAGCAAAACACAACAAGTCCAGCTTAGTCCAAGAGAAATGTCTCCCAAAACATGTATTAGAAAAGTTTTTATGTTACACACCACACATAAATTTCATTATTCTTTTCTCCATCACTCCCACTTTAGACACCTGGATGTATCTATTTGCTAACCTAGATATTTTACTGGAGTGCCTCTCAAGTAGTTAGGTTTATACACTACTCTAAACACATCAGGGAGGGGAGGGAAGGAGTAAGGAAATTATACTTTTCCAGTAAATTAAAGAGAACTAATAAGTAGTTTTCTCAAGGTCTACAGGAAATTTGTGCTTGGCCACTTGTCAAACCCCGATCTCCAGAGTCCCCCTCTATTCCCTTAGCCACTAGGATATTTCCTCTCCCAATACACAGACACCAGAGTCTGTTGAGAAAGTAAATTCTAAATAACTCAATGCACTGAATAAGTGGAGTTTCAACAAAGCACTGACCCAGACCCATGTAACTATTGCAACAGAACTTTTAATAATGTTCCCTTTCGTATTTGGAGCAGTAATATTTACACAGCCCAGAGAGGGATTAAAAAACCAATCTTACTGCAAAATTTCATTAAAATGATACAAGGCAACAGAGAGTCTTCACTACCTTTTTTTAAGTACTCCATACTTCACAGGATATTGAATGACAACATACTTGCTAATAAAGGTCAGAAGGATGTATATTAATTGAATATGTCTTAAATGCAGCATATATATTTTCCAATCTGATTAACTCTTTCCTAGATTCACATTTATGAACTATGTTCCTCTTATGGAACAAAACTCAAAGCTTTAGAAAATCACTACAACATTGCTCACTAAGCATTTAATGCATAAAGAATGTCTTTAATACATTGCAAAGGCTTTAAATACATGAAGTTTTTAGGAAGTCTATTTTTGTTTTACTTTGGATTAATAGAACTAAAACAATGAATGAAGGGGAGATAAATAAGGGTGTGTGTGTTCATCCAGAGTTTGAGAGTTTGCTCTTTGGGCTTGTCTATATTTCATAAGAATAAAATCTATTTTGGGCACTATCCTAATAAAATAATATTTTAACACACTGCTTTCCTTTAGTTCGCTTTCCTTGAATTGATATCCAGCAAGGTCATAGATTACTGGAAACACTGCAGATGTTGCACAAAGGGACAAAGAATAAGAAGAGGACTACTAGTTGAGCTGCAGTTTTAAAAAGCTGCAGTGCCTGCTGAGGCAGAAGGTTTTTGTTCATTGGAATACAATTTACTGAGTTTTCACATGACTCCTAAAAGGGCCAAGTATGCAATACTACTGAAAAAGCCAGACCAGGTAATTTAGATGCTATCTTAACTTTCATCTGGAGGAGTTCTCATTGAGAGTTCAGATACATTTTTATCCACATACCTGAGACTGCGACTTGAGAACACCACAAATGGGCTTTGAGCAACCTGCTCTAGTGGAAGGTGTCCATTTGCAGTGGGGATGGAACTAGATGATCTGTAATACCCCTTCCAACCCAAACCATTCTATGATTCTAGGATATGATGTTCCTGTTGCTGACAAAATCAAGAATTAAATATGGGAAGAGGATTTAAATACCGAATTTCTCAGGCTGGAAAAGACCTTCAAAATCATTGAGTCCAACCTTGTTCTAACCCTATTACCCTACTCCCAATGACCCCCCACTAAACAATGTCCCCAAGCACCACATCCAGTTGATTTTTAAACACATTCAGGGATGGAGAGTGGCAGTGGTTTGACAAAGCAGAGATATTTGAGAATGAACAGCTTGTGGAGGGGAGAAAAGGTGCTTGGCAGCTTAGTGTTAAGCAGTGTACATGCTGCCAACAAGTACGTGTATTTTATTTTACACATTAAATGAAATATAGCCAAAACTGCCAGCAAACATCATGTTATCAGATTGCTATGGCTTTCTACTCTTTCTACTAAAGCAAGTTTGTTTCTTCCAGAAGTGACATTATTTAACTTGCAGATAAAAATTTGAGCTGCTATACAATGTGCTGTAATAAAAAGAGACTTAAAAAATATCACTTATCTTAGTCCGGATTTATTTCTACAGTGATGACAGAGAGTTTTACAAACTCACCTATGTGAGAATATTAAATCTGAGAGTTTCAAACACTGTATGGCTCACTACCTGCATGTCTCTTCCTCTTCTCCTGTGGGCCTTTTTTCAAGATGGAACAAGAGAAATTAGGTACTTCTGGTTTTACTATGACTAGTCATGTTTCTTAGCATATGTTATTACATTTCACAATTAATAAAGAATATTTTCTGATGTAAATAACCTAGGAATGGAATCAGTTTGTATATAAAGCCTGAAATATAAAGGATTATTACTTACATTATTTTGTATTTTAAAAAATCTAAAATCTTTCTCTCATGAGCATGCAAAACAGAGACTTTATAAAGAATGATTTTTTCTAATCTTCTCCCTTTGGGTGTGCTATATCATTTTTGTTGATCTCTGATTTCCAAGAACAAGCCTACACTCCAGAAAGCTATGGATTTAAATAAATTTATAATTAAAATATTGTAGTTATTTGTCACCACAGTCCCTTTATACCAGCATTTCTGGTGCTAGTTACACACATTGATTTATTAAAAAGCAATGTCATACCTGTAGGCATGCAGGAGCTCTGCCTTGGGGTTTATTCACATCAACAGCCACAAGCTGCCAACCTCCAGCAGCATCTTCATGAAACATCTTGAAAAGGAAAATTGTTGTCATAAACATTTTCTGTGCTAATAGAAGTGAAATCTAACACATTTCCCTTAAGGGTCTATATACATTTTCATGATAGCTAGTTTAAAACAAGCAGGAAATATTTCTTAAACTGCTACAGAAAAAAAAATCAGCTTGTTCTGTTTCCAACATTAATAGGTTCTGAATTTTATACAGATAATATCAAACACCATGTGTCTCTAATTAGTGCTAATGTAGAAACCAGTGCAATTATTAGATAATGTTCAGTAAAAATTTCTTAACAAGGTGAGATTATACTGAGGAAATGCAAATACATTTTGACCAAAAAATAAGTCTTCTTGTGCATTTGGAAATAACTTCATCTTTTTTGCTGGCAGAATCATTTTACTTCGAGGATCAGAATTTACTTTTGTTGCAGTGATGCATATTTTGAGTAACCGTACCATCCTTCTGTGCTGTTACCCAGACCTTGTAGTCCTTGCATGTAGCTGGATGATATCCAGGCTCTAATGATGCCAATGGAAAAGGCTCTCTTGAACACAGTGGCATTCACATTTTTCCAATAGACTCTGGAAGTGTAGGTGTAGGCATTCTGGCTTTTTTTTTTTTTTTTTTTTTCCCTCAGATATTAGGACATAAAAAAATGCAGACGGCTGGACATCAGGAACAGTGAGAAACCATGTTTGGAAGTGATTAACACTGTCCCTGAAAAATGTCCTTGAAAGAAAATGAGAGACTCCAGCATTTTGAATTGCCACCTGAAAGTTTGTGTATTCTGTTCTAAAGTGTGGCCAAATTCCCACCTCACTCCCTCCTTTTCCTTGACACTGAGCACCAAAACAAGTCACCTTGAGAAAGCAGCCATAGCAGCATGGTTGAAGCTTAAATGGCACCCAGAGAGAAGTGCTCATGAGATTGGAGACAATGTCACACAAATATGGTCCAAATGATGCTCAGTCCTTATATAGCATCTCTGCATCAGGACCAGTTGCCAACCCAGACTAGCACTGAGTTACTCCTCTTTAAACCATGTTTTAATGTGGAGTTCTGAAGTGCTTTACAAGAACCTCCTTTTATCCTTCTCAAGAGAGCACTTCCTTGATTTTACTCTCAGACACTCGTTTTCTTTTCTATAGAACTATGTTTCAGGACCAGTTTAACAATTTGTGAAGTGGGCAAATGAAGAAGATATTGTTGCTTTTTCTCAAGGTTATTTCATGCAAAAAATAAGCAAGTCTTTAACTTTCATCTGGTGCTTTGAACAAGAAACCCTGCAAGAAATTTTCTGTACTTCTTAATATGGAAAAAAAGATAAATAGTTTTTGTAGTTCAGTAAGCTGGGCTCCCTTTATGTCCTATTATGCCAATATCCTATGTTATTTTGCATAATGCAATTTATATTCAATGTGTTCCTATTCTTTCAGATGATGACATTGTTTTGGGAATTTCTTTTATCCTTGAAAATCCTTAATGTTTGCTGCTCCTGGAGTTTCTCTACACTGATCCATCTGTTCCAGCTTCTAGTTCAGAGTATGTTGGTTAAGCCTATATAGCTCAGGAATTTGTTCCATCAAATCATCAGAGATGAAATGGACACTACTTTCCCCAGGCTAAGTACATGTCATGTGGAAAAGTCCTTTTTTGGATAGAATTTAAATTGATATCACCAACTGTGCTTTGACAAAGACATATGTAGAATAGCAATTATTGCCACAAAGTCTATTTGAGGTGAAAAATGTAGCAGCAAGTAGAAAAAGACTAGATTTACATATGGATTACAGGAATATCCAAAGGAATATCAGAAAATATTTAATAAATATTTTTAAACACTTAAATCCTTTGGCTTAAGAAAATAAATAATTTTCAGCTACGGAGGTTAAAAAAAATCCCCCTCATGGGTATCTTTCTCACATCTATTTTCCTAAGTGCTTTTTGCAGCCAGTGCTGGTGCCTCTTACAGATGACAGTCTGCACTAGCCTGGAAAAGCCTGGCCTTTTGTACAGTCAGGAAAATTTTGGGAGAAATTCAGGACAATTGTGGGAGAATTTAATTATCAATCTGCTAGCCCTTGTTTTTTTATACTGGGTCTTTCACACCACCCAGCCCACACGTAGCACCCTTCCTATCATGGTTTCATCCAACCCATAATTTCATATTCAGGGTCTGATTTTCTGTGGCTACTTCAGCTATCAGGGCAGTTCTTTCTGGTCACCTCATCCCTCCTTGATCTCAAAATGCCTTTCTTAGTTTAATGACCAGCTTCCCCAAATACTTCAGACACCCTCTGACTTTTCTTCCAGCTACAGATCTTAATTTCAACTTTTCTTCCTTAGCACACAAAGTTATATTCAATAGCAACCCTAATTCCAAAGCCACCAATGACATATAATAAAAAAGCATCATTCTAATTCATTAAAAACACAGTGTTCACATACCCAAGTCATACACAGAACCATATTACAGTCATTTCTATTATCCTTTTTCACGAAAGTCTAGCTGGGTAATATAAACTAGAATTTAATTTTTTATGAAAATTTATTGATCAACTTTAAAATACATGTAGTAACATCCAAAGTCAAATAAATAAGATAAAATAATAATTAACAGGAATTTTGTGCTTATTATTTATTCATAAACTAAACCAAATCAAGTCCCCAGAGAATCTCAGCATCTCAGTTGGCTCACCTGGGTGGTGGCAGTTGAAGTAGTACTGCTTCTGGATCCCCACATCTGCTGGAACTGCACTCTGATTTCTGCAAATGTTTCAATAATGACTGCAATGAAAACATTCTGAAAAAGAAAAAACAAGAAAGAATGGCCAACACAAAGCTCAGCAAACAGAAGAGGGAAGAAATTCATTCTAATATGAGCTACATTTCAGACAGGTTTAAAAGAACACATTTTTCAGTACCTTAACAAGCCAGGCCAGGAAGAAAATTAAGGTGATGAAATAGAAATATGAACGCCACCGGGGAAAACTGTCGATTGCTCGGTACATAAGGAACACCCAGCCTTCCTGAGAAGCAGCTTCATAAACAGTAAATATGCTTGTGCCTGTCAGAGGAAAAATGAAAATGTTTAGCATTAAGCCTCCCTTGAAGTTTTCAACATCAGCAAACAGTAATCTGTTAGGTATTCTGTTCTTGTTTTCTCTAAAAGGTATCAGCTCTCCTCTTGTCTTTCAAAGAGAAGTTCTTCAGGTGTGTTCCCATGTTTCTTCCTTTTGTCACTGAATATGAATTAGTTTAGCATCATTTTGCACCTGACTCCCTTTTGTCCCTGCACACACATCCATAATCCTTTAGATGGATTCCCTGGCAGTATGCAAATGTCTCCAAAAGCAGAATTTGTCCCATCATGTGATTTCAGTAGCATCCGTGAGAGAAGGCAGATTTGGTTAAAACAATCAGGATTAAGCATCTACAAGCTACTGAACCATTTTGAAATTGAGGCAGGTAGTCAGGGTAGCCATTTTAACATACATGTACTGTCTTAAAAATTGTTAAAGCATTTTTTAAGTTAAATTTTCTTTATCACTTTGGGGAGCAGGGAAGATTTGAAAGAAAAGTTATGAAGTTATGTGTGCAGAAGCCATTTTTGAATAAAACCTATAAAGTTACTAATTTTAAAGTTAAGATCCAACCTTATCCTAATGTCTAGGGGATAACATGCTCTAGGCCAGCTTCCCCTTTCTCCTTATCTCTTCAATAAAAGCTTCCCAATACAGACTGTAAGGGCTTGTATGGCACTCTTGTTTGAAGTAATTTGAACACAATTAAACAGTGAAATTGAAGCGTGAAATCTCACAAACTGCTGTGAAATCACAGAACTGTCCTGCAGACACCTGCTAGCTCTGCGCCACTTCTACTTCCTTTCATGAAATATCTTGTATTAAAAAGAGGGAGTATAAAGAGTACTGCCCTTAGCAAAACATAGCAACTGCTAGCAACATTCAGACATAAGCATGAAGCAGCTATCTATTCCTGGTCACAGAGAGAGGGATGGTTCTAGTCAGAAATTCCTGAGCCCAGGAGTTTTCCAAAAAGTCACGCCAACCTATAAGGAGCTCTGCACTGTTATTCTCCCACTGAATTTGCAGCACTCGCATCCTTTTGCCTGATAACACAGATGGGATGAACCTGGAAGTGGTTTTGTCTTAAGGGGGTCCCTTTCGCAGATAAATCTTCACTGGTATGAGGATACATGGATGAATGGATTTTTTTCTGTATAAACTTGCTTGTTTGATATGCAGGTGTGTTGAATGGTTAATATGCCCATATTCAGTAGACAAGAATGTTAATCCTTCAAGTTATTGGATTTCTTTTTAACCATACTGCGTATGATTCTCAAGACCAAGAGACAGAAATAAAAATAAAAGGAAAGAAAAAGCATTCAAGTATAAATAGCAAAACCCTTCCTGTTTCTTCAGAAGAGAGTGGTCTCTACCAATTCTGAAATACTAGTGATTACTTCATGGGTATTTTGCATTTCAAAAATTCATAAATAATGGTTCAATTATCTAATATTATACTGTTGTTGAACTGATTAAATTATTGAACAAAACAGTGCTACTGAAGACTGGCAGAGATTAAGAGAAGAAAAGGAATCTATTAAAAGTTGCTGGCTAGGAAACGGTAATTAGTCATTACCAATGGGAAAGTCAAAGTGAAGATTAGCAAAATAGAGGGGATGTCATGCAAAGTATTTATAACACATACACTGGGCCATCTGCCACAGTAAAGCAATACTGTGAATGGACAAAAACGCACAATTAACCCAATTAAAATAATATGTGTTAATCTGTGAGACTGAAGTAAAAATATGGCTTGCATATAACTGGTGCAGGTGTTTTTGAGGGCATTAGAAAGCAATCACCACTAAGAATATACATCCTTACTTAACATACGTGACTAGAAGTAATAAAGCTTTCAATACTGATGCCAGGAAACAGGCTGTTAACTATCTCTATAAATACTTTTTCAAATGGATGCAGAGTAAAGGCATAATAGTAAGGGATCCAACACCGGGAATTATTTTCTCTCAAAAAGAAGAGGAATTCTTAGTTCACATCTGCCTTAGGGCAAGTTTTTGCTTTACTGGAAATTATATTTAAAGACAATGAGCAACCGAGTCTATTTTTTCTTAGCATTTCTTTAATATCTTTATTTTAGTATCTTCAGTTTGTTTAATATTTCTTTAATATCAGGGCCAAGAAAATAAATGGAGGACTGAAGGACCTCTCCTATGACAGGCTGAGAGGGTTGGGGTTGTTCAGCCCCAGTTAGTGAGTGACCTTCCAGTACCTGAAGGGGCCTAGAGGAAAGCTGGGGAGAAACTTTTTATAAAGACATGTGATAATAGGGCTAATGGCTTTAAACTGAAAGAGGGTAGATCTAGGTTAAATATTAATAAGAAATTCTTTAGTGTAAGGGTGGTGAAATAATTGAACAGGTTGCTCAGGGAAGCTGTGGAAGCCACTTCCCGGAGTGTTCAAAGCCAGTTTGGATGCAACCTGGTGGGAGGGGCATTGGAATTAGATGATCTTTAAGGTCCCTTCAGACCCAAACCCTTCTATGATTCTACGCTCTGACTGTATCTTCCTAAAGCTAACGTGAAAGTCATTAAAAAGACTCTCCTTTCACAGCAGCACATTTTGTCTTTCTCATAATGTTCAAAGCCATACGGAGGGAGAGAAAGTATTAGAATTTTAGTGACAGTGGGATGCATCATAAAAAAACAGACATGGCAATGCTGACACATTGCTGACACAGACATTTCATTGCTGACACAAATGAAACTTAACTTATGCCCCTTAGATCAAATAGCAAAATTCTCCATTTCCACAGGAGTCACTATTCCATCTGTGTCTTCCTCCACCAGTTCAGAGGGCTTTAGTCCTGAACACAAAGCCCTACGAGCCCCATGGTTAGGGCACATAAAAGCATAGGACCTCCTGTAGTTTGTGTAAGAAGGAATATGGGAGACAGAGGAAATGAGGGCTTGCAAACCTGCAGAGCATGGATATTGAGATACACAACAGGCCCAACATACTTCAAAATATAGTCATTTTCTGCCAGTGTCCTGAACATGTAGATCAAAATTCACACAATCTAACTACAGGAATCAGTGAGACATTTCACTCACAAAAAAGCTTTGAACCATGAACAGGATTCCACACACAACTATAATGACATCTGTCTGTTTAGGAATTAATCTTGCTCAACTTATGCAACATTTTCACTTGCTTCTTGCTGTATAGAGTATGCAAGTTAATAATGCATGTTTAGGTATATGGGCAATTCAGCACTGAAATGCAGGGGGCTTATGTCTTCCTCAGCACGTGTTTCATTCAGATCTGACAGCTGTGAGCATTAGGGGCATGGAGGAATTAGGTGCCTTAACACCTAAATCTTCATAACAAAATAAAATTCGACTGGTTTTCATGCCTAATCAGGGAGCAAGGTCATCTAGATCTTCCTTACTACAGATGAATAGATTAGCAGGCAAAAAAAAGAATTAAGAGTCAGAGCACATAGGAGATGATTTTTCATACGGAAGTGAAGAAACCTATCCTGCCAAAACCCTGTCTTTTAAATACCTCAGGAATATAAAAGGTATTTATTTAAAAAAAGACTCATAGTTGACAGAAGAGAGGAATGATATCACTGTGGAGGCATGCTATTTTATATAGCGTGCTTGCTATTTATGCACATTTTGCAAACACACGGGATTTTCTGCTTGTTTCTGTGCCTCTATCACACCACCATACTCTGTGACATCAGCTCTTGCTATAATCAGCTCATTCTGCAAACAGACATGATAAAGAAGGGAATGCACTGAGTAATGCTCCCTTTTTATAATTGCAGAACTAAAGAAGCAGAGCTAAAAGGTCACATGGAAAATTCACAAAGTCTGGAAACAGAACTCTTTCCTCCTAACTCTATATTAGGTTCTGGCTTTCAGATTCAAAATCTCGTATTATCAGAGAATATGAATACACAGTATTCTTATGAGGTGTATTCTATGAGGTGTTGTCTTTTATTAGTACCATTGTGCTATGTGATTTGTAGCTATTCCAAGTGAGAAACAAACACTCCCAAACTAATTCCAGGTATGCCATTAACTCCAGAATATTCTGCATGTGTAATCTATGTTTCATTGACTACCTTGGTTTTACCATCTCTGGGTTCTCTCAGTTTTTTTTTTCTCTCTCACAGTGAAGCTGTGGAGAGAAAAAATTTACTGGGGGGAGGGGGGGCATTTTATGTAAAATAAACATGATACAATTTTGATTTTCTAATTTCTTTTTAATAGGGAATTACTCAGGCAGGTAAAAATTAATGTCTTGTTTTTAAAAGCTCAAACTACTACATATTGTCACCCACAAAGTGCCTCAGACAGCAGCCAGGACCAAGCTCCTTTCCCTTACATCACAGAAGCCACTAGATGGCGATGGTGCACCTCGGGCACATCTGGAACATCAGCCCGCCGAGGAGCTCCCACCACGGCGGGCACGGGCTGACAAATAAAAAAGGATTGATTTTTCTATTTCCCAGCAAAACTGAGCAGCCTTCTAGCGGGTGCTGCTAAGTGCGCTCTGTTTGTTGTGCTAACACTGACAGGCAGCCTTCCTCAGGATGGCTTTGTGAATGTTAGCTCCATGAAGCAGCAACCTCTCCCTGGAGCTTGAGAAATGTTACCAGCCCTGCTTTCTGGCCCTGATAATCATCACTGCTAAAATCATGAGGCTGAATATCCATGCCTAATGGATAATACAGTAGGACAATAACTAATAATTAATTAATAATACAAAATTAAACATCTCCCGGGAGCTAGGGTTAGGGTTAGCATGGACACTCTCACTGACCATTCAGCTTTTTGGGTAGATCTTATTCTTCAGTAACAAGTAATGTTTGTAAAGCATTCCATGGTCTGAGGATTTTCCAGCTGTCTTACACTATTGTTTTGGTGAAACTAGAAGAGAATAAAAAATACCCTGAAATACAAGGACAAAGTTGTTAGGACTTCTGGGAAGCAGCTGCTAGATACAACAGAAAGATCAAATCCTTTATGGCCTCATGGGGTTACCTGTATGTCTGTAAGTGAGCGACTCTGTTTAACCCTCTCAAACCAACTCATACCTGCCAGCAGAAATGAGGAGGAAAAGAAGGAAAAAAAACCATGCCAGTGCTTTTCTCCTTCTTCAAAACCTCAAAACCCACTGCCATATCTCTATGACTGACCTGTGGAAAAGACAGCAACATGGAAACTGCAGAGCTCTGTTTGCAGAGAGCTGTTGAAAACAACAGCAGTTTTCTTACAAAACAGACTGCCATTCTGAACACTGTATTCTAACTCCTCTTAAGTGTAGTGGCTTCAAACAAAGCAGGCATGGGCTTGATTCTTCATTTTGAAAATGTTTCCTTATGACAAGATGAAGCTTTTACATATGAGAAGATATTATATACACAGACTGTGTGCATAAAACTGACAACAGAGACAATGAAACATTGTGAATCTAAGTGCTAGGATCAAATACAGTTGGTTCTACAGATTTAGCATCAGAAAAAGTCATCCAACTTTTAGGAAAAATGTTGATGGACTTAACTGCACTGTTTGCAGGTATTTTAGGAATTTTTTTCATTATTCAAAAGTGTTATCTTACTGATTTGAATGTAGGAATGTTGGCATATATAGTGACTACTTGGGGTAAATGGGAACATAGCAGCTCATGCTTAGTTATACCACTAGTGTGTCAGAGTTTGTGCTTCCTTATGCTTTAGAAAGATAAATCTCTTTTACATTTGTGAACAAGTCCATGGTGTAAACAGACATTCTTCAAAATTACTCTAGGTGTACATATTTACAGATATTTTGCCAGAATAGCATTTATATTCGCTTTTCTTTAATACTTTTTAAATGAAATGCTCCTCAGCTATGTTTTCACAAGCAACTTAGCAAATAGGGATCCAAATTGTCAGCAAAGCTCATAAGCGAGCTTCGTGTGCAGAAATATTGTCCATGTTTTCCTTTTTGCAATTACACAGCTGTAGTGCTAATAGATGACCTCTCATGATCATTGCTTTTTTTGGGTATGTCAGCTTTACAAAATTTACTGGCAGTTGATAAGAATCAAGGAAATACTGAGCTGTGAATTGTTCACCCCTCGCACACCTCTACCTGGGAGTTCTGCAGCACTACCAACAACTCCCACCTCTCCTCCCTAAAGAGTTGTTTCAGGGATGAAACTTTTCTTGGATTCCTGAGTACCCATTATAAACAGAATGGGCAGAGCCCCAGGCTGGAGCCTTGAAGTAGGACACTGCCATAGCTGTGCTTTTTCCTGTCAGGGAATCAAACTGTAATCATACTTACTTCTCAGATCTAGAAACCAAGCCCTTGGTTTGGTTGGGCAGAAATCCCTAGGATAGGACAGAAAATCCCTAGGCCTTGGTTTTAAGATTGACAAATGCTGTAAAGATGGGCCTGCTACCACTAGTCTTTCCAATGAAATATCTCTGATACAATCGTAGTGGAATAAATGACTGCTACAGTAAATGTTATGACAAAATGTTATAATATAAAAAACATTAAACAGAAGAAACTCTGTAATTTATATTAACTTATTCCTTTGAAAATGAGCCACCTTTTTATAAGACTGTTACTTCTTCATTTAAAATACATTATATATGCAGATGCCTTCAAAAACCATACAGTCAAAGTAACAGTCCAGGCAAGAAGCACTTGGAAATTCACACAATGAGCTAGATTTAGAACTTAATGAACACTTCAGTGGTTATCATATTAAAAAGACAAATTCAAGCAGATTCTCAGTACAGATATTATGTATTTGGATTGTCACTCAGCTGTATATTGCACATTGGGATTGCCTATTAAAATCAAGGTAGTGATGGATCCCTTTGTTAAGTGAAAAAATGAAGCATGCAAATCTTCCTTGACACAAGGCATGTAAATTCAGCATTGACTTTCATACACTGGCAGTCAAAACTAGTCACTTGTCATATCAACTTTCCCAATAGTCACAGACAGAGCAATTTAATTCATTTTAAGTGCAGTCAAGAAACAGTAAAGCTAGCATACACCATGGTGTCAACTCATTTGCTTAATTACCAGAAAATGTATCTGTATCACGTAGTAACATTCCCATATCTAAAATGACATTTTAGCATTACTGTAAGCTTTATAATGAGGGATCATTTCATCCAGTCCCAAGTCTGGCCAGGTAGTAGCAACTGTCTCAAAAGCATGAAAATGTGTAGAGGCAGAAAGAACGTATTACATGAAAAGATGCAGATGCAGGAGCTAACGAATCACTTCATTAGTGATTCATCTGAACAGAAGAATAACTAGGGAACCTGGAGATACAGAGAAACCCTAAAATTGCGTATTTTGAAAATAAAAACTACAAGAGATTACCTGTCTTAAATGAATCATTGCCAATGGAATATTCATATTAGCATAAACAATCAGACAAGTTCAAGACACAAATCTTTTCTTTTTCCCCTTTCTCCTTCATAAAATGAAAGATTGTAGAGAAAAGAAAATTAATTCTTGCAACATCTGACTTCTTTTACTCTTGACTACCTACCTTTTGCATGACTAGAGATCTACTGGTTATCGAAAGAGTTACTGGGAGACTAACTTAACAGACTAAGCAGCTGGCAAGGTTTATTTGGAAACAGAAATCAAAACCTTTGGCAAAAAAATTGCATGAATTGCCAGCTATTTTTGGGGAGAGAAAGTTCAAAGTTTTAATACACTCTTTTTAAACCTTGTTTTCAATATTATCACCTTCTGCAGACATCCATTCTAACCTTTATGCACTGCTGAAAATAGTTCCACACACCCCTAACACAAAGTACCTGGATTTCTTGCTGTCAAATCAATGATTTTTTTTCCTCAGTTATGCCTTCTCTCTTTTTCTCAGCATCAAGTTTACCTGCAAAGATGCTTAGTCTTTGTGTAGGTGTGTGTCAACTCTGCTTTGACTCAAAGTTGCTTTAATTTCTTATAGACCTATGATATTTAAAGTATTTTTTTTCAAAGCTTTTTCCTAAAGTGGAAAATGTGGCATTTTATACTGTGCTAGATGAACATGTGGTCTGAAAAAAAAAGGACTGTGCATAAGAGAAAAAGAGTTTTGGCATTACTAAGTCAAGCAGTTTCCCAAGAAATACAGATCAGGCCAACCCCTAATACTTTTTATATCAAAGGATGAGCTAAACAGACTGTTAAAATGTTAACAGTCTGTTAAAATAATGTTAAAATAATTTTCAGTTCATGAAATGAAAGAACAGCTTTTAGATCTTAAGGCGCTAACAAGTGACATACAAAAATTCAGGTATGAATATCTGTTTCCCATTAATTTCACAGCAAGTACCTCTCCGCCTACTTTTCATCTTAAAAAAGACTTGGAAAACTATGCATTCCCTTCACTGAAGTCAAAGTCCTGAAGTCACTTACTGAGGAATAAAAGTGTACCTAAGGACAGTTACTTTATAAATACATCCTTTTATGCTCAGTAAAAGGGATCTGAAGGTCCTACTGGGGCTTGGGTTGAGTTTTATATTGTTACATAATTTTCAGAAAAGGAAACAAATCCTGATTCTAACTTGGAAATTCTGCCAGCACATTTATGTAATATTTTTGAAGAGAAAACTATGTTCACAATTTTAAAATTGCACTGCCCAAAGTCAGGCATGTGAGCTGATGTTCATTCAGATAGCTATAGTTGTATTCTTTAAGATGATGAAGGAGGTAAGTTCAAAATATTCAGTCCTGGCCTCAGTGGCAGTGCTTGAAGCCAGAAGATGTTTTGTCATTCCTTTAGTAGAAACAAAATCTGGTTCTGAGAGGTTTTGAGATTCAATCGCAAAAGTACCCTCAAAATACAAAAGATATTGGGAAAACACTATACTTGATCAATATGTTGTTTTCAAAACATTTAATAAATTGCCTGCCACATTAAAAATAAAGCTAGAAATTGATGCTATAAGATGAAGTCAAGAGAAGAAAGCACAACTGATTTCAGACCCATTTATTTTACAGTATCTGGGAAATTGGCTTCCTAAATGAAGACAAATGCAACTGAGAATCTCAAAAAAATGTTTTTCCAAGATTGACTGTGAGGCAGTTCTGTGGTGCCCTGAAATTAAAACTTTCCAGTGACTTTCATGAGGACTTGTAAAATTATCAACCAACAGCTTTTAGCAGAATTCACGCGCTCAGGTCAGAAATAATTGAAATAGGGGGGGAAAAAAGCCAGCAGGCAATATCAAGTTATTGGAATAACTGAGAGGACTGTAAATTTTCCTCCTTGGAGTTCTTTAAGAATACGTCAGACAAGTAAGTATCTGTAAGGACTGACAAAGGTAGAGATGATTCATTCTTGGAGTGGCCAGGCAATGAGCTGGACCTTCAAATAGGAATCTTTTGAGGGTCATACTAGTTCTCTCTAGTTATACAGCATTAGAGTATTCTGTAAAGTTAGTAGAGCAACTTACATGTTATAAAAAGAATTATATTAACATGCACAAAGTAATCTGCATTTGTTTCAGCTGCACCTTTTCCAAATGCTGCATGTAGACACTACAAAGAAACAGTTCAAAGTACAAAAAGCACCTTGAATTAGAGTGCCTGGAAAACTGGTGTAGGCGTGGTGGTGCAGAGCCAAATTCCACTGCTTCAGAACTGGATAAATCATATTCTTCAGCAAAAAGCATTTTTTTTCTTTTTTTCTGCCATAAAGGAAATATTTGTGAGTCATAGGCTGTAGATCTAACTTCTGTAAAGTGTAAAGAAACACTGTGAATAAATAAAATGTCATTCAAGACATGATTTGATTATAAATTAACTGTCTGTAAGGCTCTGAATAATATGTTAAAAGTACTACAGCCACTTTACACAAAGTACTAATTTGCTTTAAGCAGACCATGCCCCTTAACAAATACCCTTTCTGAGGGCTTCACTTTGATCTGGAAGGTTGCAAACTGCAACTTGTATTGTCTATCTGTACCTTAACTTGTGCCACAGAAAGTATTATCTGCTCTTTTGCCTCCAGCATAAATTTGGCACAAAAGCATGAAGCTGGTACAAATTCAGTATGGTGTGCCTCTCTCAGTGACTTCAACAGTAACACATTCATATACCCTGCCCCATCCTGAGCAATCTTTACTGTGGATCTTAGCACACATCAAACCACAGCCTGAGTCTCCTGCAAAGCAGCACTTCTGGGAGAACTTACATAGTCAAGTACTGTAGCTTGGGTTCCCTGATGTTACCTTCTCATGGATATGTTTGTACCAAATGCAGCTCACTCCAATCCATCCACACCTTTGGTCCTATTCCAAATAGGCTCACATACTCAACACCTTCCACAGGCAGACACTCATGCCATAAAAGCCTTCAATACTGGCTTATAAAATCACATCCCTGGCAAGCTGTGACACCAGGGTTGTGACACAATGCTAATGGAAACTTTAGACTGTAAAACACCATATTATTGATTTATGTTTTGAGGCCACAGAGGTGACTTGTGGAGTGCATTCACTGTACATACGGGTACACAACCTTCCCACTCTAGAAAGGACCAGGCTTGAGCAGTGTGAACATGAGACAATCTAGATCACATTGCTTGTAGACCAAAGATCAATGACAAGATGATTTTATTAGCACAAATCTTCTGACTCAGTCCCATAGTTTACACATGTATAGCTCAGCAGCACTATGCATCAGAAGGATATACAGCCAAATACCTAAGCGCAACTGCAACCTCTGGTAGGAGGAAGTTCCTAAGTTGAGGTTGGCAAAAAATGAAAAAAGAACAGAGCGTAAATATCTTTGTGTCTCACCATAAGGAAAGACAAAAAGTAATAATGGCATTGAAATAAGTGGCCATGAACATGAGAGCTGCTGATTCTACATGTTTTCTAACCATCAAAGAAGTGAAGTCCTAAGAGAGTTTTTCATCGTTTTGCCTCTTCCATTCCTCAGTTTTCTAAGTTGGGGCTTCACACCCAGCACAATCCCTACTGTCACAGGGAGTGGAGAAGAGCATCACTGAGGCTCCTTCCAGCTGGAAAACACATTTTCATCAGTAAATGTGATTATACAGGCCCCAAACAAAATCCTAGTAAGTCAAATAGAGCCCAGTTGTTTTAAATAAACACAGACTTATTCCTCAATTAGCAAACAGTACAGAACTGCTAGTTATTTAATTTTCACTGGCTTCCCGACAGGGGAAATTTCTAGGAATTCTTCTAATGAAGTTATGGAAGAAAGATTAACACTGTTCTGTGTTCTGGAAGTTCTCAGCAATGCAGTTGATTTTATAAAGTACAGCACAATAGCTCGGGAAGGTCAGACTAAGGAGTCTGGTTTTGTTATAAAATATTTGTTTACTTTTGAACTGCATTTAAATTCTCCTGTGAAAACTCTTCCTAAATTGCACCTTGCCCATTGTGCCTGAGGATACCGTGGACAAAGCTGTAATCCTGGATCTGTCTGTGGTAAGTGAATTGTGTACAAAACTACCAATATTCCCATTCTTTGATCAAAATGTTCACTACAGCAGCCCTAGCCATTGGAATACTGAAAAACTGCTGTTGAGTATAGTGGGTCAAATCTACTGATGACACTACTATTTAACTGAAATGAAGGTCTGCTTAAAAATCAGAGGGGAGTAAATGTGTTTAGAAGAAAAAAGGGAAAAAAAAAAAGAAAAAAGAAGAAAAACGAGAGAAAAAAAAAGAAGAAAGTGAAAAAAAGAAAGAAAGGGAAAAAAAAAAAAAAAAAAGAGTCCTAGCTCTTTGAGACATCACTAGTCTGCAGATATATGACAGCATTTGTATCATAGATTCCATAGCACTTCTAAGGAATGAATGAAATCAGAAAGTATTCCAGAGAAACAAACTGATAGAGAAACAAGCTCGTTTGGTATGATAAAATAAAGCATCATATCTGACAGCTTTGGCACAATATTTGAAGAGCAAATAGACAGAAAACAGACATGTTTGAAGCAACTAACAGTCTACTTTTGGTTACATTCAAGACAATTGTTAAATCAGAGCAGGTTAACCACAGTTCTGAATAACTGCATAGTAGAAACAGCATTTTTCACTGAATAAGATGACCAGTTATGAATGCCAAAACTAATCTGATTATGAAATAACCATGCATATGCCTATTAAATTAAACCTGCATGTGTCCCAGAGCAAATATTCAAGAACAGTATTCTCCCCTGATACTCCAAACTTTCCTCAGAATTTCTCTTAAAGCCCCACTGACTGTAGTCACTATCCTTAGATATTTCCAGGGTGACTTCCATCTTGATATGTGAATGTCAGTGAAATACATATCTGTGGCTATGGTATAATAATGGCAGAATGCTGACTTTTGAAATGGCCTCTTGTATGTGCAATTTCCATTCACTGCCACTACCCTTCAGTGAATTACTATAACTGCTCCCTAATTCCATATCAATCAAATATTGAGGAAAAAAAAAGAGAACATCCAGGTAACGGCAGAATTCTACATGAAATGCAAAATAAAGTAAAAGGAAAAAGAAAACACCAGTAGAGTTTGTTCTGGAAAAGAGGATTAAATAGTAACACAAATGAAGCTTTTTTGTTTGAGAGATGATGATAGGCATATTTAATTAATTGTCACTTAACCTCAGAGTTATACAAGTGTAAGAAAAATATTCATATGTAGACTATACCAAAGTTGGCTAATGCAGAAAGATACATAAGTAGTACACACACCACTATCAAAATCAAGCAAAACCTGCCACAGGCAGATAATTAGAAAAAAATAATACCACAATTTATCACAAGAAAAATAGAGAAGTCCTGTTGTGACTAATCTATTTTATTTGAATTTGTCAGCCCCTGGCTAACTTCTGTCAAGATGACTCAGCTATATACAGAGTCAGCTCCTCGAGAAATAAAACAGATTTCTGAAGTGTTTATCACAGAACAGTTAGATGTGCCTGTCCCACTGGTGACTGATGAGGTCTTCTCACAGAAAAATTGTTAACTGTTTTCACTTCTTTTGAATTTTTTGCAGTAAGTATTTCAATTTTAATTAGTATTTCAGTAGTTCACAGGGGATCCAAAATATACTAATATTTAGCTTGTAAGCTAGGTCTTTTCCTATACTACTCAGTGTGTACCAGATACTGTGTAAGAATTTATTCATGTGGCAATGTCATGACAACTACCCTGGAGTAGAACACATTAACTAGTGAAAGTCCCTAAGAGCAGTAGGGAAAAGACACTTAGGAAAATAAATATTCACTATTTAAATACGGGAATAATAAAGCGAGACTGTGCACTATATAATGTAGACTATTACCCATTTGCCATGGGGCACTACAAGGGTAGCAGCCTGAATGAAGTCTGACACCATGGATGAGCTGCTGTGCTGGCGAGTCACACCTAAGCTCCTTCTCTGTGTGTGCTACCCCCTCTAGGGTGACCATCTGTGATCTAGATTTCCTGGAACAGCATTATTCCCCAGCAGAAGTGGGAAAGCCAGGCTGCAAGCTGGCCCTGTGTTATCAAATCAAAAGTCTTAAATCAGAGATGATTTGGTAAGCTGCTCTCACTGCAGTAACAGAGAGCACATAGCATGAGTACTGTAGATTGTATTTGTAGTACATGGTTTTGGTTGTTTTCACCAACTTTATAAAAATGCTGTTTAGGATAAAATAATCAAATCACAGGAGACAAGGTAAAAGCAATTGTCCCATGCATTATGGGAGTGTTGGAAGGTCAAAGACAGTCACAGACTGAAGCTCTGTTCTGAAACCGAAAATCTTCCACTGCGAAAACGATTACCTCTATTATCCAGTTACTGCAGGTTTCATTATGTAGAGCTATATTGTCTTAATGGCTCTGACTGATAATTAAACTGATAGGATCTAATTTTCTTCATATGGAATGACAGGTTTCTAATTGCCTAACTTCATGCTTTGCTTATTGGCTAAGAGTTTCCTGCTCCTTAGTGTGGCTGAAATTAGTCACATATTTTGTTTCAGGGCTGTTCACACTACTGTCACACCTTCAACTCCTCACTATGTTTTTTCACATTGTTCTCTGTTCCCTGTATCCACGCAAATAATTGTTGTCTTTGTTATAAGTTGTCATTCAGAGTGCAAACTGGTGGGATGGGAGGTTGCTTGTGCTTGAAGCAACTCTATTTTCTTAGAGTTCTCCTCATTAAGGAGATGGTCTTAATGTGCATTTATTTTCCTTTGACCATGGCATTCCTAGCACTCTGACTGCTTTACTTATCCCCTGAAAGTCATCTGACCCTTTGGTTAGCATTCTGCATTAGAGGAAAAAGAAAAATCATTGTAGATAATAGAACTGGTTTAGCTTATGCTTACCATAGGTGAGCAGAAGCAGTAGTACAAAAGCAAATTTCCTCCTCTGCCTTCAGAGAGCATGTATCATCCCAAAATAATGCTGGCAGGCCTTGCTATGCTGGAGCAGGGACAGCAGGAAATAAGTGTAAGAAGGTCATCTGTGGAAATAGTACTCGGGCTACACCAACCTCCTGATCTGTAGCAGTGAGTGCTACCGAGCTGCAGAGCCTCTGTGGGGTGCAGTGCAAGGGCTGCCTGCTCCTGGGGGTGTCCTCTGGGAGCCTGGGCACTGCAGAGCCAGGCACAGTGTCTTCAGCACCACATTCCCTGCAGTGTTCCATTCCAAGACTCCTTAAACCCTCATGTTGGAGAAACTAAGGCATGCCGAGACACAAAATACTCGGGATCAAGGGGTGGGGGTATTTAAGTGGTTCAGTAGGAAGGCAACATATGGGTTTTGGTTGGTTTGTTGTTTGGGGTTTTGTTGTTGTTGTTATGCTTGCAGTCTCCTTCAAATCACAGGGGAACTTATATAGAACTTAAGACTTTGTTACTTGAGATATACTATGAAACAGTACATGAGGTTATATGTCAATAAAGGATCAGTGTCTGAGATGATATAGCTTACAGTAAAAAAAATAAAAATGTAACAAGATGCAATTAAAGCTTGCACTTGACCTGCCTCAACTTCCATTTTCTTATACACCTCTAACAGTACAGCCTTTCTGCAAAATTTTGCTCTTCCAACTCTTCAGCTTATGATCAGGGACAGTTTATGGGCCTTCCAGTTAACACCAGCATGTGTGATTTCTGTTTTTTTCTTAACACTGCCACGTCTATCACACAAGTAGTTGTCAGAAGGTATATTAGCAGGAAAACTTTGAAATACTTGCTTTCAAAATGAAATATAACCAAGACATACTGGTTTACTGTGCAAATTATCTTTCTACATTCCATGCACAGATGGGAATGAAAGAGCGATAGGAGGAAGCACACAGCACAAATGTCAGACAGGTCATTAAATTCTGTGCAGCACACTATAAAGACACAAGTGATTTATCAAACTATACATAGCAGAAAAAGATGGCTACCAGGAAAGACCCAGAATTACAAACAAAAATGAGAACAAAACTAAATACAAACCTTTCTGGAAAAACTCTGCAACTATTTAGCTGCTGAAACTAACACAGAACACCCTGAAATGGCAGGAGAAAGTATATTCCACTAAATTCTCCCAGAAACAGTGAATTGTCTTTGACTATCTGTACAAGACAACCAGACTAATTTATTCACATCAGTTTCACCTGATTGCCTGGTTTAATGCAAGACAATTAATTTGAGATTAACACAGAAATACATTAAAATTCTGGAGGGTTGCTCAAATTACTCTAAGTTTCCAAAACTCTACAACTTCCAACATACCATTTGTTAGTGTAACAGAGATAATTCCATGGACATTATTTGTGGCCCTTAACCAATAAAAAAAAAAAAAAAAAAAAAAAAGAACAAGCCTTCATTAACTAGGCAACTAAAATGGCCTCACTGGGAAAAGTGGGAAGCACACAGAAACATCAAATAGGTAAGGGGATTAAATGGAGCATCCCACTATTTTTTCAAATTCAGGTGACATACTCAGTTGCTTAAAATCAGAAGCCTGATATATCAGAAGTATGCTTCTTTGGAAATATGGTGGTTTGGGTACCTCCTTGTTAATCTTCCAACGTGGAAATACAAAGACTTTCCTGTGACCATCTGTAACAGAAAATATGTACATTCCTGTCATGCCCCTGGATCCACAGAGTCCATCCAGTTTCAGCAGTCAGTGTGCACTCTGGAGTGCCAGGACACTGCTTCCTCAGCCCTGGGGAAGGGAGACTGCAGCAGCCTCCTGGTCCATGTTATCAGAGTTCCCTCTCACACAGTGATCAAGCAGGAATAAAGAAGCAGCAATGAATTATCTCTCTGATCTAAGCTAACAACACAGCCAGGATACACCAATCCAGGACCTCAGAGATGCAGGCCCACCTGTAAAGATGTAGCCTTTAAATAAAGCCCCCTGGCCTTCCACTGAAAAGTCAGGGCCTTACATAATATATTTAAGGCACAGTTGTTTCTAATCTACAAATTTCTCATGAAAGGCTCTTTGCTAATATCTTCTCCAATAAAACCAAATCCACATTACTCACACAACAACAAATGATACAACAGATGTGACTCCCTTCAGCAACAGTAAGAAATTTGAGAGCTGGAAAAGCCTGAAAATTTTCAAGAAACGTACTTCCTGTGAGAGTCTGATAATTTTGGCATTGTGTTCCCTGCAAATTAAGAAATTACCTGATTTTTCCCCTCCACATGCATTCACAATCCATGGAAACTCAATGACTAGCACTGCCTTACATTAGAGAACTGTTATTTTGAAATAATTCTACTGTTCAGATGGAATTACCATACTGAAAAAAGCCTGAAATAATCTGAATATGTCTGGCAAACTACATCTCTTCAGTGGAAGGCTCATCAAAAACTCAGGCCTGAATGATATGCTCAGACTTTCTATAGCATTGTCCTTTCCTAAAGGACATGTAGCAATAAATGGTGAGAATCCATTTAAGGGGAAGCAGTGATAAGCATACAGAGAGATATCCTTGCCAAGCCATGGAAACACTGCAATACCACCAGATCACACTACTGGTGTGCAGTCATGGAAACTGCAGGACTGGTGACCTACTTGGAAAATTATGTGGCTAATTTTAAAGTTCTTGCTAATATTTCTTACTCAAAAGGTGCAGAAAGGGGATGAAAGTATAATGTCTACTTTGCAGAAAGTAGAGATAGGTCAAGGGGAAAAACTTACTGTTATCTGTTGTTTGCAAGCTGTTGGTTTACTGAACTCTGCTTTACTGAGTGGTGCAAGATATGTACATTACATAGACATTGCTAAGGGTAGAAATATTTGTGCCATATAAGCACATTTTGATAAATTACATTTGCCTGGTCTTCCTAATTTCTGTTTCTGATCATAAGAACAGTCCTTTCTTGGTGAATCAATTTGAGAATTAAATCATATCATCTTGTTTCTTAGACTAGAGTGAGTAATTCTTCAAAGCCAGGAGTCAAACAACACTTAAGAATATAGATCCAAAAATACAGTACAGATATTTAAGAAAACACTAATCTATTATCCATGGCAGGCTAGTATTATTTCTTTTCTGTTATCATTTTTTTTAAGTATCAAAGTGTCAGAACCATAGTTAGAAAAACAAAGCAAAAGACAAAGACAACTTCTCCTAAGGTATGACTGCAGGTCATTCACTTTTCAACCATATAGAAGGCT
The DNA here is from genome assembly GCA_023637945.1 of Phaethornis superciliosus. Lineage (NCBI taxonomy): Eukaryota > Metazoa > Chordata > Aves > Apodiformes > Trochilidae > Phaethornis > Phaethornis superciliosus. The sequence continues at coordinate 144,320,425 of JAJQWJ010000001.1, read as the reverse complement.
GAAACAAAACTATCAAGCTAAAAAATAAATAATATATAGAACCAATCCAAAAGAAACCTCTGGGATAATTTAATCCAGCATTAAACTACAAGAATTTAAAATTCATTTGTATAGCAAAAAATGCTGACATTTTCACCAAGTGTTCCCTACATCAAATCCAGTAACTTCCATGAGGGCTTTAGCATGGCTTTAGGAGAGATATCAAGTGTTTTCACTTTGACTTAGTGGTGATTATTTGCTTAGGTAGTGATACTTAGTGATAAAAAATGTTTGGTTTTTTCGTAAATACATTTGTCTACATTCAAATTCTAACCACTGAATTTCATTAGTACTTTTCGTGCCAAATAAAAACACATCCCCCAAAAAAGCTCTTTCTGATGAGAAGCTAAACATGGCCTTTTAAGTAGGTCCTTAAGAAGCTACAACTAGTGAAAACAGTATTGTGCCTCACGCCTGTAAAGGGATTTATTATTTGACTCCCTTTCAACTTGCTCATTACATCTCAGGAACAAAATGAACTTGTTTACCTTACCCACATAGCCATGCTTCACTCCTCACAGTGAACACATCCTTCGTAACTAGAATTATTTTCCAAGAGAAACAGCACAATGAGGATTGCATACTGTTCTCATTCGCACAGGGCATATGAACAGTTTTCTTCTCTGTGCTCACCAAAAACCTCTGTAACCTCCTAAAGGAGCCTATGCAAAGGTGGTCTGAGCTGTCATGCCCAGGTTTATCTAGGTGCTTGCAGAAGGCACAAGTGACAGGCTCTGGGGTAGCAGCAGGCAAGCCACAGCAGGGATACCTGTGAAGGGTCTGCAGCCCATGGCTAAGCCTGTGCCAGAGCTAAGGAGATGATTAAGAAGGCAGGAACAGCAGCAGAAGAGTAGGAAAGCAGGAGCTGCAAAAAAGGGAAACGACTACGCACTGACAGTGAGTTCCAGTGCCTCACCTCACATACAGTGAAAGCAGAGGAGTGGGGGCTAGGACATGGGGAGGAGAGGTGTGCAGACTGAAGTTGAGGCAGATGAAGGAGGAAATGTGTTTTCCCTAAGTTTCCCTTTGACTGTTTGTCTTCTTTGCTTCTGAATACCTGAATGAGTTTATGTTAATTGGCAGCAAAACAAATAAGAGTAATTCTCTCCACTGCCCACAATAGTGCCTCAGCTAGGATCAGGGCCCTATTGCTCTCTGTCTGCAAGGCTTAGGAATAAATCCCAGTGAGAAAAACAAAAATCTATCACCATTTGAGAAATAATGATCTTTTCTGGTTTCTCAATCAGGGGACTAATGGGGCATGCTTTAAGTCATTTTGGCTCACATTTAGAAAATATTAATTCTACCACTGGACAGTCTGAATGGCTTCCCTAATTACATTCTGACACCTTCACACATTAACATTGTTATCACTTGACATGTTACCACATGATAACTCCACAGGACACTGTCATGGATGAAAGCCTCCTTATTAAGGCCTTTACGTGCAAGTGCCTGAATCACAAAGCTGCGTAAGTGGAATGAGATCAGACCTGTTTATCAAATTTTTTTATACTGTGATGCACCCACCAGAATAAACAGAGTAAGATGACTCAATATGTATATCAAGCATGCATATAATATCTAGAATTAAAGAATCTGACCACAAATTTTGATTAAATCATTACTGAGCCAACGCTTCCTTCACAAGAGCTCAATATCTCAGCCTTTAATGGGTACAATTAAAAGGAGTCCCTGAGTTAACAGTTACATTCTCATTTCTATTATCACATAAACCATCTGACTTAAAAGCAAGGGAGTCCAGATTTAATGTTAATGCTCATCTGCATTTCTGGCTGTCTGTGCAGAAAGACGGTGGCTTCATTCATCTGGAGAAACCTGTGTGAATAGGATGCACACACCCTTGCAATCCTTAGGGAGGGATGGATGAATGAAAAGATCAGCCTCTGCCACCACTAACAGCCTCTTTTCTCCATCCGGTGGCAGCAGGAATGGGAAGCTGGATTTTCAAGTGTTTTCTTTGACATTGCTATGTCTTGTTAACCGTCAGCCTCCTAAATATCAAAGGTGATTTTATACATTTTTGTTTTAGGCAATCCATGTAGAAAAAGTTGAATTAACTTTACAGAAGAGCAGGTCTTTACAGTACTACCCCTCATCACCAGTTTGATGTTGCTTGCTCTCCTCTGGAGCTATGAATTCCGTCTCCTGCAGACTCAGGGGGAGGGAGGTAGAAAGGAGCCTCAGACCCTGCACAGGGGTGAGCAGGACATCCATCCAGAATGCAAGTGTTTTATTTTGACCACTGCACTACTATACAAAACATGGGTCATTTCTGCTTTCTCTTAAAGAACCTGTACCAGTCTCCTGCAGCCAGATTCTCTATATAGGTGCCCACATGTACTTGCACCTCTGAATGCTTGATGTTTCTAGGAGTAACTAACTGGGGATCTGATTTAGGCTGACTTTTCAGCTTTTATTCCAGACTTGTGAGAGCATCCTTCCTCCCTTTACAACTGTTTGGACTTCATGTTTCTATCACACCTCAACTCTCAACATACTACTCAGACCCCATGAACTGTAATCCTAGAGACAGGTACCCAACTCCTAGGCAACATTAACTCTCTCATGGCAAAAATACTTAATGGACTGTGTCAGTGAGGCACAAAACTTAGATTCCCAGCATACTACCTTAGCCTTAATTCCTTCTGAACAAAGAACCTAATGTCACCCCAATCTTTTTCCAGTCCAAGAGCAGCATCTTTTCAATTCAAACTGGATGCACACTTGAAAGACTTTTCCCCATCACAAAAGTACTCCTAAGACAACCTGTGTAATTTTCATGTAGTTTCCATAAAGTTGCAATTTATGGGTAAAAAAAGGGGCTATTTTGATTCCTGTACTAGTCTTCTATTAAGACAATACCTGTTAGGGAACCAAAGAAGTTGACTTTAGCCCCACCATTAAGTTTCCTTAACAAATATTAAATTAGGTTCACTTTTAATGTAATCATAGCAGATATTTTTACAGTGACATAAACTCTTTTCTTCTAATTACCAGTTTTCAAAAAGGCTCTCAACTGTAGGCATGCCAAGAATATTGAAATTATATACATTGTGTATATAGTGTATATGTATATATATATTATAAGGAAAAAGGCCTTATTCAAAAAAGTAAGTATCTGAATAAAAGGGAAGTATCTGAAACCTAAAGCTGTGCTGCTGTTTTACAGCCCATGAAATAACATGATTTTGCTGGCTCACTGGGCCAGTGAAGAGTGCTCACTTCTACTGTAAGGTAAGTAAGGTTTAATACAGCTGTGATTTTTGTGTGTGTGATTTTAAGCACACCTTATCATTGAAATGCCATTATTTGTCTCTATGATACAACGTGTACATTTATCTCCTATATGTAAACTGGACATCAATATGGTAGTCTTTGTCAAATACTCTTTGCAGGTATGAGATCTATTATGTGATTATGTGAAGAGTAAAATCAGTAATGTATAAATCAGCAAGTATACATCTGTAGATGATTATAAATGATTGTACCCATAAGGCATGTGGTATGGTTACTAGCCAGATGTCACAAAAATCTGAATGAAAAAGAGATCTGGTACTGTGTGGAAAGTACAGGTAAGGAAGAAATCCAGCAACAGCAGGGGTTCAGCACATATGTGTCTATGTGGAACCCTTTTTAGGAGCATCCACATAGACAGTACTACCAACATCCGTAGTGTGGCCTAAATAATGGTGACAGGGAAAGCAGAAGTACATGTTCTAGTTCTCCAATTGCAAAGCCTTGCATGCTGTTATTTAGTTCAACAATTATATTTGTGTTTTTTTAGATATATCAGGTGAAAATAATTATGCAAATAGAATCTAATTATGCAAATAGAATCACATGTGTAATGAACTGTACAACTAATGGGATTTCTTCACAAAACAAGGTCATTTTTCTCAGTATTTAGTTTAATATTTTTTGCACACTTCATGATACTGTCATCAGCTAAACCCTATGGCATTAAGCACAGCTAGGAAAAACAGAGAAGAAAAAAGTACAATCAGAAAAGCATCAGACCAACTGTGAATGTACATGATGCTCTCACAGTGGGAGACAAGGCTGAAGGCTGTTCTAACACGAAGGAAACATCACCCTTTTTATACGACTCTGAATCAAAATCAGCTAAAAAATATGAGAAAGAGAAGAGCTTGACAGTACCATGAAGGTTTAGCCAATAGTAAGGAACTTTGCCACCCACATCCACACAGCCAGACAAGCCTTTCATTCATACCCTTTCTCTTACTCCTACTCACCCTCACAGGTAGTATTTGAAAAATCTTTCAACCATCACGATGGATAAAAGACTTCATTTAATATGAGGGCTCCCAGTGTGTAAGACAACACCTACTTAAGAAGTCAAGTTCTGTGTCAAATTGTTGGGAAGAGCACTTGGATTTCTACCAAGTTCACAAGCAAATTACTAGAAGAAGCAGTAACTTTTTGTAACCTCCCATCAGCTAGAACCTTAGCCATCTGAAGTCACTTCACCTAAGGGACAGATTATTTATTCTTTCTCTACTATTCCTTCTTCACATTTCAGAACTTCACAGAGAAAGGGATTTGGGGTACTAAGGCCTTAGCTAATTAGTTCTCCACTCAGTGTTTCATTAATGCTCCAGTTCTTAGACAGAATGCTGACTGTTGCTCATGACTTTCCTGGAGGTATAGCCAGCCTAAACTGCCCCAGTTTTTGGTAATTTCACTCTCATCAGAGATTACCATGGAAAAACTGGTGTTAATTTGGTCCTACATCCACTCTAGAAATATGTATATGGGAGAAAAGAGGCATTAATTGTAGACAGATGCTGATGTGGCTCGTGTTTGAAAAATTACCTTCACAATCATCGGGTGTAAGTATTATTATTACATATTGAAAGGATGCAGGCACTGGAGAATCTATGGCACAAATCTTACTGTAGAATTGCTGTTCAAATGCAGAATAGAAACAGGTTTTGTAAAGAGAGGAGGTTTGGATGGTCTGGATCTGGTCTGGATAGACTGGATGGTCTACATCTTGATTTTAAAAGACTTTTAGTATTGTCTGACCATGACAACATGCAGAAATATGGCTAGGTGAAACCACTCTGTGGTGCAAAACCACTGGTAAGTGTCCTTATCAGCAGCTATTAATGAAACACTGTCAGAAAAAATGACTGTCTAATGAGGTTCCATCAGAGTCTGATCTTCATCTGTTTCTATTTATTTTCTATCAACCTGGTCAAGAGTGAAAAAATATTCTCTAGTCATCAGATTTCAGATAACAGTAAGCTAGGAGGCACTGCAAGTATGCAGCAGGAAAGAATTAAGATTCCAGACCTTTGCGAGTAGAAGAAATAATCTGGGGAAAAAAAAAAAAAAAAAAAAAAGAAAGAAAGAAAAAAAAAGTATGCTATTCTACAGAGACAAGTGCAAGGGTCTACATTTTTCCATTTAAAAAGAAATAATCAAGTAAACAAATAAAGGATGGTAAACAGTGATGACAGTTTTTTGAAAAAGACAAGGGCTGTAATAAATCAGAAAAACACATGAACCACCCATAAGACACAGGAAATAAAAATGGAAAATATCTCTTTGAGATATACAAACTGTAAAAAACCTTATAAACACATGAAGCAATGGCTCTACTGGGTTACTCTCCCACTACTGCACTTCAGCAAAGAGCTAAATGAGCTGAAGAAAGTTTATAGAAGGACAAGAGAATAATTTGAGGTATAAAATATAATTCCTATAGCAAAAGACTAAAACATTTAAAGCTACATGTCCCAGCAGGGCCATAAAGGGTAGAAGAGGCATAATGACAGTCTGCATCAAAACTTACACTATCAACTTTCCCATTTTTATCCCTTTAAAGCCAAAATCATTTATAAAAGTGGGTTAGGGTAGGCAAAAATTAAGGGATTCTCCACATACGAAACCACCTACTTGGGACAGCCCTCACAATATAAAAATCTCTATAAACTTATATCTGATTAGGACAGTTTGGTCTCCACCCAGTCATGAAATTGCAAAAGAGACTCCTTTTTTCTTTAAAGAGAAGAAAAATAACATAAATTATGAAATGCAAATATGCATAGCTTGCACTTATGTATCACAAATTAAATGGTTCTAATTATAGAGTAGCTGCCAAACTCCTATGCTCTCGTGATTTTTTGTAATGATAGATTTTAGGAACCAACAGGACAGGCTGCATCATATCTGCAAGTAAAATATCAGTGAATTTATACAACGAAATAGTAAAATTACACAGAAAATAACTACAGCATTACTTACCTGTTAACTACATACAAAGGTGTATCACAAAATGGAGATTTATAAAATATTGATAAACCTGCTTGTTATAATCCTGTTTACAACACTCCTAATTTGAGTTAGTTTATTTAATATTTTGTGGCAACATTGCTCTGTCTTATCCAGTACCTTAAAATTTAAGAATTGGCTTTCTATTGATATTCTACTTAAACTTCTGGCTGCTGTACTGAGAGGTGTTATATCCCACTTACCTATTTCTAGACAAAAACAATAAATCAATTACAAATCTTCTAAGTCCATTAGCAATTTTTGATCTTCAAAATACAGCACTCAGAATGAGATACTGATAAAGTATAAGACCACAACTTGGAGAACAGAATTTAAGCCCTGACTTTTCAAGTAGATTTGCAGGTACCCTGGGACAAACTGTTTTACCTGTTTTGCCAACCTGCCCCCAGCCTCATTCAAGCCATCTACCCACTTAAGCTTGTGCAAGGCATTGCAGCTACTTTTCCCTGGGAACTAGGCAAGCAGGCAGAATAACAGCCTTCAATGCCACAAATAATTTTGCCTGTCAAATAAGAAGAGTGACTTCAACCTGAGGTGTAATTCTTCTGATGATACACCTATGCCATGCTCTTCTGCCAAACCTTCTCAAACCAGAGAACTTGCATGTGGATTTTTAGTTGCTAATGTGAACTCAGCTCACCCAGGCATGGGAGTATGCTACTAACTTAGGAATCTGAAAGTTGTCTAAGAGATCAGACAGGGTTATCCTTTGAGATCTAGTGAGGAAAAAAATTACATAAAAAATAGGTACTTTCATCAGTGCTATTCAGCTACCAGTACTGGTACAACTGGTACTTCTGATGCCCAGAAGAAACACACTGGAGCTTGGTTGAAATCAGTCTTTTCTCCCTTTCTCACAACAAAAAATTAAAGGACACAAACAGCAGGGTTTTTTTTCAGAAAGTATTGGTATTATAGTGTACTTGTTGTAACAGGACTCTAAGACTATTTCTTGTAACTCTTTGGCTCGTGTGTATATTCAGCAGCCTGAGTACAAACTGAAGAGACTTCAGCTGCAAAAGCTTTCAATATGCAAAAACCCCTTTGGATTGCAGTTATTCAGTCATTAAAACTTTTTATTACCTTCAAGTTCAGCTAGGGCCAGTCTGGATCTCAAGCCAGGAAAAAAAAAAAAAAAAAATTAAAAAACTTATCAGAGACCAAGAAACACATCAGAATGAATAAGGCCTGCAGGCATTTGAAGGGACTTCCCTACCTGTGCTTAATAAAATTTACAGCTGCAGGCTCCTTTTGGACTTTTGTCTGTTAAAAAAAGTGAGATAACAACAATGTTCTGACAGAGTAACTGCATATTTTTCATTTGGATATGGATCTTGCCAGGGATGAAAATGCTCTTGCCACCTTTCCTGAATTACTGTTTTTTCAATTGTTTCCCCATGGCATGACACACTGTAGCCAGCAGTGAATTTATTCTCCTGGTAACTCCACAGTCTTTTTCACATAACACAAATTGAACATGTAGTGCAAAATCTGCCCAATTCCCCATCATTTTTCTGGGTGATGTTCTGACAGTTCAGAGCCAAACAGTCACAAAGACACATTACCTCTTTTTCCTCTCCCTGCTCCTCTTTAGTATGAAGATGATTATCAAAGTTTAAAAAGCTTTTTGGTTTTTTTGCATGGGAATTACTACTAAAATTAGAGAAACAGAACGAATACTCTAAAGAAAATTATAAATAAACCACAGAAATTAGTCATCACATTTGCATGCTGGTGATAATTGACAGCTGACTCTTCTTAAATAAAGGCATTGTTTTAAAGTTACTTAAATCCTGGGATCCCAGGCAATGTAAAAATAGCTAATAACTTCATCACTCCATAGCAAATAACACAGCTTCTCTTTCTGGCATGTGCTCTACTTGAGCAGAATACTAATTGCACTTGGTATTTTTTCAGCACAGACAGAAACTAACTGTTCTATTGATTTCATAAACATTTTTAAATGGATACTGAAATGGATGTTATCAGTAGGACAGACCTATCTCATTAAAGCCACTGTAGCCCAGCTCTTGCCTGCTTAGTCCCAGATCTTCAAGGTCCATGCATTTAAATCCAGGCGGGCACTGGTAACCTTCTTCTAGCTCTCTGGAACAGTGGGTGTCTGGGATAGCTAAATTATTCCAGGTTACATTTCTGTGAAAAATACAAAATTAAGGTGTTACATAAACTTGACCCATAACAAAACTAAATAATTGAAAGCAAGAAGACCAAAGTGAAACATACATCAGCTATTATTTTTGCTATCTGATATTCTTTGGTATTGCCATTTTCCCTATGTTAGGCATTTATTGTAAAGAGCAAGCTAACAGACTTGTAAGACTTCAGTGCTATGTAATGACAGTATAAATATTAACAGCACAAGTGCTATACTAATTCCTAGAGACCCCATAAAAAAATGGAGATTCCCCAAGACAGAGGAGTTAAGATACAGCCCCTCCAACTGCTCTTTAATGGAGTTTGGACACGTGCTGCTTCAGGCTCTCTTGCAAATCTTGACAGAATATTCAACTTTCATTAATACTGTGTCTTTGACTTCCACAGGCATTATTACCTGAGCTAGCTTAGACAGCCTTAAAAGGATCACTGTGGATGACTTATTAGCCACCCAAGGATGTATTCAGCTTCTTGTACCTTGGTCAGGCCAAGTTTCCACCACCCATGGACAGCAATAGTCATGGGAAGAGGTCAAATCAGTACATATTTAGCACACTTAGCATCTAGGTATTGCTGTGACTGCAACAGATCTGATTGACTTTTAGGTCAACCCAGTAATCATTTGGAAGAACAGGTGAAAAAATTTGAACTGGTTTCAGCCAGTTCAAACTGATTGCTGTTCATAACTGCAACACTGAAAAACACAAAGATTGTGAGATAAGGAGCAGCACTGCAATTTGCAGCACTTGCCCGTTTTTTATTGTTGCCAGAAGCTGAGCATCACTTTTTTTCCCAGTTCCTCTGGCACCTGGGGCTGAGATGCTGAAGAGGCTCTTGTCATGCTGCATCACAGTGGGAATGCAGATATGTCCAGTGCCAAGGTACATGGAAGCTAAAAGAAGAGGGAGGACAAGTTTGTAGCTCCCTGTCCTGTTAAACCGATGCCTGTGGCACAAAGATGGGTATCCAAGTACTCCTAAACTTTGGAATGAAGAAGCTCAGGCAGCTGATTCCCCCTAAGCATCTCCAGAACACAGGTAATAAGCACAACACATAGTCCTTTGACAAAACCAAACACAGGTCACCCCATTTCCCAAGAAACAGTGTAGTTAAGAGGTAACCTTAGCCAACCAGACCCCTCCATACTGAGCAGGTCCCTGATAAGGTCTGCAAAGCAACACAGCACACTATTCCAGCTCAGAAGTGAGGTTTCGTGTTACTTGTGCTACGAGTCAGATGGATAACCCAAAGAGAAGAAAGGATCCAGCAGGACATAGCTCCAGTTGAGCTCAACAGGCACACAGCAATGCAACAGCCATTTTACTCCTTGCTTGTATTATCTCCAGGAAATGAAAATCCTGATTTCTCATTCAGTCCTTAGGCGACTTTAAATCAGTCTTGAAAAGCTAATGATGGTGAGTTCTGGTCTGAGACAAAAAAACAGGCAACAGCAGTTTTCCATTCATGTTCAGGTTGATTCAGACTTTCTGGTCCGACTTTTGATATAGAAACACCCAAAATGAATCACTGAAAGTTACAAAGAAAATCTTGTACTATTCACCCCATTATCCTGATGCTTCAGATCAGTGCCTTTAAATTAATCATTTTAATTAATCTTGCTTGTCCAAAGTAAAGGTGAAACTTTTCAGTCTGCCCTTTAGTTTAATTAGTATCTTATTGTTCTTCTGAAAGTCCTCTTCTTTTAATCTAGCTCACAGATGCATTTTGACAACTAAATAGGGTGAACATATGCTTTAATTATTTTTCTTGCTTTTATGCGCTGCATGAGATAGCAATAGATCAGTCTAAATTTGTCAGTGTGTAACTAAAGCTTCCTACACAATTTTTCTTAGGCAATTATAAATGCCGAAAAATAACTTTAGTTGCACCCATCCTGTAGTCATTTCTTCATAACAAAGAGCCATACACATCTGCGTGGTTGCATACATGGACAAGTACAGCTCCAGCTCAAGTTTTAAAGAACACCCTGAAGTTTAGCTATGGAACTAGAAATACCAATACACAAGCATTACCTGTACTCATTTCACATTTTGTAAACATGCTCAGCACATGTCACTCAAGGATTAAAAAAATAATCTGTGCACCTTAATTCCAGCTGTATACTTTAATAACATTTGATTTATGATACTACCATCTAAAAGCCATTATAGACAACAATTTATAAATATTTTTAGAAATTAAATTTAATTCATTGTCTCAATCAGATTCAGAATTCTGTCTACCAGTAGCTAATGAATTTTACATTATGGTTTGCATTAAAAAATCCCTCAGATGCAAGAGGTTTGCAGTGTGGGAGTATTTTATTAAAAGTATTGCTGCTGCAGTCATTACAATGTAAAGCACTCATTCTAAGTGCTTCATTTAAACCTAGGTCACTTTTATATCATATGAAACTCCCTTCTTCAGAAGAAAACCTGTCTCCATGCATAAAGTATGACTTAGGCTAAAGAGGAAGAATTTCTGCTTATATTACCTGTACAGATATATGCTTTTTTTGGACCCATGTCACTAGGCAACTTGTCCTCTGCTTCAAAACAGTAAATAAACATATACCAATCTACATGGACTAGATTTTTTTATAAACCAATCAAGAAGATCACCAGATGATTCCAATATAAGATGATTTACATTGTTTAATTCCTTCATAGGTCATACGAAACACCAAATAAATATTGAGATGCTGATTCTGCTCATGACGAGTCCTAAGCATCTCAAAAGTTTGATTAGGCAGTGTGTTTAAGTATGTTGCTGAGTAGAGTGCTTTGATAAAACTATAAATTTTTGCAACACAACCAAAGAAATAATTCATCCCAATAGACTTAGTGTTTTAAGTACAGCATCAACGTAACAGCCAAGCTGAGAGATCAGTTCTGCACAGGGATGTAAAGGCTGCAGAAGGAGATAAATGGCTCCACATTGGTTGGTAAGAATCCTCCAATAATAAAGATGTTGAGAAAAACACGAGGGCTCCTGAAGAATGTTCTGACTACATACGTACACACATACATGCAGCACAAGAACAGCTTGAACTGATGTGCCTGTGCAGTCCATCACATCGGCCACAAAACTCATCTTTCAACCACCATGTGCTCATGTGTCATGGTTTAAGTGACAATTTAAGAGACAAATTACCTGAGATAGCTCCTAAATTCCTGGTTTTTATTAGCCTGCCTTTCTCTGATGAAAATAGAATGGAGAAAAAATGTTGGGTTTTTTTATTCTGGTATTTTATTAATTGTCTAAGATATCACCAGAAGGGTATTCAAAATTACCAGTCTATCCATGTAGTTTCCAGATCCAGAAAACTACAGAAAAAATGTTGAAGTATATTTATTAATAATGTATTAACAAAACATTCCAAATGGTGAACTAGGTGAAGAAATCCAACTAAAAATTAAATACCTGGAGCCAAGGGATTTTCCGCATTACTTGAAAGGAACCCTATGTCTGTCACTGCACCAGAACCAGGCACTGCAGGGCTTCTGAGTAAAGAACTACTGCATTGGTAAAAATACCATAGGAGACATAAAAAATGGATGGTGGATCATGAAGGAAGTAAGTAGAAACTATGCAGCTTCCAAATAGGGAGCAATACATTCACTGGAGCTCAGAGGAACTGGCACTGGGTTCTGTGCTATCCATCTTCATTAGCAACCTGCACTTCACCAAAACCACACAAAGTATATGAGGAAGGATAACAAAACCTTTGGGAATGGAGAGATGTAATTCTGAGGAGCTTAAAGGTTACTCTCAATAACTGCAATTTAATCATTGAATGGTTTGGGTTGAAAAGGACCTTAATGATCACCTATTTCCAGCCCACCAGGTTGCTCAGTGTCCCATCCCATCTGGCCTTGAACACTTCCAGGGATGGGGCCACAACTCCCTTGGGCAACCTGTTTCAGGTTGTCAAGAAAAGAATTTTAAAACTGACAGAAAATAAATGCAACATGAACACTATTGTATAGAAAATCCTAATAGAGAAATAGATTTGGATCAGATGACTGATAATAGATATTTATCTATTTTATATATTATTTATATTTATCTCTATTTATTTTATATATTTATTTATTTATTCTAGATATTTAAGATATCTAGAATTCATAGTTCCTCTTCTGCTATATGAATTTAAACGTCTAAATCTGAGCACACAATTTTGGAAAAAGGATTTCCATTCCTATACATTTTTTCTAAAAGACTCTTCTTTTCTACTGTGTTGCCAGAACAAAAGGAAAAAGCACCAAGCTAGTGATAGTACAGCAATAAAACTAAAATAAGTTTAGAAGACAGCACTAAGATTCACACTGCAGAGAAGTTCCTGAAGCTCAAACTAGGTCAATTCTGGGCCAAGACTACTCAATAAGAATTTTCTGATGAAGTAATACTTTGGTTCTACATTGACTTTAGACAAGTTATCTCCTGAATACTGCTCTCTTGCATTATATAGGTGAATAATACCTGGTTAATTTGTCTTATTCTGAAAACCAGGGGGATCTAATGTGAAACATCTTCACTGCACCTTTCTAGATAATTATTAAATGCCATGTGCAGTTTTTTTAAACTTTAAATTCTATATTGTATTGGTATTTTAAGAAATCAGATGTAGTTCACAAGCTGGATTCATAGTGGGAAAATAAGTTCAGCTGTGTCATGAGCATCCTGATTTTAACAAAATTTTTCGACCTTTCCTTGAAGCACCAAACTATAAATGCAAGATATGCATAGACTGGCAGATCGATGATAACAGAACCTCTCTGGTCACAGAACTGATAAAAAATAAATTTAATCACACACAAAAATAACCAGATTTTCATGTCAAATGCAGAATAAGCCCTATTTAGTCACAACACATTGCACTGTGGATTTAAAGCTCCTTCCTGAAGCTGAGTCCATGCAAATACTCAAGCCTTTTAATGTAATTTATTTTTCCTCGCACATATGACTACTGCCATTTGGGATGCCTGTTGGTAAGCCTCTTAACCTTTAAATGCTGATCTAGAAACTCCTAGGTCCCTGTAGGTCATGGGCCACACCTGAGAGCCCTGTGCTATACTTCAGTGGTTTTGGTACATTAGTTATTTCACATAGCACTAAACACTTCCACATGGACACCTACAAAGTGCCCTTCAAGATTATGGTTCCTATGGTCAATAAGCTGTCATCAGTGTTAAGTTTGCTTTCCCCCTATACCACCAGTTTTGGAACATCATACCTTTTTTTTTCCAGTTAAGAGACTTCCCTTAAAGAAGATAATTTACAGAAACAAAAAATAAAAAAATACCCTTCTGTCATATCCACAATTAATAGCTGTAATTTTATAGCAATAAAACTTAGGAAATCTGATATTAATATTCTGATGACAATATTATAGCAGTAACATTTTGCAGAAAGGAAGTTTTAAATAACTTTCCTATTTAGAATGTCCTCTTAAATGCTCAGATAGGTCATGACAACTACTATGCAGCTGCCAATATATTTAGGTAGTTAAAAATATTTCTTTCATATTACAAATTTTATTTGTTTTCAGAGATTCTGGAAAATTATAAGATAGGAAGCCTAGAAGGAAAAGTGCTTGCTTTTCATCTGACTCCTTACAGAAGAGAGAAAGGTTAAAGTTTATTTGTTGCTTAGTGGTTGTGAAAGCAATCAAAGCACCTAGGTGACTTCCCTTACATTTGTCCTTTTAAATGTATCTTTTATTCCCAAATCCATATCTTAATTCTTACTGTGCTAACCCTGTCAAGTCCATTTTCTCCCTTGATAACTCCTATTAATAGATGATTCCTAGACTACTTCCTTACACTACAGCTCTTTTTACAGAAAGATCTAACAATAACAACAGCCTCTCCTGCACAAATGTTAGAATAATTGTTAGAATAATGTGTCTTGATAATTATAAAGAACGTTGTTTCTATGCTGAAGTATTCCACTGATCATTTTCATAATTATTACCACACTATGATCTCAGCAAGGAAGACATTGAAGTATACATTAGTGATACTGTATTTCTACAATTTGCCATAGTAGCTTATCATTATAATGGTCATTTTTTTTAAAGTGTACTCACTGTCAGCTACCTCTCCTGTCACTGAAGTCAGACACATAAATAACCATTAATGTCAGTGGAAGGGTGTCATGCTGTAATTGAATTCTACTGACAGATCTTCTAGTTTGTGCAAAAAGAAATTGCAACTTAGGACAATGCTGCTGATGGAATCATTACAAGTTCTGGGTAATCCAATAACAGCTGCATCCAAAGTCACTGGAGATGGTTACAGACATTTCAGAGACTACCTCTCTGGTTTAAGGATTACAGATATGTCTAGGCACAATTCCTCCTCTGATATTTTATACTCTTAGCAAATTCCAAGTTTCATTTTCTAAATGTTATGTTTTACTTTCAGACAAATTTAGGTCTAAAGTCAACATGTACTGCACTTACAGAACTAGTTTCCTCTTTTTAATCTGAGAACAAAATCTGTTTAATCTTTTAAAGTGTAAGTATGAAAACTTCATCCATATTTAATGTTTCTCCTAATTATATCTGTAATTATTACTATAAAGCTTTGAAACCCTGCTGATAACAGATTGTCTCTGATATCTATTTATTATTTTTATCACGTTAAAAGATAAGATATGGCAAACTTAAAGGACCCATGATTTTAGGAAGACTACAAACATGAAGCTTATGTTTTGGCAGCAGTCCATGTTTTACATTTTAACTTGTCAAGCAGAGATTTCACTACTCAAGTATGAGTAACTGAGGAGAATACCAGGCAGCATCTGCTAGGGATAATTATATTCAAATCAACAGGCCCAAATAACTGAGGGCATCTTTAATCTCTTCTATTAATTTTTAATAAACCTTGAAATAGCAGGGAAATTCCCGATGAATGTTAATGTGCCATTAATTTTTAAAGAACAAGCAGTATGACTGGTTAGCCTGACATCAACCACAACAAAAGAAAAAATGAGCTGATACCAAGCTAATTGATAAAGAGTAAAGTACATTAATGTAATTAATGGCAGGCAGCATGGATTTAGAGAAAATAATTCTCATCATACTAACATTATGTTGATAAGATTACAGATTTGTCCAATAAAATTGCCTAAATTAGGCTTTGTAAAGCAATTCGTTCAACACATGACAGAGTAAAAAGTTGGCACTATATAATATCAATAAAGCATATGCTAAATGGGATGAAAAACAATTTAACTGTCAGAAAAACACTTGCCATTGACGTAATCATCAGGATCTACCATAACTGATGATGGAGAAACAGGTATAAAATGAAGAATGGAGATGCAAATATAAATAACAATGAGCACAGAGCAGTCTGGCAAGTTACCAGCATCATTTGGTTGTCTGGATCCAACACAGTGTGCTCTAAGACAGCCAAATGACAAGTTACAGAGGTGGAATCACTGAAAGCAAACCTTATGGCCTAGGGAATAAAAGGGATAAAAGAGGTTGGAAATGCTATACTATAGAATAGAGTTGCTGCCCAAGAGTTTGAGCTGAGGGCACATTACAGGGCATCCTTTCATATTTGTCCCAATAACAATAAATTGAGGAAATTGTATAAAAAAAACATGAAAATGAGAACACTGAGGAACATACTTTGCAACAAAAGCCTTAAAGAGCCAAATAATGTCAGTTCATTAAAAACCATATTGAAAAGTGCCTCCACTGTTGTATGGAAGTGGATTCACACAGAGAAAACACCAGGAATTAAGGTTCTGTGTAATCTAGCATTAAAAAAGTGTAGAATATAACTATATTTAAATATATTTATAAATATATTTTATAAAAAAAATAATAGAAAGCTAAGAGTTAAAGAAGTCATGAGGGAGCTGAATCCAGATAGCAACTGCAGGATATGAATGCTCATACAAGACTTGTTTCACAGGAATCAAAACACAAATTAATGGCATTTGCACATTGTAAGAGGCTGTTGCTGTGCTAATACATAAGAAATAAAAATGAAGAGTTAAAACCAAACCTAAATAGCTTGAACAAATCTGCATTGCAATAAGGTGTACCAAATTAGACTTATTTACAAATCGATCTCATACCAATAGTGCCTATTACAATCCAATAGAGTATTTCCTTAGATAACTTAAAAGAAAGAAAGAGTGAAAAACGCCTCCACCCTCTTTAAAATTGGAAGGAGATGAACTGAAATACATGAAACAATCTAAGATGAAGACTGCATCCACTTTGATTTTTAAGTATGTTCAAGAACACTTCAAAAACCTAAGTTTGCATAGCAGATTTGAGTGAATTAAACATAAAAAATACCTTCTGAGTAGCAGTCTGCCAACTATAGGGAAAAGTCAAGGACATTAAACTGCACTGTGGGATTTGAAAATCATAAACCTGAAGTTCATCTGGGATTCAGTTCCAGCAGAACTCACCAGCACTGTCACCCACAACAGCAGTCAGCTACAACTAGCAAGCAGGGGAGGTTTCCCTGACTCTCTTTGCACCAGTGCACCATGCAGTTTTATCTTGACAAACTTTCTGCTTAGACAGAAGACAGAGTAAACTACATCATCATGAAAGAATACTGCCATGAATCCAAATCCAACTACATGAAAAACAAATTAACTCCTGAAGCTTGTCAAGACCATAAACAGGATGCCTCCATAAACATCTGAAATGGCAGGAGATGCAACTACTAGTAAAACAAAGGGGCTGTTTCCACTCAGCACCCAAGAACAAATTTTCGACATTACCCACCTAGCTCAAAATGGGAAACTATTTAACATTTGTTGAGTGGCCATTTGACTGGCCAGTTCCATTAGGTAGCACCAGCCATTCCAACAAAGCTCACACTTTACTTAGGAGAAAGCAGCTTGATCTCCCCATTTTATAGGGTGACTGTTACCCAAGGTAGACAGGAAGACCTACTGCCAAAAATGCACCAATGTTTACCTAGTGAAAGGACTTCACTGACAAGTCATTACAGAGAATAACATAGAAATATGCAGCTGCAGAGCTCCAGCAGGGTCAATAATTTTGTCAATAATGGATCTGAAATATTGCTGGGACTCCAGGAAACCCAAGTGTAAAAGCCCAAACTGGTCTAGCCTTAAAGCCTAGAAGCTACATCCACTTCAGGAGAGAAAACCGTATTACCCATTGACAATCTGTAACAAAATTTTTTTCTTCGAATACCAGCTGAAGAGCCCTTCTCATTAACCTGCCAGGCTCTAGGTAAACAAAAAGGTGGTCTGCCCTGTAGTTTTCACACTGCCATTAGGTAGTGGTCATGATGATCAAGAAAAGGGAGAAGCACTGTAAAAGATCAAGATATAAAAGGTAGTAACTCTTGTTCGTGCTGCCTCAGCAGGCACCCATGTAAGATCATTGCCTTTTCACTTCTTCTACACCATCCAAATGATGCCTGTATGTTGTCTCATACTACAATTTATAAATTTTTACAAGAGCATAATTCTGTTGAGCTCCATACCTCCATTATGCTCCCAAATAACTCTATGAAGAACTACCTTATAAACAATTATTCCCAGTGGTTTATTTGTACATCTCATTTTTCCTAAGTGCCATATATTGTCCCTGCTGACTTTCATCTGATTTTTGCTCTGATTTTTTTCAGAGCATCACTTCAATTTGTCAAGATAATTTTCTAATCTTGCCTTCCAAAATGTTTACAGTCCCTCCCAACCTCAATTCATCAGTGCAATAAGTACATTCTATCTGCCATCATCCAGGATGTTAATGAAACCTCCAAACAGCACAAGGTAGACTTATGTGGATCTCTCCTGTTTTGGCAATGAGCCATCAATATCAACTCACTGAGTATATTGTCCAAGCAGTTTTGCACCTATTCTAGATTATTTTCACCTTAACCATGTTCCTTCTGCCAGTTTACAGAAATGTCCTTTGAGACTGCTAAAAGGCTTCCTAAAATAGAAATATATGGCACCCATTCTTCTCTCCAACTCACATGGTTGTTACCCTACCATAGATAATTACATTGTTGACATGGTCTATTCTTGACAAATCCCTATTAGCTTCTACTCACTTCCTTGTTCTCTTCCAGCTGCTTACATATTTATTTATTACAGAATTCTTTCAGGAATAGAAGTTAAGCTTATTTGGCTTTTTTTTTCCCCCTGTCTCTAATTCCTTCCTCCTTTTAAACTTCTGCTGTTTTCCTGCCTTCACATTCCTTAACCACCCTCTACAAGTCCTTGGATACCATAAAATTGATGAGATGATCGCTTCAGTCTGCCCATAAGTATCTCAGGATGAATACTCCAGGATTTCCCAGACCTTTTCAAATTGGAGTAATCCAAGAGACTGGAACAGGAATCAAATTTACACATTACATTCAGCTTACACAACTGAAAACAATCACCTGTTTTTTCAAAACAACCTATGAGATAGATCACTGATGGAAACAGAGTTGAAGTTTCTTTTAGAAATTCTTTGTATTTCCTGTAACTGCTTGCATATCCAGAAGTGACTCCTCCTCACAGCATTTCCAGGAGAGATGTGCTGCTCAGTGATAACTGTTGTCTAACCTGTCAATGTTAGGACATCCACAAACTTCTATCATCTATCTTCCTCTCAAAATATAAAAACAAGAAGTTTCCAGCTTTCAAGAATGCACCCAATCATGTGTTCAGCAGACTCAGTGAAGAGAACTCTTACAGATCTGTTTCTTCTAGTGGTGTCTGCCCTTTCCCTTAATTTTATGATACACAGGAGCATGTCCTGTGTAACACCCCTGTTCAGTTCTCCCTGGGCCTTAATTCTTTACAGCAATTATAAGGTAAAAATCTTGTGGATAAATACAGAACTTTATAGAGTTGTGGTAGTTGAAGAGATGTGGCAGTTAAGTCATTCAAATTCTTGTATTTATAGTTAGCCAATTTCACCAAAGTCTGCAAAATTTACCCCAGCTTACTCAAAAGGAGTAGTTACCAGCCAGAGGAGGAGAGGAATCCCATAAGGTTTGATAGGCTGAGTGAAAACACTCAACAAACTTTGATGGACTGGGACAAAGAATTGTGTAAAACCTGACAGCTCCAAATCTTAATACAGGCAAGCATGTATCAGTCAGTACTGAGACATCTTGGGTTCCAATCATGCTATTGTAGATCCTTGTTAAAAGGTCACCTTCTTGCTCAAAGAAAGAGCTGGGAAAACAAAAACAAGTGAAAGGCCTGTATGAAATTAATCAACATCCCAAATGCTTTGGTTAACTGTCTATGTAACAGTTCTAGACAAAATTAGGATTTCTGCTAAGAAATCACACTCCATATGAAAGTGAGGAGAATCCACTCCTGAAGTCTGCTTCCCTTGGGCACCACCTCAGCATTCTCTTCCACCCTTCTGATAGGATGCCATTTGGACTGACTTCCCTTTTAGTCTAATGCTGTATTTTTCTTAATTTGGCTAAGGTCTGAACAACAGCAGGTCTGGAATAGTGATACGTCTATTATTCTTCTCCCTGAGGAGTTTTTACAAGACACATATCACCATTAACAGAGATTGTGAATAAATGCCAAGGGTAATATTAAAGCAGTGCTGGTTGTTCAACTAGCTTCAATAAATTAATGTGCATTGATTTTTCAAGCTTGGGCTTTCATTTATTCCCTTTCTCAGAAATCCAATTACCCATTCTTATTTTCCCCCTGCTGATATGAGACCGCATCTCAAATTTCTTTTGTTCTTTTTAATTATATTTATTTCTTCTATTAGATATTGTGGTGAACTTTGAGGCCTCCATCTTTGAAGATGTTTTCTGACATTTTCAGGTCCTAACCATAGACAGATGGAAAGATGACCAAGAACCTCTTAGATCTTTCTATTACTCAGTAATTATTTTTCTTATCTATCTTCATGGGCAGTTTCTTCTTTAAACAAGAAGCTCTCCAAGGAAGGTTTTTAATTTGAAAATAAACGCTCCACCTATAACCTACCCAAAGTGTTAAAAAAGACCCTTAAAAGAAAGTACTACATTTTATGGCAGTTAGCAATATTAGCCTTTTTTGTTTTGATGAGGGAAGGCTTCCCTTCCCCCAGCTCATACATAGGCTGAGAATTACACAAAGAAAAGTCCTGTGGAATAATTATAATCTAATCATGCAGTATGAAAGCAATTCTGTGTAGTCAAACATACATTGATAATAAAAATAAAGAAGATATGGAGTAGCTAGTATGTGAGGATATATACTCTAACAAATCCAAAGCAATAGTTTGGAAATAATTTCACTCTCCTGTCAACTACTACTTGCAGAAGTACTTTTTGTATACTGGAGTTACCGGAGAGTAAACACAACCTATTTTCCCCATATTTTTGTACACTTCTTTGAAATATATAAAAGAATAACCCATCAAACTGCTTATAATGTATGGACTTATCAAGATAATTGGATACAATACAACATATATACATTCCAACCATACACTGTGTCTTTCAAACAATTCAAGATGTATGGTAAGGACATGTGTGTGATATACTGCTTACGACAGAAAAAAAGATAGACTGGTTGGAAATCATCAGATAAAAGCTGTGACAGCATAGCTGTAGAAGGTAAGTAATAATCACAAGGGAATATTTAGTGAGAAAATTATCCAGAAGACAGTCTTCCCTGGAGGGAAAAAAAAGTCTGCCAAAATAAAGATCCTAAGAATGAGGGGAAAAAACCTGTATCATCAAACAAGAAAAAAATCCCACTTTTCAGTCTTTGGAAGGAAGTCAGGTTTTGCTTATTTTACAGATGGAATGAAAAACTCAGTCTACAGTTAGCTCACTTCAGTATTTCTGTTTGTCAGAGTTAACATTAGAAAATGACTGAGGAGGTGGAGAGACAGGAGGTCAGGCACTGTGGGCGTCAAGAAGGATGGAAAAATAAAGGAACTTGCAGTAGTGTAAGAGGTAATGAGTGTCTGATGAGGCTGCCACATCCTTTCAAATAAAAAAAAGAATAGCAGGATTTTAAGATGCTGTTTTCAAAAGACACTTGCCTCCCTTATAGTCATAATTTAGAAGGCAGTAGATTTAAAAAGAGTGATTACTAAAATTTCTGAACTTGTCTTGATCTCAATAATAAGCCATTATGCTTCCCACTTGCCATTGAATTCTGCATAATATGAGGCAAATCACTTAAAATTAAAGTTCTCACAGGTGGCCACTAATTGGATGCTTTTCATTCTTTAATCTTGACTTGGGAGCCTGGGATCTGGTTTACAGAAATACTGAGTATTTATAGCTGTGGCTCATTAAAGACTCTGAAGCTATTTAAGGCCAAGTAGAGCCAACTTTGGCCACTCTCCATTGCCTGGAACAGAACCACCTGACTCAGACAGATAGACTAAGCTTCTGAGAGGAATATTTAATCCTTATTATAAAGCTGAGAGACTGAATCTCAAAGACAGAAGTCAAGTTTTTCCAAGTAATTTTCATGCCTTTATGCTCTACTACATCTCAGCTAATAAAGTCTCCTGATAAAAGTGGCATGCTGCCTCCTTTCTAACTACATTTTGGACCAATGTTGGCCTCTAAATTGTCCTCTTTTGGTACCAGAACTGCTATTTCTTTCTCTATATCTATTTTCCCAGCCCATGGTTGTTGCTCTTATAAATTCTAAAACCAACTCTGAGAAGATCAGCCCTGACCTATGTGAAGAACACACAGCTTAACTCCATCCAGAGCTTCTGCACAGAAAGAAAATGAAAAAGGCATCAAATATGTCTTGTCTAAGACATGACATAATGATGAATGTTACAACGAGAAGAAATAAGTGTTGTCAGAGTAGGAATGAGCAGTATGCCAACATTAAGGTGTAAGGCCACATGTCAAGCAACAAAGTCTTATGTGAGAGAATCCTTCATTCATCAGAATAAATGAAGATCTTCTAGGGAAAAAGTGGTTTTCAATGTAACTAGTCCTCATACACAACCATGGGAGACATTTAAAATTTTAAGTCTGGTATGGAGATGGCAAAAGTGGTTACTTTCTGAAGGTGCCCATCTCAGGCACCTAAAAAGTAACTTACGTTAGATTTCTAATTTCTAAACAGCTAAAGTTTACACACTTGATGATAATTTCTTTTATTTTGCATACTTGACTTTTCCAACTTCCACACATTTTAGATAGCTTTTTATTTTTACTTTATGTGCTGGTCATTTGATCCTTTTGCCCATTTCTTGTAATTCAGCTTTTCAGTAATCTAAAATCGAGGTTTTTCTGTAAACTTTGGGGTTTGGTTTGGGTTTTTTTGTTGTTGTTTTTGTTTTTTTTTTAATAATGCAGTATTCAGAGAGCAGCTCAATATACGCAGAAGAAAATTAGACAATTTTTTTAATGGGCAATCTTAAAGATATAACCTTAAATTTTCAGATTGCAAACATAATATTATGTACCACTTCATCTTTCTCTGCTGACTTCAGGGAAAAGCTGTATTCAGTGAGGTTCTATTCAAAGGCTCTAACTCCAGAGCTAACATTTTCCTATCCAGAGAAAAAGAAGATGAAATAAAGAAACAGTTCTAATTGAATTTGACACTATAACGATGGTCAAGCCCCCAGATCAATGGTTGAATGCTCATAGAAGCATATACTTATCTGTGATTTTATGAGCCATCTCAGTGACAAAAGGCTATACTGTGCTTCAAGTTAATCTTGTGGTTTAGTGTGTGCCGAGTCAAAAAATGTGATGTACACTTGATCAACAGTGTAGAGTATTCATTGCAAATATTTTCCAGAGGCTGGGTTAAAAGGGTCTTTAAATCTGAGCATCAAGGTCCCAGCAATGTCTACACCCAGAAAGGATGTGAGATTCTAGGATTAGTTCTGCCCTGTACTGGCCCAACAACCAGACATGCTGGGAAAAAAGAGCAAAACACAGTGAAATGTGATGAAATATCAGCGATCTTCATCAGCTGCAAGTGGAAATGCTCTTAAAGCTTTCCGTTCTCTCTTGCTCTCTCTCTTACTTATACTCTCTCCCTGATAAACAGGTCACTCACCTCTCAATCAGACTGAAGTTCAATGCCATAATTTTTAATCTGTCAAATTTAAAGGTTATATTTTTCGTAATTCCTAACATTTTTCCACAAATTATCTTAGTGTATTTTGGTGGAATACTTTTAATATATTAAATCCATTGTATACACAGTGATGCTAACTACAGTTACACATATGCACTGAAAGACCATCCCCATAATGTGACTGCACAGGCTAACTCACCCTGGCTGTGTGTCATCTGTCACACAATGGTACGTAAAAGTTCCAAACATCTGCACACCCAGGATCCCATACAAGAGGAGAAAGAACAGAAGGAAAATTGAAACACTCCAAATTTGCTCTCCAGAACGCCTGTCAAAAAAAGATAAATATGACAATGAGTACACAAGCAACATGAAGCCTTCTCTGAAAAGCTCCACAATAGAAAATATGCTCATACAGAGAAAATACTATTTCATCTGCAGAAAAGTTTTCTTTAAAGCTAATCTCTCACTCTGTGTAGATACAGAAAAGGAAGACACTTTTTTTTTCTTTAAACCTGTAAGGTCAGAGTAATTACAGCATCTGCAAACTACAAATGGTGGAACAAAAAAAACCAAAACAACAAACCCAAACCCAAATACCATATATGCAGTTTAGCTTTTGTAAAATACTATCTAATGACTTACACAGTTGATACCAAGTAATGACCAAAATACTCTTTCACATTACTATTATGTGACTTTTGTTATTACATGCCATACCAAACATACTTATTTGTATTTGACTGCATGTAAGCATCTCTGTACACATACCAACACATGTACACTTGTAACTGTAATGGTTAGGGCTCATGCTCTTGTATTTTTATTTATGAAAATTACCCTGCTGATAGTGTTCACTTTGATTTTTAAGTGCCCGCATTAATAGAACAGAATTTACTGACATTGGTTGAAAATTGCTGGCTACTGTTATTAACAAAATGCTTTAAGACTTATTTAAATATTTGATAGGTTTGATAATTTTCTATGAAACTTAAGGATTCCTTAAATATGGAAAATACCAAGATTTTTTTTGCCAAAACTAAAACTCAGGAAGAAAATGTCCATTAAGCATGAAGGGTCCTTCTCTGACTGCCTGGTCAGTCTTCTAAGTCAAAACTGACATTTTCTCTGCTGCCCTTCAGATAACTTCCTTACTTACTTCAAGATATTTGTTATCCTTGTTCTTGGCAGCTCAAAACGAAAATATATCCGGAATGCACGAATCATAATGAGTGGTCGTGGTATCCGTAACATGCCCCAAGGTGACATCTGGTCAACTATTTCAGCAATTTCAAACACCTACAAACAAAAGAATCAAGTGTATTTCTTGATGACTCTGCCCCGTGCCTGTATTCATTAACAGAACTTTTAAAGCTATCAACACTATAAATTATTTCTATTTTCATTCTCATTCTTGATCTTCTCTTTGTTCATTTTAACCACGTTTTTTAAATGAAAAGTCTTAGTAAATCCTTTAATCCATTTCTAAGCTATCCTAATGAAATTCCAAAAATACACTCTGTCAATGTTCATAATGCTTCTGTCTCAAAAAAACTCAAGAAGACTGCAAGCTTGTGTCAGCTACCCACTTCTGTGTTAGTCCTACCCCACAAGTTTCCCACAACTCCATTAAAAGTGAGTCATTTACAATTCCAAATATAAAAACCACTATCAGTATTAACGTTGCACACCACTAAAAACTTTTACCACGATAATAAGGACATAAACACAGATTGCTTTATGAGTTGAAACAAGCTCATAATTCCTCCAATTTAACTCTAAGTGCATGAGAATACTCTGCATGTTCTTCTCCTAGAAGTCATTTAGTACCACAATTTTCATCCAAGCCATAGAAGAAAGAACTATTTCCTTAATACAGTGACAGGTTATGAACTCCATAAAGACCATTTAACTTAATGACTGGGTGAAAATGTCCTGTTTTAATCCTTGTCTCCCACTCTTCGGGTGTAACTGCTTAACTTAGTATTGCTTAAAGTACTAAGAAAATGGAGAAGGAACCTGGCAGCACATAAGCAGGGTAATCTACAGTACTTATCTGTAATGATCAGCCTTACTCTATGTGTGTAAATGATGTACAAAGGTTTTCCCTGCATATTAAAGCGGGAAATTACCATGTGTCTTAAAGCTGACAGAAGTGGGTAAGTTATGCTAACAGCAATTACTATAGAATTTTTACAATACTTATACTATTGCTTCTCCAGTCTCAGTCTTTAGTGTGCTGTTCACCCAAAAGCTGGCTATGGTTAAGGACCAACTGGTTTGCAGGACACGACTTATACATTAATACTCTACGCTTTTTTTAACATGTACACGTTCCCTTCTTTCTGAAACTTTATCAGATTTTTTTCCAAATATTTTTGGTTTCCTTTTATTTTCTCTGCACTGTGCTTTAACTTGAATTTCAGAAAAAGTTTTGTTAGGTGTAGGCCATATTACATGAAACCTCTTCCCCTACGACACCAATAAACCTACAGCGTGGCAAATATCTAGCACTGGAATCATTCTACCTTTAGTTGCCTGCCCGACTCCGTGTGGCATCCTACTAGACTTAACATCAGGAGATGATCACAACTGTTACATGGAGTAAGAGATGAACGGCTCTATCAAGATCCTTCTCTTCCCTTTTGACTATGCAGAGGGTTTATAGTAACAAGTTTCATGTATAGCTTCTCAGTAAGAAAAATTTTAAAATTTTCCTGCTAATATAGTGACACTGCAATGTGCAATTGAATTCACTGCAGTTTTTTTAAAACCAATGTGACCTATCTACAGCTATACATCCCTTGGTTCTGTTGTATAGTTTTCAGAATAAAGGAACCATTAATTCAGAAACGTAAGTGAAATAATTACCTGTAAAACCAGTGACACCCAAAGACAAAAGACCATGAATCCATCAAACACACACCAGCGATCCTTTACATAGGAGCTATCACCCTAGAAGAGAGATAAAAGCTGATGTTAATTGTTGTTTTACAGTTGGAATTTACAAATATCATAAAAAAAGTTATTGGAAGAAAAAAAAGTTGTTTCTGTACACCTTTTAAAATGCCACTTTTGAAAGACTCAACAAGCCTTACAGCTGGGGTTAGAATATGCTGGAAACATATAAACATGTCCTTGAGGCTAATAAATGGTACCTTCATTCTTTTGCAGCACTTCTCTTTAGCTTGTATCAAAAAGAAATTACAAAGAGACTTATTATTACACTTTGATGTAAAACAAACAAAATCAAAACCAAAACCAAAAAAACAACACTGAAAAAAGAACTTTGGAATCACTTTTCCACTGTATTACCTATTACAAAATACTTACTCAGGACGGTAAGTGGTAGATGCTAGCAATCTATTATTGTGCCATTTACTTGCTTCAATGTTGTTCAACAGCTTCAATTAAATCTGTATAATTTTACAGTCATTCTTTTTGTAAGTTTTTGATCATTTTTCATGCTCTAAAAAAGTATTGCCATTTCCAAAACACCAGACAGGATCACCATATTTTCACTACACCATGGTGTAGTGAAATCACCATATTTTCACAGTTCAAGTTTCCTTGGACATTTCTTGAAACTCCTTACCATCTCAAAATGATAATTCATTCTTTAGACTTCATTAATACTAGGTATGGTACAAGGATTGAAAGCATACCTTTGTACTACTGAATAAAAAAAAAAATAGGAAAGAAAACTGAACACTGGATCCTTGATGACCCATATAAGTTTTTACCTGCTCTCTGGCTTTGCTTTAGACTTTTTCAATTAGCTTTCTAATATAAAGCATGGTTTTGGTGATAGTCCAATGTCACTCCTGAAAGGCAGCATGGAAAAGACATGAAAAAAACTGAGCAGAGAAGCTGTTTCCATCATTCTACACTATTTTCAAGCACTGCTTCAGTTTTCATGCTTAGATTATCCTCCTGTTCCATGATGACTTGCAATGACTTGGCCCTCCACTGCAAGCTATAAAAGAACTTTGAAGGGCTGCTAATGACTCACACTTCATTTCAGCCACTGAATTGGAAAAAAAAAAAAAAAAAAAAAAAAAAAAAAAGAAGCAACATATACTTATTAGGTAATCAAATCTGAGAGTTAGATAGCTTCAGGTATCATGTGGAGAGTAGAGGAAGGTGGTGACCAAATGCATATAAATCAATGCAGCTTGTTGAAAGGGAGAATAGACAAGACTAGAACTAAGGAAAACAGGCACCACGTTTCACAGCAGTGAAAATGTGCTGAGACATTGGCAGTGTACCTCAGGGCACATAAACACCCCTTTCCAAAAGAGGTTTTACATAACATTGAAAATACCCTCCCCTGACTAACACATTATCTGGTTTCTTCTCTCTTCCTTAGTGCTCTTCCAGAAACAGTGTTTGGTATCCATTTTTTCAAAGGTACAGTTAGTGAACTATTATTGTCTGGTTTCAAGAATCTTGAAGACACTACTGGACTTTGGCTTGATATATGATTCCTGGGTTATTACACATTGTTTCATACATCAGTGATGGTTACCTCAGTCAAACTGTCCTTGTATTTAAATGTCTTGGCATTTTTATTGATTCTGAAAGTACAGACTTTTTGTCTATATTTTCAATGACATAGAGCATCCTAAAAATTATTTATCCTTCCTATCATTGCAGTAGGTGACAGGAAGACATACTGTGTAGAGACAAAAAAAGTGGGGTTTTCTTAAAAAAAAAAAGTTTTACTTCTGTTGCAAAAAATCTTCAGGGCAGAAGTGAACAAGGAAAGGAAAATAAAGCAATTTATTTTCAAATTGGAAATAAAGGACTGAGAATTTCAGTACTATTTTCCAGCAGGATTTTCTAACACATAAGGACATTTAAGTTTTTCTCAATCCAAGAATTAAGAGGAAGACTGCAAATCAGTGAAGCAACAGAACAGGAACTTTTGCACTGTAATTTTAACCTGTCCTTCTTGAAGAAACTAGACTTAGGTCCCTTAATAAAGTCTGAGCTAATCAGTAACTCTCCACTTTGGACTAGAAAACCTGCTGTTTCAGTAGTTATATTCAGTAACTGTGAGGCAGATATGTGTTCTTTCTCTGCAGAGATCAGCTACCAAACTCCCAAATCTATTACCAGTCTGTCTTCAAACCCTGTTCCCTCTTAGGGAATAAACCTCAGGTGACATTTGTATCAACATGCAACTTGAGTCCTTCAACTCTGGTTGTGAACAAAGATGCTGACTGGTCTTTCTCCCTCAAAAACTTTTTGAAACGTGCTTTTTTTCTCTTAAGCACCCTTTGTCTAAAGTTTTCCCTGAGTTTGTCTGCACAGATCTGAGCATGAGCTCTTGCTCTATTCACTCTCTGAATAAACCATCAAGTACTCACTGAAAGCCAGAGCTTTTTTTAGAAATTGTTTTTTC
This sequence comes from Phaethornis superciliosus, assembly GCA_023637945.1. Lineage (NCBI taxonomy): Eukaryota > Metazoa > Chordata > Aves > Apodiformes > Trochilidae > Phaethornis > Phaethornis superciliosus. The sequence goes on along the minus strand of JAJQWJ010000001.1, from coordinate 144,291,411 downwards.
TTTTCACAATACTTGTGGCATGATTGAAGGAGCTCTGCTGTTTTTTCCTTACAAAGGAAGCTGTCATGACGCTTTCCAGCTTTCCCACCAGTCAGGCTGCTCCGCCACCTCAGGCTGCTCTCATTGTCAGGTCAGGCCAGCTTCTCCTGCTACATCCCCCCTGTCAGGGAGGCTTTCAGCACAAAAACTCAGGGTACCTGAATTGCAGTCATAGAAAGTATTAATTTAGGGGGACATTCTGGCCCTTTGGGATTTGCACACACAGAGGCTTTGTTTAAACCTTTTTCATGTTTGTCATTTGGCTGGCAATGGACATGGTGGGGAATCTTTAATGCATATGGGACATTATTGGCTATTGGAAGCATTTGTAAGGCAGGACCACATCCTGATTAATATGAGAATATAATTTTTAGGAAAATCTTGATATTGAACACTTCTCGTGCTACTTCCATGAGAAATCTAATTCTGACTAAACACAGACTAGCACTCACATACCAATAGCAATTTACAGGGAGTTCCATTCACATTTTTAAAAGGCTTTGGGCTGAAATTCCACATTCACAGTCAGTGGCAGCTTGTTTTTATACTTGACAAGGAATAAAGATATATGAAATTTAAATATATCTGATGAGATCTTACCTGAAATAGCTGAGGGATTGCAATGTGTTAATCCCTCGCTTTTTAAAAACATGTCTACTGAAATGTGAGAATTATTGATGAGGTTTTAGCACTTTTTACTATCCCAGGCCATTTACATTATGGTTTCTAAGTCTTTAAAACATGGTCTAAATACTTCCAAAAGATGAAGGATTACTACTATAGACTAGAAGTTTCATGCTTAGACTAATTCAAACCTCTTAAAATCATAAAAATTGGTGACTCCCTACTGTCTACAGTGGACACTGGATTCTTTAATGTGCAGAGCAAGTCCTGAAAGCTCCTCCAGGAACAGGACTCAAAGTCTATCTAGAGAATGAAATAATTTGCTTCTGAAAGAGCAGTGGATGCCAGTTCACTTACACAGTCTGTGATCACATGCTTGGGACAGTAAACCATGCCCTCACTTAATATAAATTAAGGGCTGCAGTACAAATGTAGTGGACTAGATAAGTAACAGTTATTAAACACAAAGAATTTTAAGATACATTTAAAAATCTGATGGTACAGGCAGCAACATGCCTTAGTTGTTAGACAGATTATTTTTATTTTTTTTTTCCTGTTTTCTGTTAATTAGAAGCCTAGTCTTCCCAGTTTCTCCTTACACATACCCATCTTCTCCTTCAGTATTTATTCACAACGGGCCAACTAGTGCCAAGCTAGTGCACAATCATGGAAATGGCTTTCCTGCTAAAGCACATATGGAATGGATTGAAAGTCAGCACCTCTCTCTTAGCAATGCTAATCTGAATTATTATGTAATTTGAAATCCTAAAGAATGGACAAGTTTGACATAACAGTCTGCAGTTAAAATACTTTCTGCCCTATAAAAAATAAGTTCATTTACTATGGCAGTGTTGCCATAACTACAGAAGAACACCTCAATTCTAGCATAAGACCTTAGTGGCTTTTACACATATTTACCTATTACAAACAACCTCCTCCCTCCTCCTTACATTCCCCATATTTCATCAGGAGTAATTTTAGCACCATCACATAAATTGAGTACAATGTACTAACTTATTTCTTTACTTTCTGTTTTCAGGTGCTATACCAACACCCCAATAACATCACTGAGATGCTGGAAGATACACTTTCTCAACTGTAACCAGCACATTAAAGATAAAACACCAATTGCCAGCATTAGGTATCCTAAACAGTCATTCCATAAGTTCACAAAACCTCACAATTTTATAAGACCTAACTCATTGGAAATGTGAGTCAATACAAAATACAGGCAGAAGCATAGACAGAAGTAGTAACACATGAGGCAGTCACTCCATGAGAGCCACTACAGTTTAACTTACATGAGAAGTGAAAACTAGTCAGACTGTATTTTTTTAAATAAAAGTTTATGCCATTATAACCTTGCCAAAAACAAAATACAAAACTGATGTCTGAATTCCATAAAGCAATATGCTAGAAGATTGACTGTGTGTCCTAATTTTGTGTAGCAATTTTATTATCTCATTGGTAAGGTAGACAGCTTAGTTAAGGCAGACAGCTAGATGGTAGTAGTCATCTTCTATGCAATTTCTGCCCTGCTTATCTCTTAACATCTCAGAAACACCTCAGGACAAAGAGCAAATCCCTGTAAGTGAAAAGCCTCCTCTGCCTCCCTCCTTGCCTTCACGAATTTCTATTTCTCTCTCATCCTTGACTACAACTTATTCTCTTAATCCTTCCCTGCCACCTTGTTCCAGCTGCTTCTGGGGGAAAGCTAAATAAAAGAACTGACATGACATTTGCTCTGATGGTAATCAGATTTATCAGCATCTGCTCTGGAAAGCAGTCCTGTAGTTTTGGGACTGTCACTGGGAGAACATTAAGTCTTCCACTTTTCTTCACACTCACTGACAATAGGACAGCTGAAAGATAGTAGAAATGCAAAGAGACCAGCAAGCTCAGTAACCACCAGCTACTTTGCTATTTCATCATGGTCACTAGATCCTGCATGTGGTGACAGTAAATAAAGCACATCACCAGCTTTAGCAAATTCTTCAGATAACCCTCTAGGCTACTTTGTGGAACAACTACAAAGAAGCATTAAGGGGTGAAGCTTGACATTTACTGGCATTTTAGGAGCAGCATAAATGCACAGGAGGAAGCAGAAGACATGGAGAGGATCAGAATTCAGGAATATCAATTTTTTCATCCTCCACTATCCTCTATTAATAGGATCCACCTACCTGGAATAGCATTCACTGTTTCCAGGAAGTGCACAGGAAAAAAATTTTTCCCCTGAGAACACTTAAACATTAGAATTTATTGCCCAGAAAAGTGATAGCATTACTCTTACTGGAAATGCTCAATACTTAGCTGGATAGGCCCCTGGATAACCAAACTAAGGCCCTGTTTTCAGTAAGAGGTTGGTCCAAACCATTTCCATAGGTCCCTTCCAACCCTGATTTTTCCTTATTTCTGGGCATCTAAGAGTGTCCTTTCAAGAATGACAGTTCTTTGGTGTAGGCTCCTCTTCTACATCTAGTTCAAGGTGCACGGATGCACTCTGGAAGTATTTCTGCAGCCTGGAGAAGGAAACGTGTTCTAAACACTGCTATGCTTCAGCCAGCAGTATTCTGCCCTCCCCCAGCTCCAACCTTTATGGGATGTAATGTTTCAGTTTGGATCCAAGTGTTCAAGGTGAAAGCTTTTACTCTGAAGCATCAGATACTGCCTGGAGATCGAACAGGAAGATTTGATAAGCAAATTGACAGGCTAATCTAACACGACAAAATTTTCATCAGAAATGGGAAAATGCCACAGTGATTAAAGCTGGAAGGAGGCTCTTGTCAGAAAGAAGATTTTAATATTTGGTAACTGGCATTATTAAAAGCTAGAGAATACATTATATACTACAGAGACAAGGAAAAGTTTATTGAAACAACGATATAACTGTAAGAAAGCAGTATTTATATTACTGGTAGGGAACACAATATTCTGAAATGAAATTTTTCATTCAGTTTACTGCTTTAAAAATCCCACATAAATTTTGTAATTTTTATGAAAATACAGCTGTACAGATATGTTCTTCTTCCTTTCCACAGGGGTTTAGATCTCATTAACATTTTTTTGTCTTGATGTCTTGTTTTATTCTTGCAAATTGAGAGAAGGCACCACAGGCATGAAACAAAATAACATTTTTTTAATTATAGCAGACTTCTCTGAAAATGCAAGTTTCAAACAGAAAGGCACATTAGGGATAAAGTTCCCTCTATTCCTAAATGAATACATGACGTTATCCAATATGTTGATTTCACTGCTATCCCAGGATATGTATCATCCTACCCTGACATAAAGTGATACATTAACACTACCCCTCAGTAACTGCTGCTCTCATGAAGACAAACAGTAATTCTTGAAAATTCTATTATAAAGGGAAAATAATAACATTACCAAAACGTAAAGTTGCTCATCTAATTGGTCTTTATACTGAAAGAGCAATTTCTAAATGCATTATGAAAGTCAGTATGTTGTACACGTTTTCTTAACAACACAAAGTTAAATTTTGATCTCCAAGGTAAATCACTAGGTATGACATGGACACTGACTTCAATCCATAGCCAAAAATAATTTCTCACTAAAAACTTCTGTGACCCTTTGACTGGTTAGAAAAATTACCATTTGTATTTTAGAAATACTGCCTATGTAAGTTCACCAAGTAATTTAAACGCCTTTGATTTTCTAATTCTCTAATGCAAAAATGGTGCAAAATGCCCCACTGTGTAATATGAGTCAGTACTTCCCTGTAATAAACACTCCAACAAAACCAGGCACAAGTAACCATAGAAACAGGTGCGTATATCCCAGTGCCATGCTCCCTAACCTCCCCGGGCCCACAGGCAGCAACACCCAACGAGCAGCAAGCTGCAGGCAACTTCGTGTTTGTTTGCTTCATGATAATCAGTTTTAATTCTTTTAATTTCCTGTGACTGGTAACAGCATTGGAGCATTTCACTAGCAACATGATCCCAGTAGGCTGGGAAGCAGTGTCCTTGTGACGGGAATAGGCACTTAGCAAAACAACAACAAACATACAAGGACAGCAAGACAGAAAAATTGGCTTTTGCAGACTGAATATCTTATTCAAATAATGGCTATCGGTACTGTTTGCTATGAAATAATATTTAAAACTAACAATAACAGTTGTTGACACAAAAATAAAGTATTTTTGAAGGGAAATTTTAGGACAATTTGAATGATATACTTTTTTCACAAACAGAAGAGCAGGGGAGCTGCACCACACATCTATGTTTCCAATGTCATTATACATAGTACAGATTTCTATTTTTTTAATACAGGTATGTAAAATAATTTGTCATAAGGACAATTTTCACCTTATAAACCCAAGAAGAGTCAAAGGGGAAACCCAAATCATAAGTCAACTGTGTCTTTTTTCATGTTCTGTGAGGTTTTTACTACCACAGGTGAGTATTTTTCTCCTTTTATTTATTTCCCTCCACATTTTTACACTCTTACTTAGTCAAATTTTCACTCTTATATAGTCAAAGCAGCAGTATATTTAGTCATTTTCACTCTTATATAGTCAAAGCAGCTCATCACTTTCTCATCCTGGCCACTGATTCCACTGGTTATGCCCCTGCCATCCAGGTCAAGATTCTTGCTCCTATTTGTGATTTGCACATTTCAAGACTGAGCTTCCTCCACCAGGCATCATGAGCACATTACTGAAACTGGATGACAGGAGCCATATGGTCCATTTTACTACCCGGCGTTGGCTTATTTATACACCATGGGGTATACAGCTCATCTAAAGTCACAGACCACAGTAATTTCAGAATTTCCATCTTCCATTTTCAGTCCGTAGCACAGCAGAAACTCCTTTGACAAAGTTACTAAAATCTGGTCAGCCAGCTTACAGTGTCTCATCACAATTCCATTGATACTTTTTCATCATTTACCAGAAAGATTAAACTCTTTTGCAGTTTCCTCATTCTTGTTAGACTAAGGTGGAGTCTTTAAAATTAGCAGAACAGAAAAGAAGGCAAAACGGATACTTGTAATAAGATATGGTAAACAACAGTTCCCTGATCATAATTCAAGACACACTTCTGAATTAGGATGATTATGCAAGTGTACCTAAGTTAATGCAATAAACACTACAGAAGAATCTGTCATCCAGTTGTCTCTATATGTTCTGTAGTGCTCACCTATCCATTGATATTAAATCTCTAATAATGAGGTAATTGCTGACTGTGAGATACCTATGTACTTTAACCTTCCTTTCAGGCAGTGGAGAAAAGCAGGATGGATAGATTACCATATGGAAAAGTTTACTTTCGGCTAGCTAAACAACTAATTTTAGACAACTGCAAACTAACAAAAATAGCATTGATGAATGCTACTGAAAGTGCTTCTGTTTTATGCCCCAAAATCTGTTTCCTGCAAGTGAAGACAAAGAAGTGGGAGAATATGCAAACAGATTTCAACTGCCACTGGAGGCAGCTGCAAACCTCAGTTTAGGTCATGGCAACCAGAGTACTTCATTAAAGCATAAAAATCCCATCTCCACATCACATTACTTACCCTACAGGTGGAAATTTCCTTTTATCAGAAGAGAACAGACTGCACAGAGTTATGCCCATGTGGCTCAGGTAAGTCTCCATCCTGCTCTGCTCTCAGTACCTGAGCAGACAGCCACTACAACAACCAAAGCACCTACCCCAAAATACTGAGGAAAATGTGCTCTCTGGACAGGGCTAACACTGCCTGGGAACATCCAACATGCTGAAAGTTGCTGATTTCAGTTAGCTGGCCCTTAATACTGGACCAAAGCAAAGGAAATAGCTCCCATCTATGTGTGACTGTGCTGGTAGAAGATTAAGCTTTGTTTCAGTTCCTGCATTCATTCACAGAGAGAATGTTGAAAGCTGATGGTGCAACGATTCATTTCAGCCCCTTGCAGAAGTACTGAGCCAGTGACTACTGAGATAAAGTCCAGCAAATCCACTTGCAACTACTTCAGTTAGTACAAAAGTTTTGCTGTGAATGTAATTGATTTAATAATGAGGGAAATGTCAAGGACCATTACTTCTGACTTTCTATAATCTTTGTTAGCTGATATGTGTCACAACTGCACAGCGAAGAGATTTTTATTAAATTCAGTGCACTACTTGTGCTCTCTAGATTTTTTTCTAATTTTCAGCATGCTGGTACTAAAGTAGGTGTCAGGTAGGCTTTCTTAACAGACAGAATAAAGAACTCTCACACTTTTTATTTTACAGTGCTTCTCTTCTAACAGAGGAACTGGATAAATCATGCCTCCTTTTCACAATATAATTTCAGTGTAGGTTTTCTAATATCATCATGAATGTGATTAGAAGCTGCAATGAGGATGGGGTGTGATGAAGATATGCAGATGATAATTTTTGCATCACACTGATTAGAAGAAATACTAAATCCTTCCACCACAGGTTAGGCTCCCTGCTTTCTTTCAGAAACTCATCTAATATCACATCTGTTTTAGTCTTGAGAGTTATCTTTCATCTCTCCAATTCCAACCAACCCCTTTTTATCAACGAGATCATTTTGGAAACTTTCCTTGAATCAAGGAACAGACCCATGTCAGGCACATACAGTCACTGGCCTAAGTGACACATGAGTGGGCACTTAAATGTAAGTTTTGATACTGAGGGACTGTGAATCTTGTCAGTGAGATTACAAATTGATTCATGAACTGTTTCAACAGACACAGACATTCATGGTGCTCTCAGAAACCTGCCAATCAATCAGTAAGTTGCAATAGACATAAGATGAATGTATTTGGGAAGTCAGTTTAAATCTTATCCAAGATACTGAATGAGATTGATCGAATTTAGTACTTTTGATTGATCAGATTTAAACTTCCTTGATGAATGGAAATGACATTACTACTGAGAGACTTTTATGACTATGGCAGTGATGGCTGTTGTTTCTGCTCTGTTGTAAAAATTAACTAAAACAGACATGTGATTTTTGTTTAATTAAACAGTTTCTATTCCTAAAATCCACACTATTAAGTCAAGAAATCTTACCAAAAATTTGTGTCAACATGTAGCCTTTCCCCAATACCATGTTTTGATGCTAACAAGCCAAGGTCAAGAGGTCTCCTGGCCTGTATTTTACCATCATTCACCCGTGAAGTAGATCTGTACTTTGTGTTTAACGTTTCTATGTCTGAGAAAAAGAAATAATATATATGTGGCAACACTAAAAGAACCCCTTTACCATTTTATTATAAGAGTATATTTTATTTTACACACTTCAGAGCTTTTTTTAATAGGGAAGACATTTGTGATATTTACCATTAATTTTCTAAGCTTTTTTCAGCTACTTTGAAAGAGATCAGGATTTTTCACTTCTAAAGCATAAGGAGTTTTTAAGATGCGTAACACAATTTAGAAGGCATTTGCTAACATGCTTCATAAGCTTTTTGTACAAAAATATTGATGTGGCTAAGTCACATCATTCATTAAATCATGTGCTACTCAGAGAAAGGAATTTGCAATGCTTTGAAATCCATTAAAATGTTGCATAAAGGTTGAAGAGAAAAATATGCAGCTACGAAACCTTGCACACCTAGTACTTTAAATAACAATCTTAAAATATTGCTATACTTATTAAAGCCCATTTTCATGACTGAAATCAATAGTCAAAATTATTTGCTCATAAAACCTAATAGGTTAAACATAAATCAAAACAGTAAGCCACAACTGTTTCTTTTACAACTACTTAAATAAATTGCTTGATGTAGTAGTTAGCACCTAACTTTCAGTTTCATCAAACTACCTAGAGGTAATATTGATGAAAGTCACACTCTAGGTAGTGATATTATACACTTGTTCATTTCATCTACTTGAAGTAGATTTAGTAGATTGAATAATGTGTACACAGTAATTTCCTGAGCAACTCTGTCATTTCACAGTGAAGTCTAGCACAGACTATCATTCTTCAATTAATTATGACATTCTTCAATTTAGAACATAATTTAGAATAAAAGCATAAAAATACATTATTAGAAAGAAGCTGACTTGTTCTAATTCTCTGTCTCTATCTCTAATATAAAGTTTCAAAACCCATTACAAGTTGCTTTACTTTTTGTATGTACATTTTATGCAATGCAGCTACCCAATGGAAGGCAGACTGTCCTATTAGTTTGTTTTTGGAAGGACCTCAATCAGTAATAAATTATAGGCTGTATTTCATTTTTCAGAGATGAATTGCAAGGTAAAGACAGACATATTATTAGCATTAGTTCAGTTGTTCAGGACAAGTAACAATAACCTGCAATACCAAAAAACTGAAATACAGTTATATCACAAGCCTTTCAGTACCCTTTTTCCCAGGCAGTGCCTCTATATACCAAATGTAATCGATATGACTGCACATTTGTACCCATCTTGCTTGATTCCTCCAGGGAAGTTAATCTATCCTGACACCTAATAGAAGCAAATAGTGTATGATCACAGTAATAAGGCATAGCAACAGACAGGTTTGAAAAACTTGGACCCTGTATGAGATATACCCCATCTTGTCGTCTTCTGGTTTCTTTAATATTTGCATATGTGCTCCCTGTCTAAACAGTGTCTATTTTCTTTGTAGGTGGTGGATATCTACATGAGCACTGACTGCCCTAATTCAGAGTACTCTGTATGAATTGTCTTCACAAATGAAACAACCAACACTCCTGTAGCATAAGCAGCCCAAGTTTTGAATAGCTTTTACTAGCACAGCAAGAATTATTCAGAAGGAAACATGAATAACAAAAGTAACAATGTCACATCGACCTTTCAGTGTAACTTTCCTTCTGCGGTAACAAAACACTTGGATGGATGTATCACTTTATTTTGTCACTTAGTTTACACAAGGAAAATGGAAACTTTTTTACAGAGAAAAGGCTAGGATCTTCAGAAGCCACTTTCCTTTTCAAAAAACCCCTAAGAGCCAAAGGAAGGAAATGTCCCATTTGTCCTCAGAAGGTATTAGTTAGACATGACTTAACATTTTCAAAATCTTCTGAGCTCAGCTACACTTACATTGTTATTAATTGGGACTTAAATGGATGGTGCCTACCTTCTCCATAAATTAGATTCCTCTTTGGACTAACATTTTGCATTAATCATGGCTAAAAAATTTATTAGCAAATCAATCCCTAGGGTCTTTAAAGAAATTCTGATTTATGGTGAAGTTCAGTAGAACCATATGGCAATAGATTCATTGATCCTACATTCACTAAGTGTCCTGAATGCACTTAAATTAGGACTACAGTTCGTAAAAAAATTTACTTATAAAGTTGTTTCATATACAAACACCTTTAATAAATGCTAATAAGTTTCTACACAGTGCCTTATTTTACTTTGACTGCAACTATCTTTAGAAGCCCATGGGTCATTATGTTCTTGGCAGAGTTATAGTATTTCAACAATATTTTCTGTAGAATCAATAATATGAAAAGTAAGTTAAATGGTTCATCTTGATTAGCAAAGAAACAATTTGATAATACATTTTTAAAAAGCTATGATTTAACAGCTAAAAAAGGCTAATCCAGTTGTAATCTTGCTTTATGACAGTTGCTATACATGACACAAGCCCATATTGTTTTCCTACAGTTCTGTGTTACTCATGTGAGTAGAGTGTGGGCATCAGATGCAGCAAAGCCATCTTTTCATTTTATCCAGCTATTGTCAGAACACATCCACAAGCCTAATTTTCAGCTGAGTGCAGTTCTGAGCTCCCCAGTAGGATATAAACACATTGGAGGGAGTAGAGGACCATCAAAGGGTCAGACAGCTGGAGCACATTACACAGGGAGAGGTGAGAGACATGGGTCTGTTCAGCCTTCAGATAAGAAGGCAAACGGGGAGACGTTGTTGCCATCTACTCCTACCTAATCAGAGGATACAGCAGCAGGTCAGACTAGATGACTTCTGGAAGTTTCTTCCAATAGAATTTGTTAGAAATAGAATGTTCTATGTCTCCATGAGCAGTGACAATGAAAGCACTTTATTTCAGTGTAACTACATTTATTCACTGATGAATGCTACTATGCACTAAGCTGTAAGCAAATCCCCAGTTGTTAAAATAACAATGCAGCCATTTTTGAATTAAGAAATTCATCTTTGCATGCCAGCTATGTCTAATCTATTCTGCTGCATTTTTCTTTAATAAACAAAGAATAAAATTTCAGTGTGCAAAATGAAATAATCTGCACTGTCATCTATACATGTCTAATGTGAATTAAGGCAATGGAACCAACTCCATCCATTCAACATCCATTCATTCTGGATAGACAGACTCTTGAAACATGATTCAAAGATTAGTTCTTCCTATGAGAAGCAGCTAAGGACTCTAGGTTTGCCTAGTTTGGAGAAAAGGAAGCTGACAGGGCACCTTATTGCCCTCTACAGCTTCCAGAGGAGGCAAAGTGGAAAGGGACATGCAAAGCTCTTCTCCATGGTATTCACTAACAAGGCACATAGGAATGGTTCAGAGATGCACCAGGGGAGGTTTAAACTGGATATGAGGAAGCATTTCTTCACCAAGAGGGTGGTCAAACTCTGAAACAGGCTTCCTAGAAAGGGGACTGATGCCCCAAGCCTGTCTGTGTTTAAGAAGCATTTGAACAATGCACTTAGGAATATGCTTTACCTTTTGGACAGCCAAAGTGGTCAGGCAGCTGGACTAGATGACCAGTGTAGGTCCCTTCCAGCTGTTCTGGTCTGGTCTGGTCTGTTCTAGTCTAGTCTATTTCCATTCCATCCCATTTCACTCTCAGTATTAATACCTACATGTCCATTTCTTTGCAAGGTCTGTATTGGTTGGAATAACTTGTTACTCCTACACTGTTCAAACGTGCATCCTGGTCACTAATTGCCCATTCATGATCCTCGTTTTCACATGCATGATGTACATCTCTTGAACAAGACAGCATGGGTAGTGGTCAGAAATAGCACTTTACAAAGGATTACTTTGGCCTCATGCAACATATGAAGATTTTCTCAGAATCATCTTATTTCAGTAGTAGTCTAAATATTAATATTAATGAGACTTTAACTTTTACTATTAATATTCATGAGGTATAATGACATAATAGCTTAGTTCGGCAGTAAAGAAAAAATGCTATGTGCAAACTTGTAAACAAACTGAGGAGCTAAGTACTACCTCAGATTTCTCTGGAGTTATTATTATATGTTATTATTTAGATAAAGTGGCCACACAATAATACAACCAGCCTTCTGAAACAAAAATCAAAGTTCTTAGTCCATATATGGATCTCTAGACATTTATAAAACATTCTTGCTATGGTATATCTGGCTTACTTTTCCTTTCATTCTTTATATTATTACAATGACACTACATACTACTTAGCAGGAAACCAGTATTAAGAATGCTGGTATTATGTTTTCATAATAATATTTTGCATATTAAATAAGCAGTAAAGCTTCATCTTTGTCAATCTGCCTTTTCAATTTATATGCCATGGTGTTGCCTGCAGCTAAAAACAACCACAGCAGAAAGATCTGAGAAGGTAAAAGACAATAATCAAATATCACCAGCATATCTTCAGATCATTTTCTTAAGAATATAGTGAATAATTTTACATGCTTACCTTAACTATCCCACGGATATGCATTTTTGCTATCATCTCTGCAGTGTAAAGAAACATCAGTAGAGTATCAAGAGCAAATGTCACATATTGGAGAGGAGGATAATGCTCGAAGGTCTTTGGAGTGTTCATACAAACAGAAATAACACTGATGATGGCACAGATTCGTAGTAAAGAATGTACCCACTGGAAAAAAAAAACAAGACAGTGCAAGATTGTTTTGATGTTCATAAAAAGCTCAATTATTTGGCCTTTATAACTTGAACTGTCACTTTTTTGTAAACACATATTTACTTTTTTTCTTTTTACATCACAATCCACACATTAAATGTCTTAATAAAAAATATGCACTCTTGACTTTCTTTTACTTATATACATACATATATGTACATATATATATATAGTCTTAATATAGTTTATATAGTCTTAATAATTAATTTGGGAGGTTGTATATTTCAGAATAACAAAGAATTAAGAGCCAGGAAAATGAGAATTAGAATTCCATCATTTCTAAATTGACACATTTATAGGTAAACAATATGTGTAATAAGTTGATGTTATAAATTGGTTTATTATATTAAATTATAATATCTGTGGAAAACTTTAGTTACACAGTTAGATAAACTGATTTTTAGATCAAATACAGTTAAATTCAATTTAATTCCAAAAATAAAGTGAAAGACATAGGGGGCAAAAGCATCCTTCCATTTTAGAAAAAAAAAAATATAAAGGAGACCATGTAACAGCAATTTACTTCTTAACATCAGGATTCGCTTTTGTTCCAAACAAGTTTTGTTGCTGTGAGAGTACAGTTTATTTATTTGACTACTTAGGTCTCAGCCTCTCTACAATAGTTACTAATAAGTTGATACTCAGTGCCAACCAAAATGGGAGGTCTAATGAAAATGTAGAAAGTATCTAGACAGTGGTTTAAGGTTGAATTTTTTCTTCTAAATTAAAACACCATTGAAGCATCTTGAAGCCAAACAAGGGTAACGAATCAGAGTTGGTAAAGTCATATCTATCAAAACAAGAAGGGAAAAAAGACCCTTCAGCAAGGAAAAAAAAAATCCCAACAAAAAACACTGAAGTGTATTTACAGCAATTTTTCATTGAGGAAAAATTCTACACTCATTTACACCACCTGAGACCTTTTGATATCAAGAAGATTCAGGAACACTCACCTCATTTAATAGCCACTGTACACTCACCTAAGTGTAATGATATTTGACCTGAATTTTATAGCAGTATTGTTTGCATACTCTGAGCCCAAATTAGTAATTTGGAAGTGGAAAGCAGCTGATGAACGATCTGTTATGTCCTGTTAACACCCACTCTGTTTCAAACCTTGTTTTGACTGGAAAGATTAACATAAATATTGAAGCACGGCTGACATAAAAAATGTTGTCTGCCACAGTAAAATGTCAATATTATGCATGCTAAACCATATACACCTAGTTCTCCAGAGTAATGAGTAAAAAATTATTCGATAAAAAAGCCATGTATTAGGTGCTATGAAACACAGATAAATAATCCATCATATAGTTCTGCTATTACATTTTGAGCTTATTACAGCAGTCAGTGCAAACATTCTACTTAAGATTATTTAGCATGAATTAACATACAAGTGTTGTCTTGTAAGTGATATAGGTGTTACAACTCAGCAGCAAGGCTGAGGGGATCTAGCATTCATACTGCAAATGAGATGACAGTTCCATTAAACTTGACTTTCTGCTTTTACAAAGCAAAAATTTACTCATTACTTTAAGATAAATACAAAAATGCTTCTCCACAAAAGTATGAATCTATCAAATATAGGTATCCCAGATGAATACTGACTGCTGAATAAAAAATCTAATCATAATCATATTTACATCATAAAGGCATTTCCCTAATACCTCAAATTCTATTAATGACTCCACTTCCAAGGAAGTCTTCCCCAGTTTCAAGTTGCCAGACACTTTTATACCTTTCTGTTGCTCAAGGCAGGCTGTTGATTAAATGATGCCAGAAAAATGTGAGGTGTACTTCAAAATAACAAGCCAGAATACACTTTTGTATTCATGAGATGTAAAAGGAGAGATTTTAAAGTCAAAAGTACCAACTGCTGGTTACCACTTTAGCAATGTAATGCTCTTTAGATACCCTTTTCAAAAGCTCATTTTACAAACTTAACTTCTAATTTCAATAAACACATTAGGAACCAGAGGCACTGAAAGGATGGCTACAAAAACCAATCTTCTATCACCCCCATCAGTCTGTCATTACTGAAAGAAATCTTTTTGTTTATATTTGGACTTTCTGCAAATATGAAGCAGCAGATTATCAACCTTAGCTCAATACTTGTTCCTCACAAATACCTATCTCAAAATCTTTTGTGGATGTCACATTTCAACAATATAAATTCATTTAGCTTAAAATTAGTAACTATGGAAAGAGATACCTACTGGTTTGTTAATCCACAGAATATCTGCATTGTCTGACAAAGATTCATCGGGACCAAAATCCGTAACTGGCTGGGCTTCCACCCTTGAACTTTGTTTCCTTTTTAGCATCCTGAAGTTAACTTTTATTATCTATAATAATGAAACCTCCTTGGGAAGACAAAAAGAGAGAAGATATTAATTCACTAAACGCATTTTATAATGCATTTTGAACAGTTTTATAAATAACCTAAAGCATTTTATTTTCATGCAAACTGCTTTTGTACTTACTGATTAACAGGATCTTCATTTTATAAAAAGCTTTGCCTATATAAATCACTGACATGGCTCTTGTTACTTCACAGAAATTTACATAAAGGTATCTAAAGCAAACAATTACCAGAAACTCAGCAATGCTGGCAGAAAATTTGTACCAATTTGCAAAGAATGATATTGCTGTGAACTTAAACATAGAGTAATCACTGGATGGATTTGACCTGGAGCCATCCAATTTAATGGTGACATTTCCTTTTATTACACTAGGCTAAGATAAAACCCAACAAGCCAAAGGCCAACAGGCAATGTTAAGCAGCCAACAGATGGCAATGGTTCTTGCTGAAAATAAGGGGATATATATATATACTATATATATATTACATAGTATATATATATATACTGCTATTAACATGTATTTATTAACATGTATTTTTCTTAATACTTTTTTTTTAAATGTTAGCAATTATCTATCCAACATCCAGACAGTTGGCTGTTTCAAGAGTTTGTGTTGGCAGATGGAAACACTGAAGAAAATGAGTCATTTCCTCAAGGCCAGACCAAGTCTGGACACTCCTGTATGTGACAGAGTGAGCCTCCTTTGTGTTCAGCAGTGTGAGCCAAAAGCAGTGGACACAGGATGAGTGCACAGAGGTGGGCTACATCTTACTACTGACTTTCCTCTAGGCACAGTGCACAGATCTCAAAAAGAAGGAGAACTCTCCCAAGGAGAAACAGTCTGTCCATTAGGGAGCACAGGTCTTGCAGGAGAGCTGTCATTCATGAAATGCAATCCCCTAGGGCATTTTTTTCAAGAATGTGAGGAGGCAGAAAAAAGCGAGATCTTGGGAACTTGTTCTGGACAAAACAGAGTGACACTACACTTTTCAAAAGTTTGTCAAAACTAGTATAAAATAGAATCATAGAATGTTTTGGGTTGGAAGGGACCTTTGAAGATCCCATAGCCCAGCTCTCTTGCCATGACAGGGCCATCTTTCACTACAGGAGGTTACTGAAAGCCCTGACCAACCTTACCATGACGACTTTCAGTAATGGGGCATCCACAACTTACCTGGGCAACCTGTTCCAGTGTTTCACCACCCTTATCTTAAAGAATTTCTTTCTCATGTCCACCCTAAATCTTCCATCTTTTAGTTTAAAAAAGATGCCACCTTGTCTTGTCACCACAGGCTCTGATAATTACAAGCCCAAGGATCACAATGACTGCAACATGAATGCAAAAAACACTGCACTCGACTAGCTGGAGTTACCAGTGGGCCCAGCAGTGCAGAACTGTCCTTGTGCTTGGTCTCAGCTGGACTTTTCAAACACACAGTCTGCTGCTTCATGTCCAAACACCATCCACCTGTGCATCCTTGTCTCTCTTCTTTCAGCTGTTAGGGCACATATATTCTCTTCTCGCACACCCCTCAGAGTCTACTCCTACTCTATTTTCTCTTTCAGATTCAAAATGCCAGCTTCTGTTCCTGTAATTCTCTTGCTACATTATCAGAAGAGTACTTCTGTGGGGTTTGCTATGGTGCCTCTTCTGACATGAAGAACTCAACATGTGATCTCCTTGCAAGCTTCTACACAGGCTTGTCAGTACCTTCTTTTGCACATGTCAGTAAACTAAAGCTCATGATCACGATGACTGTGCTGTCAGCACGATCTTGTGTTTCCCTGCCTACCTCATATCTCCAGCCTAACATTTTAAAACCACGACTGAAACATTGGTCTATATTTTATAGACCATAAAGCAATAGATTTTCTAGTTGGTGGAGCTGACATTATGGAATAGTTGATTTTTTAAAAACATAAACAGAATTTATATAAAAGTACAAAATATTACGAAAAAACTTCTGACATCTTTATTTGTATTGGATGGCCAGTCACAGTACCTCAGCACAAGTGCAACTGCTAAGCTGTCACCAAAATTATGCAAATATTGTAAACTTAACACTATAAATTAATAGTCTTTTTCTAACAAACGAAGACTGAAATAATATCAATACAAGCTGCATGTTCTTTTAATCCTCATACTCAAATTTCATGCCCAGACTTTTTTCTCATAACTGAATTTACTAACTCCTCTTCAGCAGTTATTCCTGCTTTCTTTTTGTTTCTAAGCCTACTGTATTCACCTATTTTCTCTATTGGACCAAAGCACAACTAGAAATGCTGGAAGCCTCAGAGATGTTGGTGTACTTTTTAAGGTCATGAATCCTTAAAATACTAGGAAATAATAATACTTAGGAAATACTTAGGAAAGTGATAAGTTTACTGCAATGTTTTGGGAGTTGTATTTCTCAAGATCTTAAGAAAAAAAAAGACACACTTGCTTAAATGTTTCCTGCAAATACATTCCTTTGGAAACCTTTATTCAAAAGTTAATCAGTGAATTAACAAATCAATAATTTTATGTTTACCACTTCTGGTAATGGATATGAGAGTACTCCTAGTAAACTCTTAAGAAAAAAAAATAAAGAAGCAATATGATAAGTACACCAATAATTATGAGAAAAGGCTCAGGATATGAAACATTGACAAGTGACTACTGTTTTTAAAAAAAAAAATAAATTACATTAATAAGAAGCTATGTCCATTTGGGGAACAAAGGAGATAACTATCAACTGACTTATAAAGTCACACTAACTAGAACACATTCCTGCTGATGGGAGATTGCACTTCCTACTGAAACTGAAAGACAACTTTTTGAAAGCAGCTGATCCTACACAACATTTGTGTACACAAGAAATTTTGTCTTGTTATAAAACAAGTCCCCAGTATGCAGCATAATCTGCTAAAGAAATTGCTATCACAAAGTAATAAAACATGCTTATAATAATCCTCTGGTAGACAAAGATGGAAGTTGAAAAATTATTTCACAGAAAAATATATAGGAGAATAAAGCAGGTATTCCTACCTACAGCTTATCGAGAGAGCTTAAGAATCAGATAAACCCTTAGAATCAGCAAGGTCTGGCTTCCAACATATTTCTTTCTCACTGACTATTGACTTTGTCACCTGGAAATTTGTGAGAACTGCCTGAAAGTCCTCCCAGGGCTGGCCACCTACAAGCACTCTCTTCAACAAAAACTCTCTTCTTGGAAAATGGCAACTCCCTTTCCAACTTTTCCCAGAGCTGGGACACACAAAGTGGCACATACACTTCTAAACAAGTAAATAGCTTTCAACCTTCTACTAGACATGAAAAGTAAAATGGGTGACAGGAAGAGGACATGAACACACATACACACAGCATGATGACAAAACCAAACCATTGTATGGTTACACATTAAAAAAAACTGTAAACAGGCTACCATAAGGAAGAAATTGCTCTTAAGTGTAGTGTGCTTTATGTGTTTATAGGTAAAGATGGCATCTCTCATTCTTTCATGTAAACAGCCTTCTCCTTTCCCTTTAGTGAACTGTCCCTGTTTCTATACTGTCTGCTCTCCCCATCCCCTCCCTCTTCCATCCCTGCTTTGGAGTTTGGACACAGGTTAAGGGCATTTCAGTATTTGTTTTCATGTAGCAAAATATTTGAAGTGAGAAAGATACATAGACATTACATACAGATATATTTAATTTTAGAAGGGTAAAAGCAGGTTTCCAATGGATGCCATCACACAGCACATGCCACTGGATGTTATGAACTTGTAACTAGTTTAAAGGAAAATCTTATTTCAATACTTTTTCTCTTTTGTGTGGTTTTGTTACTGCATCCGTTAACAATAACAACCTGTTATTGTTATCCTGGAAGATATTTTCACTATTTTGAACACGGTATACTGCTAATAGCTGACTGAACATCAGTGTTTCAATAAGTCAGTATTTATTAAATCCCAAACAGGATTTTTCACAAGGTATACTGAAGGAAAAACCCTAAAACCCCATTAAATCCCTATTTTCAAATCACTTGAATAAAGGTGGGAAAGAATAGTTGGTGACTTCTTGTGATTACAACAGGACCCTGGATCAAAAATACCAGACTGTAGATCACAGATCAAGGAAGGTTTAACAATTGCTTAAGGCTTCCAATGTCAGAACATCTACCCTGAAAAACAGATCCGTGTCCAGACTTCAGCTCATTGCTCCCAACATGTCTCCTGTGTTTTTCTGTTGGCTAAGGATAACGCCTACACAATATTTATTTCTTAATTATAAGCTACTCTTCTCAGATCTATCCAAAATAATTCAGACCTACTCAGCAGATAGAATCGAATATCACATTGCATGCAAAAGCAGACATGTGAGCCAGACATACAGCCTACAACTACTATCACAAAATGTCATATGACAAATCCTTTTACTCTAAGCCTTCTAACATCTGGAAGACACAATTTTGAATAAACTGCACATACACTATGGTGCCATGATGCTGTCAGATAATGAACTTCACAATTTTAAACAGAACTGGCTAGCTTTTTGACATTTTTCAATTAAGAAATTGGGTTGAGTAAAAGCAACCAAATATGACTTTTCAAATTGTGCTGTTAGACCACACATTCTACCACATCACTTCTTCCAAATAGGAAGTAGAGATCAAGGTACTCAAAAGCTACTTCTCCAGTAAAAAGCAGGTACATTATAACATTTAAAAAACCCAGATCCCCAGGTATCCTGAAACAAGGGCCACAAGCAAGCATGAAGTGGCTACTTCCCTGTACAAATAACCAGCTTTTTGTTTCAGTGGCAACCAAAGCACAGGAGTGGGGAACACCTTCATTCTCCCTCCAACATCATGGCTGTTGGCATGGCTGGAAAACAGGACAATTTTTCAAATCCTACAACTTAAATATACCCTTAGACATTACTTTGTCAGAAAGGCTGTTAAAATGTTAACATTTAATGATGGCTACTGAGAATATACTAATATAGAGAACGTCCTGATGGCAATACACTCCCTTTATGGACATATTGCATGGTTGAACTGCTACATTAATTCAAAAGGTCACTCTTTGACTGCGGGCCACCTACCCACCACTTGCTGCCATAGGATTAACCTACTGTGGAGTAGTCTATATGAAGATTCTGAAGAGCCCATAGCTGACAAAGAGGTGCAGCAGTGTGCTAGTAAGAATCATGCTGGAAAAAATACTAGAGCAGTGTTCTGGGATTTCCTTTTGTGGTCTACTCATGCCCAGGTGGAAATTGTGTTCTAACCCTCTGTGAAAACAAGGGGGCAGGTAGCATCAGGTCACTCTTTAAGAGGACGCAAGGAGCAACTGGTCCTGTGTCTAAAATATCCCACATTAAGTAACCTCCTATAAATACTGCAGATCTGTTTTTCAGGGTTTTAAAGAAAGGGCAGAATGATGCAGGGTGGAAAGGAGTTTCTCTGGAGGCAGATGGCTGGCAGTATGCCTGCTTAAGTGATTATTTTAATGTTGCTGGGATTTTGTTGTACCACTAATTACATTTTAGTGTGCCTAGAGCCTTGTATACACATCTTTTAATAATTGAAACTGAAATACATTAAAAATAAAATAAACTAGTTATATTCTTTTAGCATTGTTACAATCTTTACTAAAATAATTAAGTAGTTTGAATATTCTAGATATTCTCCCCTTCCCAAATTCTTCACTTTCCATCACTTCAGGATTCAACAGCAAAATATTTAACACCTATATATTTTCCATGTGAAATACTGGAAACAGAATCAGGACTCTTCCTTGTTATCCTCTTTCCCTTAAAACAAAAAATTTCACACATTCTCATTGCTGCAGGGTAGTTCCCAGAAGCTGCAGCCATAACCTTTGGCACTTCACTACCATCTTCTTAAACACAATGATGGAACATAATGCCCCAGGATGAGAAGGCCAAATCCAAAGGTTTTACTTTGGGGAAAAAAAATAAATAGAAACCTGAGATCATAGAATCATTAAGCTAACTCAGTTTCAAAGGATCTCAGGATGACTCTGGTGCAATCTCTGAGGTCAGCTCTGGTGTCAGACCAGGTTATTGCTCTGGTTACTGAAGTCTGGTCTTGAAAAACTGCAGCACTTGAGACTGTACAACTTCTTTGAGCATCTTGTTCCACTGTTTGATCGTCCTCATCATGGGGGGAAAAAAAAAGAAGAGGTGAAAGGTGAAAATATCAGAGAAAATAAAGAAATGAAAAGGGAAAGTAGACACAAGAGAGCTCGCAACCATAGCCCAGGAGTGATATCTCCTAAAGGAGAACATTTATCACTAGTTAACTGACATGGGAAACTTAATGAAATGAGAGGTTATGGAGGTAAAGAAAGGGAAAGCAGAAAACAATTGAAAGGGGAGTACAATTCAAGCCATAATGCTCAAATTAGACTGACTTTTCTTTTTGCCTCCAAAAAGATTCCATGCTTTAAATCTACAGGAAATCCAAAGTCATCATTTTCCAAACACGGAGTATTCTACTAGTAACACAGTAAAAACACACTGTGAATTAAGCACTTCTATTTTACTTATAAACACATCAAATACCTTGTTTATAACTGCCTGAATTCCAAAATACCTAGGGAGTTGGGGAGGACACCCAAATCACCATAAGCCAGTAACAGTTTCATCTCATCATGAAATACTCATAACTTGAGAAGACATTCTTATGCATGAAAATCCCAAGACTTCCCACCTCTTTCAGAGCTTGGTACAGTGGCCCATGACAGCCTACAACAGATCTTGATACTTCTGATCTCCTGTGGTGGAGGCTTAAGACAGGAAACCCCCCTGATTCAAGACCTGGATTTAGATGAATGTCACACAGGTCTACATAGTGTTCATGGTAGCAGTAGAAATGTCCAGAAGCTGGAAATAAGTCAAAGCAGACTAATATGTATTTCCAAAAGGAATAGCTTAAATGGGAATCAACTGTGATGGACCTCATTTCAGGTAAAAATAAAATAGATGCACTATACAAATGACTATGGGCTTGCATTTCTAAAGCACAAATGACATGCTGGCTGTTACAGCTTTAAAATTTCACTTTAAAACACACTAGACTTCAAACAGTCAAACAAAATTTTCCCCGATTGTTCCTGAAAGTCCACAAAGGTACATGGATGAATTTGCAAAAAGCTAGGAGTCATCTAGCAACCAGAGACAGCAACTCACAGAACTTTAAATGTTTCCTCCATCCATTGAAGTTTCTTAATTTTATGATTTATGCAGCACAACTTGGTTCATTTTTAATATGTATTATTTCTGTGTTGGTCACTTAGAGAGCAGGTAAATGTTGTCTGCTGTGGAAGGAAATGAAAAGAGCGAGGGGCACTGAAATTAAAGGGGAAATTGAAGATGCTTAAGACAAAAATGAATGACTAAAATAGCATTTTGTTAGTATTTTCTCACTGTGACTCAGAATGCAACAATAGGTGAACGACAAAATCAGAGCCGACTTAAAAGCTGTATTTTCAAGGGTCACCAGAAACCCCCACCCCTCCTAGAAACATGTCTTTGACGTTGCCAGTTGTGCTAAAACAAAAAGATGTCACCAAGAAAAAAACGTTCAGCACCTCTCTCTCAACGCACAGTGTTGAGACCCCCGGAAAGTGACTCCAGGCCTTGGTACATGACTCGAAATCTGCGGCCAACAGCCCCTACGAATAAGGCGAAACCTCCCCTGGGGCACGCAGCTCCCCACAGCACACCCCGGGCCCGCCTCAGCACCCCCCAAACACCACACTGAATCAGTGCACCCCGGCCTCTGATAAATGAGGGGGCGATAAGTGAGGGGCCCTACTCTCCCTCACGGCCCTGGGCTGCCTCAGCAAACCAAGCGAGACACTTTTCCCCCCCCCACCGAGGGACGCAGCAAGGGCCCGGGATGGCGGGGACAGATCGGCGGCCAACCTGCCTCCTCCTGCCGGCAGCAGCAGGCCCCGAGGCCGGCCCGGAGCAGCCCCCTCCCACCGCGGAGGACGGGCGGCAGTCGGGGCGGGCGATGAGGAGAGGAGAGGAGCGGAGGTCGCCGCCACCCCTGCCTCCCCCCCCCCCCCCTCTTTCTTCTCCTCCCCCCCGCGGAGGCTGCCAGGCCCTCTCGCCGCGCCCGTCCCCCTCCTCCCTGCAAGCCGCCAGCATCTCCAAGAGAGCCCCAGCGGTGGCCGGCGATGGAGGGGCCGAGGAAAGGGGCGGGGAGGAGCTGGGGCCCACCGCGTACCGAGCAGCAAGCCGCGCCCGACGCCTCCGACCTACCGCCAGCATCTCCCTCCCTTCATGGCGCGGTCGGGAGAGGCCGGTCCCGGCCCCCGGGAGTGTCTGAGGTGTTAGGGGTGGCTGTGGCTGCCTCGCACGCCGTCCTCCCCGCGGTGGCTCGGGGCGGCGGGGCCCGCCTTGGCGGCGGCGGCGGCCGCCCTCGGTCTCTCGGCAACGGCGGCGGACGGCCGCGGGGAACGGGGCGGGGGGAGCCCGGGCGGGGCGGCCCGCGGACCTGCGGCGGGGGGGGAGCAGGTGAGGAGACGCTTTCGACAGCACAAACACACGTAGGGAACGGAAATAAATAAGAAAAAAAAAAATTAAAAAGAAAAAAAATGAACAGCCGCCACCCCCGCTGCTGCCAAAGCCTCCTGCTTAAGAAGAAATACGGCTCACGGCGGCCGGTGGTCCCGTCACCCAAAACCTTTCCACGGCGGCTTTGAAATGTACCCCGAAACGTGCAAGGGGTGCGGGATGGGAGGACGAGCACCCCCCGGCTGTAAGCAGCTCCGAGGCTGAGCCAGCGCAGCCCCTCTTCAGTAGATTTTTATCTGGGGGGTTGGGTTGTTTGGGCTTGGTTGGCTGGTTTTAGTAGGGGGTTTGTTTGTTTTCTTCATGATGGTCTTCAAGCACTACGATTTGGTATTTCTGATTTTGGTAAAAAACCTTATTTGTTCACCTCAAAGCATTCTTAGTACTCATGCATTTCTTTTATTCATTTGCTTCACTCGTAGCATCAGCATGGTGGTCTGGTTAATTTTCAAATTACTGGAAGAGCCGAATGGAGGCTCAGTCTTGAGCTCCACATTAAACAAATTCAGAAAACAGCATCACCTGTTGTAAAGAGATACCAATAAATTAGATAGACAGACAGACAGATAGAGGAAACTGGTTTCTCTAACTGAAGTTGCCATCTTCCAATCGGGGGGAAAAAAATCTGTAAATTATAGTTTGTCTTCAAATTACACCGGTTGATAAGAAATAATGTCAGTGCATGGCTGTATGGAGCTTGTAAAATTAGCAAAATTACAGATGTAATCCTGTAAATGCAGTTGTTGTGACGTTGGCATTAAAGACATGGAATAGGATTTGACAAACAAAACTCTTAGCAAAATGCCCCAGAAAGCAGAAGGAAAGTGTGTGGCATAAATTGTATTAGGTTTGTTTAGATTATATCTATTTGATGCTTACAACAAAAACTAATAGCCACTTAGGGAGCTGGCCTCAGGATTATGGATGCAGTCCTGCCAGTGCTTACGTATATGCATTACCAACATAAGCAATTCCAGTAAATTTAAGCACCTAATTTTAGTGTTTGGAGGACTAGTGTCTTTATATCAATCAGCCAGCTGATACCTCTTGGGGGAAAAAATAAATTAAAAAAGGGAAAACAAATTAATTCAGGAACAAATATGCTTACAACTAATACTCTTCACATTTTGTTTTTTTCTCCTCCCTGGTTATATTTTATTATTTGGGGTAAGTTGCTAGGCAGCATTATGTTGCCGGTGGTAGCATTACATAAATGAAAGTTGACAATGGAAAAACAGAGAAACATTCTGACTATATGTAAGCAAAAGAAATTGACATTTGCCAACAGATGTGACCGTGCAACATTTTTTCTATGGACATAGTGATGTAGGAAAAATAATTCTTGATAGAACAATTCTGGTTGGAAGGGACCTCAGGAGGCCATCTGGTCTGACCAATCTGCCAAAACTAGGATCAACTATAGGATCACCCCAGCTTGCTTAGGTCTTTATCCATCTGGGTCTTAAAGCCTTCCAAGACAGAGGCTGCACACCCACCCTGGGCAACCTGATCCAGTGCTTGGCAGTCCTCATGGTGAAAAATTTTTCCCTGACATGAGGTTGGACCTTCCCTTGTCCTCTGTCTCTCGTCTTCCTTCTCTGCAACCTTGGGAAGAGCTCAGCTCCATCCTCTTGACAGCTTCCTCATAGACACTTTCAGATTGCTCTTAGGTGCCCCCAAAGCCATCCTGATTCCAGGTTGAACAACCCCAGTTCCTTCAGCTTCTCCCCAGTGGGGCAGGTGCTCCAAGCCCAACCATCTTGGTGTCCTGCCATGAGATTACATCTTTCACATACTGGAGAATGGCTCTAAATTGAAAGCAGTGGTTTACATGCTGTTTAATGAGTGCCAAATAAAAGAGGATTAATTTCCTTACATGTGATCTGTATTATAGAATGCATATTTCCTTATGTATTTCCTACATCTACTTTTACCTTGTACCGTATTTGTCAACCATGTTAAGTTTAGCCTTGCCAGCCCATACTGAGCCTTTATGGACTGCAAGCTACTAACAGGGACCCACACTTTCAGCAGAAGGTTGGATTCTCTTGGGCAACCTGTCTGTGAGCATGACTTGCATCAGATGATGCTAATGCTGGAAAAAGGGCTGAGCCCTATATGGCTTGATGTACCTGCCAATGTGCAAAAGTGTCTTCCATCTAAAGAATTGTGCAGATGTTGAATGTCTGCTGTTTCCAAGAAAAAGCTCTTGCTTTGGTATTTCACCAGAAATTTACTTTCACATCTGTCAAGTTAAAAGCAATGACAAATGCTTTAGAACTTGAGTGTTATACACCACATGTGAGGATAAAGTGGAAAACTTTGATATTTATACAATAGATTATACAATTTTACAGAGTCTGTCAGCCAGTTTAAGCCCATGACAGTGATTAATATTTTGGGCTCAAGTCTGGTTTCAGTCTTATTTAGAAAATTCCCATCTTCCTAAGGTTACTGTAAGGGTAACAGAGCACTGCAACAGAATGCCCAGAGAGGTGGTTGAGGCTCTGTCTCTGGAGGGATAAAAAACCTGTCTGGACACCAGCCATCCTGTTCAGATTACTCTAGTTGAACCTGCTCTGTCAAGGGGTTTGGACTAGATGATCTCCAGAGCTCTCTCTCAACCTCTAACATTCTGTTATTCTGTGATTCTGTAAAGATCAAGCAATAAGCACACAGATAAGGACTGTCATTTGACAATCAGTTTTATGATGTTACTTTATGGTAAGTTGGAAAGTTCTGTAGTAATAAAGATTTACCTCTCATAACAGATAAAGGAATTTATTTATTCATTCTTCAAACTTCAGTACATACATGAAACTGGCCGTGGGGAAACTTCCATTTAAAGGAAATTTTTGAAAATTCCAGAAGTCTGAAATTCAAGAATTCAAGGGGAGAATTCTCAGTGTTACCAATCACATTTCTGTAACATGACCTTCAATCAAAGTAAGGTCTTTCTGAATAAAAGGTAATTTAAAACCTAAGTCTCCAAGACCTGATCACTTAGTAAGTCCTGAAAAAAATCATGGGATGTAAAGCATCTACTTAGTTTATCAATTTTTGTTGAAAAATTTGGATACTTCTTAAGCAGTTTGATCTTTGGGATTTATTTGTTGTTGATTTTGTTGGTGGTGGTGTGTTTGCTTGGTTGCTGGTTTTTTCTAGGACACAGTTACCTTAACCAATTAAAACAATAAAACCTAGTCTAGAGTGCACCAAAGCAGGCAAGTAATGAACAACATAATCTTCTTCATTTTCCAGTGCTCCAGTGAGAAGCAAGAGAATGGAAAGCACTAATAGGTAACCAGCACAAGTTGGGGATGGACTGCTCTATTGTGTAAAATTCTATTTCTCTTTTCCCATTTGGAGACATCTATATAAATATGCATATTTGCACAGCAATATATGTATTTTAACTATCCTTCTGTGGTTGAAAAGAGGTAAATCCACATTAGAAATAGTGAAATTGATTTCTGAATGTATTTGAGCTTTATTTGTTGCTCTCTCATCCTTACTTTCCATAAGTACCTGTTAAGGAGCTGAAGAGTAGTGTAAACAAATTTTAGGAACATCCCAAGGAACCAGGCTTATTGAAAATGCCATTGTTGGAATTTGATTTAACACTTAGGAAAGAATTCAGTGCTTGATCAGATTTCAGATATTCCATAATAAGTAAAACAATTCATGAAATATTAATTTTGAAATGATGGTTCATCCTTTTTAAAAGGTCACAAATGTCATTTAGAAATTCCGAATAAAACTTAAGACAAAAAAAAGATTTAATCTTTTGGCCATAGGATACATGTAAAAAATTGCTCTCTTCTTTTGTTGTTGTCTAGCCCCAGGGCATCCAAAGTCATTAGTCATCTTAATGACTGACAGTTGCCAGAAAGTTCTCTCCTAATCTGAATTATTAAATGTATTAAAGGTATTGCTTAAGGTATTAAAGGTGTTGCTTACCTTTTCACTATATTCATCAAAGTAAAATGCATGAGGTTATGAAAACAGAGCATTTGCACAACTGAAGGCAACAGCTCCCTTTTAATACAGAGTTTTTATTATCTGTATTGTACAAGAATATTCTGGTACATATTTGCGATGAGAAATATAATATAAAGGGCAACAAAATTGTTTAAAAACTAGTATACAACAAATATATACAGGTTTGGGGGGTATTTTTTCCCCCCTCTAGTATTCTCTGTTTTAGGAAAAAATTAGGTGCACTACAAGAAGAGACCAAATTTGCACACTTCATGACTTCAAGATAGCCTATTAAAATAAAAGTTTTATATTTTAATAGTCCATTGGAATAGTGTTTGGGTTTAACCTATATAGCTTCAGGGAATAAGATTGTCTCTTTACAAACGTGCTGGATCAGATTTTGTGAATCTTTTCTTTTGAGATTCAGTTGAAGTTAATATTTCAATTGAAAGGGTACTTGACTGGAAACTGTATTTTACAGGCCCCAAACTGAACTTTAAAAATGTTTTTGGCATCTGGAAGACTATCAGAACAAAGTTAAATATTTGATGTACAGTTCTTGTTTGGTGTTTTTTTTTGCAGGAAGATCACTGGCAGAACTAGTTATGCTAGGAGGAATCCTGGGAATTTTACCCTTGAGTTCACTGTGTAAGAAATAAGACATCTAATTACATTTTTGGGAAAGGCAGCATCTGAGTCAAAGGAGTTTTAACCAAATTTTAAAATGTTTTCTAGAAAGGTATAATCTGTGGTATACCAGCTACTGAATATGAAAATAAACCAAGAGTTACTAATTTGGGAGAGCTACTGAGGGCTTTAATCTCCAGTTTAGTCTGTGGAACCAGTGCAGGTTTCCCCTGTCAGCTTCCTGCTTTAAAGATGGATGTGTGTGTGTAGACTAGGACACCTGTATCCAGCCATTTTTTTTGTGGTAGAAGCTTGTTTCTCCAAGAGCTTTCCATCCCAGGAAGTTAGTGGGCAATCAGCAATTTCCAAGAGGGATAAAATATAGTTACAAGATTTCCATAGATTAAAGAAATACACATGGCCATTCCTGTCAAATCCGATTCATTTAGAGAGACTCTTCCTCATTTTACATCAGTTTTAAAACACTTCCAGAATCTCCCACTCCTCTGACAAAGTATTGTAATGTGCACTTTAATGAGGCATTAGGAAACGACTACCTAATAATACTTTTTTTAATTTGCAGTCACTCAAGCTGGTGTGGGCTGGCAGCCCGCGATGTGTCACGGTGCAATGGTGTGAGCAGGTAACCCGGGCAAAAGGAGGGGACAGAGGGACCTGGCAAGGCAGGAGGGAGAGAGGTGCTCCAGCAGCCAGGCAGGGATGCTGTGGCTGGGGAACCACTGGTCCTGTTTCCTCTGTGGTTCATATTTCCCTGAACGCCTTACACAGATGATGGCAATCAGCCACCCATCAAAGGACAGGGGGATGCACATACCTCAAATATTTACGGTGCCTGCACTTTGAGAAGGAGACAGTTCCTTCGTGTCTGTGGACGGGCCACTTTTAAAACATCAAAACAAACCATCTGGCTGCACAACTGTTTCTAATTACTTCCCTGCCTAGACTGTAAACTTCGGGGTTTGGCACCGGCCTCCTTCCCAGAGCGCTGCCCAAATCCCGCTCCCAGGCAGCTAAATCAGAGTCACTGCAGCATAGGGGAGGGGGGGGGGGGAGCAACCCTCTAGCAGGGCTCGTCCAGCTCAGCTCCCTGCACGCCTGGAAGCTCTGTCGGGACTTCTGTCTGTCTGTCTGGGAGCTCCAGGTGTGTCACAGCACAGCTCTCACCATGCATGCATGGAGGCTGCCAGGGCTGGTGGTGATGCTGCTGGCCACCTCCCTGCCCGCTGGTCACCTCGCACCACCGGCCGGGCCCCTGGCCCTGTGGTAAGTGTGGCTCTGAAGCCTCCTCAGGAGGGTGGGGGGGGCAGCATCTGATTTAGGAGATGTCAGGGATGAGGAAGCTGGGGCTGTGGAGGGAGGGGTGGAGTGGGATGCAAGCTCTTCTTCTACCTTGCTTGAAAGTGACACTGAGGGGAGTGCTCCGTGTGGCTGGGCACCTCAGCTGGTGTTATTCAAACCTCAGGGGCTTGTTTGCAACAGTGTATTTCATACCCAAGGTGCTGTCCTTTGAAGCAGAAAAAGGGAGGGAGAGATGGATAGTGATGACTTCACACCCAAATCCCTAAATTCTGCTGCCTGAGTGGTGCAATTGCCTCACTGCCTGTGTGCTCCTCCTCTTTGGTGCAGGGGCATGGCAAGGCACACAGATCTTTTGCTCTCACCTTCCATCAGGACCAGCACCTGTCTGCTCTTAGAGCCAGCAGCTCCTTTGCTCCAGAGCCTGCAAGATCTCATGCCTGACAAGAGCAGGTGCTTATAACCTGAATCCTCAGTATTCCCTAGCATTGTAAACACTGTGTTTTTGGCTTGGCCTGTCCTTTGTTCTGTTTTCCTACAGTCCAGTTCCTAATGAGGTGACTTGTGATTTTCCCTGTGTGTGGGTCCTGAAACTTATCCTGAACTCCATGTGCTCCAGTGCATGGTACAATTTCATGGCAGAGCTGCAGATCTTCAGATCTAGCATCCTCTTCATCTGACTTTACTAAAACCACAACCACTAATTACACAATTCCACAGAAAGCAGTGATTACGTTGATTTCCCTTCTCGATAAAAGCATGGATCCTGTATATTTAACAATCAGAAGGATCACCTTGGCAAATGCATTTTATTAGAATCAACCACAGGTTTGCTTTTGGGTATCATATATTCCTGTTATGATGTAACATACATCCTACATGTTTGGATGTATTAATCTTTTCTACACTTTTAGGAACAATTCAGGTTAATATTTATGATATATAATCAAACTGGACATGTATATGCACATACACTAGCTATGCATAATGAAAAATCAGATGAGCCTATTGCAGTTAACAGGGCAAACAAAATACAGTGTGAGACTTCCCACAGGTAGCGGAGACATTTCTGATTAAATAGAAGAAAACCGTGTTGTTTGAGGAAAGTAATAATTTACAACCATAACTAGAGTGGTGGTGTTAAAAACATTATTCTGGAGATGGGCTGAAGCCATGGCAGGAGGGTCATTTCCCATGAGCCAAGCCCTCAACTCTAAACTGCATCCCCTGGCTTTAACCACAGGTTGTTCTGTCCTCTGCAGGAAGAATTTGGGAAGTCCCTCGTGCCGTCTGTCCAGGACTGAGTCAGAGCTCAGGTGCCGTGTCCCCGGGGGGAAGTTGTGCAGTGACAGAGGCAGATGTGAGTGTGGAGTCTGCATCTGCCAAGTGACCGAGTCTGGCAAATACTATGGTCCACTCTGTGAGTGCCATGACTGGGTGTGTGAGATCTACGATGGGAAGATCTGTGCAGGTAAGGAAGCTTTACGGTGACAGAATCTTCTGTGGTGATAGAATCTTAGAAAATGAAGAGTCTTTCTTGTATCCAGAAATATGTTTGGAACACAGCAGACTGACAGGGTAGAGACATGGCTGTGTATGTGTCCCTAAACCATGACTCTAAATGGGATTGTGGGTACATCCAAGGTTTTCACCAGATTAAAGGACACAAGTCAAAGTCACTCTCTCTGCCAGAAAATGGATTTTTGCCCAGAGCAGGCTTCATCTGAAGCAGGGGCAAAAGCAGGAGCTGCTTTGGGTTGGAGTCTGCAAACTGTTTTGAATGTAATACAGACACAATATTGATTGCATTTTTCATATAATATTGCTGAATGTGGTAACATATGGTGTCTACCAAGGCTTTACACTAAACAATAAATTTTGCTCTGTAATTTATCTTTTTTTTTTCTTTCTTCTCCTGCTATGATGAAGAACTTTTGCTTCAACAGGTGCCACACTAGGATATATAAATATGAAAAATATGTGTTTTTCTTAATAATGATAATGCTTTCCAGATAGAATCTTGAAAAATGTAATTGTACTGTGGTTCCAGAGGTTTCCTCACTGACACTCAATTCTTTAATGACAGATGAAACAACATACATTTCTGGGGCAGAATTTAGTCCCCGCCAGTTGCTGGAACATGTTGCTTGGTTTGCATCTAAATATTATCATGCTTTCATCTTTCCAGCTGTCTTTACTTAAGTTTCTGGGCTATTTCAATCAGATTTTTGACTTCTTGGCTTTTTTTTTAAGCAGCTTAGAATAGGATTTTAGAAAAAAACAGTGAGAAGAAATGCCATCAGATTCTTAAGAGGATTCAGCCTGGAGCTTGATGAAAGGGGCCACAAGGATACTCCATTTCTAGTATCCCTGCTTCAACAGCTTTACCAGATTCACACAAACGTGTCATCTTTTCAAGCCAAAAACTGCAACTGGGTCAGTGGGAATGCTGCAGAAGTTCTTCTAGTAAGAGGATAATACAAAGGCATTCCAGCAGTGGGTTTGGCAAATTTTGTAGGGGAAAAAAAAAAAAAAAAAAAAAAAAAAAAAAAAGCAACTTATTTTAGCAACGATGAGTCTAAGAATAAGAAGTCAAATAATTACATGAAAAGATCAAGGATGGGATTAAGCAAAAAATATTTGTATTTGACACCTACGACTTTAGAGTTTTGTGGCAAAAGTGATTTATAGACTGTAGTCAGCAATCTTATGTCCAGCTACATAAGAAATATCAGGGATCTATCATTTCAGTGCTCTGCTGTCCCAAATGTGAATTTTCTGATTGGTGATGTGATTTCAATATGATTGCTGTTGTTGCCAGGGTAATTGTATAAAGTAAAACTGAAAGTTCCTTCAAATTTAATATCCTGCTACAAACTCCACTCTTATATTTCTATTAATGTCATGAGCAGGGACTGCAAGTTTTGTTAGTGCTTTGATGGTGACAGGGTAAACAAACACAAGAAATTTCCAGCAACGTGCAACTTTTTATTTAGCAATCCATGCATCAGATTAAAGATGTGAATGTTACGTGATTAAACATTTTTTAAAGAGAAATTTTTTTTTGTCACCTTTGTAGCTCGAATATTGAAGCTGCATTACTACTGAGATGTCAAATAACTTAAATTCATTCTTCTGGAAAAAGGGTAGCAAAAAATTCAGTACAAAGCCATGGGGAGGGAAACAGCTGTGAAAGGCCTAGGTTTTTTTGTAGTTTGGTTTGGTTTTTTGATGATGATGCTGAAAGTCCAGCAGATTTTGTTGTAAACCAGGGCTGCCCAGCGCTGCAGGAGAGTGGCTCTGTGTAACTCCTTCACGGCTGGAACATGGGCTCTGGATCCAGGTGGTGAAACAACTCCTTTTAGCCTGTGCTTTCCTCATTCCACATCTTTCCCTCCCTCCTTTTTAGTCACTTAATTCTAGGTTGTGTGTATATGGGAGGAGGGGACAATAAAGAGATGAAACTATCTAGTATAGCTGGCAGGAAACTGATATTTATGCTGTATGAATAACATCCCCCCCATCTGAACCTTCAATCATTTGCATCTTCTGATGCTTCTTACTACTGTCTCACTAAGATGAATTTCCATGTCTGACATTCCTTCCTTTGCTTTTTTAAACACATTTTTTAATTTGATGATAATATTACGCTTCCTTTAGAGGAAAAGCCAAAAAATCTTACTGCAGTTCAACTTCCTACTTTCTTTGTCTTTTTTCCCTGTTTTTATTTTGATATTTTCTGTCCTATTTCATTGTGGGTCTCTCCTGGTGAGTACAATAACTGCTGAGTAGTACCATAGGCAGAACTTCCAGACACTAATTGAATATTCCTCTAGAGATCCATGGTATTTGAGATTAATGCCATTTCAAACAAGCTACTTTTAAAGCTGCCAAAGTGGTTCCTTTTTCAAGTGACTGATGTCTAATCACCAGTGATGTTCGTATTTAGAGTTGGACAGGCAGAGTTGTTCGAGTCACTTGTGACAAAGATAATTGTCTTTCCCTGCCAGTCAGCTCAGACATACCTCGACTTCCCTCTCCTGTCCCAAGCTAAACACAATACTTAGCTGCTCAGTATGCAGCTCATTATCTTCAAGACACATTCTGGGTAAGATCCACCTTCTGGATCCAGTGTTGGACACCCACATTCTGCAGAGGGAAGGCCTGGAGATAGGGAAGATGTCCATGTGTTTATTATATGCTTTTCCTTATTACCTTATATAAGGAATGGGAAGGAATTTATGCCATCGATAATGAAGAAGAGCAGATGCAAGTGCCTCTGTCCTTTTACCCTCCCTGGAGACTTTTCCATTCCATGGTGTTTCCAGCTGCTTTAGAGAGAAGTCTGATCACTTTTTTTGGCTTTCATCACACTGAGACTGATAAAACAATTGGTGATAACTCATGGAGCCAAAAAAAGGAGAAAAAGTAAGTGCTGTAGTCTGAGTCATGGAGTGTCTTGTCCTCCTCAGTGACTTTTTCATCTCTTGCCATATCGTAGGGTGTACAGGAAAGAAGAGTAGAGTCCCAGTGCTCTCCTTCTCTTTACAATTTTGGTGACATCTTTATTTTGTCATTTGCTGTTAGTCTTCAAGGAGATGAGCTAAGAGGAGAAAGACTGACTCAAACACCGAATCAAAACCCCAAAAGATTTTTGCCTCATTTAGAGCAGACAATGTATTTGTTGCTGTTTATTTGCAAGTAGCAGTTCTGACCTCAGACAGTTTCATATTGCCTCAGGCTTGCTTAGCATAATCAGAGCCTGTGCTGTGTACAAAGGGAAGTGTCACTAATCCCTGTCACATTACAGTTTGATGCTTATTTTTCTGTGTTTTTGCAGCACAGAAGAAAACAATTTTTTTTCCTTTTTTTTAGCTAATCTTTTTTACCGTGTCTTTCATTAATGAAAATAGAAAAAGTAAACTAAACATAAAGTTCCATGGCCATCCCCCATGAAGTAGGAACACTCTAGGTCTTTGCAGAGAACAGGGCATGGAAATTGCTAGCTGGGATATAAGACAATATTGCACTGCTTATAGTTGGTGAGATCAAAGGGCAAACACTACTTGGTGTCAGCACAGGGAGGGACATATGAAGAAAGTTTCTCTTTGATCAGAACTTTGTTTTTCAACAGTTACTAAGATTTTATAAACTATTTTTCTTTCAAGTTGAAATACTTGTAACACGTACTGAATAGCGACACTGTGATTTACCACTGCTGCAAGCAGTTGTTGGGGAGCTTACATTGCCACTGTTGAGGCCAGTGAAAGATTTTGCTGTTTCTTTCTCTAAAGCTGTAGTTGCTGTAAGTGCTGTACCTATTTTAAGACTAGTTCAGCAATGTAATGACAGTGTTAGTCATAGGTTTTCACAGCCAGAAGTGTTATTGTAGTTATGTGAAGGACAGAAAGACATTAGTGCTATTATTTTCTACTCTGTAAGGTTTTAAGCTATGAAGAGAACACAAGGGAAAATTTAAATTGACAAGAAGTGGATGTAGAAATACAAGATAAATCCAAAGTAAAGTATTGATTTAATACGTAGCTATGCATCCATGTGTTAATTGGATATCTGGCTCTATATGTCAGCTGGAGAGTTAGGAATCTGGAGAACATTTTTGGCTGATATGTGTTCTTTACACAAAAGCTGAAGAGGAAGAGCTATCTTAGCTGAGCTGGAAATGCTCTAACAACTGTACTTTTGTATTCACACTGAAAGGGAGGTCTGGCACACTGATTTTTCATTGAGCAGCATTCCTTGCTGAAGGTGTGAAGAAAGGCCACTTTCTGACCTGCCCTGATTGCCATTTGATCTGAAGTAAAATGCAAAGGCCTGGATATTGAGAACAGGTGTAAGCCTGTTCTCTGTCAGAGGCCACATTTGAGAAGATTCAGACTTGGCATATGTGGTCACTGGAGACACAGGCCCCTAAAAAGATCAAGTTAAAAAGTAGGGCAGGAGAGTACTGATGGAAATGGGGGTTGCAGTTCTTGTCTGGCCTGGTTTGCTTTTGTCTGGAGTTCAGAACTTGGCTTAAGTGACATTTTGTCCTGGAACACAGGTTTATAGGTGTGATAATAGCATACATATTTACCTAAAAATAGGTCCTCCAGATTCTAGTAGATGGAACATTGTGATAGCATGGATCTCATTGCAGGCTCTGCCTTGCTAAGTGAATGAGGTCCTGGCAGACATATAAACAAGCTAAAGCCCTTATTGCTGTCAGCTTTATGCTGGTAGTACTTGATCTAGGTAAACTTGAGCAGCCTTTGATACGTATGTCATCCCTGTAGTTCCAAAAGCAGTGTGTAAGTTCATAGGAGAGGGAGTGAGGCACGAGGAAGAAGCTCAGAGAGGCACGGTGAGGGAAATTGCTGGAAGGGAAGCATTTTAAAAGTATCTTAACAATTTGTAGCTAAATGCCTAGCCTTAATTTTGAGCACCTGTATCAGCAGATAATATTTATGAAAAATGCATGCTAGTATAAAAACTGAAAGTGAGTACACAGGGCATGTGGAAAGAGAGACTTTTTGCAGCATGTGGCAGAACTGAAATGCAGCCCCTCAAGCCATCACCAACAATAAAGCAGAAGTGGAAAGCAGCATTTCCTTCACTTCTTGCCCTTCTTTAGAGTGAGGTGACAAGCTTATGTTGCAGAGAAAAAGCAAATGTTTGTCAAAGCTTTGACAATGAAAATAAGTGTTTTGAAGTGGGTTTGAATTTTTATGAGATTGATGGGCTCATAATGAACTCAAGTTTTCATTTAAGTATTTGAAAGCATGCATCCTATGACAAAATGCTTTCACAGATTGAGTTCTTTTATACATTTCTGTTTCATTATCATTAATAGGGAAGACATATAGATTATTGAAAATAGCTGGTGTACTTAATGTTACAGAAGAGTATATTGATGGTCTTACATGCTTCATCAGCGGATGGATTTCAGTAAGTGTTCTTACAACAGCCTTTGTCAGACAAACTAACTGACTTGGTAAGATTTTCTATGTTTATTTAAAGTCTTCGTGTTGATAGCTGTAAAGATCTTCAAACCATCCATCACTTCTGCCACAGGACCATAGACCTTTCCTTGCAGGGACTGCTAGGTGGTTTGTCGTGACAAGGAACATGTCACTCATTACAAAATTTTCCATGAGGTTTTTTGTTTGTTTTGTTTTGGTTTTGTTTTGTTTTGTTTTTGTTTGTTTGATTTTCCAGGTTTTTTTTGTTTGTTTTTCTTTTTTTGTTTGTTTGGGGGGGGTTTTTGTTTGGATTGGTTGGGTTGGGTTTTTTTAGGAGGAAAGAGGACATTGCTAGTGCTGTCCTAGGAGAAAGAGCAATTTTTACCTAAAATGGACTGGTGCTTGACTTTGATGCAAAGAAAGACCACAAATTATATATAGCACTGGCACTTACCAGTGTTTTAACTGGCGTATATGGTAGTGAAGGGATGCCACATTGTGCTGTACCATGGTTGTATTGCTTGAGACAGATTTCCTTTGTAGCTGAAAGGACTATGAAGAATAATAAAAAAAAAAAAAAGTGAAGGAGCTGTAATTTGAGGTTTTGCATTTGCATTTTTTCCTCTGATTTCCTTGAGGTTTTGAAATTTTTCCTAGAAAGTCAGGATTATTTTGGCCCAAGCCACTTGCAAG
Organism: Phaethornis superciliosus; assembly: GCA_023637945.1. Taxonomy (NCBI): domain Eukaryota; kingdom Metazoa; phylum Chordata; class Aves; order Apodiformes; family Trochilidae; genus Phaethornis; species Phaethornis superciliosus. The sequence goes on along the minus strand of JAJQWJ010000001.1, from coordinate 144,254,389 downwards.
CCCTGCTCATAACAATTCTGGATTGAAAAAACACATATCCAGACCCAGTGAAGTATGTTTTCCTTCCCTCTCCTCTTCCAAGTACATAATGAAAAAAATGCTCTTCTTTTAAAAAAATATTTTTAAAAGGCTATTTAAAAGCTTCCTTTCCTAGTGATGGAGTGAGTTTATTTGCAGATAGATGTTTGTGAGTTGGTACATAGGAAGTAGGCTGTTACACCAACTCAAAGCAGTTACATTATCAGATTCTCATATGATGAGGAATAAAGATTTGAGAGCGTTTAATCATACTTGGACCTGTCCCCTTTCTTGCAAGAATAATTACATTCCCAGCACCTGCTTCACCCTTCTGCCTGTCTACCTGAGTTCCAGCAGTGATATAATTTGGGGTATTTTCTTGCTAGTGGCTTAAAGAGTAGCAGTCAGAGTCTTTGGAGGTGTACCCGGGGCACTTCTCTGTGGGGAAAGTGGGAATGCCAGCTCTGCTGGCAGAGGTGAACTGAGAAGCAACTTAGTGATTTGGAAAATGTTACAGCCAAATGGGATTGCTTTGTCATCAGCATGCAGCAGCAGATGTATCTTGAGCACCCGGTCACAGTATTGTGTTCCTGAGGCCAATGCTGGGCATGAGGAGAAGTGTATGAGAGAGGGAAAATGCTCCTATGCCCCAGTCTGCCAGTCTACCTGCCTCAGCCATCCTCTCTGGTCCCAGCAGCTCCAGTTCAGTCTTTTAAACCAGGTGGTGTCAGTCATTTTAAATAGTGGCAATGTTATCTTTCATGATCCACAGTTACAGGCTACTAAATGCAAAAAACAGATTTTTTGTATGTCGCTTGTAATTTTCTATTTAATTTAAAGGGTATATTAAAGTTATTCAAATTCTTAATTTGCATAATTGACAATTAAGCAAATGAAAGGATGAGTATTAAGGTTGTAAATTAAGGCCATGTCACTTTTTTTTTTTTTTTTTTTTTTTTTTTTTTTAATGTTTAAATTGTAAAAATACTATTTCATACAAGTAATAGTCATGTGTTCCTTTTCCAAAGAACTTTCTGTGCATTACATACTATGGAATTACAACTGGTTTAGCTTTTTGTCCGGTGCCTTTTTTGTCAGGTAAATAGGAAAAAGCAGTAAACTGTGGGAAGCAGTAAGGAATACATTTTAAAAGGCAACATGATCTTGAAGCACTTCATTGGAGTCCTGTTGTAGGAATGGTACTTCCAATGACCATCTTTTGAAATAGCTTTTTCTCATTCTTGCTTCTGTTTCAAGCCACAGATAGTCTCATCACAAACACAGCAAGTGTAAAGAAGCCTGAGGAGATCCAGGTGCCAGCTGTCACTGAAAGAAAATTGCCCATCACCTTCAGAAAGGGCAGTTTCTCTAGATGAGAATTTAGAGCGTAGGAGCAATTGCAATTGGATAGAATTACTCTCCAGCTTTGTGGGTTTGCATACAGTCATTGCTTTAAATAAAAGGATTTCCACAAAAAAAGTGCCCAAGTTTTATTTTTACAATTACTCTTAATTAAAAAAAAATAGAATTAAAAAATCAATTTTAGCTGGCCCAGCTCTCATTTACTTCCTAAGCCTGGTTGATTCAGCCACAGCAACTTAACCTGGGATTAATGTGCCCCAGAGAGCTCTTGGAACAATGTCCTTCCTGCTTTTCTAACTGAAAGTTCATCTCAGCACTTCCCAAAATGAACCACTCTGCATAATATGTTCCTCCACCAACAACAGATCTAGTGAACTTTTCTTCTCTTTCTTAAACATGTTTCTTTCTCATTCCCAGGGCTTTAGGGTATCATTTTACTGTGAGAGGAACTGACACACTTCCTACTGCCTTTTTTTTCCAAGGCTGCTTAATCAATTGAAGCATAGAGGAGAAAATTCAGAACATATCATTGGCACTAGTTGTAAACACCTTCCCCTTTTATCTGGCCTCTTCTAAAGAGAGAGTCTTAACTATGGTATAAATTAGTGTATCACAATAAAAAATAATCATGCAAGGTCTTTTCAAGATTTATAATGCTTAACTTCCTACTAGCTTTGTGTATATGACACACAAATACAATGAAAAATTGATTGGAGATGAAACTGATAAAATTATCAACCTCCTGTCATGTACTTTGTTAGATCTAGGTGTGGATACTGCCACTCTTCTTGACTCTCCAGATTTAAAAAAGTTTTAATAAAAGCAAATGGTGTGGCTTTAAAAAAATCTAAACAGGAGCCTTTGTTCTGCTGACATAAGTCTACTGAAATCAATACAGTTATGCTGCCAGAGAATTAGTTTCACAACATTTCCTTCCCTGGTGGGACCAGAATCTCCAGCTAATAGCAGACAGAGGTACAATAGCATCATACAGACCTGATTATTTACCTGCAAATGGTAACGGTAAAACAATAATTACAATAATGAAATCTCCAAAGTTTCAGTCTTTGAAGTTTGACAGCATTTTACATGATTTTCTGGTTTTTATTTTTCTGTGTATTGTGCTACTTTGTAGAGCTAGGTGTTGCTCAGCAGTAGTTAGACAGAACATTTACCAAAATATTTTTTCTCCAGATTGGCAAAGCTGGACTTAGAGGAAGTGAGACTTCTGTGTGAAAATGTTCTGATAGATGAAAACAAATCTTTCAGAGAGTTAGAGTTACTCTGTTGTAATAATTAAAGCAATTGGTTACACTGACAGAACTATCCAAAGTTTTATTAAATGCTCTGCTGATTTGGAAAATCACAATGAGATTAAGATTTTGGAACTGGATGAGCAGGCTAAATGTCAATCCCTTTTCCCCTCACCATCTTAATGCTTTTGTATATGAGTTCTGTGGAATTTTGTTTGTAAATAAGAAAAGTCCATTTTAAACACAACTGTTAATTGTTTAAACGTATGTCTGCTACACTTACATGCAGGTTATAATCAATTTTATTTACAGACATTATCCAGAAAAAAATAGCTTGATTCCTCAGTAGGTGGTTTCAAAGGGACATATCACATGAGAATTTTTTGAATGAAGTTCTCTGGCAGGATGGTATCTTAAAGGCTATATCTAAATCATATAGTCACTGCAGAGTTCTTTTTATTTCATGAGTGGCTATCAAAGGAACTAATAAGTTTTATAAATAATTTTATTCTGCCTGAGACATCATTTATCAAACTCTTTTAAAACAAGCACATAGATACTGTGGCCCTTCATATGAGCTTCTGTTCCTGTCTTTTAGGGTTTCGGGTGTCTTCTTGTTTTTTCTTCCATCTTTTTCTGTATGAGTAGTGAGTGCCCCACTCTGGGCATTTTTTGTCTTCAATTGCCGAATTGTTTTTCCTAATTCCAATATCTGTCCTCAGAGTCCTTTCTGCTTTTTCAGTGGTCTCTAGTTGTCCCAGTTCCTTGGCACTGCTCCTGACATATTTCTTACTCCATTCCTTTGGCTCATCAAAGAACAATTTCCATGAGACCTGGGTGGAAGTTAGACTCACCTTGGATCTCTTTATACTTTCTGGAGGCTCTTTCCATCAAGAGGAGCCAAACTGCCTTGGATGTTCACTGATCTCATAGAATTTAACCACAACAATATGAAATTAAATACTTCTTCTTAGTTCATCCTTTATTAAAGCAGCTCTTGTGCAATTGTAAAGGCTCCTGGAAGGATATAAATCTAAACCACAAAATCTTTAAAATAGGCAAAAATGAGATATACACTGCAGTAATGTAATTTCTTCCTGCTTCAGCCCTTTCTCCTTGCTGGAGTAGTTGGCAAACCACACCAAAAATATACAGTTTATTTTAGTTTTATTATCTGTTCATTATTTTTCTTATTCCTAAGAGACAGAGTGGTTTTGACCACAGGGAAAAAAATTGTCTTAGGGAGACACTCTATTACTGGGAGATTCAAGAACAGGTTGGACAAATATTTGTCAGGAAGGATCAGCACACAATTTTTGTGCCTCCAGGCACAGAAATGGACCAGAGGATCTCTTACAGAAGTCTCATTGAGGCTGATTTTCTTTGATGCTGCTGTGAAACCAGTTCACAGCCCGGTGATCTGTCTTAGTGAGAAGGATCTGTTTTAGTAAAATCATAGTTTTTGTCATGCTTTTTAAAATGCAATAATTTATTGAAAGGGATATGTAACCATTGGTTCTAATTTGCTAAGACTTTCATCTTTTTCAGTATTTATAATGCTTTGTAAAATTTGAGTGTCTGTTTCAAGTTTTTAAATTATCACATTTCTAAATTACCACTACCAAATCTCCAAGCAGGAGTGATCCTAAAAACAAGCTTGCTTGTTTAAACTTTAAGCATCTTTTCAACAGAGAGGCATAAATTATTGCTGTCTAGAAGGAAGTGGTGGATTGGCTTCTGTAACAATCTCAGTCATGGAAAACATATTTTTTATGCAACCCTTGCAATTTGATGGAAAGTTAGCAGTGGAAGCATTAAACAGAAGTGGGGTGGGTTTTGGGTTTTTTTTTTGTTTTGTTTTTTACTTGCTTGTTTAAATAAATGGATTCTTATTCAAACCATAGACCTTATAGATAACTGACAAAATGTACCAAACAGCAAGGGAAAGTGAATGGTTACCCTGCACTTTGATGCAGGGTATATATATAGGTAATATAGATATATAATAGAGATAATATAGATAATAAAAAAAATTATATTCTAGAAGCTCCTTATCCTTGTTGGCTCCAATAAACAGTGAAGAATATAATTTGTCCTTAAACAGGAAACACAATTGTTCTGCCTTTTTCACTAGAAATAAATATGTAAAAGTGTTTTTTCAGATAATGAAAAAAGGGTAGCAAGTAGTGTTAGACTGGTAATAAACTTCCAGAAATAGGCCAGTTTTTTAAGTACTGCCATTGGGATACTCATTCTCCATATTGTCTCAATGCAATGTTATAATCTCCAGACAGCTAATTATGCTTGGATGACAATGAACAGAACCCTTTGTTGATAGCTGAAAGCATTGTCTTGACTGGTGACAAGTCAAAAGCTGTTGCCATTGTGAGGGTGAAACACTTCTGTCAGGCTGACTCCTTTCATATCAATGAGAACTGGGGAATGCCCCGACTACTCACCTTGAAAACATCCAGCTCTACATAGGGTAATGATGTATATACAGCATACAGACCAAGTCTGAATGAATGTTTCTTCTTCCCTTTTTCCTTTGTTCCTCTTCCTGCATATGGCCTGTTGTCCTGGGCATCTGATCTTCAATGCACTTCTTGTGCCCATTTGTGGGAAGGTTATGGGGAGCTCCACACCCAGAGAGAGCTTCCCAACTCTTTTCCTTTTCTCCTGAATCCAAGAAATATGGAAATATTGCTGTTTACGTTTTCCTCTAGCCCAGTGTCCCCCACACCCCTTTAGGTGAGTTCTTCATGGAGCTCTGTTTTGGTCTGGCTGATATTGTGTCATTCTTTGCTGCTGCTGAGAAGCAATTATTTCAAATGCTGCTGTAAGGGACATACCTGCATTTCTGGGCTGAGTATTACATAAAACCAAATACCTTTGTGGTGCTTACATTTTTTTGTTAGGTTAGCCTTGGAGGAAGGCTTTAGAAAGTGATGGTACTTTATCTCTACTGTGTGACAGAATTGTCACCTTGCAAATGTAGTAGCAGAGGCTGGTGCTGAAGTCTTGACATAATGGACATTTCTACTGTACACTATTCTTCCCATTTTGTTCTGTCTTTTCTCCTCATGTGAGTCAGATGAATGGTTTTAAATGCCTCTCAGTGAGTCATAGTATTTTTGATTATGGTTTTGCTAATTCTGTCCTTACTTTAGTGTCACTGTGTATGCAGAGTATCTTTGCTGCCTAAAGGCTAGCTTTTCCTTTGGTGGCCTACTTGACATCTTTATAATAAGTACTTGCTTACCTTAAGCTTTTAATTTTTTTTTTTTTTTTTCCCATAGAAATGTCAAAACCTCAAGCTTTTGTTTGTATTCTGAACTATCAGTTTGAATTTTTAAATTCTTTTTCAAAAATGGATTAGTCTGAGTGTCACATTGGCTGCATACCTCCTAACACCTTCTGGCAAGCATCAGAAGCAAGAAGTTGCCCTCTGCTGTGCCTTATTGCTTGGCTGAAAAGGAATCAAAACACACATGGGAAATTTAATGTGGTGAAAGTTAGAAGGAAAAGATTGAATGTTGGAAACAAACGTAAAGACCATGTGTACAGGTGGCAGCTGGAATGTATGAGACTACATGCAGTACAGAGTGTTCCTCAGAGCAGGGAAATGTAGGTCATTGTTGCAGCCAAAGTTTTTAAACAGTGAATTATTTTTTGATGGTAACATTCACAAAAATCACAACCAACTGATTTAATTCAGCCTGCAAATGAAAGAGACAAATGGCTGAATACATTATGAATGTGGTATAGAAAGAGGAGACTAAGCTGGCAGATGCCAAAAGTTGGTAGGGAAATACTTACACCTTTCCAGGCAAACAGCGACGCAGGAAAATCCTAATTTTTGACACTTAGATAGGCAACATATATTTCTGGAAGAAATGTGGAAGAGAGCCAAAAAAGATGATTTGTGTTACTGTTTTGCTGAAACATATTGTATTGGCATTACCAGATATGTTTTGGCATTAAAAACAAAATGAGCAAGCAAATGAACATAGTTCAATACCTTCATTTCTTCCTCCCCCAGCAGTAGCTTTTTTCAAGGTAGCATTTTAATGATAAAAGCGCTGTCACACTCTTTGTGATAATAAATGTGCTTAGAAATGCCATTTAAATAAAAATATTTCTCATCCAAAATATTACAACATGTAAAATAATCAGTTAAAAAAAAATAATAGTTTCATCATAGCCTTTAAAACTTCAAAGTCTGCACACAAAAGCAGTTGCTGTCCAAATGCGGAGGAGTAACTTGGTGAGTAGAGCATCACTATCTAACACTGAGTCATGCTTCTGGTTTCTATCGAGCCAAATGAATGGAAAGTCATATTGAATTTTTTGTTGTTTACAGATGCAAAGCTTAAAAACAAAGATTCCTTGTGTTGTAAATTAAATATAAGCATTCATAATGCTTTTAAGTACCACCTGTTCTGATGTTCTTGCATGCATCTTTCCTGTTGGTACAGCATGTACATTGGCCAAGGATACACTTTGATATAACTGGCTTTTAAACAGTTCCAGAGGCAATATCATAGAATCACAGAATGGTGTGAGTTGGAAGGGACATTAAAGATCATGTAGTTCCAACTCCCCTGCATGTGCAGGGACAACTATCCGTACACAAGGTTGCTCAAGGCCTCATCCAGCCTGGCCTGGAACACTTCCAGGGAGAGGGCAACCTGTGCCAGTGTCTCACCATCCTTGCAGGAAAAATTTTTTTCCTAGGTTAGACATTAGGAAAAAATTCTTTCCTGTGAAGGCTGTGAGACACTGGCACAGGTTGCCTAAGGAACCAATATAATGAGATAGGTCTGTTGGGAGTTACTTGGTCTATAAATGTGTCTTGAAACCATTTTGGGGTTTAGGTGATTTTTGTTTTTTTTTTCCTTTGAAAAATATCCTTGTAATGTATTCAGATTTCAGTTAAACTTCTCTGCTACTTTCCAAACATGTAATGGTAGGATGTTCTACAGAAGGCTCTCAGAATATAGTGTCTTACTAGTATCAGTCCAACTCTGATTTCTTTGTTTTCTCTTAAATATATTTCCCATTATGTTTTAAAATGGCTGGGAAATTTAATCACTTTTGCTGTTTTGCAAAGAGCCTAAGAACTCTCTGATTTACAAATAATAAGGTAGGGAATGAAAAGTGACACAGAGCTGGGCAGTCAGCTAAATAGATCTGCGGGCTTCTTTCTCTAAATGTGTTAATCTAGAAATGTCGCAAATTTTCAAGATGGATTTTTTTGGTTCCTGAACTGTGCAGTCAGTAAATGAACAGGAAATTGACCGAAACATTCTTGTTGGAACAAATACTATGGATGATGCCTGTAGGAAACTATTCATTCTAGAGGAGGGGCAGGAGGATTTCATCAGAGGATGAAAGAGAGGATTTCATCATAGAGGATGAAATGAGGAAGAAGTAAAAAGGTATAGAAACATCTGTTGATAACTATTATAAACAACAGTTGTATTGCTTCATTATGTTGCCTGCCTGCAAAACTTCAATTACTTTGACTGCAATGTGTGTAATGGCAGTACTGATATTAGAACATACAAAGGCATTTAGGTGCAATAGTCATTTGCTTTTCAGGCAGCAGAAATGAAAGGATTAGGAAGACTATAAACTATAGGAATATTAATATCAGCTGTCGTGAACCAGCATTTTCACACTCTTCTCACTACTGCTATTGACAGTAGTTGTGTCTGTGTCACAGTTTTGATGATGTTGCATGTCCAGTACTACAGGAAGACTTATTGTCATGATCAAAAGGAGAATTTCAGTATTCCTTTCTGAAATTCAGCTGTACATATCCAGCTGTACTTCCCACTATGAATCCATCAGAATCAATCACATCAGAATCAATCAGGCTTATGTTTTTTCCATTTTTGTGGAAAGTTTTAATTCTCATGGTCAAGCAGAAATTTTAAGAGAAAAAACCTGAACCCCTGAGTTAAAAACCCCTCTGAAGCATATCTGCTTTTCTATATATATCTTATCATACACATACAATAATATATTTTGCCATCACAATCCATAGCTTGTCCAGTCTCAGAGCTGTTCTTGTTTACTGTCTGTATCAGCAGCATTGCCTAAGTCATGAAAACAGAAAGAATGGACTAGCTCATAACCAGTCTGTTATAATAGCATCAGAGAACAATTTTGGTTAGAAGGGAGTCATGGAGGTCAACTAGTTCAGCCTCCTGCTGAAGGAGGTCCAGCTTTTGGGAGAGATCAGTTGCTCCGGGTCCTCACAGACATTATGTCAAAATATGTTTATGTGACAGGCAAGAAGTACTTTTGATTTTTCTTTTTTCAGCATAAAAACTTCTGTTGAAATAGACCTTAATTCATCTGACTCATTTGACAAAAATTAGAAACAGTTAAAAATAATTTATGACATGAAAAAAGATGAGTTATGAAACTAAAGCAATTTATTTTGCCATTTTCTTTATTTGAAATATAATACTTTTATCCTGAGAGTTGTTTTTGAAAGCTACATAGTTTAAATCAAGAAAAAAACAAATCAAAAAAACCCAACAAGCCTTGAGGTAAACAGAGGTAGAAAAGAAAACTTATGTTTTGGGTTGTCTTTTAAGAAAGAGCTATTAAATAGGCTTGTTCCTCCTGCCTCATTAGCACACAGGTCTATCTCCCTCAGGTTACTTTCTGTTTCCCATGTTTCTCTGACCTCTTAAGCCTCTAACAGACTTGGCTGTTCCTACTGAATGTATGCTAACTAGCTGGGTTGATTAATCCTGGACTCCTTCCTCCTGGAAGACAAGCAGAAGGTGTTACATGACAACAGGTCAGAAAGCAGAGGGACAGACTTGCTTAGTTCTGCAATTAAGCATTTTCGACGTTGCAAGACCTTAAAAGTTCATCAGTTGAAGAGACCCTGAAGGAATGAACATCATGGCCATATCAAGTCGTGTTGTCACTGATCACTGGAGGCCTAATGACTCCAAGACAGACAACTTCTGAGCTCTCCAGCCAAAGGTTTTTTCTAGCAGTTGCTAATAGCATTTCAAAGCCAGTTGTTTTGACACTGCTTAAACACTGCATAAAGAATTAAAAGGTCTTGTTGCCCCAAATCAGTTTGACTATGGAACAGGTTAACTTAAACTCCCTGTGCCTCATCCTCCCTCCTATTAAAGGAAGATAATGCTTACTATCTTTCCATAAAAAAAAAAAAACCTATTTTAGATGGTTGAACACTTCCACAGAGCACTTTGGTATTAAAAATATCTAGTGTATTGCTGCCAAATTCTCAGTCTGGTATTGTCTGTTAAGCCTGACATCAAGTATAAATGCCAGAAAAATTAAATAAAACCCCCTACCTAGGTGACCCTGTGCTCTACTCATCCATCAGCAGGGAAGTAAACAGTTTGCCTATGATTGCCTGTCTCACTTATATATTACAGTCGATTTGTTCTTCCTACTCTGTAATTACTCCATTGGATCTACTGAAATATCCTCTGATTCACATTCAAACTATTTTCAGAAACACCCTTTAATTCTGGCATGCTTTTTCATTGCTTGGTAAATATGAAGAGATGCTCAAGATTTGTTTTCTTACAAAGTTTTGTGTAGCACTGTGAACCTACTGCTGTGTGGAGTTCCAGTTTGGCAGCAGCTAAAACCAATTTCCTGCATAAAGTAAATACAAGGCAGAAACAGTAAGAGACACAAACTTGCTTCATGCCAGTACTAAGAAACTAAACCAAAGCAGGCCTCTTTCAATGGGTTTATCTCACCTCTTCCAACACTGTCTCTTTTTATGAGTTTGGGGTTTAATTTTCAACTTTTTCTCTTTTTTTAAAGACAACACTTTAAAACTTCTTCAGTTTTAAATATCCGTACTTCTGATTGTTTCACACTCTGTTCGTGTGCCTTACATGCGTAGAAGAGAGACCCAGGTGGGATGTTAAGACCACAAATAAACTTCCCCTGTGAGGAAGTTAATGGAGAGGATCCAAAAAGACAGCTGATTGCCTGGCTGCTTCATGCACTCTGAAGTGAAAGTGGTGAGCACACCAGTACAGTTCACCTTGGGGCATAGAAACCTGTAATTGCTCTCAAGAAAATGATATCACCAGCAGGACAGGGGAATGGATTGTGCCCCCATACATTGATGAGCCTGTACCTAAAATACTGTCTTCAGTTTTGGGTCTCCCACCACAACAAAGACATCGAGGTGCTGGAGAGAGTCCAGAGAAGGGCAACAAACTGGTGAAGAGTCTGGATTGCAAGCCTTCTGAGGAGTGTCAGAAAGTGTGTGGCAGCTACTGGAGGGTTTAGGAGAACAGTGCTAGGTTTTGGGCATGAACAAGCTGAGCCAAGGATCTTCTGTTTCCAGAAGAAATACAGATATATTACCATATCTGTACTGAGATATGGAAGGACATTGCCCAGGCTTTGGCCAAGAAAACAAGGGCACACAAGATCCAGATTTTTGACCTAACGCACTATCCTGGTGAACGTTTAAGAAGACATCAGCTCTTGGGATACCCCATAAATTTCTGTTCTGATGAGAAACAACAACTTGTGTTACACTCTCTATACATATAGGAATTTTTATATTCAAAGAGGGTTAAGATCTCAGTGTGGGATTTATTGTTAATGTTTTAATTCTGAGACCTCTATTGCTTTTGGGATGTTAATGGCTTAATGGCTTTCCTTTTTCTTTTTTTTCCTACTTGTCTTTACCTTTTTATTAATCTTCTAATATTTTTTGCTGTATAGTGCTAAGCATGCTTTAGTGATATAGGCTGTATGCTGTAATTTACTATGGAACTGACAGGTTGCTCCTAGGGATTTCTGTGTACAGAGGTTTTATTTCAAAATAGAGTACTGAAAGGTTATCAGAAATAAGGGCAGTTAAATTTGATAAACCAAGTCATTACTTTTAGGACCATTCTTGTCCTTAACCTAATGCTTTTTCAGAAAAATATTTTTAAAAAAACTGTTGACCTTATATCACATGAATTGGTTAAGTAGCACTCTCGGATATTTTCCCTGACTTTGATAAAGAACGTAAGAAATCTGTTGTTCTCCAATACTAAAAATACATGTTGATATAATAACAAAAAGTAATGAAAACCAAACAAACTTTCTGATATAAACTTTATAAGCATATAGAACAATATGCTTTAAAAAATTATAATTATCACTACAGACTCTTGAATGAAGAAATTGTAAGCAGGTGTCAGTTGCTTATAGCACTTTTGGAAAATGTGTCAGACTGAAAAGTATGAATAAACATTAACAAATTTTGAAAAGACTACATTAACATTTTAAGTTTTTAGGAGAAAGTTTGTTTTACTTTTCTTATTACATACATTCTTATTACATATTTCCCTTGCTTTATTTATAAGCACTGACACTTGAGAAGCATTTTATTGTCATCACTGCTGACAATCTGTTCTCATGAAGCATACTTAAATTAAAAATCTAATGCTGGACAGTTACTACTCACCCTGTTCTCTTGGAAAATATATTTTACATTTTACTTGGAACCTGTTGCCTTCCTTGTATGAATAGTGCTTTTTTTTTTTTTTTTTTTTTTTTAATACATTCTTTGTATTATTAAGGCTAGAATAATGCAACGAATTCTATGCTATGCCTCCTTTTTTCACTCAGATAAAGACCACTAAAAGTATATTCAATTTAGGCTTCAACTTTGTAATCTTTGGTGTTTCTAAAGTTTCATTTCCAGTTCTTTTTAGTTTATTGATTTAAGATTAATGGCTTTAATGCCAATTAAGACCAAGTTGCTTATATTGGTTAAACCTTCCTTTCATTTATCTTAATGGATGTTTCTGTAAGTGAAGTGAAATGTAGTCCTGTTTAGAAAAATTGCTCAAAAATAATATTCTCTACTAACTACTTTTCAGTCAATATTAGATACCAATAGAAGTGAATGGAAAAAGAAAGATAGGTCAACAGTCTAATTAAAAGATGTAATGTACAAGGTTATCAATATTGATAGATCAAATACAAAATGGTTGACAAACGCAATGAACTAAAAAAATAGTTCAAGGGACAGTTAATTAGCAGGAACATTACATTATTGTGTGCTATTTGTTTTGTAACTGAAAGTCTCACAGTTGAAAAGAAAATCATACTGTCATTAAATTCTACATTTAGGACTCTCAGCACCAGCCACTTAATTTTTTGATGGATTTGCATTTTAGTGATATATTTAATGTTTTATGAATTTAAAAGAAAAATATGGGTTGCTATTGCTGAGTGAATATCTAGTAGGAGCAATAACTATTCAATTTATTTTCTCATATTGACCTGCTGATATAAAAAAATATTATACAATGCTTACAATTAGCAAGACACAGAGACTGGCAAAATGATCAGTAAAGACATTTATTAACATTGATGTTAATGCATAAGCTGGAAAGTAATAAACAGAAATATGGTAATTTGTATTTCAGAGAGAATATACAGTAGAGACTGTGCAGAACGATCAATAATGAGGTACATGGTAGAGGGTAAAGGAGGATAAAGACTGATTCCCTCAAGGAACTTAAATTTGTTTAAATGATCAAGATATTACTTGTTTATATTAAAAAAGAAAGTAAACCCTTTCCCATATACATGACAGATGATCAGAGTTGAATACTGGAAAATAATTACTTGTTTTTCAATGGAGACCGTGTCACGTACCTTCCCACTGAGGAACTGAAAGGCTTTTTTTCTTCAGAGTGGCACCACTTTTCTGGTTCTGATTGACTCCAGGGGTGATCTAGCATTAAGACAGCATCTGGAAAAGAGTAGAGAGCTGCCTAGGACCAGAGTTCACAATTCCAGATTCTGCTTGCACTTCATTGCCTGTACTTAGCTAGATTTGTTATTTGCAGTGTCTATCTTTGCCTTTCTAGCCATGTGGCTGAAATACCTGACATAAGAATTCCTGCTTTCTTACCTGTTTGTTAAATAAGGCATCCTTCTATCTTCAGTCAGGCTTGAAGGACAACATCACAAAGCATAGCAACTTAAATAAGCCACCTGTGGAAATAATATTTTTTTTTTTAATTTTTCAGTGAATTTAGCAAAGGTGTATTTGGGGGAGTAAAGCCAATCCAGAACAACGAGCTCAAGGCATCAGCATGGGTGTGCCTTACACATGCTAGTATGATGGGTTATCCTGGCTCAGGTGAAATTTTCCAGTCAAATTAAAAACTTGGGCTCAGAGAAGGGACAACTTCATCCGGTCTCCGCAGTTCAGGCTTAAGAGTCTCCACTAGAAATCTACGGGTCTGCTAAATGTACTCTTTTTACATAGGAGAGCATTAGCCTGGAGACAACCAGGGTTCTTTATGCTTTATTTGCTGTAAGAGGTTGCCCAGGTTTTGTGAGATTATATTGGGATGAGAATCGTTGAATAAAGCCCTAGGACAGTTATATATCTCACTGACACCAGTGATGCTTTACTTGATCAATGTTCTGCTGATGGATCTGGTGTTTGATGATTAGGTCAAAAAGGTCCAAGGGGACAAGAAAGCTCAGGAATATTAAAAAAGTGGTAAAAGGCACCAGAATTTTCTTGTCATCACTAGATTTGTAATACCGACTTGGTGTAGGGAGGAGAGAATGTCCAGCTTTTGACACTCAGACTTCTCTTTTCAAAGATGTGCAGAGAATAAAGACCATATCTCTCAAGGCAGTCATGGAAAGTGGCTGATGTGTGGATGTCACTTTAATTAACAAGAAGATAATTGAATCTTACTGGTATGCCTGTGGATTCTTTGAGAAAGTTACTGGCTGTACTAGCAGAGAAGAAAATACTGACTGAAATTGGCACTGACGATTCACAGCAGACAGTCTGTGTGTACCTCGAAGGGTCTTGCATTGGAAATGAGTTATGAACACAATGAACTACTGAATATGGAAACTGGAAGTGAATATAACACTGAATAAAAATGAGCAAAAGTTAGCCTTAACCAAACGTCTGAAATGAGGAAAATGACACTGAGGTAATAGAATCTACTCTTTATCAACAAGATTATTATTTATTCTGTTATGATTTTGTTATGCACTTTAATTAGTTTGACAAGGCTAATGACTAAACTTATAAATTTTTTAAATACTGTTCAATTAGATTCAGTAGCAAACAATAGGAAAATATGAAAAATTGGAGAAGGATTTAGATAAATTAAATGGTTGGGTTAATAGATTGCAAATGCTATTCAATCCACTTAAATGTGAAAGAATATATAGGAATACAGACCAAAATATGGTAGTATCTGTTCATAGGAAGCTTGTTTCAGAGCACAGGACAATAGGGAGTATACAAATTATGTATTCCAGAATCAAGTCATTAAGTTTTAAACTAAATTAATGGACGTGAGGGGAAGAGGGACATCAGAAAACACTGCCTGGGGGAACCCTTGGTAGGGTTGATAGGATGCTGTCACTTCCCTTCCTGACCAAGGTGAGGAGGGCTGGCGGGCAAGCATCAGGGAAGGAATGTACAGAATACCAGGAAGTTTCACTGGATCATCAGCATCTCACTTTCTCCCATGTTTCATGTCAGGATTTAAATGATCCTAGAGGTTTCTCCTGTGCTATAGGAAGACCAGATATTTTGTAGTGGTCACAGCCAGTTGCATTTCCATCAGTAGATGTTGCTACTGCCTTGCCATGGGGCAAATTCAAGGTTTCTGATAGAGGAGGTGGGAAGGAAATGAAATCTTACATATGAAAATTGTAATTCCTTGCTGGATCCAAGCAGCATTTTCAGCTCCCAAGTAAAAAAAATCTTGTGGCTTCAAAGTAGTGGCAAAATCATTATGCTTGAGGAAAATACATGCTGGTTATTTAGGCGAGTTTGTTAGTGCTTAGCAGGCCCATATCTCTCTTGGCAAGTAGATTTACAAGAAAGCACAATATTGGGTAAAGTGTTTCTGCAGTAATTCTCAACCTTTTGTCTGCATTTTTCAAGTGAGGCTTGTGAGATGTAGTGCTGGGCAATACAGGGCAAATGTTTTTGCTGCCAGGCACTGAGAGAAAATTGACCCCTCTAAACTACTGTGAGGCATGAAAAGGTGAGAGAAGGCAAGGTGGTAGCTGCAGGGGTTTTTTTGGATTGTCCCTGTATTGTTCCAGATAGGAAATAGCTTTAGATTGCCTTTTGAATGAGTTCAAACAGAAGACCTTTGATGCTGAAGCCACAGAAGGGAAGGTAAAAGCTGCTGATGCAAAAGAATAACTGTTTGAATGGTAGATGTGAATAGTAGCCCAGATAATGACTGAGACAGATGGACTGTTGCTGGACTGTTGGACTTCAGACCTGAACAAATTCTGATCCATGGGACTGAAGGACAATTGTTGTGCTCAAGTGCATGCAGATAACTGGATAAATTAATCTTCTATTTAACCAGATTTTTTTCTTCTTGTGAGGAATAGTATTTACAATGCAGTTGTATGAGGAATGAATTTTGCTAAAAGGCCTGTCATGAGTTCTGAGATATTAATCCTTTTTATTTTTTCCTTTCTAAGCCTGAGCTTGGCAATTGTCCTCTTCCTGATGCAGACAGACGGATGCATCTTGTAGGATGGCAGGAAAGAAGAACCCCTGGGTCCTCTAGAGATGTCTGTAACATGTGTAGACTGTGTGTCATGCTGTCTCTAAATGCACAATTTAGAACTCCTCCTAGTCAAACTACTTGATTACATCAATAGTTGCAAACTTAGGGAAGTCACAAGTTAGAGAGAAAAAAAAAGTTTTCACAAACTTATGCTTTTGTCTGCTGCTTATACTTTATTTTTACCAGGCATGCACTTTGTACCACTGGCTTTCTGGCAGACCTTTTGTTAGTTATATTCACAGGTTAATTAAAAATGGATATGCAAATAAGCTTTTCATGTAAGCTGAGATGATAAACTGCAGTAGTAGATGCTGTCATGGCAAGACAATGTCAGTGGTTCTATGAATGAAGTAGGGACGCCATGTGAAAGAACAAGTGAGGAACTGTAACTTTATCAAGGTCCTCACAGGGGTTCAGCTAATCAATATACTCAGTGTTTTCAGTGCAACTCATTAATTTATTGATTCAGCTATCAAAGCACTGGTGAATGATGGTAGTAGGACTTTTGCAGCAAGCTTGCAGAGAATGTTAAGCACACTTTTTCATGATAATGAGCCATCAGCAAACAACAATGAAAATCAAGGAGCAGAAAGGATAGGCAGAATAGCATCCATGTGCTGAGCACAGGGCATGATCCATCCCTCAGCACCAACTGGAGCATCAGAAGACGCAGCTCTCCAGGGCTGGGGATGCCTGGAATCTCCCGGTGAGGCAGGGTGGGAGAGAAGGTGTTCTTGGCTGCTCCCTTGGTGGAAGGTCTGTGTCACCAGGTAAAGGATCTGCAGGAGGAGGTCAGCAGACTGCACAACACCAGCGATCATCAAAAGGAAGTTGGTCTGATCTTCTCCAAGAACACGTGGCTGCAGGAGCCTGAGTGTCCAGCTGTACTGAAGGATGGGGTAGGCAGAGTTTGTGTTTTTCAGCATGGGAAATCATTACAAATGACTGCAAAGCTTGTGCCTTCAGGTACCCACGGAAGAGGGTCAATGCCCTGGTAGCAGGTGAGAGGTTGGGAGCTATGTGCAGTGAAGAACCAGAGCCTGATGATGCTGAGTCACACAGAATTCCCAGGAGGAAGCAGCAAAGGATCAGTTTGATTGGAGATGGAGGCTGTGCTATGGTGTTCTAGTATGCTGCCCAGGGTGGTTTTTTGCATGCCAGGAACATAGACCTGAGACATGGAGAGACTCCTGAGCATCGTCCAGCCCTCAGACTATTAACCCTGCTGCTCCTCTGTGGGGTACAGACAGACCTGGAACAGAAGACCTGGAACACAGGCATCGCTGCATGGTTCTAAGAGTGAAGGTCAAAACCTTGGGGACCTTTTTCATCTTAGAGGCAGAGGAGGAAGGGCTTTTAGTTTGAAAAAAAGGTCTCATAATTTTAAAGACATACCCAGTTATTCGCCTAGTATCAATGAACATCTTTAGAAATGAAGTAAGTAAAATGCTTAAAAGTGCTTTTGCAATCAGAATACACTGCATTCAAAAAAACTTACATATCAAAATAATATTAGCTTTAGTCATATTCTGCTTTACATCTCCAGAATATATGGAAACACTACTCGGTAATCTGTTTCTTTATTTTGATTTAATCCACAAAATTCAATGTTTGGGAATATTTCTGCCACTGACAAAATCTTTGTAAATGGAATAAACTTCAGCAACTTTTACAAATCTTTTAAACTTTAGTTTAAAAGCTGCATTTCCTAAGGCACTTGTTATAAGACCGAAGTCCTGCTGTGAACTTCGGGAACCTAAACTCCTTTTTCTTTCAACTTATTCACATAGGCCTTCAGAGTTTATACAAAAAGTTAGCTTTTAAATTTTGTGTGATCATTTGGGATCCAAATACATTTTTGTATTTACTTTAACTCTCCCCTGTTGCATTTTCTACCACTTAAGTTTTGTCTCCTCTCCCATAAAAAGCAGTAATAAGTTCAAACATTAAAGAAAGAAAAAGCTCATAACTGATGTTTAGTAATTAGAGACATAGAAACTCAATGCCAATAACTTGGCATTAGTCTGTCTTAGCATTATTAGTTATATTTTGTCAACAAAAATACTCAGCAGGTAGTGGTGCAGAGAGCAATGAAAGGATCACGTCAATGACTAGTGGAAGCTTTAATTTTTTAATGCCTCTCCTATTTTAGTGCAGAGAAAAAGAAGAATGAAAGTTAATGGCAGTACTTAGAGTTTTGTTTCAATGGGATGGCTGTGGGAGGGTGTCTTGCAATTTTCTCGAAGAAATATTGGTATCACTAAATGCATTGGTTTTGTAAAATCATAGCCTATTAGCTACTTTTCTAATCTTAATATGCAAATATTGTGATTTAGACTTCATTCAAACATCTTGATGCCCTATAGAAACACTGGTGAAATTGTTTTAGTTTTTTTTTTTATGACTCATGCCAGAAATATTTTTTAAAATACAGTAGAAATCGATTTCTGTTTCAATTACTCTGGCAGTAGTTCTGATTAATTAGAGGTAGATTGATCAATTAGTTTGGTAAATCTCTTTCTCCTGTGATTATTCTAAACTTCCTTTTCAACAATGGTGAAGGCATGGTCTGAAATGAATATTTTCCCCTAAATTAAGCCTTTAGTGATTAATTTTGTACTGTAGTTATCTCTGGTAGGATTCCTCTGCTGAGCTCTGGGTTTGATCATGTAGCAGAAACATCTGGTTATTTGGCAGATTCTTCAGACAAATGTTTTGCCAGCTTCAGAGCTGTCTCCTCATTTGCCTCATGATTTGGCTTTTCTTGGCATATTGACTCAAATTCCTTAATGGCATTTTTTTTTTCTGATTTTCTTTTTTTATGATAAAGTGAATAATTAAAAGGCTTTAAGTTTATTAGTGAATGCTTATATGCTGGAAGTTCTGCCTGGAAAAACACTGAAAGAGCACAGGTGACACTTTGAAGGTGATATATGTTGCTCACTTAAATTAAAAATAAAACCAAGCTTTTTCTGTTTTCATGTATCACATAAAATCACATTAAAAAGCTAAAAATCCCAGTCAGAGAAGTGATGAATGCAATCCAGACACTGATAACCAAGACACTTATTGCCTCAGAGACCATTATGCTCTGACATCATTTGTGCAAGATGTATCTTGCAGGATATCCAGGATATCTGTCAGCATTTGTGAAGGCACCTTATGTGCTGAAAAAGTAAAATAGCTTTTTGGGAAAAATGGATGACTGGATGTGGTCAAGTCCTGATAGCCATACTTTGTATAAGGCTGATCAGGAATGAGCATCATGATGGTACCCAGTGCTTGTAAAATATAGCAAGGTCTGTCAATAACATCATCTACTCTGTGCACACTGACAAGGGATAATGGGTAGGTTTGTGCATTCTCAACACTGAAAATTCAAACTGCTATAATTTGCTAATGTTATCCAACCAACTGCTCTATCAATAGATCATTTACCTATGGACATAAAGTGCTAAATAATTTTGTTTTGCACACCTACACTGTTCTGTTATGTGGCTGCTCCTGGAAAAACACTGGGACTTGGGTGCCTTATAACCACATTTGTTTTTACAAATTAGGTGTGTTTATAGTGGGAGATTATTGCAGCATTTTAAGTTGTGCTTACTTTCATGCTTTTTTATTATTATGATTTCTATAGAGGGCTTTTTTCTTTCCCTGGGCAATAGATGAGTAACATAATCCTGTTGGATATTTAAATTTTTATCGCATTTGTCTCATTTGTATAAATGCTATTAGGGAAGGTTATTTGCTTCACATTAGCTTGCCAGCATAAATTTGACTAGCCTCAGAGGCAATGTTAATATCTTTTGATGTAAATTTGGCTTCATGTGCCAAGGCCAGGTGGCAAGGCTTGGTATTAATGGGATCCTAAAGGTTTTAGGCAGCTACTTCAGGATGTAACTCTTCAGCCTGTTTTATTAGAGAAGGACAATTCGTCCCTTTGCATCCAGTGAATGTCGGTCTTTGTGACTCTACATGATACTTCTCTAATTTTGCTATATAGTGCATGCAGAGATCCTAGGGGTCCTGGGGCTGTGTGATGCACTGGTTGCCTGCTTGGCTCATCTGAGACCCCCAAATTATGATTTACCTGTGGATAAAACTGTTGAGTGGGAGGCAATTTCTAAACTGCAATAACTGAAGATTAACGGAACTTCTACCCAAGGAAAAAACAGAAAAGTTGGAAAAGGTTGCGTGAGGCCCTATAGACTTGTTTCAGCATTTAAAAATTAGACACATTTTAGTGTTTTGTAGCTGATCAGACTTCAAAATTATTCAGACTAATAATTTAAATATAAATAGTCTGAATAATATCATATTTGACAGCACTCCCATCTCTACATATGTAAACACGTTCTATACTGTGTGAACTATCAATGAAAAAAAAAAAAGCAATGCTAGAACAGGTTCTGACATACTCAGATTTGTGAAAAGTGAAAGTGAATTAATTCTTTTATTTTTAATATACTGGAGGGTTTATTCAAGAACATGTCACACATATGAAGATATGTTCCCTATGGTGCTATCAAACTTACTGACACCTAAGCATAACTACTGCAAAAAGTTTTGGACAAAAAAACAAATACAGCTTTAATTTACTTACCTCCCTTTCAAAAACAGAAGACAAATGCCTTTTTCTTTTTTTTTCCCAGCCTAATTTTTTTTCTTTTTTAAAATGTCTGTTCTGCTCCTAGACATAGGCACTTCAGTATAAATGAATACTGATGATGAATTTTAATTCAATCTACACTAGATCTGCATAGGCTAAAAGTAGGTTATGGTACAAAGTTCCAGTTTCTTGCCAAAGTGATAATTTTGGGCCAGCAGAAACGCATAAGAATGCATTATTTCACTCATCTAAATTTTTTTCTCGGAAGAGGAATATGACACTAAAAGCGAAGCTAGCTTTTTAAAACTGTAAAACACCACATTCCTTTTTTATCTCCTAATTGTGTATCATGATCTTGTTTTCATGCTTTCAGTAATTATCTTATTCTCTAAACTTAATATTACCGCTTTCAATTATTGATTTTGATTTAATTTTCTTCTTATGAAATAAATCACGTTTTTCTTCTATACCTCATCTCAAGTCAGTTGTGATTTTCTCTTATAGCCTAGCAAAACTGCAGTGAGGGCCTCTTGTTTTCTAGCTGGAGGAGTGTCCATAATTGTGGGTGTCTTTTTCCCACTCCCCTCCAAAAAAGGTTAGCAGAGGGTAAAAACAGGTTAGGAGAAGAAGGTTATCACATTTCAGTTATCTTTTGTATTGCTGGGAAGGAATTTTTATGTTTGTGGACTTGTCTCTACTTCAACAGACCATCAAATAAAGCCAGGGAAACCTCATAATCAAACAATGGTTTTTCCTCTGTGACTTTTCAAATAGATGAATCAGGAAGTATTTGTCTCTGGCTTTTGAAAGTTACTGCTGTATGCGCACTCAGGATTTGTTCCTAGTAGGTCAGTTCTTCAGATATTTCTTAGATATTTCCGTCTGGCAGACTGAAGGCCAAAGGAACAATTTTTTGTGACTTTCAAGGCAATGAATAGAGAGCCAGAAACACAGCCATGGAGCTTACAGTAGAAATATATTGGGAAAGCAGATAATCCACTATAAGTGATTCCTTACAAATCCAATTTCTCTATTGTGCAGAAAATGTGTGCATACTTTTTTTCCTGTACCATGCAGTAAAATTATAAAGGTATGTGTACATACTAACTTGCAGGAAACTGTCTTGCATAATTTGTATCATACTGAAATTTAGGGGCTACATTCATCCTCTCACAGTGTGTGAACCAAAGGAAATTCTAGAGTATTAGAAGAAACGACTGAAAAAAATGTCGGTATTGCTAAATTGTTCAGCCCTTGGTGGTAATGCGTGTATGTTAAACTTGATGCCTAAACTTTCACCTTTTTCCTCTCTGAGTCCTTATAAAAGTGAATTATCAGCCTAGAAGTCTTAAAACCCCAAAAGTGGATTAAGCTAGTATTTTTCTGGTCAGATGTTTCTTCTTAACAAGAAACTATGGGCCTGAAGATTTCTGTCATGTCATGAATAAGCTGTCATGATTCCAATGCTGCATTTCATAGAATCATAGAATCAGCTGGGTTGGAAGGGACCTCTGAGATCATCAAGTCCAACCCAATTTGAGACAGAGTTCACATGTTGACTACAATGGGAGCAACATTGAACTGACAGGTATAGTATGTTTCTTCCTGGGAAATTTTACCACTTCAGGTGAGGTAAGACAAGCACAAGAATAGGTCCTAGGTGAAGAAATGTGATGCTTTTTATCTTTAGGGACCAAAAAAATCATGCAGTATAAACTACAAAAGCTTGACATGCACAAACTTGTATGGTCTACCTTGATAATTGCTTTAAAATTCCTTACTGGCTTCTGTATTTTTAAAATATGAAGAGAAAATTAGTGTACCATTGCACTTTATAAATAATTCCAGCTCATTTAACTCATCATTTTCATCATTAGTCAGGAAGCAATTAACATTTTAAATGCTAATTTTTAGACTATTAGAGAAATATCCGCTGATACTAGAGTGCTGGGATGGGAGTATGCGATGGTAGATTATTACAGCTTGAAGAATATAGGGAAGAACACTGTTTGTTGCAATTAAGTGTCATCAAGAAGTGATACAGTACATCTTCACAGAAATCTGGGAATCTCTTTTTAACCTCTGGAGGAAAAATAACAAAGCAGAAGTATATAGAAAGCCCTACAAGAGAAAAAAATTAAAAAGAAAAAGAAACAAGAAAGGGTTTTTTGAATGTCAGAGTTGTATTGTTTTTTAGGTAGGACATTTAGATTAGTTCATTTGTGCACATATGGCATTAGAAATTTTTCCTTTGTTAGCTTTTTAGTTTTGTAATCTCATCAGGATCATATTAAATCAATTACACCTGGAGAGCTCTGGGATACAAAGGATGGAAATTCTATGCAAGCAGACGTGCCCACTAGCAGGACATGCAAAGGACTGGCTTTTCAGTTTACTCTCCTTATTGTTTTCATTCCAGTCAGCAAAGGAGATTCTGAAACTGTACAGAACATAAAAGACTTACATATGAGCATTGTTTTTAGAGATAGAGAGAGAGAGCAAGTCAGAGTATCACGCTTAGGGGACAGACAATTGGAACAGGGCTTGTCCCAGCTTTGTTAGTGACTTATTCTATGCTGTTTAATGAGAGGTTCTGCTTCCAGAAAAACAGGGTAATGATACTGCTTTTCTTCTTGGGGCACTTTGAAGCCTCATGGCTTCTAAGCCTTTCATAATTACCGTTAATTTTTAAACAATAGTTATTTGCATACTTGTATCCCTCTCAACTAAGACAAAGAGAAGAGAGTTGGAAAAGTTACGGAAATGTATGTAGTTGCTGTTGCCCTTCTCTGCTCTTATCACTTTGAACACTGACATACTACCTGGGAAAATCCTGGGGTTGCTATTTAGATATGGAAGTGTGAGAGAGACATTGTTCCTTCATTTTATCTCACTACTAGTAATAATAGTTGTCAGAGTCCTGTTGTATTAGCTACAGAAACAAAATTGATAAGTCCATCAAATGCCAGACAGTGTTGGTTAAGACAAATATTTTGCCTAAGCAACTTCTCATTTCCATTCTCTAGTTGATCCTGCTCTAGCAAGGAAGTTGGACTGTGTGATCTTCAGAGATATCTTCCAACCCCTACCATTCTGTGGTTCTGTGATTTGCTAACTTTTGCATACTACCTGGCCTCATAACAAATGGATATTTGATGATTTGTCTGAATGGTATTAGTTACAGTAGCCATCAGCTCTCTTCTAAATGGGCTACAGATTTTGACTTAATTCTTCTTTAACTCCTGCTTTAGCAGCAAATCTACAAGTAATGAACAAAATGCAGTAATGAAATGGCATTATGTCTGCTCAAGTTGAATGGTTATACATGCAGAAAGATGCACCTGTGTAGTATACTGCAGGTAAATGTTCATCTCAGTGAGTTTGAAGCCTATTGTTACTATTAAGAAGTGAAATATTTTGATTTCTGCCTCTTATAGAGGATATATTGTTAATTTACATGCAAAACCATCATCCCACTGGAGTTAATGGGAGTGTGAGCAGGGGTTTGCAGTGAATTCTTCATCAGAGTTGCATGGGTGTTTTTCACCATACCAATTAGAAAGTATACCAGGTTCCTGAGAAGAACATTAAGAAGAATCTTCAAAATAAATATAATTAATATAATTAAATCTTCTAGGTAAGATGACTAAATAATAAGTGTGTTAAAAGTTTACTAGGAGAAAAACAGAGACAAAATTCTAAAACCAATACCAACATACAAAACCAACTTGAAGGTTAAGGAAGCCAACTACGAAGGACTACACAGAACTTATAACTCACTTTACTGGAACAATTTCCCTGTGTAGAACATAGGCATAACATTTTATTTATCTGCTTCCCATGGCATGTTTTAGTGCACTTGTGCAACACTTAGAAAATACAATATTCTTTAATATTACAAATCTTTAACAAAAGCTGAGAATACCGGTGAAGAGTTACAGCAGGCTTTAGATCCACATATGCAGTTGCAAGATTGTGCAAGGGCAGGAAATGGCTCACAGCTGCAGCTTTTTGTAGAAGTACAAGAGTCCCTGACTGATCTGTACAATAAATACCTACATTAAAAACAAGTATTTGTAGAAAGAGCCAAATACAGATGATGAGTCAGACAGCGTGTACAGCTCCTCTAGCTTTTCTTACTGATGTAAGATCACCGTGACCACTCTTATTTTCATTTGAGACAAAATTTTTCTGGCTTCTGCAGAGGAAGAGGCTTTGCAAAATATCCTGTCCTCTCGTTCTTACAGGAGCCTGTGAAGTTACTGTGCATTAATTAACACCCATGGCAGTTTCAGACCATCACATTAGTCAATTCTTGAAACAGAGGTGAGAAGATAGCATTGTGTGAGATGCTTCTATCCTGCACTGGTGAAATTAGGGTGGAAACTGCTACTGAAAATAGCATGAATTTTGTTCCCTGAGCTTTTTCCTTTCTGTGGGCCTCAGGGAGGGTGGGTTAGAGTACCAGGACAGCATGTACTGGCACTGTGGGTGACAAAAGATCTTGAGAATTAAATCTGCTTCATCAAGTCTATTTTTCATTTTGATAGTTTTCACTGCAAATTAAAGGCCTTCTGTTAAAAGTATGGCTGCTCCTTGGCTTTGTAGCTTAATAGTGTGTGGGAAGTCTTCTGTGTTCAGGTCAGCTCAAGATCATGCAGAGATCTGGCTTTTCAGCTTTACTCAAGTCCTGGTGTTCCCTTCCTACAAAGTGGGCTAATATGTTTAGAAGAATTTTCTCTCTGATCTATATTTTATATAGAAATAGTGAAAGGGAGAGATTCTGTCTGTGAAGTAGGGGAGGGAAAAATGCATACTGAAACAACTTAAAGCATGCAGAAAAAGAATTAAAACTGATTTAAGAACTGGGTCCCAGTAAACAGCTACAAATATGGTGCATGGTGGAGCAGGAAGTATTTAGTTTCTGCACCTGAGTCTGACCTTGATCTGCATTTGAAACAAACTGAGTATTCAGCATTCTGATATGTACAATCTGATAAATATCATAATGATGTTACTAAGGAGTTCTATATTTCTTACTCCTACACGCATTCCTGAGAGTAATCCAACCTAAGACATTCTGACCTGGTTTATGTTATTGCTGGAAGGTCTGGAGGTGTTTTGCAACTAACTATGTTAGTTATTCACACTAACATAGAGGAAAAGCAATTCCAAAAAGGCAAAGAATATCATAGAACCATAGAATTGCTTTGATTGGAATAGACCTTTAAGACCATCAAGTCCAACTATAAACTTATTACTGCCAAGTCCAGTACGAAACTATGCCCCTAAGGACCACCTCTACACAAGATCGAGAACATCCTTTGAAGTACACCTTGATCTGCTGTGTATTATAATACTCTTGAGCTCTGCTTTGTGCCTGAGATATACATCCCTGAAACTATATCCTCATGGATTCACTTGCATTTGCTTTTACATTTGGGCTGACCTAAGGAGGAAAGATGGCAGTCCTTGTTGAACAGGCCACGTTGACTCGAACTTGATAGCCTGTAATCTTCTAAAGATACAGAAGTAAGTCTTGTGAGCTCACCCACTGCTTTCACAGCTACATATCTTGTCTTGAACAATATGAGAGTTTAGCAGATGTTTAAGACTTGGTCCAAATCTTGTTGAGGTAAAGAAATTAGTAGATACTGAAATGAAATGTGTTGTATTCATGTCTTGTAATCTCAATATAAAACATTAAAATTTGCATTGTAATGCAAATATTAATTGTAATGTAAATATGATTGTAAATTAAGCACAAGGGACACGTCATCTTTGTTGACATTCTTCATGTATTTTGGGGGGCAATTGTTCTGACGTGATTCTCAGAGCAATTCACAGTTAGATTTTTAAGAATTTGGTATATTTTCATTACTTTGAATAGTAGTGTCAAGTTGTCTCTCGGGTCACTTGTGTACTCCATTCAAATGTAACAAATTTGACAAGTGATGGAGAGAGCAGGCTATGTTCCAGGAGGACAGATAGAAACTGGAAGAACTAGGAAGAAATGAATATAATTGACAAAAACTGTAGAGAACTTTTTGGAAAAAAAGTAAACTCTTCCATTCTGTGTTATTGTGTTCCTGGGAACCCAAATCACTTCCTAGCTGGCCTTTTCATCTCACTTTGTTTTCCCTACTGATCCTGAATAATAACGTTTTATGGTCCTGAGCCAAATCAGGAAGAATAGAGCTAGCTAGAAATTGTACTGTTTCATTCCTGTGCTGGCCCTCTGTGGCCCCAAAACACAGGGAGTATTTCCAATGCAACCAGTTCCCTTTGATTTGCAGAGTCCTGATAACTATGAGGCCTATCCACAGGTTCAGCATTTCCTGAGTTTTCAATGGAACTTGGTTTTGGAGGGTGTAGGGGCAGAAAAATCAGTATGAAACACAAGTTAACAAAATTTCAGAATTCTTTTGAAGGCTGCTGTTCTGTTTGAAAGAAAAGAGGATACGTTTGCTCCTCTATTAAATTAATAAGTAAAAAAGTATGCATAAGAAGATCCTCTTGCCATTAGTATTTGATCTCTTCATTTCCTTCAGAAGAAAAGATAGATTATGAAAAACTCTTACAAAAGTGAAACACTGAAAAAAAGAGTTTACGAAGAAAAAGAAAGTGCTTTGATCTAATACTCTCCTTGAAATCTAGCTTCTGGCATTGGACGTTTTGTCCTGAAAAATGCCTATTTCATAGAATCATCACAAGATAGTAGAGTGGTTTGGGTTGGAAGAAAACTTAAAGATCACCAAGGTCCAACCCCGCTGCCATGGGCAGGGACACCTCCACTAGACCAGGTTGCTCAAACCTGTCCTTGAACACGTTCAGAGAGGGGACAGCCACAACTTCTCTGGGCAGTTTGTTCCAGCGTCTCACCACCCTCACAGGAAAGAATTTCTTCCTAATATCTAACCTAAATCTACCCTTTTCCAGTTTAAAGCCATTACCCCTTGTCCTATCACTACATGTCCTTGTCAGAACTCCCTCCCCAGGTGGAGGGACTCCAGGCCCCTTCAGGTACTGGAAGGCTGGTATAAGATCCCCCCAAAGCCTTCTGTAAGCTGAAGAACCCCAACTCTCTCAGCCTATCTTCACAGAAGAGGTGCTCCAGCCTGCTGATCATCTTTGTGTCCCTATTCTGGACTCACTCCAGCAACTCTAAGTTCTTCCTGTGTTGGGGGTTCCAGAACTGGACACTGTACTCTAGGTGAGGTCTCATGAGAATAAAGGAGGTCATCTCCCTCGACCTGCTGGTCACTTGCTATATCCAAAATTATTAAAAATTTCTCTGCTTTTCTAATTATTTATGATGTGTGCCTGATGCTTATTTTCCTAACATATTTTTCCTGATTAAAAAAAAAAAAAACAAACAAAACATTTTAAGATTTTATGACAACATGTGCAACAGTAAATACACATTCTTTATCTTCCATTTTAGTTATGCTCTGTCCCTCAGGCAATACCATTCCCAAAAGGTCCATATTTTTTTTTTACTAATTAAGGTACTTCAAATTTTACAGATATAAACGTAGCCAGGTGTGTGTGTGTACATATCTGTATGTGAAAAGCTTCTGTCTGACAAAGCATTGGAAAAACATCCAAGTAACATTTTTTTAAATATTTAATGGCTCAAAATCAACGTATTTAACTCTTTTTTTTTAATGTGTCTATATACTTTTCTTTTAGACATCCAAGGAGACACTGAGCAGCAGATACATATGTTGAAGTTCTAACAGGGAAATATTTTACTCTCCCTGCTAATGTGTATTTACATGGCCAGCTTTAGAAATATGGCAAACTATTATTTTTATTTCTTGTACTAAGAAATATCACTATACAGATTTTATCTGAAGAGACATAAGCACTTTACTTCAGGCTAAATATTTGCAGTGGGTGGGGAGTGAGAAATGTAGCTTTTTTTCTTCTTTGGCATCTTTTTAAGTTCAGAATAGTAAAGTTATTTGTCTAGTGACAGGAAATTCCAACCTAATAGCTGATCAGGAGCCATGCTGTGCAAAATTTGAT
This sequence comes from Phaethornis superciliosus, assembly GCA_023637945.1. Lineage (NCBI taxonomy): Eukaryota > Metazoa > Chordata > Aves > Apodiformes > Trochilidae > Phaethornis > Phaethornis superciliosus. The sequence goes on along the minus strand of JAJQWJ010000001.1, from coordinate 144,225,497 downwards.
CCTGCTTCATTTTAGGTCCTGTTGGGGGCACCAGCTCTTCAATGCAAGATAAACATCACACCATTATGTAGGATAGTAAAGAGAATTTAAATTCTTTTAGGATGTATGTTTTACTACATTTGATTTCACATGATATCCTTGGAAAAAAAGATGAATATGGAAAGAAAAGTTAAAATAATTCCTGCTAATCTAGTAACAGGCATGATCACACTTCTGTTCTGAACTTTTTGAAAAAAATAGACCATGTTTCTATTAATGAATGCTCTATTTGCTGGTGCTTTCCGTAGGCAAGTTTGGTTTTTTGTTTGAATATTTTTCACCTAGATTTATCTTCTAACTCCCAGTCTTCCAATAAATGTATTTCATAAGATCCCTAGGATATTTTTGTATTACTAATTTTCTACTTTATGATCTGACTTTTGAAATAATTTTCTGGTTTTTTACAGTGTCCTTGACATCTAGGTATGTTAGTATATTGTCTTCTCATTCTAAATGTGTTCATATAAGCATATTTTTTGCTAATATGAAATATACTTTTTCTTTGGAAAACCACAGGCAAAAAAAAAATTAATACCCCTAGATGAACCAACAGTCTCTCACATGTTTATCTTCAGACAAGTTCATCTCGATAAAGAGATTATATGCAGTTTTTGTGTGCAAGAAATTATTTTACTAGATACATTCTAAGAGGCAGTTATAACTCTTGAATGTTCTAAAGCTTGAAGCAATTTATGGACCTCTATTGTGTGCACAGGAAATGGAATAAAATGTGACACTTGTTGCTAGGCAAAGTGTGCCTACCAACATAGCACTTAAAAGTAATCTGCAAAGATCTGGCAGTTTAACTAGTGGGAATGCTAAATTGCTTCCAATGCAGTTTGCCTGTGATGTATTTCTAAAATGAATGTAAACTTCTATTCCTAACCAATAATTCACGCCCACAGAATTTAAACCCTGATGCTTCTGTAGGCTGTTGGCTCTGTGTGAGGGAAATAAAAAATCTACATGGGGGGTGGTTTTTACTGTGCACCTCTGGAGACCATTGGTTTTAGTAGGAATTAATGAAGCTCCTAATCACTTGTAATGCATACAATTTGGCTTCTAGAAAATCAGCACCCGTATTCAAGGGGTATGACTCTGTGTGTGTGTGTGTGCATGAGGCAAGGATTTCAGCTAGCATTTTGGGTGGCTTCAGTGTTTTCTTCTGCTCTGCTGCATACTGGGGACACTGAAGTGAAAGGGAAAGAATTATGGGTTTTGAGGATTGGAGAGTTTGCAGGAAGACATCCTTCAGGGTATTCCGAAAACAAAACCAGCAAGTAATCAGTCACTTTAGATGAGAGAAAGTTGTGTTTGAATATTATCTATACATACGGGCAGGCTATGTAGAAGCAATTAGAAACATGTGACTTGTATGTTCTGTTTGTTGCTTTTTAAAAGACAAGATTTTAAAAAACAGCCACTGCCTAATTGGGATTCTTGCAGTACTCATTAAGATTCACCTTTTCCAAGAATGTCATGTGTTATTATAATTACCTGTACTATAAATTGTAACAGAGAATGTATGACTAATTCATACTCAGTTAATTCGTACACTATGATCTAACTCAGTTTTCTTTTGTGGATTGCTTTCTTGGAGGTATCTACAAAAGATCCCAGTTGTATGCACATAGTAGCTTTGTAGTTTTGATTGGCAACTGTATTATAAATGAGATTCTGCTTTGCTCAATGATGGTCGTTCAGACAGTCTTTGCAGGGCACATGAATTTGAACTTATGGCAATAAAATGAAACAGTACTTCTATTGATTTGTTAATTCTTACTATTATAAAGACATTTCCTTTAGGGGAATTGCATTCTGTTCAGGAATATCTTCTGCAAGGCCAGAATTGATTCTTGGTGTGATTGCATCTAATTCTTTTCACTGACAAGGTTGACACTTACTGGAAAGCTATTTTTTTGTGTTTTTTCTATTTTTAAAATTCTTTGCATTTTCCTCCCCAGACTGCTTTCTTCCTCTTTCTTTCACTCCTTTCTCTACTTTCAGAATAAGTTTTAGCAATTGCATGGTTTCTCACCTTCCCTTTTAGTTTTCTTACCTTGGTTCTGAATCTGCTCTACAGGCCTCTGACTTTGTTCCCTGTGGTCCACATTGTATTCCAGTCCTTTGTATTCATCTGTGCTTGCCTGGTTTTTTTCGTCTAGTAGTTTCTTTGTTCCCTCCCTCAGACTCTGACATTTCTTCTTAATTTACTTCTAGGTTCCTCAGACATGCTGTGTTCAATAGAGTCCCCTGCCCACTCCTAAGCCATAGTCCTTATGCACTTTAAGCATCTTTGATGTTTCTACCCAGTTCCTCTCCTCTTCAATACCATATCTTCTCCTTTCAGCCTATGCTTTTATCTTTTTGTTTTTCCTCATGAGGAGGAAAAATTGACTGAGGATATTTACTTATGGAGAAATATGTTCCCCTTAGAGTTTAATATTTTAAGTACCACTTACAAAGTAGTTGTGTTGATCTGTCATTCACTTATATTTGTTGGTCTAAGCCATCATAGTCTTACACTTATCCATATTCATAAATTACAGAGCACTGGCATGAATTTGTTGACCTTGTCTAATCTATCTTTCAAATTGATCTACTCCATAGAACAACTAACATCCATAGTAAGCAGACATTACTAATTTCTGTGATAATTGATTTTCCATGGAGTATGAAAGCTAGCCAGGGTTGCACACTGGAAAAACTTTCTGAAACAGAGTTGTTCTACCAAAGGTGGGAGCAGGCAAACTTGGGGATGTATTTGTCTTTCAAGGAACTATTTTATCAGTGATTAATTACATAATTCTTATTTTTTGTGTTTCTTTTGGAATCCTTTTCCAAGTTAAATCCTTTCTTTTTGTCTTTTATTTAAAATATTATTGATAAACATTTAATTCTCTAATTAGCCAAGGTCTTGCTGTAATTAGAAGGGTTTATTATGGAAGGCTTGAAAAGGCATCAATAAATAACCAGCATGAACAGAAGTATTATGACTGCAATGCACTTTGTGTTAAGAGTTCCTATTAGTATGTAATAGTCAGATTAAGTGCCTTGTTTTTATTCTTGATTTCTGAACTTTCCTAATTAGCTTCTTTTAGTTTTTCTAGACTTCCAGCTCTACCTTCCCACTCAAAATGCTTTTTTTTTAAAAAAAAGCTTTAATGCTTTTAAGTGTACAGTTAAGAGTAAACCTGGGAAACAAACAAACAAAACCAACCAAACAAAAAACCGCCACTTTTATTATGAAGCAGTCTTGGTGAAACTTCTTTAATTGTTTGGATCCTTTTTTTCTATTGACTCCTTTAAAAGGTCCATCATCTTAATCTCAAACTCAGAAAAACACTAATTCTTGTTTACTGAATCCCTCATGTAATAGAAAGGAATTTTTTAAATCATTTTTCATTTATTGCCTGCGAAGTTCTTAGTAATTTTCTATTTTGGAAGCTGCAGAGAATCCGTCTTTTTGTCTGTGTACGTGAAGGATTTATCAACAAAAGCTACACATCATTTGTTAGTACAGCCTGCCTTCCTGCTGCTGGGAATGGCATGTTGAAGATCCCCTGATAATTTCATTAGATGAGAGGCCTTGCGTGTCCTAAACAGAATGATTAGACTTGAGGTTGAACAGACCTGTGAAAATCAGTGTGAGTTTTGCCACTGACTTCAGCAGGCCTGTCTCTTGTGTTTCCATCTCTGCTTTCAGGTTCTGTTGTCTTCCACTCCTTTCTGACTACCTAATCTAAGAAGGTAATCTAAATAGAAAGTGTAAGGATAAGACAACTGACTTACAGGACCTGAATATGGAGGCAGAGCCTGTCTTGCTCTGCCATCTGAACACCTTGGGAACGTTATCTAAGCTGACTTATCTGGTGTGTTTTCCAATACATTATATTCCCTGCCTGTAAAACATGGGTAATTTATTTTTTTTACCAACAGTCTTGGGTCATTGTGAATGTAAATGCCACACAAACACTTAATGGTAGATTGTTATATGCTAAGATGATATGACAATGGAACTATACAAATATCTGAAATAATGAAGATTTCTCCTGAAATTACTTCAGGACTTTGGGGTATATTTTTCCCGGAGCTTCATACTTTGTCAGAAATGGAAAATGTCATTCAGTTCTTTGGACTGACTTTTTTTTTCTAAGTTCATTACTTACTAGCACTACATTTTAATGTGCATCAAGGAGAACAACACCATAAAGGCACTGATTAGTTCAATTATACTCCCCACACACAGAAATAATCTTTTTACACTAGGAATCTGTCACATAATGTTTAAAAAGCAAATAAAATAATGTTCACCTTTTATCCATTATGTCCTTGTAGTTCAAAAGATTTCTCTGATTTACATCCAACCAAGGAATAAAAATAGACCTAATTTCAGTTTGCCATGCACTGCAGTATCTGGTATTTTGAAAATGTTCAGTGTAGTGCTGATTACTCTTTGTTTAAAAGGATAGCAATCTGTGCATGCTATCATAGTTGGAAACCTGTTCCCACCTGATAGCTATTTTCTCACTGTGTCTCTGGGCAAGAAGTTTTTCATTTTGCTCTTTAAGTTATCTGACATAAAGAATAAATAATATCATAGTGCCTACTCTGCAAAAGTCGTGCATTACTTTGCCTCTCCCTGTCTGACTGTACCTTTTACAGAAAGCTCTGAGCTTCACTGGTTCCTTTTTTGTGACAACAGGAGTCTGAAAGTCCTTTGGTAGTTTGTCTTATATAAAGTAGCTGCTGGGGAGGCTTTTGGTGTCACTGCTAATAAATTTATGCGCTACTTTTTTTGAAACTAAAAATTCTATACATGTGGCATTTTGAGAAATGCTGGTGGTGGAGCCAAACTTCAACAGTTTGATCTCACAGAGAATTAGTAATTCTCCTTCCATCAGTTTTGGAGTATCACATTTGGGCTTATGGAGCCTGAGGATTATGTGAAGCAATGGAATGTGGAAGCAGATGGTGAAGGGTATATGGGCCAGCATTTGTAAGTAGACAACACACCAGAATGGCTTAGACTCAGGAAACGGTTATTATATTATAACTCAGTTATTATATTATAACTCAGTTATTTCAGCTCTTGAGCAGAGAAACACAAACGTAAACTTATTGGGGTTGTAAATATTTTTTTTCCCCCAAGAATTTTTTTTTAGTATGTCTACAAATTTTAGTGCCTACATAGCTAAATATGTGTAGCTCCTTTGTATTTTTTTTCCTTGGCTGCAAGATATTTCATGGAAAGGAATTGTCCATACCTAAGGTAGAATTTAGTTTGATATATGATCTATCTGTATAGAAGTCTACACTGGGAAACTAACATAAGAAAAAGCAATCTTCTGAAGAAGCTGAAGAATATTCACTCTGCCTAATAAAAGATCTTCATACTTAAGAGTTGATTATTTTTGTTCTTCAAAAAAATGAGAAATCATTTGGTTAAAAATAAGTGAGGAACATTTCACAGAACTACTGAATTATTAACAGAAACCTTGACTCTAGACTGTTTTAATGGATAAAACTAATTTATCTCTGTCTCCTTGAGATATAAATATCATCTGTCTAAACAGCATGAATCACATTTACAATGATATCAGCTTGTGTCACCTCTGGGGTAACAAACTGGAGCTGTTTCAACTGAGTGTTGCTTTCCTTCATTTTAATAATTCACAATATCTAATTGATTTTTATTACAATTGAGTCTGTTCACTTTACAACAAATTTGAATTCATAGCCAAGAGGGGAATAGAAAATGCCACCATTAGGCAGTATCATAGTGTATATACAATATACTGTACATTTTTAGTAGAGGTAGAGGAAAAATGCATATTTTCTTTGATTCTTGAAATATGTGTATGTATACATAGGCGCAAACTTATTTATACTAATTACAGATCTGTTGCAATAAAACATAGGTTTTTAACATAAATAAGTGTAGAGTTTGTATACTCTTTGAATAAAAGATTTAATCTATGAAAGACAATTTGGTCTTGGAGCACTGCCTACTACATAAAAGTGATAAAAGTATGTATTACCCTTGCCATATGTTGCAATTGGAAACTGTGAAACTGGAGTAGCAAAGTTTTGGAAATTTTAATGTATTTCACATTTTTAAACAATAGCCAAACAAGTTCTCAGAATTTTACATCAAATTATCTTCCAAAAAATTCTTTAAAGTACACTGAAATTTTTGATACTTAAAAAGAAATGTATTTCACTTTGTAATTTTGAAAGCTATCTAACAAAACTACATAAAACACAGTACATTTAAACCAAGTAGCTGAAATGAAAATGTTTTATTCTCTTCAGCTTTGTTTCTTACTCATGTTATCACCTCTTTTCCTCCAAACTCTAAAAATGTGTGGTTTACTTTTAATAAATTTTTCGATGACTAAAACTTGATTTAAATATTTTAGTTTTAGTAAATCACTTATTGAAAGTGTTTTAACTTACTGGGCTCAGCTTTGGGCTACCAAGTACCTGAGCAGTAGGGAGCTACCAAAACATCTCTCCTATGAGGAAAGTCTAAGAGAGCTTGGACTGTTCAGCCTGAAAGGAAGTCCTGGAGGAAACTCATCAATGTTTACAAATACATGAAAGGAGCATGCAGAGAAGACAGAGCCAGGATCTTTTTGATGTTGTCCATTGACAAGACCAGAGAAAATAGTTGCAAACTGAAACGCAGGAGGTTCCTTCTGCTTTCCTTCAGAAAATGCTTTTTCAATGTGAGGATGACTAAGTACTGGCACAGGTTACCCAGGGTGGTTATGGATTCTCCATCCTTTAAAAGCCATCTAGAAATGGTCCTGGGAAACCAGCTGTAGGTAGCCCTGCTTGAGCAGGGAAGTTGGACTCTGTGACCTCCAGAAGTCCCTTCCAACCTCCACCAGTCTCTGATTATGTTGCTTTGTGACTTTCTCTAGTCATGACATACCAATGGATATATCATTGATACCAAATGTCAATGAATTCAAAGATTGTGATGCAAAATATGAAGTGTGAAGCTTGCAGTTAACTAGATTATTCAGTAAAATAAAAACCACTTGCCTTCCCAAAAAATGGACTTCTCAAAAGAACTTGTCTTGTGCAAGCTAAGACTATTAATTTAAGCAACCTTGGGCTTAATCACATGGATAATTTTCCACTGACTGAGTGGAAATTAAGGTAATTCAAAACGAAAATGATTACTTTGACTGGAACAAGGAGAAGAGAGTAAAGAGACACTGAGCACCCCCACTGGGATGTTTAGGTTTAAACATCTGTGGTTAACTTAACAGTGCCATTAAGTACTATGGGATTAGATCCTTCATATTACACTGTTTTATTTTAATTCTGAAAATCTATTTCAGGTGGAATTACAGAAGCTGTGGTTTGGTGATTAAGGGGCCTAAGTGGCAAAATTGGCTTGAAATGTTCTACTATCATTAGGAAGCTGTTTTCCTTCAAATTTTGCAGGATTCTTTTGGAGTTGTTTCTAAATTCATTTCAGTTCCCTTGACCAATCTATAGTTTAACCTTCTAGTGTCAGCATAAAGAGAGAAGCAAGTGGCTGGGATGTGAAGAAGGAGGAAATATTTTTTGTGAAAACCCCAGCAATTCTGAACCTAATTTCAGGAGAGACACAATTCCCTGGCTATACTGTAGAGGTCTAGAAGACAGCTGGCTTTCATGAGAGGTAGCACAACACAAATGACTAAGACTCCAGTCTTAAAAGGAGATTAATTACAAGCATATGTACATATAAAAAAAAGATACTTATGCCAACTGTTTTTTTTCAGAAGCAGCAATAAGTTTTTCAGAAACTGTGATGCCAGCAATTAAAATAAAATAGACTGAGAGATATGCTTCATCTGAATGCAAGGCATAGTTATTCAGAATCTCAAATGCAACTAAACAGAATGGTCCATGTTACTAATCTTACCCTAATATGATCTCAGATATTTTTGCTAGCTTTACATTGGTGCTAAGTAGGAGAATCTGTTTCATTAACTGTAGGAAAGAAAGTAATCTGGTTGGAAAGATCTATTGAAAATGTCTTCACTGTGGTGCTCTAGGTTGAGGTGCTGCAGAACAACTTAATTTTTTTACTTTCCCAAGATTTTCAACTCTTACAACTCAGACATCCTTCCTATCTAACAACCCAATTTAAAGTGGGAATCCATAATAACAAGCTCTTCATATCTCTTCACCTATTTCATGAAGTGTTTTTTTATATTTGAAAAGCACTTCATGAATCACTCAGTGGCTGCTAAAAATTAATAACAGTGAGCCCAAGTTAATTACCATGCCAGCTGCTGATTTCGTTCTGATGGCTGACATGCTATAGAGAGGAATCCTTATGCTAAATCTCAGTTGCCTGAAGGAAATTGATTCCATTAGTACTTTAAAATAAGAACTGCCCTAAGTCTTGTTCTTACATAGAGTAATTGGGCTTTGGTCGCTAAAAATAAGTGACAGAGAGAATGTCTGAGTGTTATTTTAATGCCCAAACAAACAGCCTGAATTTTTGTACTCTGATAAGAGACTTCTTTTGTAGTGAGAATTACTGTGCTCTAACTAATGCTGCATGATCACATAAACAGGTATGCTAAAAAAGGCAGTATCTCCAATAGTGTTTGCTTAATGAACCAAGGAATTATTTAGGAGCTTGGTCCCTGCAATTTAACAAGGCTGTGGTTACAGTTTTACAGTTGCCCCTAGACAGTCAGTACTCTTTTCATCTTACTCAAAAAAAAGGTGAATGTAATTTCAAAAGTAAGTACTTTGCCTCATTGGGTTTGTATGTTTAAACTAGCTACCGCAAATTATACACGTCTGAAAGCTCTCAAACACCAAGAAATTTGTCCTTACCAAAATTTCTATGACAAAATTAGTTGTTATTATTGACTTTATAAAGAATAGAATTTAAGCTCGGCTCTTAGAGCCCTAGTGATGTTGTTCAGTGCCAGAGGTTATCCAGAAAATGAAAGATAGAAGACTGGAAGCCAGGCACCTTTATTTCAATCTGAGGCCTTCACATCAACATCAATATTTTCTTATTTTTCTTTTCTGCTCAGTGGTTCTAAGGAGTCTACATTTTTGTGCTCCACCATGGCTCAGTAGACAAGATAATCATGACACATAAATATGCACACATTCACACATGCTCTCAGGTGGCATGAGCATTGAAGGTAGAAAACTTGTAGTTTGTTTTGACTGTTTGCATTCCCTGTGGAAAGTTTAACCACTAGGATGTAGCAGATCTTTCAGTCATAGTGAATATTAGCATGTAATTAAAAAACAGCCTGAAGCAAAACAGATACAAAGGTAGAGAGAATCTTTTAGAATAGGGTGCATGGAAATATCAATAACACTGATGAATGCTACAGTTTCTGTAGGCAAACAGAAATGGAAGTGAAACCAAGCACATGCTGACTAAAAGTTTTCTGAGGGAGGTTGTTGATGCTCCCTCCCTGGAAGTGTTTAAGGCCACTTTGAATGGTGCATTGTGCAGCCTGGTCTAATGGGAGGTGACCCTGCACATGCAGGGGGGCTTGTTGACCTTTAAGGTCCCTTACAACCCTAACCATTCTATGATTCTATGAAATATTCCTTTGTATTTCTAGTTTGAGTCTACTTTTATTACTTCGGTCCCTCAGGTTGTCAGTCCAATAAAATCTGTATGATTTTCCATCTTCACCTTTCTACTGAGGGCTTGTGCCGTTGTCAAGTGCAGTTAGCATATTCTCAATTTTTGTATCAAATCAATAAAAGACATTTGGTTCCAAAAATATTCTTTGAAAGATCACCACTAATCTTCTTTTGTCTCAGTAATATCCCTTGTGGTCCTAATGTTTCCTTCCCTTAAACTAAGTTGTGATCCTGTTACATTTCTAGAACACCTTATCCAGAATAATTTTTTTCCTAAGAGGCATTGTATGTATGGTCCTATCAGCTAGATTTCCTGCATTTCTTTTCTTAAAATATCAGTTATAAAGAGAGATGCCTGGTTAATTTGCCACAATGATAGTCTATTTTGGTAGAAAGTTGTTATTCATTATATTCCATTTTTTATTACCTCAGTGTCTCTAGCTGTGCAACGCTTCATAATTTGTTTCAAATCCTTACACAACTCATGACGTCAGAGCCACTTGGTTTATGTTGTCTGGATGATGTACAACCCTTTTTCTTAAAAGAAAAAAAAAAAAGATGTTTTATTTTTCAAACATTAGGTTACTAGCCTGATAGTTTCTTTAAAAATCTTTGTTAGTAAACTGGCCTTCCATAGGCAAGTATTGTTAGTAGTCTCAAGTGGAGATTATGGGGACTTGCCCTCCTGGTCTTGACAATTCCTTAGAAATAGTTTTATGTCTTTGTTTTGTTCTCATCTGAGATGAGTAATTTTCATTTCCACAGTCTGTATCATCATGCAGCCACACTGCATTTGCTACTGTAGTCATATTAATTTTATTTTGGACTGCTTGTAAATTATGTTTAATCTTAAATGCTTTTTGCTGCTTGGTGAAATCACTCTTTTTCCTGTTTTCTTTTTTACTTGGATGATGAAAGTACATTTTAGTACTGGCAATTTTGCAAGATCTGACTCTGACTACCATTTTCTGTTCTCACTTTCTCCATATATTTTCTGACATCTGACAGTTTTCCTTGCATAGTAGTTTCATTTTCCACCCTAGAAGCTTTCTGCATACTCCAGATATACTCTCTGAAGTGACTGCTCATCTAGTTAGAAATTGAGGCCTTTGTTGTACAAGGTTTTTCCACATGTTTGATTCTGCAAGTTTTTTTTGCAGCCCACAACCACAGTTTTTCCTTAAAGAAATTTTAGCACTTCCTTGAGTCTTCATTATTTCCCTTATTTTCTGATTTTTTAAAGTAAAATTCTGATTTATTAGGGTTTAACATCTAATCATGTTACAGCCATTTTTAAAAAAATTGAATGAAAATTTCATCACTTCCTCTGGATAGAGCTTTCTTGACCAACTTGTAGCTCACTTTTCTTGTGGTATGTGTCACATTGTCAGAAACTGGGTCTACCCCGCAGTGGTAGAATTTATTTTCTGAGAAGATACAGTATCAACTCACATCTTTCATAGTTCTATTTACTCCTTATTTACTAATTAATATTATTATTTTCTTTCTAAAGAAAAAAATATATATTTACAACGAAAGGGATACTACAGAAACCTTCCAGATATGAATCTGAAACAAATCAGAACCTTCTATACCCTCTGTAATTTCCTTACAGCTTATAACATACTTGGTGTATAGTTTATCACATCTGTATTTTTGCCATGAGAAAGAGAATAAGATTAGTACATGCGGATGTGGGAAGTAAGCAAGCAAGAAACTATTAGAGGCAGTTTTGTGGCCTATGATTCAATTCAATTGTCACCTCACCCAAATATTTGGGCAGAATATTGCCATTTACAATTTTGGAATATATCAAATTGGCATACTTAGGATATTTTATGGTCAAGGTAGAAATCATTAATACAATCTTGAGTTGGAACTGGATGATCTTTAAGGTCCCTTCCAACCCTAGCCATTCTATGAGTTCATGTTAATTAATCTCCTTATAGTTCCTTTAAGTTGCATGCAGAGATCTTCCATTATTTTTCTTGGTTTAATTTTATTGATCTCAGAGTTGGTTTGTTTTTTTTTTTTTTTTCTTCTTCTATTTCTTGTGAAGTAAAGCCAAAAAATCACTCTGCATGGCTATTCTCATAGAAGATTTTACTCATTTTTTTTTAAGCAGGATGTATGAATTTTGAGTTAAATTATTTTCCTTTGCTTTACGCAACATGGTAGGAACAGAAAAGTCAGACCTCCTTTTGTCTGAGCATCTTTTTTTCACAGGCAGACATCAAAATCTTAAATCACAGGACTGTCTAACATGAAAAATGCAAAGTCATTGTGATTTGTAATCCTTGAAAGGAATGACAATGCAGGGAGATGGTTTTGTTTTGTCTTGAGTTTTTTTAAGCCACCCTGGGATTTATCACCATTTTCCGGAATGGCTTATACTGTTGCCAGTCAGTGAAGCAGAGCAATGACAAGTGTGTGATTTTATTATATATTTTCTATCCTACTTGTTGTTTTCCTTGCCCTGTACCAACAGAGAATTAGTCAGCAATTTTTAAAGTGGCAAATCCTTTTTTAAAACAGGATCTAACATGATTCTTTCATATATTTTTGACCTATAGGTTTTTCAGTTATTGAACTGTATTTTTCCCTAGGACCAATGCAAAATGAATGCAAATGAATTTTTTTTAAGCAATAGAAGATAATCCTGATTTTCTTTAAAATTTTCTATTTACAATAGTTATTTAAATTCCTTTTCACATTAGACTGGGCTTGTATTTTCAGGCAGTTGACTCTCACAGCAGGTAACACATGAATCTAAAATAGACATCAATAAGATTCTATTTTTGAAAATTAATGATTGGAAAGGGAATCTTCTGTCAATCAGATATACATTAAAATGTATTTAATTAGGAGTTGGATATCCTAGTATAAAAGTTTTTCAATTATATTCACATTTACTAAAATTGTAAAGGAATGCTAAAGAATTAAGTGATAGAAATATGCATCTGAATTTTAATGTGGAACATGATGCTTATAGTGCAACATAACTAATGTAAACTGTCAGTTATTTTGCTTATTTGCGTATTTTTAAGGAAAACTAAATAATTCTTAAAAATAGAAGCTTTCTTTACTTTTATTATTCTTCATGCTGTTAGATTTATACCAAATTTTCAGCAATGTATTATTCAAGTGATTGAAGGCTAGCATGCCACATCTTAATGAACTGAACAGCTGCATTGGTTCTTTAAGATACTTCCCATTTAGCAAATAATTGCAAGAAAATATAGCCTTACCAGTACCAAAATACACTGCATTGCCAATATTGTGTCAGTTTTTAAGATAAAATTCAGTTGTGCAGCAGCAGCCCAGTTGGTGAGAGAGGGCTGAAGGAAGTGGTAGATGGAGGAGGACTCAGGAGGAAGGATTTGAACCTTTTAGTAGAGGTAGGAGTTGCAGCAACTTCTGCATGAGGGAATTACTTCTTCCCATTGTAGCTGGTCCTCTCCACGTTCTTTTTCAGGGTTGATACCAAAACAGGCAATCCTGTGTCCTCAGGCTGCAGTTTCTAGCTCTTCTTTGCCTACAGCTGGCTAAGGAGGTGAAAGGAATCTCTGCATTTGGGGGTTTGTTGTGTTAGTAATAGTTAACAGTAGAATCATAGGGGACTGAGAAAGAGATTAATTAATAATAAAGCCCCTAGTTCTTAGGGTTATTTTAGTTCTGTATTCCTTCTTAAAATAAGAATTTGTAGTTAATCTACCAAATGTATGTATGTTAGATTTCAAAGTCATAGTGATTTCAGATATCTCAGAATTATGGAATGGTAGGCGTTGGAGGGGACCTCTGGATATCATCGAGTCCAATCCCTCTTCCAAAGCAGGATCACCTAGAGCCAGTCATACAGAAACACATCCATATGGGTCTTGGAAGTCTGTAGAGAAGGAAACTCCACAACCTCTCTGGGCAGCCAGTTCCAGAGCTCTATCATCCTTATAGTAAAGAAGATTTTGCTCATATTGAGGTGGAACTTCCTGTATTTCAGTTCATGTTTGTTGCCCCTTTTCCTGTCACAGAGCATCAGTGAAAAGAGTCTACCCCCTCCTTCTTGACACCCACACTTCAGATACTTACAATCATTAAAAATATCCCCTCTATCTTTTCCATACTAAACATCCCCAGCTCTCTCAGCCTTTCCTCATATGCCAGATGTTCCAGTCCCCCAGTCATCCTCATAGACCTCCTTTAGAATGTATCCCTGTCCCTCTTGAACTGGTGAGCCCAAAACTGGACACAATACTCCAGATATGGTCTCACTAGTGCAGGAGGAGAGTTTTCCTCAACATGCTGGACACACTTATCGTAATGCACCCCAGGATAACATTGTCTTTTTTTTTTTTTTTTTTTTTTTTGTACCACAAGAGCACAATACTGTCCCATGAATAACTTATTTTCCACCATTAGTCCAAGGTCCTTCTTCATGGAGCTGCTTTCCATCAGGCCAACCCCTAATCTGCACTGGTGTGATTCTGCCCAGGTGGAGGACTCTAGACTTACTCTTGTTGAACCTCATAAGGTTACCTTTCATGCAGCTCTCCAGTCTGCCCAAATCTCTCTGGCCACACAGCCTTCTGGTGCATCAGCCAATCCTCCCAGTTTCATACCACCAGCAAATTTGCTGACCATACACTCTCTCCCCTCACTGAGGTCATTGATGAAGATACTGAGCAAGACTGGACCCCTGGAGAACACCAGTAATCACAGGTCTCCAAGTGGACTCTGTACCATTGATCACAACCCTCTGAGCTCTTTAGTTTAGCCAGTACTCAACCCATCTCAGGGTCCACTCTTCTAATTTCTCCTTTCTGAGCTTGGCTACAAGGATGTTATGGTAGACAGTGTCAAAAACCTTGCTAAAGACAATGTAGACAATATCAACTGCTCTCCTTCATATTTAAGACCATTTTATTAATTTATAGTTTAATAGCATGTGATCTACATTAAGTAAATCTGTTAACCATGTTCATTTAAAACTATAATTGATATAATCTATTCTAAAAGATTGATTAGAAAATACCACTTCCTGAATGTAAAAAAGGACTTGATGCACTCTTCCTTCAATTGCTAGGCCATGGGAAGTGTGACTGTGGGAAGTGCCAATGTGATGAAGGATGGTATGGTGAAGCTTGTCAGTATCCAACTACTTGTAATCTTACATGGAAGAAAAGCAATGAAATGTGCAAGAATTCTCAAGATGTCATCTGCTCTGGTGCAGGTAAGGTGTTTCGTTGCTTTGGTGGCTTGATTTTCTACTTGTGTTATCTTGACAATCACTGTAATTTTTTATTTTTTTTTTTAAATTTGGAATTTTGTAAAGTATGTTTCAAGAGACTGAGGAATAAGTAGATGTGTACTAAAATATTTAATTTTCTTATAGGCCTATTTCTGTGCATGTGATGTGTACTGATCTAGAATGCTTGCTTTAATACTCTAGCTTATCCGTAGCAACTTTACATCAGTGAAACTGCAGCTGTATCATGTATTTTACCCATCGAAAGGTTATGGTAATGTCACTAACAGAAAATGACCTCATTTTTTGATGTGTGTTTGTGTTTATAGCACACAGAACTGGCATTTGCAAATATTTTTCCAGGACATTTATAAGCTGGACAATTTCTTGAGGCACTTCTGAGCTGTAACAAAGACTACTAAAACAAGTTGTAGAATATCTGATGAGTCAATGGGTTACTTTTCTTATTTGGTAACCCTTTCCTCTAATTATTCAATTTTATAACTCATCCTAACTTAAATAGACAGTTTTTTCCTCAAAAAAACCCAAACAAACCCAAAACAAAAAACCCAAACAAACAAAAACCAAAGCAAACAAGCAAACAAAAAAACAGAGAAAAAAGAAACAATCTTTTAGAAGCATTCACTGGAGATTGGCAAAATTTTGAAGGGCGTTTCCTACCAGTCAAGTGATCTTCAAGGGAGAGAATGTTTCAGGAATCCTACATCTGCTCACTATCATTGGCTTTTAATTTCTATGTGGTTCCACAATTTCAGAAAACTAGATTTCTCACAAGGTAGTTGCTGACATGAGCAAACGATCTAGAGAATTTGATGGACTGTAGCCATATATACTTTCTTGTGCTAGGATCACCTTTTTATCTAATGCCAACACTGACTTGGGCGTATTTTTTTTGCGAATAAAAAATGGGAGAGGATGTCAGGAGTTATTACAAAAACACTCCTCTGCTGTCACACAGCTAACCATTAATTGTCAATCTTTTAGTGACTCAATCAAGATTCACCTAAAATTTAACTTTTTTGACTCAACTGTTCCTAAAAATTTGTCTGAGTAACTAGGGCATCCTACCTAAACTGAGGTTCTTTATGAGCAATTTCCAATTCTAGTCAATGGGACTGAATGGATACTTTTAAGACACAGTCTTTCTGATCTCTTTAGATTAAAAAGTTAAGAATCAATTTACCATTTTGTCTTTTTTTCTGTTTGGAAATTATCTGTAAACATGACAGCTTTCTGAAAAATGTTATTCGTATTTATTTTCTAGGTAGGCATAACAAATAATTCTAGTTGAGTAGGTTAATCATATCATGTTATCAGTTTTGTTTGGTTTGTTTTTTTTTATTAATTCTTGAGAACATTTTTAAAGTTTACTTTTTTAGACTGGCCAGGTATGTTGGGGAGCTCCATTTTTTTCTTTGTTTAGATTAATATGATTGGTGAAACTTGTACTATACTTATAATGGTGAAATATAAAATAGTTTCTGCAGACTAGTTGTGTAACATAATCATTCAATGTCTTGAAGTGTTTTGTAGGACTTTTGTGTCAATAACCATCTTTTCTAAAATGTGTGTATGTAATGTGAGGAGTATAAATCTTGTGAATTAAGTTCCCTTTTTTACAAACTATAGTGAGTTCAGTGACTGCTTAAACAGCTTGTGCAAGCCCATTGACCACAGCCTCCCTATTAATGTGGTACTGAACAAAGTTTCTACCCTTAGAATTTAAAAAAAAAAATGTAATAGAGGCAGGGAAAAGGGGTGTCTTATGTGACTGACATGAGAATACTCTTTCTAACATGATTTTCTAGTACTTTTGCTTCTTTTACTTTATAACTCTGTAATACATATATTTATGCCCGGTTTATATTATCATGCATTATGATCCAAATTAGAAAATCAGGGGGAGGAGAAGACAGTTGTTTTCTTTGCCCTGGAAACTTCAGTCCAGGTCAGGTAGACTCTCTGAGGGAAAAGGGAGGGGAATTCTTTCTCCCCTGGAAGCAACAAAACAAACTTTTTCTGCTTGGGAGGCTAAGTCATGGAGAGAGACAGTCACTGAGGTGGGGAGGCAACCCTAGTCAAAGGATGAAGAAGAAAATGTGTTGTAAGGCCAGAGATCTCTTTACAAAACCACTTCCATCCTCTGCATCTTCTAAACACTCTGGATTTTCCTTATGTCAGAAATTTTCTGTTGTGTTTTATGTTGTGGGGAAAAAATAGCTCTACACTTCCAAAGAATTTGTGAGTTCTGGGAGTGCTAACATTGAGGAAGAATCTCAACCAGACACATGTTCTCAAAACACTCATAGGTCTGATGTGGGCAAAAGTCCTCATTATAGTTCTTAACATTCTTAAAAGCTCTACTCTTTTCTGAGACATCACCCACAAACCGAAGAAAAGTGAGCACTAAAAGTTAGATTAAGTCAAAGTCCTGCAATAACAAGATGTTACTGTAGATGTTTCTGCAGTTCCTCAGATGAATGAAATAACTTGTAATGTGGACATCAAAACCACTGGAAAAATATTGACTTTCCAGTAAAACTGTTTATATGTTATAATAATATTTATGATTTGTTTAATAATGCTATGAATGTATTTCTCTGCGATAAGCAGAGAAATTAGTATACAGAGAATTGTATAATTAATTTATTTCTCTGATAATTGCTTCTTAGCTTACATAATTTTTTTGCTGGCATCTGATCATAGGTCTTTGTGCAGGTATTCCTCACCAATGTTTCCTTCGATTAATTCCTGGTTTGTTTTTTTTTTTCTACAAGGCTATACTTATAAAATCTTAATCCTCTATAGAAGCTGTAGAAAAGGGACTACATACAAGTGCAAAGGAACAGTGTAAACTTAGGTAGATATATTTCCAGGTCTGTGGTAGCCATACCCTTGCTGCTGCCATACAACTTGGCTGTGGAATGGGACAAAACCAGGCTTCATTCTTGAGAAGATGATTAAGTTAAATTTTCTCCTCTCAGTAGGCAGAAGATATAATATCCAAAGCAGACATCATATCTCAATTATATGAAGTCAGACAGGCAACTTGAAGAGTGAATTGTACTTTAGGAAAATATAATGGTCCTTGTTAAAAATGAACCACTTGAATATTGTATCTATTTACAGTTAAGATTGGGCCTTTTGTTGATATGAATTATTTCTGTGTCTGTCTTTCTTTGGCTCAATAATCTTTAGATTTCAGCCTTCTCAGAAATAAAACATGTAGCATCTCTACTGGACTACTGAACATCTTTCCATGAACTGCAGCAATTGACTACTGTCTTAAATGTTTACAGGCACATGTCAGTGTGGCAGGTGTAAATGTGCCAACTCAGGAGGAAGTGGACTGGTCTATGGTAAATTTTGTGAATGTGATGACAGAGAATGCATAGACGATGAAACAGAAGAGATTTGTACAGGTATGGTATTTTAGTGAGTACAAGAGGAATGGTGAAGATTAATACAGGCTGTTATAAAATCATGTAATTTTTTTGACCTACAAAATGTCTTTACTGAATGTATGGTTTAAAAGTAAAGTATCTATATGTTAAAAAATTTAGATTACAAATTGTAAGTGGGAATTTCAGTTGAAAATATGAGCTAAGCAGGAGTTTAAATAATGAAGACATCTTGCAACAGACTCATCTTTGTGGATGAACTGCAGAGGATCACACAAGGTAATTCACTAAGGTGACTCATAGCTTAGTGTGTCCCTCTTTGTTAGAATATAAGAAATGTGAATGCTTTGTGGCACAGGTGAGAGGAAAATGGAGGACAGGAAAAAAAAAACAAAAAACAAAAGAAAAAAAAAAATTAAGATTTGTGTCAAGAAAGCAAAAATTTAAAAGAACAAGAATAAATATAGGATGAGTACTCAGAAGAAAGTCAGGAGATAAAAAGAGGAAGGAATGTATGAAGAAAAAACTCTTCTGCAATAGGAAAGGCAAGAGAATAAGAGGGAGTAAGCTATGATGATAGATAGAAAAGCAATGAAAATTCAGTATTGTGAAAAACACACCACTTAATGCACTATAAATGTGGTTTCCTATATTACTAAGGAAGCGTTGCCCTAGAGACATAAGGTACTACAAATATTTTTCAAGCTAGACACACACATACTGAGTATGAGGGTTCAGAACTGTTCTTAGAGTATTCATCCTCTGGCCATAGTCCTTGCTCTGTGTGTGTGTGTACACAGAGAGAAAGTACTTGTGTAACATCGTAGTGAGATAAGGCAACACCCAGGTGCTGCTACTCAGCAGGCAGTGGGTGTGAGCCTGCATTCAGCCCACCTGTGCCTGGTTAGGGCTGGGCCCAACTGCGCAGGGGCAGGATCAGGAGGCCAATAAAAGGCCTGGCCTCCAGCACCAGCTCAGCTCACTTGCAGAGCAGGCCAGAGGAGAGGTTGGTTGTGTTGGGAGCACCAGCCCTGACCCAGGCTGACTGACTGACCCACCCACCCACCCAGGCTGACTGACTGACCCACCCACCCACCCAGGCTGACTGACTGACCAACCGACCGACCGACCAACCGACCGACCAACCGACCGACCAACCGACCGACCAACCGACCGACCAACCGACCGACCAACCGACCGACCGACCCAGGCTCACTGACTGACTGACTGACCGACCGACCCACCCAGGCTGACTGACTGACTGACCGACCGACCGACCCAGGCTCACTGACTGACTGACTGACCAACCGACCGACCCAGGCTGACTGACTGACTGACCAACCGACCGACCCAGGCTGACTGACTGACTGACCGACCGACCGACCCAGGCTGACCGACCGACCGACCGACCCAGGCTGACCGACCGACCGACCGACCCAGGCTGACTGACCGACCGACCGACCCAGGCTGACCGACCGACCGACCGACCGACCCAGGCTGACTGACCGACCGACCGACCCAGGCTGACCGACCGACCGACCGACCCAGGCTGACCGACCGACCGACCCAGGCTGACCGACCCTGAAGGCGTCAGCTTCTGCCAGAGCACCGGTCTGACTTCAGAGAGTCATACCCCAAGAAAGGTTCGTCTTGCTACATAACATAGCTTTATTTGTCTGTATCCTTACACAGAGAACTAAATAAACTCTAAGGTGCTTTGAAGGCAATAAGAACTTTTAATTTTTTTTTTTTCTTACAATTAAATAGGAATTTTAAAATAAGGCTAAAGAGAATTGTAGAATCTAAGAATGATTTTGGTTGGTAGAGACTTTAAAGATCATCTGGTTCCAACCCCCCTGGCATGGGCACCTCCGACAAGACCAGGTTTCTCCATGCCCCATCCAGCCTGGCTTTGAGTTCTTCCAGGAAGGGGGCTTCCACGACTTCTTTGGGAAACCTGTGCCAATGTCTCACCACCCTCACTATAAAGTATTTATTTCTAATTAACCTACATCTTTTAATGTGTAAATGATACCATTTTTGGTATTACAACCATTAGGGTTGAAGTCATGTATAATATCATATATGATAAAATTTTAGCATTTATTTAGTTCCAGTTCCAATTCTCCTTCTTCTGTTTTTGTCACGGTTTCTTTCCCACCTGTGTTGCTACTGGCAACATTTTTTCTTATCTCTTATTTCCACCCATTACGTTGAATGTTGCCATATTCCAAAACAAGCCAGATGCATGTCTTTTTTTCAAAAAAATAGTTTTATTGAAACTATTCAGAAATCAAAGGATTCTGATAGCAAACTGGCAAAAATTGTTGGTAAATTCCAGTCTCTAAGGTCTGTGATTCATCAGTGTAACAGTTCTAATACCTTATGTACTTCTAAAGTAAACATGGGTATAACCTAATGGTGTGCTTGACTTGGTTAGGTTGTTGTAAGCTGAAAAGTTCATTTACTGAGGTTGTGAATGTTAGATTTTCTTTGCTTTCTAACAAAGTGCTACAGTACATAAACATATGTTGAACCAGGCCTTATGCAGAAAGAATGGAGAGTACATGAAAGTACATGAAAGTCAAAGATACATAATTTAATCACAGAAAAAGCTGCCCCCAGTTGCCTGTGTGGTTGTTGCTTCTCTCTCTCATTCCAATGTCTTCTTTAATATCCTCTATGCTGTCTCTCCTTCCACAGGATTGCCACCACAGGAATCATGCAGTTTTATTTATGAAGTAGTAAAGCAACTATATTCCAATCCACTTCTCTTGAGCTAGCAATGTCCCCTGGATATTCTCCACAGACAGGGTGAACCTAATCAGCCCCTGTTGCACTTTCACATTTTGTGTAGCACATTCTTAGTTGCTTCATACTCCTAATTGCCCCTGAAGGTATAGACAGACCTTGAAGATTTTAATTGTCTTCAAAGCAAGCCAAATCAGGAGGATCAAACTAATGAAAAAAAAAAACAAAACCCAACCAACAAACAAACAAAACCCCAAACCATCTATTTACACACATTTCTAAAGTCTGCAACGATGAGCTAGGATTTTATCCTGGAAAAGCGTATGTTGCCTTGATGAGATATGGATAACATCCATTTTAACCTCACACAAGAGGACTACATTTTTAAAGCAAATCCATTCTCCAGTTTATCTTCAATAAAGATACACCAAACTTTTTCAAGCCTAAGTTGATTGCATCACTTTTCATCTAAGGTTACATAAGCGTTGGAGTAAAATTGCAGCTTATTTTTTAAAATGAAGTATAATGTTTTTTTAGCAAATTAAATTCTGATCCTTATCTTTTTTATATCAGTTTTTTTTCTCTGATAGAGTGATTTTTGTCAAGAGCAAGAGGCGAATTGTGTAATTTAACACAAATTTATTTGAGGAGTATACAAATATGAGTGAATAAAGAACTAGTGAATGTTTTAATCTGAAAAAAATTTTCAGTAGATCAAATAATTTACTCCTTCACCTTTTTCTCCCTTTTTTCTTGTCCACTTGTCAAGAACAACCTTTTTTGTAATATGCATTTTTTAGGCTGTCTTTGTTGTTTAATTATCTAAGATAGTATTTTTTATGTTTTGTAATTTTTTTTTTTTGATGTGTAACCAAATGATTGTAATGAAAAGTTCATAGGTAATGGTAAAACCAGGAAAAATAATATTCCATGGGTCTGAACTTGCACTCTTGATAATTAAGAATATAAGTTGACCAGACTGTAATAGAGACAACCAGGTCTACTAAGCTTAACATACTTTAAAGGGAAAAAGGACAAGATCCAGACTTGATCCTAGTAATTAATTAACTTATGGCTTTAAGATCAGTAAGAGTTGCAGCTGCTTGATTTAAATACTTTGTGTTTTTGAAGCACATGCAAGAAGTACCTTAGTAGATCAAAATGTTCAGGAGCCTGTTTCATCAAGCCCCAGATGATCCAACTATCTTTCTGGGGGATGTGTGGTTTGTTAAATGAACATCTGAAAGGTTCATTTTTCTGATTCTTATATTTTATGAACAGGTTTATACATGCTCAAAAATACAACACACGGTACTTTCTTAGCAATGCTGAGTACTGTGTACAAGTGTATTCCATCTTAACATTTAAAGCTGGTTTTAAATTTTAACAATTACATTTATCATCTTTCAAATTTGCCTATAAAGTTTCAAAACCTAAGCTTAAAAGTATAAAATGTTGATATTTTCTTAGTGCTTATTAGATTTAATCTATGATTAAATGAAAATATGTTCTAAAATAGTTGGCAAAATGTATAATTCCAATGTCATTTGTCTTATTTTATGTAAACATACGTGGTCTATAAATTGTTTCTATTCTTAGTCTTGCACTAAAAGTTTTTAAATTAAAATATCAAAACAGTTAAATTGTTAATGCCTTTTGAAAACTTGCTGCTTCTCAGTGTATAAAATTTGTTTTGTGTTAAGGCCATGGAAAGTGTTACTGTGGAAACTGTTACTGTGAGGCTGGTTGGCATGGAGATAAATGTGAATTCCAGTGTGACATCACGCCCTGGGAGATCAAAAAAAGATGCACATCTCCAGATGGCAAAATCTGCAGCAACAGAGGTGTGTCACTCACATGTTCCTCCTATGCATATTTATTTATATAGTTTGCTTTTATTTTACAGTATGCACTTTCTGCAGTAGCCCATAGATTGTGTTTGTTAATAGTTTCTAGTTTGTTCTTATTTAAAATCTGGGTACACATTTCCAAGTGAGTTGGTAGATACCTGTGCTTGGGTGTAAACTAACATAAATCCACATCCATCTTGGGATCAAGCTGACCCAAGCTGTTCTCATCATTCATTTTCATAATACAACTGAGTGTGGTAATTTGTTAGTAGATATGCATTTGTGAGAAATCCATCTGGCAAAATAAAAAATTAGCAGATTTTTAAATTTGAATGGATTGGTGCTCTTAGGCCAATAGGACTGTATGACAACTCTTAAGACCAAGGACCTACAACTGAACAGGGGAAACAAAATGCTGTAGGATGCATTCAGAAACCTGGACAGCTAGACTTCACACAGTATTTCTAACTACTTGGGGTTTTATTTGCATGAAGTTGAGAAATTTGAACTTCATTAATAATTCTCATTTTGTAAAAAAAATCCCACAGAATAATATTTATTTTCACTAGCTGTTTGACTTCATTAAACAGGGAATTGAAAAAAACCACATTTTTTGTCAATAGTCCAGAATTATTACTATAGAACATAAGCAAGAGTCACATAGATACCTCTCCTTAAAAAAAAATCTCTACTGACAAAACCTGCTACAGTGTGAACATCTGATTACCCTGAGAATATTCAGAAAACTCGCTTCTTTGAAATTAAAATACTTCCCTGAAATTGAAATACTGGCTCAAATACAGAGATTCTTGGGACTTCACCAGTAAATAAATTTCTGTAAATCTGGAAATAATAGGGAAGTGGCTTCAGATCAGAAGCTTTATTTGCACCAAGCAAGTAATTTCTTGGCAAAGAATTTCTCATTAAAGCAATTCTTTGCCCAAATTTGATATTCTGAGTAGCTACAAACTCCTATACAAAGGGATATTCATGGAATACTACTGCCGTTATAGCCTTTCGTTTTTTGCTATTTATAATGCTGTTTTTAATAATTTTATAAGCTTTTTACTACATAAAGCTGCTTTCCAACACAGTATTTCTACTCTTTTAGGACAATTTACCCAGCTGTATACATCTTGTGATATGAGTGTAGTTCATCTTGTTGGTCCTGTGCCTTCTGAAAATTAAGTATTGGTGCTACCCTTGTTGTTCAGCCTCCTTCAGTGTTAAGTCATAAAATGTCTGTATCTTACCATCTGATAGGTTGACTGCCTAGTCAACCATATGAAACCAAATGTGAATCTTTAAATTTTTTTTTAAACTCTGGTGCAATGCATTCTGATATTCAGGAGAACTGACTCAAATTCACTTGGAAATTTCTGGAAGGATCAATCACTCTCCAGAGGCAGTTCCTCATTTTCTGGGCTTTTTTTTCTTTGTTGTTGTTTTTCCTTCTCTTTTAGTAATGTATCTGAATTATGAAAGTATCAAAAATCAGGTGCAAATTTCTTGAGAGCTGTCTTGTTGGCTTTAGACCTAAGTAGAGCAGCATTTCTTCCTCATTCATGTAACAGTCATGCATGACAATTGTGTAGACCTTTTTTTTAGCGAATGTGTCCATATCTATATGTACTCTTTAGTCACCCTATCCTATTGTTCTCAGATGCACTATATTGTTTGGAGTCATCTGAATGAGAAGACAAAGGCTTAGCTGGAGTAGCAAAAGGTGAAGCTACCCTCCAGGAATTGAACTCTATGCCTCAGTACCATTGGGCTGCTGCTTTGTGCCTGTTAGGACAAAGTAATGAGTGTGTGGACCTGAGGCGTATTTGAATTTCTGAAGAAGGAAATTGTCTTCTCATTTTCTTCTGACTTTTCCTAACTAAGCAGGATGTATGCTCTCTGTATATAAGTAAGGTCATGGTAAATTATTATCTCTTTCGTATTTCACATTTTTGTTCTTGTTGTTAACAACAGAGCATGGCCCTGAAATGGGAAAAGTGAAAAACTATGATTTTCATGTATATCAGCATTGCTATTGTTCTTTGGTAAAAGAAGACCACTTAGACATTTTCAGCTGGATTAGATTTTGGATTCCCTTCTAGTTTAAATGTTTATGCTTTAGCAACCATTAATTATCCACTGTGTGCAAGTCCAACTCATTTAAACACCATTGATTTTTATTGCCATTAGTGTCAGGGCAAATTGTTGTTGATGTCAAAGATTTAAGACTGTTCTGTGCACTACATTTTCCTGTTGATTCCTAACAAGGCTCAATAACAAAAAGAAACTTGAACAGGAAGCCAACTTGTTTGTATGAAGTATTGCTACTAAATGATCATAGAAGGTTTTAAATCATAGAAGAAGAGCATACGCTCCTGACTAACAATTGCAGTTTCGAAACTGAACTCCTGTGAGAGCAGAAAATTCACAAGTGTAAATTCCTGTAATCAAACTACTATTATTCTCAATTGCTCGGTCACTCTTCTGTCTCTATATTTTTCCCCCTTCACAGGCACATGTGTGTGTGGGGAATGCACATGCCATGATGTGGACCCAACTGGTGACTGGGGAGATATTCATGGAGATACTTGTGAGTGTGATGAAAGAAACTGCAAAGCAGTGTATGATAGATATTCTGATGATTTCTGTTCAGGTAAGTGGTATATATAAAAGTAAAAAAATGTGTAGTTTTATAATGAAAGCATCCAATTGGTCTGATCTTGTTCACCCTTGGTGCTCCAATTCTAATTTTCCTATCTTAAAATAAACAAAGCTTTATCTGTTTTTTGGTTTGTGTATGCAGACTTTTAAAATTAAAAGACAGAATTCTGTAAAATAAATCAGAAATGTTTATGTGCAGCCATTCAAGGTGAATTTAGATGGATGCTCCATGTACCAGCTAACAAAAGCTAAGATTGTGAGTGAGACTTTGCATACAGTTTTGTATAGTAACTGGTAAAGATGCTAATATTAGGCATGAGGGAAGGACTTTGATCAATACACAGCATGCAATTTGTATACACAGGAACTTTTCAAAAACAACTGAGGGTGGTTTCAAAGGGACTTGACGGATTACAGGTTGTCAGCTCTAATGCATCCTTTAGAAATTTGATCTGGCCTAATTAATAATAGAAAGAATGCAGTCAGATGAAGGAAAATAATGTGGTCTATTCTCCCTTTTACTAGAAGGACAGCCTCCTCGTAGAAGATCGTATGCTCATCAGTTGGGAGTAAAAGCTAAAATATGGCACATATTTCAATTTGAAATTAATTTCAATTTGATATTTCAATTCTTATTTGAATTTATGGCACATAAAATTCTTAGCCTCTTCTTTGTGTGTTGTAATTAATTAATTAATAAACTGGAAGTATGTAGAACAGCAGTCATGAGGGCAGCAGGAAGATTGACTTTCAGATGTTGTCAATTTTGAATGTATCATTGCAACATTCTTGCAACCACATTGTTGTGTATGTTTTAGCACTCAGGGACAGATAAAAATTTCAGCATCACCTAAAGAATACAGACTTAAAAAACAATGTGGTAGGTGTGTTTTCTAGTTAATGGCAAACATGGGAGTTACAGACTTAATTAGTTTCCAACAACCTATGCAATCTATAGCTAATGCTGCATTAAAGGGCTTGAACTCCCTCTTCCCTGGACATTATTGCCACTGATGCCACTGCCCAGACATCTTGGGTTAGTGCAGTGGTGTTTTGGAAGCAGAGGGGTGGCTCCTGTGAGAAGCTGGTGGAAGTTCCCCCAGTTCCAATTCCTGCCCCACCTCTGCCCAGGGCTGAGCAGATTTGGGAAGCTGGATATGCCTCTGCGAGTAACATATTCAAGAAAGGGGAAATGAAACTGCAAAAATATGAAAAAAGAGACCTGCAGAGCAGAGGACCAGAGGAGGTGAGAGAGCAATGCCAAAGACGCCAAGGTCAGTGAAAAAGGAGGAGGAAAGATGCCCAAAGAGAGATCTCCCCACAGCCCATGGTGAGATGGCAGCTGTGCCCCTGCATGGTGGAGCACGGTCACTGAAGGATCACGATGGGCAGACATGAATTAAGAACTGTGGAGGCTCATGGTGGGCAGAAGTGAAGCTGCAGCCTGTGCAGGATCAGGGAGAGGGTCAGATGTGGCTCTGCAGCCATGTAGGAGCCGGTGTCAGAGGAGGTGACTGCTCCCGCAGCAGCCGTGACTCTGTGTGCAGCCCGGGCGGGAGCAGTTCCTGAGGGACTGCACCTGTGGGAGGGACTCATGTCCCAGGGGTTCCTGAAGGACTCTGTCCCCTGAGAGGGACCCCGCCTTGGAGCAGGGGAAGAATGTGAGGAGTCCTCCCCCTGAGGAGGAAAGCGGCAGAAACAGCGTGTGGGGAACTGACCCTAAACACCCCCTGCCCCTCTCTGTGCCCTGGGGGTAAGAAGGGGGAGAAGATATTATGGTATATATTCCATGTATTTTCTTTCTGCTTGTAGATTAAATTAGGTTTTTTCATTCCCAAGTTGAACCTCTTTGGTTTTTGCCTGTTACCATTATTGGGGAATGAAAGGCACCCTGTCCTTGTCTCTGTTGATGAGCCTTTGGGTGGGTTTCTCCTTCCTGCCTCACAGTGGGGGTGGAGGTGAGCAAGTAGTTGGTACCACCTGGGCCTAAACTGTGACATCAGAGCTGTAAGAAAGCAGAGTTTTAGAAAGTATGGTCAGTAACAAGGGAGCTGGGAAGAAGATACTGCCTTTTCACATTGAATTAAGGACTGTTCTTTATTGCACAGATATAACTAGAAATAAGCAAACTTGGCGAGAGATAAAAAAAAGGTACTTGTATGGCTTGCTTAATGTAACTGAAATTCATGTTGAAATGTGGCTTAGTTTTACTATCAGCAAGCATTTTATTACTACTTCTTATTGTTATGGTTTAGAAATACCTAATTTATCCTGGCCATCCCAGTATTAATTCCTGAAATAGACTGTGCAAAACTGTTCATTTCACATGAAGCAGCTTCAACAACACCATGTAGTCCTGCCATTTGGTTACCTCTCAGAAAAAGACAAGATGAAGTATTAATTTTGCTTTTTGTGGCAGAGAGATATTATCTGAAATTAAATCAAAGATTTACTAGCAGAATTGTAATTGGACAGCTTTTTCATATGTTTATGTGAAATAAATTTACTTAGTACACAAAGTATGCATGCATTAGGTATGTGTGCAAATCATCCTCAGTCTTCTTACAATTATTTGTAAATTGATTTAAGATGAATCCAAGATGGATGAGTCCAATTAAGGAAAATAATCCAGCTCTCTTAAAACCTGCATCAAATGAAGATGATACAAAACTTTTTCTGTCTGGTTCTGCCCATCTAATAGGTAGAGACAGGAAGTCACATTGTTCAGAGTAGAAGATTGAAATGATAGGAAATAATATTTACATGCAAAGAGTTTTACTATAACTGAATGAAATGCTATGTTTATTTCATAAACTACAAATGAAAGGAGTTGACAGCCCTGCTGTGAGGGTTTAACATCACACAACAGTAACTCTCTGCAGAAGCTTAATATAGCTGGGGGTGACTGTCAGTTTATAATATCTCATATTGGCAACCAGATGCCTTCTTTTACATCTGAAGTACTCTTCAGTCTTTTACAGAATTATTTTCTTTGTTCAAAAGTGTTCACAAAGTTAAAGTGATTCTCTTCCTTTAAAGAAAGAATAGCTTTCATGGCTTGACATAGGAAAAAAAAGGGGCTTCTATAAGAAAATTCCTGCATTCACACATCTCATTAGCTCCTTTTCTGTGGCTCTAGCAAAAAAAAATATTATATGAAAGGGCACCATCCTGTCATAAGTTTCTGTCTAAATCAGTGATCATAGGTCCTATTCACAACCTATCAACAGGTACACATGAAAGCAAGGGAAAATATCATAGAAAGGTTTGGGTTGGAAGAGATCTTAAAGACTATCTAGTTCCAACCCCTCTGTCATGGTCAAGAACACCTCCCACTAGACCAGGTTGCTCAAAGCCCCGTCCAGCCTGGTCTTGAACACTTCCAGGGAATAGGCAGCCACAGATTCTCTGAGCAACCTGTGCCAGTGTATCACCATCTTCATAGCAGAGAATTTCTTCCTAATATCCAATCTAATTCAACCCTCTAAACAAGGAAAGCCTTTAATGGTTTCCAAGGAAAACAAATAACTAATATAAGAGAAGTTATTCTTGTGAAAGTAGTATGACTTTTATTCTGGGAACTACTCAGATAATGTACAGAAGGCTTGCTTCCTCCCATTTTCTCCTTGTGAACTGATAAATGCATGTTTTAGAAATATATTATAAGCCGGTCTTAAAATGCAAGTCCACCTAGAAGGAAATATGAAGTCTTTTTGGTACAGCTTTAATGAAGAGCCTATATAAAGAAGTCGACATCAGAACAATTCTCTGGGATTCTGTTTCCAGTGAATGATGAATATGGGAAAATCGTGACAGTAGATCTAACCTACTGATAGAGCTCATGGAAATCAAAATACGATTTTGTGTCTGGAAATGTTTTTGCTGATGCTCAAGCTTTCCCCATCCAGTACAAGGAATGTTGCTAGAATCCCACTCTGTTATGCAAAGACCATTAAATTCTTGATAAAGGCAGCTGGGCAATTAGCTTGTTTTTTCTTGGTCTGGATATGTTATCATTCATATGGAAAACCATTGTTTGAATGGCTTTTCAGGTTAAGATCTCAGGAGGAATTCACCCCTAGCTTCTTGGCTTTCACACTTTTGATCGGTTTTTTTTGACAGTCTGATTATTTAATGAAACCACAGCTTTGATAAAGTTCATTTCACAATGAGGTTTTAATACTTATCATCAGTATGGAGGCTAATCTTTAAATGTGTTCATTGCAAAGGTCATGGACAGTGTAATTGCGGAAGGTGTGACTGTAAAGAAGGCTGGACTGGGAAGAAGTGTGAACATCCACGTTCTTGTCCATTGTCAGTTGAGGAAAGTGCTAAGAAATGCCAAGGAAATTCTAATTTGCCTTGCTCTGGAAGAGGTAAGAACATTTCTAGAATTTTCACACCCTTAATCTATCCTTTCATTAGAAGAACTTTTTACAGATGCCCAGCAATATTAGTACTGAAAAACATGATCTTTGTTGGCTTACTGACCATGAATCTCACCTGCATAACTTGTGAGTTCTGAGATTGGAGGAGAAGAATACAAGGGTCACCTACTTTTCCTGTCATCTCCAGACTTTTATTTAATTCTACATATCTCAGTATTTGTTTTGGAGGTTTTAAAAGATGATGAAGATGGATGCAGTTAAGTCTTTCCTAAAGGTGCATTTGAAATATGACCCTCTTATTTGACTTTCAGCCTCTATAAAATGTTTTGGCATCATTTTGGTAAGAGCTGTTCAGATTTACATTTCCCAAGAGCCTGCCCTGCTAAGTATGGGACTCATTTCTAAAATGCAGTTGTTCTTGCAAAGTGCACTTTGCTAGTTAGTTACTGTCTTTTCATTTGAAAGCATTTCTTTGTGATACTACTGCCTTTTTGAAAGCTTTGACTAAATAATACACAGTCATACAATTGAAATACACTTTGCAAGCAAAACAAAGCTTTTCTCAGAAGGAAAAGTATCTGATAATTTTTATCTGCCTGTGTATGAAATGTGGTTTTCTGCAGAGAACAGAACGAAAAGTAAATATGACACAGAATTTTTCTGGAACTGGTAATTGAAGTTGTTATGATTTCTGCCCACTAAGTATTTGCTGGGAAAGGTCTGAAGTTGCTCATGAATGACTGCATTTGACCGTAAATGTCATTTCCTCTGTCATTCTTCTTTCACTAGTTCTTTCTAACATAGTAAAAAATTGTAGCATCTGCATCCAAGTTAGCACTGTTATAATTGTAATTTTCTCCCACTATAACTGTGTAGCAGCTCATTATTTGGTAAATGCAGCATTAATTCTATCGTTAAGGAACTATGCATTAATAGATTGTTGCTTGCTTTTTTTTCTAAATTAGGCCAAAGCTTTGCAATGAGTTACATATCTCTTGCTAAAAATTTTCAAAAGAATTTTTGGCTAGAAGTTAGTTGAAACATGGATATCAATCATAATTGAAACAAAGGAGCATTGATATTTTATCTATTTTATTTTACTATTTTTTTTAATACTGTCTCACTCTTTTCCTGTTCTTATTGGATGCTGAATGTCTCTTCTCTCACCTGCTTCAATAAGAGTTGTGTATGCTGAGCATTTGGATAAGCACAATTCTATGATTTAATTACATTGAGCACTATGAGAGTCAAATGGCAGAGAGAAAACAATGACAGCCATAAACCAAGTTTAATTTTGGAAAGAATGCAATCTTAAGTTACGGGCCATATTGTTCTATTTAGCTTTTGAATTTTGAAAAGTTTTATTAAGCATAGTGGGAAGAATTGAGTTTAAAATTTCAATAGTAATTATTCTCTTGGCTTTCTCACCCTCTTAGAGTATTAATACTAATAGTGTTCTGTTGAGATACTAGCAGTGGAGTAAATCACTTTTACATGAATCGTTTTGATTGAATGATCTGTTGATCAAAATTTTCAAGTAAAACATAAGCAGCATCAATTGGAACAAAAGGTTTCATCTATATCATCTTTGAACATCATCTGACTCCCAAACAAGTTCAGTTCCTATGAAAAAATCATCATTGCACTTACCCAGATGAATTCTCTGGCCCTCTATAAAATTCTACTATTTTTCATTACAGCTTATCATGAGCAGAAATGTTACACAAGCAAATGAAACACAGTAAGGATTTCTAATCAAATGCAACCTCTCTAAAGATTTTTGGGCCATGGATTTTTAACTCCAGCTCTAATTTTTCTGAAATCTATTGGTAGGATTGTCTGGCAGGGAAAAGAATGTTCCAAAGGAAAAGGAAGTGTTTCCTTTTACATTTTTCACCTCCTTGTAATATTTTTTCTCCTGGCAGCGGTACAAGAACAGTAAGTGTCTGTGCAGATCAGTAATCAAATTCAGGGCTGGAGAAGCTGATTATTTAATGTCCTTATTCAACGGGACCTTTCAGCAAGGTAGTTCATAAATGCAACAGAACGCAAAATAGAGAGCCCGCAGATGCAGTGCTTGATGCTGGGCAACTCTCAGTATCAATGCAAGCTGGGCAATGAAGGAATTTGAGACAAGCCCTGCAGAGAACTTGGGGATACTGATGGATGAAAAAATAGACATGAGCCAGCAGTGTGCACTCATCACCTGGAAAGGCAACCATTTCCTGGGCTGCATCAAAAGAAGTGTGATCAGCAGGTCAAGGGAGGTGATTCTCCCCCTTTACTCTGCTCTTATGAGAGCCCACCTCAAGTACTGTGTCCAGTTATGGAGTTCTCAGCACAGAAAAGACATGGATCTGTCTGAGCCACTCCAGAGGAGGGTCACAAAAATGATCAGAGGGCTGGAGCACCTCTACTATGAAGAGAGGCTGAGAGAGTTGTTGTTGAGCATGGAGAAGTCCTCAGGGAGACCTTGTGACCTTTCAGTACTTAGAGGAGGTTTACAGGAAAGATGGAGACAGACATGGGGCCTGTTGTGATAGGACGAGGGGCAATGGTTTAAAATTAAAAGAAGTTGAAGTCAGATTAAATAAAAACAAGAATGTTTTTATTATGAAAGTGGTGAGAAATTGGAACATGTTGCCCAGGGAAGTTTTTGATGCCTCCTTATTTGAAATGTTCAAGGCCAGGTAGGACATGGCTCTGAGCCACGTGATCTAGTTACAGGTGTCCCTGCTCATTGCAGAGGGGTTGGTCCAGACCATCTTTAAGGTCCCTTCCAACCCAAACCATTCTATGATTCTATGACTTTATGACTTGTGTATTGTTTTTTCTTGAAGAATGATTTCCAGTCATCTGAATTTTTTTTCCCATGTTAGCCAGCCAACTGTTGTTACAACTAACATACCCTTTTGCAATCACTTATATGGTCTTGGATAAAGACACTGAAAGAAAGAGGATTTTTTTTTTTTAAATTTTCAGTGCCATATACATAATCAAAATATATCAGGAGAAAAAGTTAGAATTTTTACAGTGCACAATCCCTCCTATTGTCTCTGTCTAAATACTGACATATGCTCAGAATAATTTTTTTTAAATTTTATTTTATTTGGTGTCAGCGATTTGAGATGGTGGGGGCTTACACTATAAGAACATATATTTAAACTTCATTTAATTTCACAAAATTTTATGATACTGGCCCAAAAGTCATGACAAAATGATAATCTTCAAAAATTTTCATTTTGAGGGACCAAAATCTTTTGCTTTCATCTTTAAACTTTATTTTGATAAGGTTCTTATTTTATACCTTGTATTTTCTTCCATTCATCATTACCCATAAAACAGAGAATATTAGCCTAATCTTACTCTTTTTTTAAAAAAGTTTCAATGACTCAAGGTGTTTGTAACAAATTTTCATATAAAGTGTCAGGTTTTTTATAAAAATGTATCCTATTTTTATTTGTTACCTTTAAGAAAAAAGTGTTACTTATATTGACAGAAATAGAGAAAGCACAAGCAATGCAAATGAAGAGAATTGCCGCATGCCAGCCATATCTTGAGAATCCCAGATTTCTACTAGTGAAAGTCATGTAACCTCAAAAAGACAAAAGGAGATATAAGGAAAAAGAAATCAGTGATGAAAAGGATTTTTTAGGAAAAGCTTTTAACGTATCATGTATACATACAAGTTGCATTTAAAATTTGAGAGAATTAGAAGGATGTTATGAGGAACACTACCTAATAAGATAACCAATATCTATAATATGCTATAGTTTACAATTTCGCCATCTGCACTTCAGTCTCCTGAGAACAGATGAAGGAGTGAACTTTTATACCACAAAGTAATTCCTTTCCTGATTTTCCTCAGTCACTCACAGGAATTAGAAACTGTTTTATGGAAGCTGGTCAGCATGTGGAGAGAACAGAAATGTTTCCAAAAATATATTTCACCATCAACTTATATTTCTTAGCTGCTTCAGTCATCAGAGGAGAGAGATAACTTTATATTGACATGCTGAGCAGTGAGGGAGAAGGTCTACATTCTCAAATGATTTTATAAAGGTAGAGGAAATATAAATCCTCTCAGTTACATCAACCCGAATGTCTTTAGCTTCACTAGTTCCTCTTATACATAATGGGAAAGAAGCATCAGGCATTGGAATGGGCTGCCCAGGGAAGTAGTGGATTCTCCGTCGCTGGAGGTTTTTAAGAAGTGACTGGATGTGGCACTCAGTGCCATGGTCTGGTAACCACAGTGGCAGTGGATCAAGGGTTGGACTTGATGATCTCAAAGGTCCTTTCCAAACTAGATGATTCTGTGATTCTATGAAAATCCAGGGAATTAAAATGCACTATCACAAGGAACTTCCCAAAAATTACTTTCCCTACAAAAGTATGTTGTGAACAAGGAGAGATTCTAGCCAGCTTCATTCACTCCTGTTCCTGAGTGTGGATTTTTAACTTGCTGCATGATTTTTTACTATTGTAATAATTTCACAGTGAAAGTCTGTCCCTTTTAAGAACACAATGTACAACAGGGTCACAATCAGAGATAAAGGGAAAGACACAACAAAAAATCCTTATGGTAAGAAATAAAGACAAAGCATATTTTTATCAGGATTAAGGGATAAGACAAATGAATTTTCTGTCTTTAAAATGCACATCACTCACTTGAGTTTCCCCTTAAGGCAAAAATCAGATGTCAAAATAGTTATAATAGAAAAAGCCTTTGGGAAGAGAACTGAAAATAAAAAGAATAGCTTTTGAGAATAATAGATGAGAGATTTTTTTTTAAAAAATAATCTCATTCTCATCACTCACCCTGAGTGAAGGCAGCCATCCCATGGCCATAATCCAAAGACAGATAAATGACATTTACGTAATATGGACTTTGTTCTGCTCTGATACATAGCTCATCAAAGCCTTGGCTCACACAGGAAATGCTGTAAAATCCTGTTGCAACACACCATGATATGCAGAAGGAAAGAGAAAGATACATGAAATAAATAATATCTGTGTGCTGCTAAGAATGGATGGAAACTAGGTAAAAAGATAGGTGCTAAATAGGTGCCAAAAATAGGTGTAACAGTGCAATTTTCTTCTAATCTTTGTGAAGACTTACATGACTGATCATAAATATTACATGAAATACTCAGCTTGTAAATAATTTCTAGGGTTATATGATCAGCTACTATAGTTTCATATAAACGTTTGGATGTGATCAAGATTTTTAAATCTACACAACCTGTAGGGCAGTTTTTGCCAATCTAATAATGTCTCTAGCAAACGAATCTCTATATGGCATCTTAAAAAGGCAGAAAGACTGCTGGTGGCATGCGCCAGATCATGAGAACCATTTCTGTGCTATTATCACTGGAGCTTTATTTGCTATGGTTTTATATTCTCACTGTTCTGGTTCTGTTGTATTAAGTCTAGGGACATGGTTTAGTGGTGAACTTGACAGTGTGTTTGGTTAATGGTTCAACTTGATGAGCTTTTCCAACCAAAATGATTCTATGATTCTAAGTTCAGTTATGAATTAAGAACTTTTGGGTCCCCCTCTGGTATGATATTGCGTAAAACAAATCAACCAAAGCAAAATTTCCTATTTATATTAGGTACCTGTAGAAAAACATTGTTCCTAGAGCTTTCTGCTTGTTGACCTCATAAAGGACAATGACAGCAGAAGCTACCATTTGAATGATTCACTATACTTTATATATGACGGGGTAGGGTTAGAGCAGAAAAGCGTAAACAATCCTGAAGTAAAATCTAGGTTACTATCCCTACTACCAGCTCTGTATTGCAGCTTCTTATTATGCAAATTGCAACGTTTAATTGAAGTGCAAATTACTCTAATGCACATCATCTCTGAATTTGGCCTGCTGTTTTCATTTCTTTTGCATGACCCTTGCATTCTGAAGGAGGACTTAATTAAAGCACTATAGTAGACAGCCTAGCAGCAAGCAGTGTTATTAGCTGGTGTAACAAGAACAGAACATAAATGTAAATTATGCGTCGTGTCTGTCTTTCACTTTATCAGCTTGGAGACTGTGTTCCATTATACATCTTTGTGCTTTAAGCAGAGTGGCACTCTTACTACTATTTTAATGCCAAACGAGCTGCATGACAGTATTTGTTACACAATTTGGTATACGCTTACATGCTGGCACTCAGAGTGGACTGGCACTCTGAATTGCCCTTGTAGTCTGTTGAAGTCTAAGAGAAGAAAATACAGATAAATAGTTGCATCACACTCCTCCAAGCTTTGTCTATCAGTAGTTTAGATCACTGATTTTAAACTGCTTCTCTGATTCAGGCCCTATGTCAGCCTATCTCTCTCTGTTAACTGCAGCAGGATCCTCTGCAAGCTACTTTTTCTTAGGAAAACCATTTTAGAACTGCTGAGACTATTTCACTTTTTTCCATTTTATTTTTTTCAATATTTACATATTTATTTATTTGTTTTCTGAGAAAGCATTCAGGAGCTCAGTATGTCAGTACTTCAGTATGTCAGCTCAGTACTTCAGTATGTCTCTGTAGAGAAAACTACCTATTTATCAGTGACCCACATATATCACTTTTGCCTATTATTTTACTTTTATCTTTTTGAGAACACAACACGCAGGGACAGAGGAAGCAAAGAAGAACTGTAAATCAAGGGAAAATTTAATTTCTGCAGTGAACCCATACTTGCAGTGCTTGTAACTCAGTAATAGAGAAATGGTTCTGGAAGAACTTTGTTTCTGCACAAGTGCTTCTTTGAAATCTGTTCTGCTAAAAGCAGGGT
Source organism: Phaethornis superciliosus (assembly GCA_023637945.1). Classification (NCBI taxonomy): domain Eukaryota; kingdom Metazoa; phylum Chordata; class Aves; order Apodiformes; family Trochilidae; genus Phaethornis; species Phaethornis superciliosus. The sequence continues at coordinate 144,188,715 of JAJQWJ010000001.1, read as the reverse complement.
GTGTTTGAAGTTCTCTGGTTTTGAGATGTAGGTGATATTTCAAGGGTGGTGTAGTTCACAAAAATTTCCGTAATAGAGTTTGTTAATGTACTGACATTTCCCACTTGTTTTCACAGTGACAAGTTTGAGAACAGAGGAAAAGTAGCATATTTTTTTTAGGATGATATGTAGGAATTAGGGCTGTGGGATAAAAGCACGGTATAAGAAAAAAATTTTCAAACCATGACATCGATGGCCTTAGAGTAACAACCATGGATGCCACTTCCTAATGAGAATAACTTGACATGCTCTTTTCCAGCATAGCATTATTTTATTAAAATACCTTTTATTTTATTCTCAACAGTAAGAAGGGCACTGTAGAACAACAATGAAAAAATTCTGATCTTTAAATGGGTATGGAAGAGCCAGGCAGAACTGATATACTTATGTTACTATTTATATATTATATATTGATTTAACTATTCATATGTAATTATTTGTTATGAATGTAATAGGTGTCTGCTACAGGCTGCCTGATCAAGAAAGGATGTAAATCAAGCCTTCCTTAGAGAGCTGAAGGAAGCAAAAATATTGTAGTCCTTGCTAATCACAGGCAGTTTCAGTCACTTTGATATCTGCTGGAAGATCAGGATAGATCAATACAAGTCATCTAGCAGATTCTTCCTGCATCTCTCAAGCCACTGAACCTCAAATCGGGGACAGAGGGAATGAAATCCCTCCAGTGTAGGGACAAAATCACCTGAGGGCCTTGAACATATATATGTGCATGGGACCTGATGAGTCGTATCCCAGGGTCCTGAGGAAAATGGCACATGTAGTTGCCAAGCTACTCTCCATCATGTTTGAAAAGTAAGGGCAGCCAGGTAAAGTTCCCAGTTACTGGAAGAAGGAAAGCATCACACCCATTTTCAAACAGCTTAAAAAGGAGAACCACAGGGATTATTCTCACCTAATCAGCCTAGTCAGCCTCACCTCCATGCCTCATCATGAAACAGATCCTCTTAGAATATATGTCAAAGTATATGGAAGACTGGGAGAGTAGAGAGAGACAACAGGGCAAGTTGTGCCTAAATAATCTTAGTGGCCTCCTGTGATGAAGTGACTGCCTCAGGGAACAAGGCAAAGCTAAGGATCTCATCTATGTGGGCTTTGTAAGGCCTTTCATATGGTGTGTGTCCCCTCCAACATTCTTCCCACTAAACTGGGGAGACTGATTTGATGGATGGAAGAGGAATTGGCTGGATGACCATGTCTGAAAGTTGCAGTCAATGGCTCAGTGTCCAGGTTGAAGTCAGTAATGAGTGATGCCCATCAAGGGTCTGTACTGGGGTCAATTATATTTAATGTCTTAATCAACAATATCTGCAGTGGGGCTGAATGCACCCTAAACCCATTTGTAGATGACACCAAGTTGACTAGTGCAGTTCATACACTTGAGGGAAGAGAATGCCAGGGACATTGGCATTCATGAGAAGCAGGCCATTGTGACCCTCATAAAGTTCAGAAAGGCTAAATGCAAGACCCTGTGCTTGTGTTGGGGAAATCTCCCCTATAAGTACAGGTACAGGGAAAGAATGGACTTGGGGATACTGGTGGACCAAAAAAAGAGTTGTCTCCATCCTTGGATATTTTCAAAACTTTGTGGGTCACAACCTTGAGCAGCCTGCTGTAGTTGGGCTGCTCTGGTAAGGTCTTTGGGCTTGTTGACTTTTGGAGGCCCTTCCAGCATACGTGATTCCACGAGTCTATCGTATCAGCTGTGTACTAGGTATCTTGCAGTCAATCAGTTCTGTTTTGCTGTCCTATTTTGAAGGGGTTGGGATGCAAATCTGTAACTTCCCATTCTGATTAATATGTTATTTCTGAGTACATCTTTGCTGTTTTTAAAGCTTATGCAGTTCAGAAAGTAGAAGCAATTCCATACAGTAGCTGGAACACCTAACATGACCATAGATCACCTACAGCTGCAAAATTTAAAGTGCAACCAGTTGCCTTTGTAATGTCAGTCCTCTTCACTATATTAATGGCTATTTAATGATAGCATACAGCTTCATCTATCAGGAAATAATAGCAAAATAAGTGACCCATGCATAGATTAGTTCCAGACATTTTGTTTCAGAATTTTGAAGCCTGGCATATGTGCTACAGTTCATCTTAGCCTTCTTTCTGCTTACTAGTTATCAAAGTAAAGGAACGTATTGGTTTGTTTTTTCTTTTCCGTCACTCAGGTCAGCTTTAGCTTTTCTCTCTGAGATGTCCAGAAAATAAAAAGAATCAGTGTGCAAAGACTTTACTGGCAGCTGTTAAGAGCCTAGATTCTATGATGTCCTTCCACCCATGAAAAGGCAGATAAAGTGCAGCAGTTCATGGTCTGTACACAGCAGGCCAATCTGTACAAGCACATGAGCCAGACAGCTTGTGCAGTCTGTTTCTATGAGCCACATGCCTGCTGTGGCTCATTTGTGTGCAATGTATTTGGAGGCATGGGTTTAGTCAGGGTTAATCTGAAAGATAAGAATGAGAAAGGTATGAAAGGAATAAATCTGTAAAACAATGGACTTAGTCATCTGACAGCTCAGGGAGGAATGTGTTTTTCTGATGACTGTAAGCTTTAACTGTATGAAAGATTTCTCATATTCTCCCAGTCAGTTCTTCTGAAATAGTACCATCTCCAGACACATTGCAAATTTCCTTTTGTATGTGGTATGATTTTCCTTGTTCTTGTTCCCTTGGTTGTAATTCTTCCTCCAGCAGACAAAGACAACCTTTTTCATCTGTGAAAGACATCCATGAAAGAACTTGAAGGCCAAGACAACCTTCTCCCTGATGGCTAGTTATCTTCTGTACACAGCCCCTTCTCTATTCCAGTCTTGCTTAATTGTTCTTAGCCAGTATCTTCCCATTTTCAATTGGTGGGAGTCTCTCTTTCTGTTTCCTAAATGTCAGTATTCAGGGACTGCCAGTAGGTCTTTTGACACAGTTGGCCTTTTTTTCAGGCACCCCTGTTTTTTCAGATTATTTGAGCTTGGCTTCTTGTTTAGCAGAGCAGGCAACACAATATAAAAATCTGAAAAAACCCAAACAAAAAACTCCACCCTTATTTTATTTACCTTATATCTATGTATTATAAAAATTTCAGCATTTAAATTGTTATCCAAAAAAAAAAAAGGCTGTGAGAAACAAGGATTTTGCTATAGTATTGTGTGTGGATTTGTGTTAAGCTTTTAATAATGCCTGTTCTTATATACTAGTGAGATGTCTATCTGTAGATGATGTATATGTCTTAGAAGAATTCACCATATATTAATGAGATATAATATATCACAGTCTTAAGTTAGCAGGGCAATTTATGCTGTTTATAGCTAAAAGAACATAGTGTTAAAAAAGTTCAGGCAAAGCTTCACATAAGTGGATACTTGCAAGTTCTACACTTTGTATGCGGGTGGCAATTTTGGAACATTTCCCTGAAGTGAATAGCTGTAATTATTATAATTGCCTCTACCTAATCCAAGAATGGACTCACACTCATATGTGCTAGATTTTCTCTGAGTCTTTTGTCTCATCATACTATTTCATTTGGTTAGATAGTGAGCTGCATACAGACCTGTGACACAGCAACACCCCTGTTGGATGGTTTATGCTTGTGGAGTCTAGAAAGTGAATGTGTTGCTGTCAATGCTAGATGAAGAAACTGCATACATTTAAGAAGCAAATCCTGATTCTTGTAGGTTTGCGATAGAATTTTTTGAGTTTCTGATGAAGGATGTCTAATAAACATTAAATATACTTGCCATTTCAATAAACCAAAATAATTTCTATGGACATAGGCCTTGAGCTATTCATCACAATCAGAGAAGATATAAACAATTAAAATTATCAATAATTTTTAAGTAAGTTAAATTTTTGCTACTTCAAGTTGTCCTCCTATTTTTCTTCACTTCAAAAATTATTTCTGACCTCAAGTCAGGTTTTATCAATTTCTTGAGTATTTTCAGAGATGTGGCGATGGATCGCACTGCCAAAAAAAGTATTCACTGAAACGTTCAAGTGTAGTTGTATGAAGAAATATTCATGTAGTGCTTGCAACATGAGAGAGAGACACAGGTTCATTTTACACTTGTGGAAGCATAGTAGCTATTTAAATTTAAAACATCTTTAAGTACCTTCTCTCTCATAACTTTGGTATGTTGAGTGTTTGTAGTTGGACCACAGTATCAAGAGACATTCCAAAAGAATCTCTGCTGTGAAAAAAGAAATAATGGGGATGAGTAGAAGTTTTGGACAATATAGACCTTTATCTCACTTTTTGCTGCAATGTACAACTACAGGACTTTTTACCAGGTATTTTTTCTAGTCACCAAGCTGTGAAATCTAACCAGCTCTCACACATAAGTGTGAGAAGCTAATACATTTAGCAAATGCTGAATTTAAATAACGATGATCTTGATATTTAATCTGGACTTCTACTGTACTACTTTTCAAGGTTGCTTATTTGCTTGGAAGGTGCACAGTGTTCTATGCTAAGATTCATAAGGGAAAAACCAGAGAATTTTGCAAAAAATGTGTAACATTTAAATTTTTTTAAAGCAGAAAATGTGAGTTGCTTTTAAGAAAGTATGTCTTTAAAAGTATCTTATTCAGAAAAGTAGTTCTTTAGTGTTTTAAAGATCTGTTAAGCACCTACTGATAACACTCAGCTACATGGATAATGCTGTTAAAGTATTCTGTTCCATGTGACTGTATAAACAGCTGCGTCCTTCCTTTATGTAGGAAACTGCAATGATAGCATAAGCTCCACGAGAGAGATGCAGATTCCTTCCCTACTTTTCAGTGCTTCTAGAGAGATTTTTGCGGCAGGAGAGAACAAAGCATAGAGACCAGACTGAATATTTTGACTGGAAGCAAAGAACCTGGGAAGATTTGGAACTGGGAGGAAGTTCTGATCTCTCACTGAGAATTATCAATGGAAAGTGGGATGTGTTGTCAGCAAATAAGAGCATAAACACTTTCTGAAATATTTGTAACCTGTAAGTCTAACTTGAGAAAAGTCAGCCCAAAAGACAGTCTTCATACTGAGAAATTCCTGACCAAGTCTTTTCCAAGTCAAACATCTTTGTCCCAGAAGTTGTGGCACTCTTTCTGAGATAGTGTTTCACGAAGAAGAACTAGAAATTGCTGTAATACATTATTTTGGTTTTGTTTCCTCAATACCATGAATTAATTTCTTTTACTGGAACTGCTGAATTTTTTTTTTTAAATAGGCCCATGGGTTCAAATACTCTACTCTTCCATTGTCATCTTTGTTTCCTCAAAATAGTTTCAGCAGACAGCTTTGTCAGTTCTGTTATGAAAATTATTTTATGTCACACTTGAAGTCTGATATTTGTCTTTGTGTTTTCTTTAGTTTGTCATCTAAATCACACTTCAGAAAGCCAATAAAGTAAGACATGACCCCAAAATCTAAATACTTCTGCTTAAATATTAGTTTCTATGAAGTGTATTGGAATTTCAGGTCTCCAGTTCTAAAATTGAATCTTTTCAAATTCTATCAATTTAACAAAAATTTTTTGAAAGTTGTATGACAGATAACTGAACCTCTATGCATCCAGTAGGGTCCCTTTCTCTACCAGTTTACTCATGAATCTTTTAGCTACATTTAGTTTCCTTTATGCAGGTCAACTTTGATACTGCCTTTTTGGTGTTAATTTATACTACTGTTTGCTTACTATATTTGCCTTTCTTCTCATTGTGAAAGGAGTTCATATTGTAACTGTGCCAGCACTGTGTATGTTGATAGGACTGGAGCATCACACAGAAAAAAAATCACTCTCAGTAGGTAGTAACCCAGCCTGTTATTTCCTATTAGGGGCTTGTTTGCAAATATAAAGCAATTATTAAGAACAGACACTGAAGAGAAACCTGTAATGTAACACCTTGTTGCAAATGTAGAATTTTCACTTCTTAAATGGCCACTGGACTTTTCAGTGCATGACGCTGTCAACCTTACCCCACCTTAAAAGCACTGAGAAGCAGTGCTACGTAACGCTATTGCCAGTAGATGGCATTGTCAGGTTTGTTTTTGTTTGTTTTTTTCTTCAGGAAGGAGGTTGATAGACATTTGGTTTCAGAGTATTCATGGAAATCATACTTGCTATTTTGAAATTTTTTGTCAAAATTCCTTATTTCCATTCAACAAAGCAATGTTTTTTCAAAATGCAAGTAATTTCATTTTGTCCACCATTGAACCAGATATAGTGGTGCAATTCAACTGGTTTTGTAATCTTTACTTTTATTTGGGGTGAGGAAGAGGAAAGTATTTTTCTTTTCCTCTTTTGGAAGATAGACCAGGATATCTAATGTAGAGGTTAGAGTTTCATATTGCTGCTTTCATTGAAGAACATTTCTTTAAGACATAACCATTTTTTCTGTGGTAGATCTGTAATGATGTGTGGCAAAGTTGGAAGAATAACCCAAGTCACGAGTGTGTGCTGGGTTTTTTAATACCCCTTTTCGAATGTGCTTACTCCAAAGCACCCTAAAAGTAACAAGGAAGTGTATACATTTGCAACAGAAATCTTTGACTTGTTTCAGTTGATACTGAAATGCACATAAAGCAAGATAATATGGTGGAAGCTAACCAGAAGATTATTAGTGCATTAGTTAGATTGGAATCCATGACCTCTGAAATAATAAATGAGCAACTGAAGTGTGGAAGATTTTTCAAGACCCATTGCATTTCATAATATATTGCATATTCCACTGTGTAATCCAGATATTGATATTTGTGTCTTTTGCATGTGCTGAACATTTATTTCACAGGCACCAACCAGCAGGTAGGAGCTGAACAACCCTGAAAGTGGGTACTAGAAGTCTAATATTCTCACCTGGGATACTGCAATACTGTTGTCCTGGTTTAGGCCAGGATAGAGGTGATTTTCTGTTCATCTGGTTCGGTTTGATATTGCATGTGAACTGAGCCCATCATTTTACACCCATACAGCCACTGTTTATGTAGATGTGAACTTGAAATTAGTGTGAGCAGCAGCCTCTCAGATTATGGACAAATGACTATTCTCTTGTTGGAGGAGGTACTGCCAAATGTGGAACACTTTCTAGATACAGTTACTGATGATGATGAATACATATCTACTAAGTAATGAATTCATGTCAGCAATGGCTTAGTTGCTAAGCCTAAACATTGAATGGCAATAATTTCCACTCCTTAATAGCGCACAGAAGAGGCAAACTGAAGAACTAATTTGGAAGACCCTCTGTCCCAATAGGCTTACACCCTAAGGCTTACACCTCTTCTTCATTGAAGAAACACAACAGAATTGTACCTTACTGTACATTTTTGCATACTGGAAAAAAAACTCTATTGTTCCCAGGACCATCAGAAGTTGTGTATGCAGTGACCTGGTTGCAGTAGTGATTCTTGTTATGACCCAAAGAACAAAGGTGAGAACAAGAACAAATCCAGAGGTTAGGCATTTACCCAGTCGTCATTAGAAATGTCATTCACAAGTGCAGCTTACTTACTGCAGAAGATGCTGCCCCTTTCATTTGTCCCAAATACTGCCTTACCACAAAAGCAATTACATTAATTGCTTGAGGAGTGAGATATTTATCCCTCATTGAGCAGAGGTTCAGGTTTTTATGGAGAACGCGCACTGGTGCATATTTGAAGAGCAGTTCAAAGTGTTTCCCACCCTTTAAAGTTTTGTATGTTCTTTAAGTGGACTCTGAAAGTAAAAGGAGTTGATAAAACCCAGAAGTATTACAAACATACAGATTTATGTTTGTATGTACATAATGGCATACTGGAATTACGTTGGCTGCTTATATTTTAGGTGCACCAAAGGTGCACTTTAATTGTTGCTGTGATTAGTAAATCTGATTTAGTTATCCTTAATCCATACCTTTATTGAAAGACACAGGCTGCTGATTTGATGATATTGAAAATATTATTACCATGAACTGGGATGCAAATGTTATAAATTCTGGATCTTTTCATTCAGATTTTTACATCTTTTTACTTTTTTTGCATCCAAATGAGTAATAGTTCTGATCTACTGGATTCGATATATTTTAATACATAAAAGCTGTTAGTGAAAACAAGAAATATGCTGGTCTTTCTTCACTCTTTTGTTTTTTAAAGAATTGGATAGTTAGCCTGAACAGCTGACATTTTATTTTGAATTAGCCATCTTTATATTTCATGTCACAAGTTCAAAGATATTTCTAGATACCCTTCTGCGAACTTTGCTACTGATCTGTTAGAAATTTGAATGAAGATTTTCAAGTAGTATAGATATTTGCAAGAACGAATCAATTCAGAAACCTCTTTCAGTCATATTATATATTGAATGTCATTATTGGCATCTTACACTCATTAGTCATAGGTGAATGGTTTTTGACTGGAGATATCATAGTAATGTTATGATCAAGAATGTATTTGTCTAGTCTTTGTGGGGATACAGATGAATAGTAGTTGAATGAAAAAAATCCAGCAATTACTGTATAAGTATTTTAAGTTATTAAAACTGTGAAAAAGAAAATGGTAATGATGAATAGAGGTAAATTGTAAGAAGTGTAAGATTAGAGGGTTTTTTCCTTTATAGCAGTTATGAAATGAACTGATGGAACTGAGTCATGTAGGCTTGGTTCCAGTGCAAATCGGGCATGCAAACACAGCCAGTGGTAAGTAATACTAAATTAAATCTGAAACTGGTTTAGGTGTAAATGCTAACTCACACTAAATGACCTTATAAATAGTTGTTATTGATAGGGAATTGTATACTGACTGCCATTTTGTCATTTGACAAATATATTTCTGTGGAGCTCTTTCTGAGGTGGTAAAAGTGGTTCTTTCTCAATGGGAATGACTCATATAACGAATTTCATATTGTGACATTTGAAGGTTTTATTCTGTTTTATCCCTGTGGCTTAGTGGTCTACTCTTCAGAGTGTTAGACGTTGGGTGAACTGAGTCAGCAAGGTAACATAACCTTGTCTAGATTAATTTAAAAGGATTGTGGCACAATAGATCCTGTAGATAATGGATAATAATAATAATTTGTTTTGATCAAAAACTTGCAAAAAGGAAATCTCTGTCCTCAGAGAGAGGTAGCTTTTTGATAGCTGTCTCATAAGCTAGAAAAAGGCTATTCCACCTTTCATAAAAGAAAGATTTCTTTGGAGATTAATGTGGACTGTTAAACCATAGTTAAGGTGGATGGCTATCAGCAACATATTTTTTGAATATTCAAATTTAAAACTTAATTTTTTTATATCTTGCTTGTGCCTCTTTAAGAATTCATATCTGTGAATGACTGAGTGAGATTTACTTGCACAAGTGCTCAGAGAAAGTAAATCTTGAGTTCAGAAACTTAAAAATTTGTACTTTATTGCTACATTCCTCTTTTTTTAAAACTTAGGGCAAAGCTTGGTTCAGCAGACCAGTAGAATTTTTCAGTCTCCTTTTAAAGGAAGTAAATAAGACAGTCGAAAACCTGTTTACTATGTTTACATGGGATCACTTCATGCCCAGACGTATTGTTGGGTGCTACAGTCAATGCAACCTGTATATTTTCCAGAGAACATGTAACTGCTTCTAAAACCTTTTGTCAGAAACCCAAATACCTTGTGCCTCGTGCAGAAAATGTTAGAAGACTGACATTTCAGTAATGTTAACACCCTTGGGTTCTGCTGGATATTTTCTGTATAATATTACATGCAGGAAGCCTTCACAGGGTTCTTAATTTGCTGAAATAAATACTTGTGGGGATAACTAAATCTACATTTCTTTGAGTTTTTTGCCTATCTGTCACAGTAATATATTTCCATAACATGATTTTCTTAATAATGCCAGAAATGTTTCAGTGTAAGGCACTGTCATCAATAACAAAATGAAATGTAAACCATGTATCATGTAAATCTTCACTCAGCTTTTTAAAATAAAGGGTAAACACCAAATAATGTAAAATAGACCTTGAAAGCACTGCAAAGAATTGAAATGAAAAAATACTTGGGAAGTCCCTGTTCTATTTTACTCCTGTACTGATGCAGGTGGCAAGGTGGTAGGGGGACTGCATGGGGCGTGGGTGAGGTGACAGGGAATATGAAGAGCATCTAGGGCTGCCCTGGGCCAGATAGAAGAGGAGGAGGAGGAGAATCAGGAGGTGCAGAGCAGATACCAACTGCAGCCCATGAAAGACCTGCACTGGAGCAAGAGAAAAGTGTGAGGAGGAAAAGAGTGGCAGAGAGGATCTGTTACAGACTGACCAGAACTTCCAGCTCACCATCATCCTGTGCCACTTGTGGCAGGGAGGGAGTCAGGAGGGGAGTAGTGAAACTGAAGGTGGTAAAGGGGTAAAAGAGATATAGTTTTAATCTTTCTTTTTACTTCCCTGTGCCCAAATAAGTATTTAAATATCTGGTAAATAGTATTAGATAGTAAATATATATTAATATTAAACACTAATTTTACACTGAAACAATTTATACTAATACACTAACATTATAATTAATTTTCTCCTCCTTGGAACTATATTGACCACCAAGATTAGTTTTTAAAAGACTGCTCACAACTCAGATGTTTACATTCCATAGAGACACTCATGTATCAGGGTCATTACTTTCTGCTTAAGAACAAAGTTGTATCTTCAAGAAAAGCATATGACTCTGATTTGGAAATTGAGCATAGGACTTTCCCCGGTGACATTTTGGTGATTAAACACTTTCATCACCATAACGACTTGCAATATAATTACCTAACAAGTCATTGATACTGTCTCCTTTAATGCCTAGAAGAGTTTGAAAAATTAACATGAATTTTGGGGCTGACCCTCTTGGAAAGAGGAAAAACAGTTGTTTGTTTACACAAGAGCAGAAGTTCATGGTCATCACATTTCCATTTCAGGAAAAATAATCTTAATTCATACTTTTATATTTATATATAATATATATATACACATATTTTTATATTTTTATTTATGTAAATATATGCATATATGCTGCTTTAATAATTCATTTTTCAAATTATATTTATCCTTAGTCAAGATGAAATCAAGCCCAGAAATCATTACCAGTAATTTTTGGGTAATGTTGACATTAAGAGTCATGTGCCTAGAGTGGGTAGTGACTACTAATACCTGGTTTGAATGATCCAGTCGGATAAAAGCACAAACTGCCAGTATTTACCAAAATTTATTTAGAGGAAAGTCCTGCATGGCATAATTAGCTCTTCACTTTGTGTCACATTAGAAGAAATATCTGAGCAGAGCAAATATATAATCCAAAAATAATCATTCAGGAAATGTAGCCATTTTACTGTACTTGTTCTCAATTATTGGAATATTTTAAACAAGGTCAAGCAGTGGTGAGTTTGGAATTTCTTTACAATTGGCACCAAGAAGTTACCAGGATAGGAAAAAAATGGTAGATAAGAATAAATTAAGGGAAACATCTCTAAGAATTGTAAAAGTTTTTGCTATATTTAACATAATTAAGACTTTGAGATATATATTTCCTTTGATCATTTTTTTATTTTAACCTTTGTCAACAGTATTTAGTAAAACTTTGTATCCTAGAAAAAAACATCAAAGGACATGCTAAAACTGGTTTTACGATTTTCACAGGTAAAAACAGATCTCTTAAAATCAAGCCATGACATTATTGGAGGAAAAGTTGAATAAATGAGAGTTTAAAAATGTATTTATTTATTTGCTTTTTTGTTTGTTTTTTCCTCAGTAACCATCTACTTCTTTAGACAACACCAAAATATTGAGATAATATTCTGGATGGTAATGGTGTGATGAGTGGGACACGTTCTTCATTCCAAAAGGCCCCAAATAATGGTGTGCTTAATTAGGTCTGTAGTAAAGTATAATAGAAAAATTTTACATGTACTATGGGTTTCACAGAGAAATACATCAGAAGATAGTTTTGTGGTTTTACAGGTAGCCTCAAGCTAGTCACTTGCTTCAGTGTAAGATAGCTCAGATCCTTAGTGTTTGCCTTCAAAGACACTAAATTAGTGTTAAAGAAGCAGAAAATACTCCATGGTGAGTCTTTTAAATAGCACTATTTGTACAAGAGTCAATGCATAATGGCAAGCTAAAGATTCCACTGTGTCTATATGTTTAATAAAACAAACTGAAGTTTATATTTGGGCTCTACACTTAATCACCAGCTATTTCAGGTTTAGTTTCAATTACTCTCTGGTCATTTATATTCTCTAAGCATCTCTGATCTCCACTCAGGAGTTTGCAGCACTATTTCTGTAAGCACTGTATGCTTTTGTGGCAACAGGTGATGGCTCTTGTCTGAAGAGGTTTCTTGTTTAAGGAGGGACCTTTCAGTTCTGTTGACAATGAATAATGGCATATGGGAGACAAAAGGGAACATTGCCTTCTCAGACTTAGTGTTAGCTGAGATCTTAATTGTTCTCATCTTCTGTGCTATCAATTATGTCACAGACTGTTTCATGGTTCAACAAACTATATGTTCTATTGTGAAGCTTGATATTCTCCATTAAGAAATACATACGCTGATACTTAAAGACAATATGAAAGAATATTTTCAACTTCTAATCTGAAATACTGAGTAGCACTGCTTTCATTGCCCCCAGTGGTGCTCAATAACCTTCCTAATGTCCTTCCATCTTAGGAGAACAATGAGGAGTAATTCCAGGTGTTATATAATATTTCACAACAACACAGACTAATTAGATTGAACCATGCATTTATTGCTACCTTCAAATTTACTCTGTCTGGAATTCTTTGTCCAGGTTTCTTTTTAGTATGATTTGGGTTTGTATATGGTGTTATGAAGACTTCAGATAAGAAGAAATATTAGCCAGTTCTAGTAATTAAGCCAGACTTTGTACTTGGATGACAAAGTTCAATATGGTTATCTACCTGATTTTTTAATTGAAAACTTCTGTCAGAAGCTTCAAAGAAGAGTTTGGGATACTGTAAAAACCGGAAAAAATTTAAAAACAAAATGCAAATATCTGCAGATTTATTTATTTATTTATTAATAGCAGCTGGAAGAAATATCTTCATTTAACAATTGCTAAGTACAAATGCACCAGTGGCAATGACATTGATCCACAACATCAGTGTATTCCAAATGTCTGCATTCAAAGCACTGTCCATATTCCTATTTGTATTTTCATTCTTAGGAGTCAATGAGATCTAGCTACACCTCTCTCACCAGATAAGAAATGAGCTTCTCTGTACTCTGGGTCAAGCAAGAATGGTTATAATTAATTAATGCTATGAGTCTTTTCTCATTTGACTTCTGTGTATTACTGTCTGCTTCTGAATCCATAGTTACTACAAAAGTGATCCCTGCTTTTCTGGGGGGTATATATGGAAGGGACCTCAGCTATGTAACACAGAGTCAAGCGTATCAAATCTGAACATTCCAAAACTACAAGGGTCACTGAAGGGATGTAGAATCTGATATATTATTGCTTTGCTTCATTATGACACTTCCTACACTGTTCTGTTTTGTCTAGGCTGAATGAGGATCTCTTTGTGTGTTATGACAGATTTATTCAAGCTATAGCCATAAAGGATAATCCACAACAGGTTGTACCTCTTAGCTTCCAGTTCATAAGAAGGGTAGCACAGAACTATTTTCAGGGTTGTCTGTAATTATAAATAAATTATTTGTTCCATCAATATACATACTAACTTTTTATGATTCTATGATGAGGTTGCAGGCAAACTGTCATATGATAATGTGTCATCCAAATTCCTTCCACAGATAGATCTTAACTTCTGGGAAAGGAGAAAAAGAAGGTGCAAAACATATACATGTGTTCCATAGTCAAGTAGGGATATTTTAGTTTGTTTACTTTATTTTCTTATTCCTATTGAAATTACCCTTTTTTTTTTTTTGGTGGTGTTTTGTTTTTTTTTCCCCTGAATCAGTGTGAAATCTACATTTGTCTCCCAGCTGTTTCAGTCACATCCTGCAGATACAGCTAATTAAGAGCTAACCACTGGTTGGAGTTTCCCTCACTGATTTCCACTAATTTGTTTTTGTTTATGATGTGCTTTGTTTGCTTCATTTCTGTGATACATTTGTGCAGTCTTATTTAGCCTTTGGATCATCAAGTTATCGGAGCATCAGTGCACATGGCATGAAAAGAAATGAATCATTCACCCATTCCCAATCCTTTGTTGCCTCAGCTGATTGAAGAGTTCAATAAATTACAGTGGTTCACAATGACTATAAAAGTTAAACACTATTTTTGTCTTTTCAGCTGTGTTTTAAATACAGCATTGGGATCTATCATTCTGTCATAGAAAGAGGCTCTGGAAGCATTTGACAACTTCTAATCTTCCTTCCTTCACATATTCATGAGAGAAGAAGATTATGCATGCAAGCAATAACTTTACACATTAATTATTGAGTCAGATATCAGGAAGCCCATAGCTTCATGAAAGACAATGCACAGAATTACTTTGATTTGAAGAAAAGATAAAGCTCAAGGGCAAAAATACTGGCGTTTGAATAACAACAGATAATTTCCTGTCCTTCCTCCTCTATCCCTTATCTAAGTTTCAGGCCCAGAATATCTATATTATGAAAAGTCCCTAAGGAAGAACAGAAGTGAGCAGCAGGAGATACAGCTGTTCATTGAGCTCATTAATGAGTTTGGGCAATGCCTGATTGGTGCCTATTACAGGTGCTATAATGAGATCCATCTCTCAGTTAATCTGTTGTGTTTCTTAGCATGCTACAAGGAGTCAGTAGGGCCATGACCCTACAGCTTTCTGCATTTTGATATATTACTTTTTCCTGGAAAGGTGACACAGCCAGCCAGTTTGCCTCGCCCAGACCATGCAGCATGAGGGTGAGCTTCTAGTATGACCTTCTCCCCTCTTATTGCCTGCTTTGTTGACTTAATTAATGAGTGCACTCATCTCAGCAAATGGGACAGCCCTGAGGTGGGACTTTGATATGTTGATGGCTGTCACTGAGTCACACAGTCACAGAATCTGCTGAGTTGGAAGGCAGCCATCAGGATCATCAAGTCCAACTCCTGTCCCTATGTAGGGCACCCCAAGAATCACACCAGGTGCCTGAGAGCATCATTCAAATGCTTCTTGAACTCAGGCAAGCTTAGTGCCATAACTGCTTCCTTGGGGAGCTTGTTCCACTGCTCAGCTGCCTTCTGGATGAAAAACCTTTTCCTGATATCTAACCTAAACCTCCCCTGATTCAGCTTCCTGAATCATTTCCTACTAGGTCCAAGTAATTCAACTAGCTGTTTCTTGGAAGCCTCTATGCTCATTTTCATAATATTAGTGGGTTTTTGTGCTAGTACTTACAATTAATCCTGGTATTATGCAGGAATATTTTACAGAAAGGCTTTGCTTGAAAGAGAGAGAGAAAAACACTTCTATTGCCCTTTCATCTATACACAACACTACAATAACACAGAAACGATATTTGGCAGGAGTTAACCCGTGATCTTGAATAATCTCTCACAGATTAAAAAATGGAGGCATGCTGAGCAATTCTTTTCATTCAAGTGACATTTGGAGATGAGGCTTCCCACAGCCCTTTATTTCAGATAATGTGGACTGGATATGAAATTATCTTAGTGCAAAATCATAGTTGTCTTTAACCTGCAGTGTCTCATGTTAAACTCTAGCACCCCTCTGTTTTAAGTTCATAAATATTCCATTTCTAATAAATTTAGCTTTTTCTATAAATTGCATATAAGAACAAAGCAGTTACAGTTATCTACATACATGTATGTTAAGTGAATGAACACGGTAACAATGACACTTACTGTTGTTGCACACTTTGAGCTTTGTTCAGCTGCAATATAACCTGCTGTACATAAAAGGCCCAGGTAAGGGGATCTGGGCTGTGTAAGTTGAAACTGCGAAGTTTTGTAATTTTGAGACTTTATCTTAATGTCACACTTGTTTTGCCAGGACTTGTATTAGTATCTCCTAGAGCAGACTTATTTTATTTTGTTTTGTTTTGTTTTACTTTAGCTTAGTTTAGTTTGGTTTGGTTTGGTTTGGTTTTGATAATGCGTGCATTGATGTGCATTGAACCTGACTCGGTAGAAAAAAGATAGCCCTCATAGACTTACAGTGACTTTTTATATTTTTTCATAGTTATAGACTTGAAATTATGCTTTTCTGAAAACTTCATTGTTTGTCAGAGCTACTCTCAACAAAGCACAGAAAAATGCATTTTTTAAAAGATATAGAGCAGCCTATTTATAACATTGTATAAATCTCAACAGCTTGAAGTGGTCTCACACTTTTCTTCAGTCTATGTAATTTGCTTTAGTTAAACATATTTTCTGCTGTTTATGACCATCTTCTACTAGAATTCCCCTATGAAATACTTGGCTTAGCTTTGCATTCAGGTTGTGGATCTGTTTTTCAGTCTTGCTGTCTTGCTTTGTTAATCACCATAAAGCTGTCCTCTTGAATTTCTTTGAATAACTTCTTACTGGTGGCTGATATTCAATCTAAACTATGTATGGGCTTACACAACATCCCCACTATAATCAAATTCCTTTCAGTTGCCTAATAAAGAAGAGTGCTGTCACTTGAGACTTGCTCTTTTTCTGACCCTTTCCCAGAGGAAAAGAGTTTTTGCTTTGAGGAGGTGAATTAATGATTTATGTCAGGACAAGTTGAAGAAGAGCTACATTTTGTCCTCCTAATTGAGAATAGCACTATTTATGCTCTGTAAATTTTTGGTTTACAACTCCTGATAAACTCTCACTTTGGTGCAGATCAGCTTTTTTTTTGTTTTGTTTTATTTTGGATGTAAATTGTCTTTGTGCCTAATCTAAAAATCTTACTGTAGATCTTGTGCTAGAGCTGAAGACAAACCAATAGGTTTATAGTCAGTGCTACTGACTGACTCAAAAATAAGAGCATTGGTGTGGTTTTTACTAGATATTTGAGTCTTTAATCAAAGAAAACAGAAAAATAAGTTTAATTACCTTGACAGAAAATTTAGGAAGATTAATCCTCTCATAGATTCATTTAATAAATTGGCTTGTTTCTGATGGGATGTGTTATATTCTTCTTCCTTACAAAATATATTTACATTACATATGGAGTCCAGTTTTGACTAAGACTGAAAAGCAGAGTACTTATTTCTGCCTTAATGAATGTCACTTAACTTCTGACTTTGAGGTTCTTTCTGAGGACCCTGCTCCAAGCAGGGCAAGAAAAGTGAGTTGCCGGAGTATGTTCTTTATAGAAACTAGAGAGCTGTTACTGTTTTAAAGGTAGCTGGTGAAAGCAAACATTTGCGAATTAATTTCACTGTTACTTAGACGTCAGTAAAAAATGTTGCCGTATTGATTCTGAGCCTAATTTATGCATTTGGAAAAAGCATAATCTATTAGTCAAAAATAGTGTACACCCTTTGCAAAACATTTGCATCACTCTATTTTCAAATTAGTTCTGGATGGGGATATTGTGCTTTATCTTCACATCCTACAGGGATGGTTATTGTAATAATTTGTCTTAAAATTCTGTTATTTTTCTGGGTAGTGGAAACCCATGAATGGTTTCCCATTCAGAGAAAGGGTTAAGATGAACTTTCTTTTTTTTTTTTTTTTTGTCTTCTTTTTTTTTTTCCTTTTTTTTCTTTTTTTTTCCTTTTTTTCTTTTTTTTCTTTTTTTCCTTCTTTTTTTTTCTTTCTTTCTTTCTTTTTTCTTTTTTTTTCTTTTGTTTCTCTTTTCTTTTCTCTTCTTTTTTTCTTTTTTTCTTTTTTTCTGTTTTTCTTTTTTCTTTTTCTTTTCTTTTTTTTCTTTTTCTTCTTTCTTTTTTCTTTTTTCTTTTTTCTTTTTCTTCTTCCTTTTTTCTTTTTCTTTTTCTTTTTTCTTTTTTCTTTTTCTTCTTCCTTTTTTCTTTTTCTTCTTTCTTTTTTCTTTTTCTTCTTTCTTTCTTTTTTCTTTTTCTTCTTTCTTTTTTCTTTTTCTTCTTTTTTTCCCTTTTTCTTTTTTTCTTATTTTCTTTTTTCTTTTTTTTTCTTTTTTCTTTCTTTCTTTTTTCTTTTTTTCTTTTTTTTTCTTTTTTTTCTTTTTTTTTTTTTCTTTTTTTCTTTTTTTTCTTTTTTTTTTTTCTTCTTTTTTTACTGTGGGAGTGGCCACACACTGGAAAAGCTTGCATGGAGATTTTTTTGTGGTCTCTGTTCTTGGAGCCATTCAATACCCAGCTGGACACAATGCTGGGCAGCCTACTGTGGGTCACCCTCTGTTGAGCAGAGGGGTTGGACTAGGTGATCGTCTCACCTCAACTATTCCATGATCCTCATTGATTATTCACATTAGCTGAAAAACCTTTGTCACAAGGACACAGAGATCTGCTGGATTTTGCAACGTCCCTTCATGGCAACAGTTTCATTTCCCCACCAATACAAAGGAATTAATTTCAATTAAAGATAATGTATTGCAGTCCTTTAGGAGTAAGAGGCTGCAGTGCTAGACACTTGGTCCCTCTCTTTGCTGATTTGAGATGGTGTGATTTCATGGTACTAGGCTAGCACCTGAAAGTAGCTTTATTGATATATTCTAATGAAAAGGGAAAGCTAAGACATTTATCTCTCTGGTTTATACATCTGTGCAGATATTCCTGTTAATTTGTATTGTGCTGTGTTCCTTTTTTTCCTTGTGTAACAAGTACATGAGAATTGGAGGGGCGCTGATCACTTAAGTACTCAGTAAGTCCTTCCTTTGAAGCAAGCAAGCCATGCAGCTTCCTGGGCTTACCCTGGCTGAGAACATTGGTGGCAAGAGGAGAGCTGAAAGGGGGTTCAGAGGGATGCTTCTTTTAGGTTTCAGGTTCTTCAAGTTGATATCCCTTCTTGGCTAGTTTATGGTTCACTTCAGCCTCTGTGCTAACTAGTGGGGCTCTGCTTTGACTCCTTTGAAGCCATAGATAACTTTACAATTGAGTTGATTTTCTTTAAAAATCTGACGAAGATAAATATGTGAGCCTCTGTACAGCCTAAGTTCCAGCAACAGCTTCCTACCTAATATGAATAAAATCTAATCAAGGGCTCTGTCTAGTATATATAGCTGTCTGAGTTGAGATTCTTCAGCCAAATATATCATTTTATTAGGTGTACTGGCCATGGACCATCTCAGAACTCTTCATCTCTGCTCAAGGTTTGTCATAGGGTCTTCTACAAAAAGTCCTGAGTTTGTGTTTCACAGCTATATGAGATCTAGGTTCTGATGTGAAACCACATTAGGGTGGCAGCACTCTTGAGGTATTAAACTCTGCTAAGCATCTACATTCATTCATTTACATTCAAAATGGGCTTTGAATCTACCATAGTTTGGAAAGCCTCATGTTGTCCAACCCCTCTGCTGTGAGCAGGGATATCTTCAACTAGATCAAGCTGCTTAGAGATTCATCCTGACCTTGAGTGTTTCTAGGGATGGGGCTTCTCCCATCTCTCTGGGCAAGCTGGTCCAGGGTTTCACCCCTCCTTATTGTAGAAAATTGCATCCTTAAGTCTAGGCTAAATCTACCTTCTTTTAGTTTAAAGCCATCACCTGTTGTCCCATCAAAATGTTGAACTCAACATGCCTCTTTTCATCTGTGTGGGATATGTTTTTTGGGGGGTTTGAATGCTGTTTTTTACCCAACTTCTGAGCACTGAAACTATTAGCAGTGGTGGGTTTTTTAGGGTAAGCTGAGAATGTCTTTCAGAAAGATTCTAAAAGTGAGGCAGTTTCTTGTGCATTGTTTTATATGTATTTCTCACACTGTATAAACTGTTTATTTCAGTTGTGTGGTGAAACTTCTTGGTAAAATAGATTTCTTTTTCATTAATTGCAGCTATCAATAAAGTAGCGGAGAAATAGAGAGAGAAGGGTGTAATGTTTTCTGTTGTGATCTCTGAGACAGGATAGATGAATGAGTCATTCATTTAAGTAGCAGTGCTTATAATGAAGGCTTCAAGGGAAGTATTAAATTCTGTCATTGTGATCTGCCTGTGCTCAGGCTCCTGATCCTGAGGGCAATAATCCCAGGCCATCCAGGTCTTCTGCAATGCAGCCTGCTCTGGCAGTCACCCACTGCTGCTCTGCCTGCTGACCCCTTTTCCAGGCATAACTTCTGGAAACCAAACTATTACTGTGCAAGGTGGAGAGCCCCCATGTCTCTGACAGTGATGCTGGGATGGATGTGGTGGTGAGGGGGGAGGCAGGGCTGCTGCTTTTGGGAAGGAATCAAAGCGAGACTGACTTGTTCAAATAAATGCTTTATTTCTGTGAATGTGTGAGTGTGTACAATGCAAGAGTTTTGACATGTTTTGCATGCTACTGATGTTACAGTACATGTGGTTGCTGCTTATTTTCAGCTGATGTCTCCACTGCTCTTTTTCCTCTCACAACTGAGTATCAGTTTCTGCCCTTGTCTGATCTACAATTACTGCCCCCTGTAACTTATGCCTCCCACTTTTCCTCACAGAAAAATAATGAGCTCTACTGATTATTTCCCTTATTTCTTCCCACTCCCTCAGCACCAAGCCTCACTAGCCTCCCCACTCCAGGAAAGGGAAATTAAAATAGCAACAAAATTACTAACTCTCCTGTGGCAGCATCTTCCTTACTGTGCTTCCTTTCAGTGCTCTGCCATAAGTCAGGTTCCTGGGGAGAAAGGTTGAAGTCCAGACAGCTGCTGGAACCTTACATTTTCCTGCAGAGGAATTTAATGATGCACCAGTTTTTCAGCTGGGTAGAGCTACTGAGAGGAGGTTTAAACACAATTTTCTTGTTTCCAATATTTCTCTATTAGCAAAGCAGAGCCAATACATTTTTCAATTAAATAAATGCTGCTTAGTTTATTGTTGCTTGCTCTTAAAAACAAACACAGCCAAACAAACTCGGGCCTTTATTAGCTAAAAAAATAGACGTACAGAATTAGTTGGTTTTTAAGCATAGCCTAAAACTGTGACTTCTATTGGTCTCAGTGATTTGTGGCACTTTTCTCTAAAACAGCAATAAAAGTAAATCCAACATTCATGCTATGTTTAAAGAAAATTTGAAAAAATCTAAACAGGTAATACTGGGCCCATTTTGTTTCTCTAAAAAGATATTTATGTTAAGTCTGGAATGCTCCATCTAGGACTGATTTCCAGCTGAAATCAGGTATGACGGTGCTTGCCAAACTCATTGTGTTCAATTGATTAGAAGTTGATGTTCAACTGATTAGAAGTTAGTGGGCTTTTTGGTTTTGATTTGTTTGGTTGTTTTGGGTTTTTTATTTGATAAACAGAACTCATGACATTTATTAGAAGAAGGTCAAGATGAATTTTTGATAACCTGTAGTAATCCACATGATCAAACATGGCTTAGCATTTATGCATGCCATGATAAAATCAGAGATGGCATCCTAGTCCTGGAACAATGTTTCCTACCACAGGGATTTGCCTCCTGTCTGTTTTCTTGTATCAGTTTAATCCCTCTCACTGAAAGCCATGAATGACAAATATTCCTCTATACTTTCTGCAAAGCTGCCTGGTTCATCTTCAGTGCTTGTTATGGGTATCCACATCCAAGCTCAACAGCTGAGTTTGGCTGCATCCTGCTGCATTCAAAAAATCCCTGGAGCTCAGGGTTCAGCAGGACTCACGAGTTTCTTCTGCCTCAAACACAGCAATAGCTCTGCAAGCAGCACACCTGATGGGCTTGTAAGCACCAAGGTTCTACAAGCCAAAAAGGCAAACCAGGAGCTGCCAGCTCTTGTGGCTCCTTGAATTGTAGCAGGAGCCAAGGGTCAGGAGCACCTGAAGTTCACAACAGCACAAGTGCTCCTATCAGCTACTAAATGGTATCTTGCAGCTGTAAAGGGCAGTTCCTCCTATGCTCTCTTTCTCTTTCTGGACATGCTCTTTGGAAATTTCCCCTTCTTGCAAGGCAGAGGTAGGAGGGTTGTTGGTGTTTTTGTAACACCACTTAGCACGCTGACTGCTTTTAATACACTGGTTGCTAGTGCTCTGCTGCCAGGTGCAGTAAACCTGCTTTGTTCTTGTAGACAAGAAGGTGGATTGCTAATGATTTGCCTCAAGTCAGATCCATGGTGAAACTCAGAATGTGCAGCCATGCCCCTATGCCCTCTCTATTTATAACAAGTGTAGTGGAACAGTTGTTTTCACTTAAAGAAAGAAAAGTGGTAACACTGTTTTTCTCCAGGTTGGCACAAATTCTCTAACTGTGCCTCTACACTCCCCGTGTGTTGTCACCACCACTCAGTCTTTGTATGATGGTTCAGAAGTGGTTTGGCTCCACTGTGTTAGAGGAAAAGAGGCCATAACTATGGCAGAAAAATTGTTCTTAGACAATAAAGATCAGCTGGCAAAGTTTTGAACCATAGTGAACCAAGAAATAATATTTCTTGCCATAGAATCATCACTCTATAAAATGGCACATTGCTTCACAGTTCAGAGAGATGAAACAAACCCTGGATTAAAGAGAGCTGTGGAAGTGGGGTCTGATTATTTATTATTATGGGAAATGTGTTGACTCTTTCCATAGAAAAGTAATTTTGACTTGGACAGAAGTTCTTTTGCTTTTAGAAGACAGTATAGGTTGTCTCTCCATACCACTGCTTGAGATAGCTGGTATCTCAGAACTACTTATCCTCATCTCTTTTGCACATCTTTGCATTTTTGAGATTAATCTGCTTTATTTTGCTGAGTGTCATTCACAGGTTCTCCTTCTTCCTTTCTTTATTTCTTTTGGTAGATTACCTCACTTTCTGTTTTCACACCATCACCCACTGATTCTTCTGTGACTTCTGATACTTACCTACGTCCCTTGTCTGTTCCTCAGCAATAAGAGGATATCTCATGACTCTCCACAACAATATGAAAAGGTTTTTAGTTTGGTTGTTTTCAGTCTCATTTCCAAAGTAACAAGTGATAGAATGAGAGGAAATGGTCTTAATTTGCACTTGGCTAGGTTTAAATTGGAGTTTCTTCACTGAAAGGGTTTTCAAGCACTGGAACAGACTGTGAAGAGAAGTGGCAGTGTCACCACCCCTTGAGGTATTTAAAAGATATGTGGATGTGGTGCTTGGAGACATGGTTTAGTGGTGGATTTGTCAGTGTATAAGGCTAATGGTTGATGATCTTAAAGGTCTTTTCCAACCTAAATGATTCTATAATTTTGTAATTTCCAGGTGTATTTGCTCTTCTTTCCTTCTATTTCACATCTTCTGTTCTTGATTTTTCCAGGATGTTCAGAGCACTCCATACTTGCCCTATAAGCCTGATTCTTCTCCGGTGCTGATTCTGCTCTTGTATACTGACTTCATGTCCAGATATTTCCTATTCTCTTCACCTAGAACTCTGTTATCAAAATATTCTTGATTGCTAGAGTTGCAAGTTTTCACTCTGTCCAGCCTTCATCTTCTCTGACATATTTTAATTTCTCATCCATATTTTTGCCTTCATCCTCAGCTGTGGCTTTCTGTGGCTTAGGGTCTTTTCTTTAGTAGAATCTGTTAGATTATATTTCTTAAACATACATATTTCAGACTGTACTTACTAAAGTGTAACTAGTCATTATGATGGTCTTCTCTCCGTGTCCCATCTTCTGCTGCCTTGGCAACCATTTAGATAACTTTTCCTACTCCCACCCTTAAAAGCAAAAGCATGAAAAAAAAAAAGGCAAAAGAAAAGCTCCCAGCAATCTCTCCCACCTTTAAATTACCATGAAATCTCCACTGTGTTTCTGCTTTCTTGACATTATCACTGGCTATTTTATCGGTGAGCTGCTGCTCAGGCTAAAAAAAAAGTACTGCAATTGACTTTTTTAGGGTCTGTTTCACAAACCTGGCTTATCTGAAGGGTTGACTTCTTTCTGTCCTCTCCACTGGAGTATCCTTGCTCTGAAGTTGTGAAGTACTGCTCCTAAATAGCTGGAGTGGGCAGGGAGTCATGCTGTAATAGTGACTGCTACCTCTGGGAACACTGTGTTCTCCATATATTCCGTGGGGGGCAATAGGTACTATTAGTTTACAATTCAGTGGACCTGCTAAGACAAAGTATTTTGGGGGAGAAAAGGCACAGTAAACAGCTTTGATGCATTTTTTTCTTTACCCAGAAAGATAAAACAATTTGGTCCACTGGCTAGGTCCAGCTTTCTCCTCTCAATTGTCCCTCTGCTTGGCAGATAGTTTTTGCTAGAAACTGTAGTAGTAAATATTGCTTTTTCCTTGAAAGGATTGGTTTTTTAGCCAGTAATATAATTTTTGATGCTTTTAAAAAATATTTAATAAAGCAATTGTTCTGTAGGAAGCACTATTTGCATTGTCTTTGTGTTCTTACATGATGACTGAGGAGACTGACAAAACACTACTTTCTGTAATATCTATACTTATTTCCAAAACCGAAGAGGATAGATGTTTTCAATTTAGTATAGAATTCCCCACAGTACTTATCAGGCTTTACAGTCTTAACATTTTTAATCAGTTGTAAAAGATCCTCTTACTCTCTGATTTATATAATAGACCTTAGCTTTTCTATTTTTGCTTCATTTGACTTCAGGATGTTTCTGATGCTATAAAAAACAATGTCATTTTTTAAATTCTTATTTTAATCTTAAATTTTTTCATTTGTCAATATGGATAAAATTCTCAAATTTTAAACAGTGATTTTTTTAAAGACCAAAAAAGGTATATCCTTAAAAGAAAAGAGGTACAACATCAAGTGTATTACTGACATGTAGTCATTTTCCCGCAAAGTCATATTGACTGAAATTTTCAAGGGATTAATGTCTGGTCATGTGTTTTGAATTCTCCATCTGGTGGAGAGCTTTTAATGCTTTCTGGGGAACACTGGATGCTTTCTTCTCTCTCCCTCCCTCTTTTGAAAAAGGAATTATTGGAAGAATTTTAAGTTACATAAACCTTCCCTGGCACTCCCAAAAGCTTATGTTGTGTGCAAGTTTAGCAGTCCCTGTGCTCCCTCTCACCTCACTTATGTGACAGGTACTTTGTCTCTAATTTCCATTCAGTTTCCAGCATCTCTTTTGCTCCTCACTGCTCTTTTCTTTTCTCCAGTGGGTGAGGCTGACCAAGGGTCGAGGCTCTTGCTGACACATTTCTTGGCTGTCAGTGTTTTCAGCAGCCTGTCCTGCCAGGAGCAGAGACAGAGTTTCTGGCAGAAATGTGGGTCGGGACTGAAATGTAGACAAGGGGCAGCAGGCCACATGGTGAGGCTGCTGTGTTTTGCAGCTTCAGCTGAAGTATGGAGGTAAAGCTGTTGCTTGTGACTGGTTGGCAAGAGGAAGGTCAGTAGCAGCATGTGTCTTATTTAATGGTGATCCTCTAGAAATGTTGGCCCTTATGCATGGTATAGACATGACTTCATGCTTTCAGAACTAGCAGAGGTAATGATGTATAAGCAATTTTTTTTCAGTCTTAGGCTCTTTATAGCACTTGCTTGAGTTAACTAACTACACCAAATGTCTTAATTTTAGTGTTTCAGACTGTTGATACATTTGTCAGGAAGGCTTGGAGATGGGTCAAAATACATTTTTCCTGTGGCAGATATTGCAGGAACAGTGTGACCTCACTGGTATACTTTAATTACTCGTTGCACGTGTTTTGACTAGCTTGAAAACTGCTGCCTTTAATTGCTGAGTTTTATTCAGGTCCTCCAAACAGGAGCTAAGTATAAATATGTGAAGCTCATAATGACACCTGTTCTCTCTAACTCAGTTTTAGCAGATGGTCAAGACAGAGCAGCAAAGTGGGTATTTCTTTCAAGAAGTTTTAACAAGTAGACCATTAGGGTGATACTTAACATGCCTAGCTGGTCTCCTTTGGTATCTCTTGGCTCTCTGCTTTATTATTGCTATGCAGTCCTCCTGAAATCTGTAAACTCAAGATTTCCCGTAATGAAGAATTTACTATTAATACTTGAAATCAGAGCATGGAAAAGTGGAGGACTGTGTTATTTTCTAATGATAAAGTTTGCATTTTAAAAGCTGTTACATTTACGCCTTCAATTCCCTCATTAAACCTTACATACATTTCCTCCGAGCTAATCTTTTTGAGCACTGGTTTTTTTCAAAGTTGCAATTACATTTAGAAGAAAAATTTTGGGAGTCACAAGGCAGTGTCTTTCCAACAGATTAAACAGAGAGCCTTGTAACGAGAGGCTAGTGCACAATCTGCCCAGTTGGCAACAAAACCGAAAAATTTGCTTACAAGGGAATGGTAAGAACATTTTTACTTGGAACAGCTCAGAAGATGATGCAGTTGCTTGGTACTGTCTTTCTGGAAAAAATCTTGAGGGGAAAGGTAATCAATAAGGTAGATACATTGTGATGTCATTTGTTGCCATGGCTCCTGAATTTAGCAGCCTGTTATCTGCAAATAATATTGATGGTTGCTATGCAGTCGAATCTTTTCATATTGTTGTTTTGCCATTATAAAGCTCTTTAATCTTGGCTAAAGCTTTGAAGAGCAGAGTGTCTTGGAGTTTAAACATTTTAATAGATAGGATTGTATTACAAGCCTAAAATATCTCAAAATTTACTACCTAATAAACAACAGACAGCAGCAGGAAGTGAACAAGGTTAACATTTTGGTGATTAAACTTCCACAAAGCAGTTGACATTTTCTAGTAAATTAATCTGCAAATTAAATATCTCTGTGGAATTAGTGCTATGACTCATTACATGGCAGATCATGTAAAAAAGGGCTAATCAGTCAATCCTCTGAATGATAAGGCAGTAAAATGTATAAAGCTGAAAATGGCTCAAAAGCCATCACAGCCTCAAAAGCCATCACAGCTCCTTGAACGATATCCTTGTGTTTCATATATCTTTCACTGTTGGATTGTGCCTGTTTATTATGTTTGGGCTTTGCTAAAAAATACTTTATAGCATCTTATGCTAAGCATCAGACAGTTGGACAGGCTGAAAGCAAAATGAGACTTATTTTTCTTGATAGATGTCAAAGTGAAGGAAAAGCATTCTTGTCAGGTCCTTTAAATCAAACAAAATACTTCATTTTTTATATCTATGGAGAAGATGTTAGTTTTAGTAGAATGCCGTGTATCCTTTACTTGATTTATTGGCATCTCTTTACAGTAGTTATTCTGATAGTTTGAGTTATTGAAAGCATTTTGGTGGGAAAAAAAGAGAAGAGAGATGAAAAGACAGAGCTCAATATAAGCAAGAGGATGTAACAGGCTGATCTGAAAGACGAGGTGATTTGTGGAAGTACAAAATGTTCAGTACCCAGAAGTAAAACATTTTAAAGGAGGGGACAGCCCATTGGGCAAAATGGAAAGACTTAAAAAAAAAAAAAAAAAAAAAAAAAAGGAAATAGAAAAAAAAAAAAAAAAAGAGAGAGAGAGTAAAGGAAGAGACTAATACAAAAAAAGAACTGTTTTTATTGGAGTGAGAGAAGCCAGGAGGGGCAGAAAGGTAAAAAAAAAAATTGGATGATCACTTGTTGAGTTGTTGGACTTTTACATCTTTGGAGTAGCATTTGCTGTGCTGTCTAATTTTCTCTTTCCCCCAACAGATTCCTCCTCCTTCTACTTTTCAATTTCCACTCTTCTCTGCCATAACAACACATTTCTTTAGAATGCATTCTGCCACCTTCTTTCTTGTCTTCCTCATGCATCTTCCCTCTGTGTGGTGACACTGATTATCACATTTCTTTTGAATAGAGAGGTAGTTGCCTTCGTAGCCCTACTTGTTCCTTTGATATAGTGAGCAAACTGTCAAGGGTGTGTCCCCAGTGGGGAAGATGGCACCAGGAAAAACGAGGCATAAGGCTAAAATCCTGCTCTTGCAAAGAGGGCAGGGGTGTTCTTGACGACACCTCTCCTGAAACTCCTCTAGAAATTCCCTGTTGGCTGAGCAGAAACACAATAGCAGTCTTCACAGAGTGTATCCTCAAAGCACTGCTACTGAGAGGAGGCAGATGGAGGAGCCATGCCGCTTGATGATGATAGCAGATGTCAACAAGTTAACAACCTGAAAAGGAAAATAGCAACACAGCAGTGCTTCTTACCCAAATGTATAACAGAGAGGGAGGAGATAAAACAAACAAACAAACAAAAACCCACAAAACCCACCAAAACAACAACAAAAAACCAAAAAAAAACCCCCAAAAAAACCAAAAAAAAAAAAAAAAAGAGAGAAAAGCAACATGGAAAAGAAGATACAAATCAGTTGTGCTGATCAGCAAGAGCTGTAAAAGGGCATCTGGTGCTAAATCTGTAAAGTGGTGCTGTTAAGTGGATTTATCTAAAGAAGTATTTCACTATTAGGCTGTCACAAAGGAAGAGCATTTACTTCAGATGCCATATGCCAACTGTGCAATTAGGCTTCTAGTCATACATGCCATGTGGACTAAAGCAGGGGGCAAGTCTCAGCCATTTGCAATTGCTCTTTTGTAATGCCTGCTTTTACAACCCTGGATATCCAGTTGCTTGCCATTTTGTAAGAGTTCTGTTGTTTGGAATAACATGCTTTTATTTCTCCAGAGTTTTTATGTTAGGAAAGTTTTTTTCTGTGATGTTTTTTGAGTTTTGTTTTGTTTTTTAATAATCTTTCACAGAATAAATCAATTATTTAAAAATTTTTAAATAAAAAAAAAAATTTTTAAAAACTTACATTTCCTGTCTGTGAAAAAAACCCACAGACCTTATTATATGAGGGATAGTTCAGTGCTTTGTACTTCTAAACAACTTCATAAAGCATACATAGCATAGTGGACAGTCTCAGGTAGCTTTAAGAAAGGAATTTCATAATTTTGTATTTTCTGCAGCTTTTCTTAGGCCAGTTTTTTATACCAACAGTCGTTGCAAGGCACCAAGTGTAGATGATGAGCAGACACAGATGTTTAGGCACCCTCTCCTAAAGGAAAAAGATAAGAGAATCTGAAGTCTCCAGAGCTACCATGACACTCCCTGCATTGCACATGCCTTGTGATTATTCTCTTTCAGCCTGTCCCCAGCCCTTTCATGGGGTCTGTGATGTTCCATCCAGCACTGGATGGCCCAGTGTCACTGAGCACTTAACACAGATTTGAACAGGTTTCCCAGGCAAAATATGGAAATTTAAATAAAAGCAGTTCTATCTACATAAGCTAAAATTAGTGAAGGTATCCTGGCCTTTGAAGCCACATGTGGTCTTAAGGTGAGATGCAACCTGGAACAAAAAGTTGCCAGCTATATAGATACAAGTCTTTTAAGTGTGTGATGCAGTTACATGATAATAGTTAAGGGCAGTTACTTCAGTCCTGTTGAATGTAGTAGCTGGAGCAGCTATTGCAGTTGAGAGTTGCTTAGTATGACCAGGGAAATACAGGTATTTAACCTAACTACATGCTTTAGCTACTGTTGGTGCTTTTTAAATAAAAATCTCAGAACTTGGTGCTAAAAGTTCATTGTACAGAATTCTTGAAAACAAAAGTTCAGACCTCTGACGTTTTGAAATTACCTTAGATTTTATTAAAACCATTTTAATTTCATGTTATGGTTGTGTGATTTAGCTAAGCTCTGCTCTGGAGCTTTTATACCTTTGGTTGAGGTCTTGGGTCGGTCATGCTGCAAATAATCTCTTTTTTTTAGTAGACTTAAGGCATGTTTGTTTTCTGTGCACTGATTTAGAAAGTTCCCAACTTAAATCCAAAGAACTAGTTGTTCCGATAATGGTCACAGGACAGTTTTTCTAGTGTATAAGGAGATAAATGCACAATTTTATTTTTCACAATGTGCTGCAGGAAAAAAAAATTGCTTTTTTGCTTGAACATTGTGTGGAAAACATATTTTTCACCAGAGAATCTCCACAAAAATTTGGCATCCCAACCCTCCATCAGCCTACTAGAGAAATCCTTCAGTTAAAATACAAACCCATCTATATTTCCATCTGATGTTTCAAATGCAAGGAAGCTGCTGCACAAAATGTCTTCTCCTGGGCTCTTGGCTTTCTGTCTTTGCTGCAAAGACTCCTGAAGCATAGGATGCCACACTGCTGCTGCATCTCATACATGCCTGTGCTCCTGTCACAGTGATGCTCACCAGGAATGAGCTACTGCTGGCACCTGTGCTAAAGGTCAGTGTGTTGTGATGAGCAGCTTCCTCACTCTGCAGATACACCTGAGCAACAGACAGAGGACAAACCACATTTAAGGGCTCTAATATTCTTCATAACTCTGAGACAGTAAAATAGCACTTCTGTGCAGAAAGGAGTGTTCAAGTCCAGAAGGAAAATTATTTCCTTCTGTAAGCACAGAGGGAAAATGTCAAACTCTTTGCTGAAAAGATAGCACCAGAGTTATGATAACCTAGCTTGCTGCTTTGTCACCAAACTTCAGACATCTTGAAGTATCAGAGACAAACACAACTACTGATACTCAGTTCATAAAATTTTTCTGGAAAGCTTTCCCAACGTATCTAGAGGTTGAAGATAACTTTGTTCTTATGTTACAAGAACATTGCACATTGAGAACATTGCTCTCAATTGCCTAATATCCCTGTAAGAAACCTATCCCCAGTTTTCCACAGTTTATGTGAGATCAGCCAGATGTTCAGGTATTTAAAGAGGTTCCAATTATATCTTTCCAGATACTAAAGATGCTCTCATAGTTTCCTCTTTTCTAACACTTCATAAACCATCCAAGCAACAAGGTCCAATTAGTACCAACATTTTAAAAGCCAGGGATCCCTCATCATTTAAGTATCTAAGGCAGATTTTTTTTTCTTAGGCAGTAATATATGTATATATATTATTTTATTTTGTTTTTCAAATGAAGACCCCTTTTTAGATCTGTAAAATCATTTCAGGTGACCTTGGGAATAGGACATGCAAAATAAACTTCTGTTTGCCTACTGTAGTTATTTCGTGTTCATAAATTTGTCCTCATTGATCAAAATCAGAAGGATTGCACTGCTCTTAATGCCTCAGACTGAGTGAGGCGTGATGAGATTGCCCATCCTATTTTTGGTAAGCGCTGTATTTAGTTTGCCCATTTGTGGAACTGTTTATTCCATTTCTTTGGTTGTTTTTGTTTGTTTTTTTTTTTGCCTCCACACTGAATAGAATTCACTGAATTCACTGAACAGTGAATTCTCCTTCTCCTTATCTGAAGCTGATACATACAATCTATTAATTCCTTAAGTCACGTCTGCTTCCTCCTGCCCACTATGTCCTCTAAAACTCTTTGATCTTCTGTACAAATATTCTCAAAACCCCGTTTCTCTGATTTGCCATTTCTGAACATTATTTTAGATCATATGTTCCCATCCAGCATGAAATGGGTTCTGCCAGCAGAAAGACACAGCAGCTTTACTGAATGTGCTCATGTTGTCCAAGATTGCTTGATAACAAAGAAATTGCAAATACTGAGAAGTGATACTTTCAGATGTTAGCCTGGGACAGCCCTGGGGCAGAAAATTCCTTCCTAAAAGCACATTTCCTTCTATTTATCACCAGACTGAATCTTTCCAAGGCTGGCTTTTACCACAGTCTCAGTGCAATTTGGTGCTGTATTCCTTACACATTTAAAAAAGATATTTAAAAAATAGTTTATTTTTTTTCATTTATAAGATGAAAATTCAGCACGATGTACAGCAAAATCATTTACGTTGTAGAGTTATAGGAGGAAAAGACAATTAAGTACATCTTATTATCTAGAGTGTTTATTCTTACATTTCTTCTTGATATTTTTGCTGGCAATAACAGGGTAAAAATGTTTTATTACACAAATTATATACTTTTAGCACAATGTTTTAAAATGAAAATTACCTGTATAAAAGTGACTTTCAGTCAGTATACATAGGCAGCTGCAAATTGTCTTGAATGTATGCAGCTAATGGTCATAGCAATTTGCATGACAGTAGGTTTAACACAAGAGTAGACACTTTTCTTTAGCTCTGCTTTCATAAATGTTGAACAAGAGGGATGAAAAAATGCTATAGTTATAGGTTGATGAAATAAAAGACTAACTGCTTAAGTCATGGATTTTTAGAATTCTAGAGACCATTATCTAACAACCTCTTTGGTGGTGCTTTAATTCCCTTTTTCCCAGTCTTCAAGTAGTAACAATTATCTGTAATAAGTCAATGCTCCTGTTGACACCATGGGGGGAGAAAGTACAAGGAAATAGCAAGAATATGTGGGAATAAATGCCTTGTATAGTTATTCTATTTTTGGAATCTTGCATTGCAATAAGTAAATGAAGCTTTTCAATTGAAATAGCTGATACAGCCTCCATCATAAAGCTTCCTTCACCTGAAGTCATCAGATCATTAAATTAATTTTCTCTGTTTAGCAAGGAGGAGAGGAAGCCACTTGCTATACAATGTCTGAGGTGAACTTATTTCTTTTTACTCATAAAGTTTAGTTCTTTTACAGATGGTTGAGAAGATACAGAATATTATAGTCCTCTGGTGTTTAATTGCTTCTGTATACCCTGAAATTTAAAGATAATTTAGGATATGTTTGTCCATAGCCTTCCCTCTAGAATCAGGTTGCTATGGTAAACTTATTATTCTAGACTGAGTACTTTTAGTAAAGTGCAGATCCCTTTTCAATATAACGTTAGCTTCAGATATTTTTTTGTATGATTGAATATGTACAGTAAGTATGACAATAACTGAGAGAAGAAAGTCACAGAATAAGGTGTAGGTTCTGTTGTTTCAGTAGCAGATACATCTGACTGGATAGTAATATGGCTAAAGCAAGTGCACCCTGAAAATATCTCATACTGGCTTTCCTAGGGAAGCAACCTGAAATTTCTTGTTACAGAATACTGTTAATGTTTGTGTTCATCTATACAGTGATAAACTGAGCCTTTGAAGTTTACATTTGCTACATGCTATGTAATTAGTTGTTTGGAAGAAATAGGACTTTAATTCTCTGTTAAATTATCTCCACAGAGTGAATCCCCACATTACACAGACTAAAAAAATCTTCGTACTGACGTAAAAAGCACATTTTACCTGCCAAAGTATTAAGTTACAATTATGCAGTGCCACCACTCAATTGACTTCTCATGTTCCTAGTGCTGATTTTTTCACTTTTAAAAGCAAATAAATGATGAGCTAATAAATTGAGTATCTATTTCAGCAGCAGTGTACTGAACTACTAAATATCTGAATATTGAAAAATAAAGATATATCTCAGAGAAATCCTTTTCCAGAGCACTTACTGACTGAATTTTCTATCCATTTTCAAGACACTTTCATACCTTGAACTTAGGTGGGAACCAACCACAATAAAATATGAGACATAGCAAGGAATCTAGGCTATTTAAATATTTGTGTTGATGTTTTGTTCGTTAGCTGACATGAGAAGGTGGAGACAGTAGGGCCTAAATCCCCTTTGGTTTTGATTTTGAGAAGTCAGCCTGAGCTTGTATATCTTACATGACAATAACACGCCCTACCTGCCTAGGTATGGGATATTCCTCTGCTTTTTTTGCTGGTGAAATTGTTCCCCAGTAACTAAAATGAATAAATATTGATTGCAGTAGGGTTTGAGAGGAACCTGTTCCTATTCCAGTGAAAATGCCTTGCACTGAGCTCTCAGGTCATTCTGACTTATAAAGTATTACAGAAGGTAGGTAGTGCTTCATTACAGAACACGCAGGAGCCTCATTACAGAACCTTCCTCTTCACATCCCTCTGAAGGATTTTCCATCTCTACTGACTCCTCTCTTTAAAGCAGCTCACTTAAACTGATTTTATTGTCCTTCAGGCATCCTCCTTATAGCATTAGGTGGCCAGGATACCACTGTAAACACAGTTCTTTTGTTTATTTTTTAGAATATTCATAACAGATTGGTCCTGTTCACCAGGTCCTGTGCCAGCTGTTCTTTGGGACACTGTGATGTGACATTTTTTGTAAAAGTAGCCAGGTTGTCTAAGGCAGATGCATAGGAAGAGTCTATGAATGTGCCAAATAATGACAAGTTTGACTCATTAAAAGTTTCTGAATATTTAAATACTAAGGAGTTATTTTTTTCCAGTTTCTAATGTAGCTGTCCTTGGCATACAATTGTAGCTTAGAGAATAGAGGCAAATAACATCAATCATTCTGTAGACAATTGTATCTTAAATGTTCATATAATTACCAAATGCAACTGTATTTCATTATGTGGTAGATGCACTTCCTGTAATAAGTTTCCTTCTGGAACAAATATCCTCCAGAACAAATAACCAAACAAATATCCTCCAGAACAAATATCCTCCAAAAAAACGTGTATTATAAAGTTATAATGAAGTATTTGCTGCTAATTCTATCAACATGCATTTTCTAAGGTTCTTGCATATTAAGTTGATCATAAAATATCATTTGAGACTGAATCTTGGCATGTAGAATGTCAGCTCAAATGTGCAATGTACATTTATGCTTGGAAAGATTAAGAGTATGGCAGCTATAAAATGAGCCAGGATTTTTTTTTTTCCCTAAATAATGTCCCTCCTCCTGGATCTAGCTTAATTAAACTGGGGTTTTTTTGAAAACCAAGTGTAATGAATTTTGGTTAGAAGTTGAAAAGAAAAAAAGGATGAAGAATGATTTGGCAGTGTGCTGACCTAAAATGTTTTATTGTCAGAAAACCTGCAGTTAAAAAAGCCCCGGTGAGTTTCTCCTTAACAGTCCTTTCACTTCAACAAACTATTTCGTCAAATGCTGAAAAACAAAGTGGTGAATTTTTTTTGTCACATAACGCAAGACTGCACTTGGATGAATTTTTTGCTTTGTATTTACATATATAGTTGCTTCTACAGTAAATTTGGGTTCTGCAGTCAGTGGAGCAGTGTCCAGGCTCAGGTTAAGTCTCACTGATGTTGTGATTACATGAGAGAGAGAGGAACAGTCGAGAATCATAGAACTGGCTGGGTTGGAAGGGACCTCAGAGATCATCAAGTCCAACCCTTGATCCACTACCGCTGTGGTTCCCAGACCATGGCACTGAGTGCCACATCCAGTCTCTTTTTAAATATCTCCAGGGACGGAGAATCCACTACTTCCCTGGGCAGCCCATTCCAATGTCTGATCACCCTCTCCGTAAAGAAATTCTTTCTAATATCTGACCTAAACCTCCCCTGGCATCCTAATCCATATCTCTGGTGGCCTTTTTTTTGCACACAATTTATTTTGCCAAGCCCATCGTATGTATGACTTTGATCCAGTTTTTGACATATTTAGAGTATTCTCCAGGTAGCACTGAATTAGATAATTTTAAAAGTACAGAGGTAAGATCAGAAGTTAGAAAATAAAACAAATATTATCATGAATTGAGTTTGTCTTATATAAATGCAGTATAAGACTGTCCTTAATCTCATTTTTTTTTCACATCTGTCCATTTAATACTCACTGCTCAGAGGACTTTGGAGTGGAAGGGCTGTGGGAGGTTGGATGTGTCTATTCCCCCTGTGAGCTCTTGGGAGTTCTCCTGAGAACAGGTTGATGGAAGGGAAGAATCTGGCAGAGCTTATGCTTTTGACTTCTATTTCCTCAGGTCTAGACAAGAAATAACATAGCCATTTTTGCTTTCCAAATGCCCAATAGAGTATTTGTAGTTATGTTTCTACCTGAATACCAAGTATCTTAAATAGCCCTGTGCATAGATTATTTAATTCTAATCATATTAGGTTTCTGAGGTATGTGTTAAATATTTTAGATCAAGTTTAGAGGATAATTATGCAATGAAACATGTGTCATAGCTCTGCTGTGCAAACGTAAGATATGAAAAATGTACAGTGCCAATGATTGCTTATTGTTGCTGTTTCCATCAAGTTACAAGAGAGATGTTTTTTGCTTCTGGTCGCCATGGAGGAGGGATAGTTTTGGGTTTTATTTTAAAAGTGTTTATGTGCATTCTTTAATTAATACAGAATGACTTGTAGTTTGTTTTTGAGGGATAGGGTGTAGAATAAATTTGGGGGTTTCATTTAATATTTTTACTTGACTGAAATAATGACTAACTATTGTTTATTCTTGCAGGGAGATGTGAATGTGGCCAATGCACTTGTTTCCCCCCAGGAGACAACAGAGTTCATGGCAAAAACTGCGAATGTGATGATAGGCAATGTGAAAATGTTGAAGGAGATGTCTGTGGGGGTATGTGTTAATTTTAATTAATGTAATCTAAATCTAAATCTTGACAGTTTATAAGTTTCAGTTCCCTCTGATTTTATAGCATGCCACTATAGACTATTGACATGATTGATTAACTATAAGCAATTTTTGTAAGAATCAAGTTCTATACATACTAAATATATTAGTGAATATTTAAAGTTTCAGAAAAACTAACAATGAAATAGGTTAAATACACTTAATAACATAAATGCGAGTGTTGTAGTAT
Source organism: Phaethornis superciliosus (assembly GCA_023637945.1). Taxonomy (NCBI): domain Eukaryota; kingdom Metazoa; phylum Chordata; class Aves; order Apodiformes; family Trochilidae; genus Phaethornis; species Phaethornis superciliosus. Next base: position 144,152,349 of record JAJQWJ010000001.1, on the reverse strand, counting down.
ATCCCAGATTCCATCAGTGTTCATTAGAGAAGAATACGCATGCTTAAAAGGAAAACTTGAAAAATTTGATAATTTTACTTTGTATTTTGTATGGCTGATATTTGACTCGAAATGTTGTATTTTGCCTAAAAGTAATTATCACCGGTAATACTCATAAATATTTCATATTCACTGACAGTGATATACCTGTTTTCTAAAAAAGTAGTAAAATTTTATTATGAAAGCATCTAAAATGCTTGAGATAAATTGTAATAGTAATTGTACATGCAGATGGTTTATTTTGATGTTTTCAGTGAAAACCTCAGTTTTTGATTTTTCAGTAATATGTTGGTGTCAAACAGTATTTCAAGGTAGTTTTATATATATATAATATGCATGCACACCATGTAGTATTTTAAAAACAGAGAGATGTACTTGTCCTAAATGCTCTTTCTATATTCCTTTTGCTTTATTTTTAAAATGACTCATGAATTCTTAATATTAAAAAAGTAGTCAATATGAAATACGACACATTTTATTATATATAAGAAAAAAACATATTGCTTTGTAATCCCTGTGTACATAAAAAATATGACTATAGAGAATATTTCTTGTAGGCACTTGAGAATGGAGAATATGGAGAATTCAAATTTGAATGTTTAACCAGCCACAATAATAGTTTATAAAATTCAATAATATTAATGAGTAGAAAAAGAACAATTTGAACTAAAATTCATCATATTCCATGGTTAAAAACATCTCTTTGTTTATGTCATTCATATTTTACATTATTCAATGAGAATGTTTCAGTGTTAATAGTGTTAATTATATGACACATTTTGGAAATTAGAGGCAAGAATTCCATTCTTCTTTATTGGGACAGACACAATGATAATTTAATTTTTTGTTGCTAAGTGGACCACTTCACCCTTAAATGAATTATCACCTCAACACCTGAGCCATTATCCATATTTTTACTGTGCATGGGACACTCTAGGTTACATTATTACCTGAATAAAAACTTGTCTTTAGTCTAAATTTTCAGTCTAGCTTTTTTTGAAGACAATGACAGAAAATAATCAATTACTTGAAAACCAGTATGCTTTAATCTTGTTTTCCTAATTTTGAAACAATATATAGATCGAAAAGCCAGCTCATTAATTTATGAATTGAAATTGCACTGAACAGCTTCTTTTGACAGGACTTCAGAAGGCCTACCCTAATCATTTCCCCAAAATCATGTAATTAGCACCAAATCAGGAATCCTGATGTCCTGGGCTTCCTAGTAAGTAGAAAGAAAGGAGGAAGCTTGTCATAAGGTTATGATTCAATCCACCAGGATTTGAGTTGATTTCTGAAGCACCTCAAGGAAGATGAGAGCATCTTTGCTCACTCACAGCTCACTGAACTTGATGAGTTGAGGGTGGTCTCTGGAGTTTTAGTCTTCTCAATTAGAAGTCATGCCACTACTAGCACCATCCTCTAAAAAGTTTTGGATTTGTCTAGGAGATCTGTTGGGAATCCAGTGGTAAATAATTGGCAGATTTTATATTCTTGTTCTGTCCATTACATTTCAAAATAGGATTTGAGATATTTTAAATTATTCTAGATTTCTTTACAACTTACCCCTTGAAACATGTTCCTGTATTATTATTATTATTATTATTATTATTATTATTATTATTATTATATGATTCCATCTGCTTTTGTTCTTTTACAGACAAGAACTGGTTTCCCCTTTCTCTGTTTCTGTTCTCATGCAGCACAAGAGTTTCTTCGTTTGTATTTGTCTGATTCTTCCATAAAAAGTCCACCGAGATTAAATAAAAAACCATAGATCTCTTACTAATCACCCAGTTCTCTTCCATGCACCACTTTTCCTTCTCTTGGCTGCTGGAGCTCTGGAGTGTCTCCTTCCCTTAGTTCCTCTCATTCTCTCTCCCTCTTGTTACCTTCTTTTGTTAATTCTGGCAGTGAAACCTGATTTTCTTGGACCATCCCATTTCTATTTGTGCCTCATCTGCCTCAAGAAGTGACCCTTCCACTCTAGTAACACAAGGTAGCAGCTATTTAGGTGTAAGCACTAAGTACAGGAATCTTTACTGTCTTCAGAGAGTCACCACCAGCTTTCTGTTCACTCACCATTTGGTAAATGAATTCCCTTCACCTCCCAACTCACAGTACGAGCCATTTACCCCTTATATATTCTCTATGAATGTTTTTTTGCTGCAGCTTCCACCAATATTTTCGTTGAAATAACCTCTTCCCACAGTTTCTGAAAAAATTTCAGGACTTCTGTCACTATTATCCACTTCAGATCCACAATAACCTCAGCCTTACTCTTAAGTAATTGTTAGATGTTTTCCTTGGCCATCACTTTCTATCCTAATAGCATTTTGAAAGTTTCCTTTGATATACAGTATTTCTTATATCTTCCTTTTTAGGAATTAGACCATTTTTAAACTTATTTTCTTTCTCTTATTACAACTTACCTGTTCACAGAACTTGTCTCATTAATGTTATGCTAAAGGTACACACATCTGTGCTCCTTTTGTGTTTGTCAAAGATTCCATTTCAACCTGAATCTCTTGGCACCTCTTGCTGAACAGCTTATTCCCTCTTCTTTCCTTCCCCTTTCTCTTTGCATTACATTTTTTTCTACCACTGTTGCTACCTAGGCAAACACTTATGTCAGGACACAAGCCAGGTTCAGAGAATTGTAAGCTTGACTCTATGAATGTTCAGGGTTTGACAGTGAGCACCAAGTGCCTGTAAAGCACAAAGAAAGAAGACTGATGTTTACAGATTAAATGCATGCTGAAATGAGAAATGTGAATGACAGCCTAAATGATCTGACTAAAAATTGCTACCGGATTCCACTGACCAGCAGAGATTGATTAATAGTGTGCTTTCCAGACCAGCCATCCATATGATGGTAGAAAGACATGAGGGGAAAGATATGATAAATTAGGGTACAACCGAATGAGACCCTATTACCATGTTTCTGCATGATTGTAGTGAGCCATTCCTTAAAAATTCAGCTGTCCATCACTGCAGTACTAGGAATAGAGACATTACATTTCCACAAAGACAGAGGTTGCAGGAGGACTCGACGTAGATTCCACAGCACTCTGATAATAGAAACGGCTTCATATAATCATAGAATAGTTTGGGTTGGAAGGCGCCTTTGGAGATCATTTTGCCCAACCCTCTTGCCATGGACAGGGACATCTTTCACTAGATCAGTTTACTTAAAGCCCCACCCAACCTGACCTTGACTACTTCTAGGGATGGAGCAGACACAACTTCCCTGAGTCAGTGTATCAACACCCTTATAGGAAACAATTTCTCCCTAATATCCAATCTAAATCTACCCTCTTTTAGTTTGAAACTATTACACCTTGTGATGTCACTAAAGGCCTTGGAAAAAATCTTTCATCATCTTTCTTAGAAGCAAGACTCCTTTAAGTGTTAAAAGACAACAATAAGGCCTCCCTGGAGCCTTTTCTTCTCCATGCTGAACAAATCCAACTCTTTCAGCCTTTTTTTCACAGCAGAAGTGTTCCATCCCTTTGGTGATTTTTGTGGTCCTTCTGTGTGGCCCTTGTGACAGATCCATGTCTTTCTTGTAATAGGGACCCCAGAGTGCATTCAGTACCCTAGAGTGGGTCTCACAAGAGCAGAGTGAAGGAGGAGAATCACTTCCCTCAACCTGATTTCCAGGTCCTTCCTTCACCTTCCCTTTTCTTTGTGCATCTGCACAAAGACTTGATATGCTATGGCTGGAGAAAGTGTCTTATGCAGCCTTCTATGCCCTACTCCCTTGTTGTAAATTTTATCTTTCCAATGATGTAAAATTTGCCCAGGTGCATTGCAGTGCTAATCCACAGCAATATTCAACATCACAAGGGCAGTTTTGGCTTTGCTTCATTCTTTGACTCTTTCAGGTGCAAGTTAAGATTTTTTGGTGCACACACATAACTGGAGACTCACAGTTTTGCCAGCACAAGTTCTTTCTTGGCACAGCTATGTCACTGGTGTACATCAGGCTTGATATTTAGCTCTGTTGTATCCTGGTGAGACGTATTTCTCCCCTCTTCTCCAAGGCCATAGCTATACTCCTAGTGGCAGATGTGTCTTGAGCTTTCCCATGTTAGCTGTTCTACTGCATCCAGACATGTTTTTCATGGATGTCATTGCTGGTTGCTCCACCCCACTGGGTTGACTGTTCATTACGTTCTGTTCTCTTTTGAGGACTGAGGGCAGGGAGGCAACAAAAATTCAGTTTACATCAGTAAAGATCAATCTGAAATTGATTTGATGATGCTCTTAACTCCATTCATTTTGATTTGTTCTCTAGACCATTATTGGCCTAGCTGTGAGATCTTGTTGTACTAAAGTAGCAGCCATTGAAGGAATAGAACATAAGCCCTTTTGTGTCCTCTGCATGCTGTTGGTTAGTGCAGGATTATTCTGCTTAAAAGTCCTACATTAAAAAAAACCCATAAATAGTACAAAATTTGCTGAAGGTCAAGTTCTTCACTAACATTACTAGCAAAGGTTGAAATTTGTAACAGCTGACTTAGAGCAAGGCCCTTACATATTTCTAGAGATGCCCCACTTTTGTATAAGCCAGTATTTCAGTCTGTGCTTCATATAGTGGGCCACCAGTTATCTAACCAGCTAAGGTTGAGTCTTGTGTGATCCCTTCTAATATTAGTGATGGATATTTGCACTGTCCTTCACACTAAAAGACAAGTGGCCTCTGTTCATCCCAGTAAGACAGTTCTTTGGTAGCAATAGAACACTTTGAGAAGTCTGATTTGTTTTTTTCAAGTGAGGAAATTCCCTCTGATGACTTTTTAATTATTTTATTTGTTCTGGCCATGGCACATCAACATATAATCCTAACACTGTAGGGAATCCAACTGTGTAACATTCTGTCACATCAAAGAAGAAATGCACCTATCTTATGTTTTGGTAAAAGGCATTAGTTCTCACTACTTGGAGTTTCTGATTGTAGTACAAAGGCTTGTAAAAACTGGAGGAGCTGATTTATTATTGGAGGAAAACCTATTTAGTTGGGTCTGTCTTCACACCTCTAACTGTAGAGAACTGGTGCAGCAAAACACTAAATGAGACTTTATGTAAGGGGAAGTTAATTTAAAAAAAAATCCTCACACAAATTTTCACCAATCAGATACATTCATTTATCTCATTCAGTTTCATTCTCACACCCACAAGCATCAAAGTGTCTGATTTAAGTAGTTTGGTCAGTATCACTTTTGTGTGACACAGGAAATGGACAAGAGAAGCAGCCCAACCAGTTCTGAGTAGGCTTTTTGGTTTCATCTTGACTGAAAACAACCAACTGTTCTAGACAGGTCTTTTATTTCATTTAATGCCCACAGTTAGGATGATCCTTTTGACTCTCAATTTTGCTTACTTTCTTCTCTGTACATGTTAAGCAAACCTTGTGCCTGTTTTCTGTACTTCTTCATTTTTTACATTCTTAGGGCACTGCTCTTCTTGTTGGGCTCACAAGGAAAGGAATGCCACAAATTATGCTCTGTGTCTGTGTTGGACCCATTGTTGCTTGTGCATACAGCCTGCTGCTGACGTGTCATCAGGAAAGTCATCAGACCATTGGTTTTGACAAAATAATTCATTATTCAGTTCTAATGCTGTGAACATGTTTTTGGTTATCAATTCAGGTCACGGGTTTGACTTCACTCTGGTGTTTCTTCTGGTGCTTACCTACACATTGCTGTTCACATGCCATTCACACCAGTCTTAAGATTTCCTATATAAGTTTCTGTGTATTTTCAGAGGAAAAGGGAATAGCTGTGATTTAGAAGGTGTACATATATTTAAAGACACACTTTTGAGATTACCAACGTTTTAAACTTTTACAACAGAGACAAAATCTTCTACATCACCTTCTCACAATTAGTGAAAGATTCCAGGATTGCATGGTTATCACTAGGATGTAGAAAAGATATACTTGCTCTCAAAAGGCTGGTATAACTTGCCCCTAATTTCTATGCTTCTTTGAATATAAAATATTTGTTGCTGTCCAGCCAGGCTAAATAATTTTATTCATAGGATGTGCTGCATTATTTATATATTTTATATATATATATATATATATATAACTATGTGTTATTCTTGATAAACATATATATAAGAAGCTGTGAATTCTTTTTTTTTTTTTTTTTTTTTTGTGAAAGTTCTAGGTCCATACTGGAGAAATGATGAATAACATTTATTTTTGTTATATGTCCAGTGAAGTAGAAACAGGATATTTTGAGGTAGTATGTGCTTATGAGGACCAGTAAGAACATAGCCATAAAAAGGAGAATTATGATTAATGGTATGCTTCACTAAGCAAATCTAAGCATTAATAATACAATGCCACTGCTGTCAGACAGTTTCCTCATTTCTTGCACTAATGTTGCTTCAGAGAAACAGAAGCTTATAAGCCATTTATGGAACTCTCTAATATATCTAAAATGCAAATTAGGAGAGAAAAATATTATCAGCCTACATCCTGGCTGACGACACTGACTTTTGGCACTGACTGGTCTAAAAATTCAAAACTATGAATTCAGCTCCTGATTCTGCCATGGCTTCTCAGACTACATGACACATCATTTCAGATTCTTCTGTTGCCTTAACTTAGGCACCTTGTATGATTCCTGATGTCCAAGGCTGACCTGGCCTGAGCTGAGCTTGGCTCCACAATGAACAGGGATGCCTGTATAGCTGCCACCATCATGAGGATGTCCTTGATACCTTAGGGTATATCAACTGGCACTAGGCATCTGAATTGTAAGTGTAATTTCTCCGTGGTTATGTTAAAATAATAGTTTATTGCCTGTCCAACAGGTTTTTCATCTTTTCTATTGAAAAGTCTTCAGAGCAGGGATCATGTCCTTTTGGCTGAGGAATTTAAAATGCATATAAATGTTAACGGAATTAATTAGACATTTTTGTAGTATTTAACAGAGAACTTTCATTATGGTATTTGTTACTGAAAATGTAATTTATTTTCCTGGGTAAAAAAGTTCTAATGCATTTGGTGCTAAAGAAGTGAAAAAGACTTCATTAAGTTGTGGAGAAGTCAGAGTCTACCTGGCATAAAGGTAGTGTGATTTAGGGCTTTATTTTGACAACCCTAAGAGGTGAGTTAATTGCAAATTCATTGCCCTTAAATACTTCATCCTAGCTCTGAGGCATATCCAGGGGAAGCAACAGATAAATTCAAAAGGGTCAGGGAGTATTGAATTAGATAAGAGAGTGATTAAAATAGTCAGCGTAGGTATTAATGTGCATGCTATATTCTGTATTAAATTCATCTGGTTTTACCCTCCTAATTTTACCTTCCTAATTTTTCTTCTAAATGGACTATAGGTGTCTGTCCTGGTCAGCCAGAAACTTGTGCAAGTATAAGAAAACTTGATACTTACCACAGAGGCAAAAAAGCATTTAAATATACTATTTCTGTTTAAATGAGCAGTAAAGGAATTGCCAATGTATCAACACTTAAGTTGATGAATAGATAACAATTTGCATGGTCAAAAGGGACCTAAATGTCAAACCTCATATATTGAGCTATAAATAGCCATTACCCTACTCTTGATTGCCCTAGGCTGAAGGCTGCCTACTGTGTGCAGCTGAAGCCTGACTCTGAGAAGGACATAACTCTGGAGACTCTAAGGCATGTGCAGCCCATGCCATTACCAGTAGAAAGTTTGTTCTAATTGCCATCATCTTTTTCTGAAATTCTGTGTCATTTCTCAAATGAATTTGTCAGTAACAGCTTTTCTCTATGATTCGTGGTTGTCTTTCTCCGGTACTTTGAGAATTTCTGTTCTGATAGAACAGAAGGTGGTTCAACCTCTGATGAGATACTTATTAATCCTTTTTGAAGTTTTGGTTTGTTGGCTGTTTTGACTTTTGGGCTTTTTTGTGCTGTTTTTGGGGGGTTTGGTTTTGTTTAGTTTGTTGGGGGAGGTTGTTTGGTTTTGGTTTTGTTTTGGTTGGTTGGTTGTTTGGCTGGGTGGGTGGTTTTTCTTTCTTTCTTTCTTTCTTTCTTTTTTTTTCCCAATGAGCTAAACATATTGAGACCTTTGAAGTTCTTTCAACAAGTCATTTTTTCTGCCCTCTCAGTCCTTTGTTCAGAACTTTGGGGGGCTCTTCCAAGTTTTTCAAAATCTCGTCAAACATGAATATCACAGTGAGTTGTGGGACTTTAACGTCCATCTCATCAATACTCTAAATGTTCTTACTCATTTCTGCTCATTTCTCTCTTGCTATATGCACTACATTTTCACTGCAGTGTTCTACTTGAAGTTTTTACTGAGCTTTGTGCCTGTTGTGTTGCTTAAACTGGAGCCACAGTCCACATTTATGAGATTTGGACAATACTTTAATACTAGGCAAACTATTACAAATATTTAAAGACAATCAGTATTTCTTTTATATTTATATTAGAATTATGGAATAATTTAGGTTAGAAAATACTTTAAGATTTCTCTAACTACAGTTGTCGCAACTGTCCCAATCTTATGATGTTCTCTTAGTATTCCATTAAAGTAAAAATCAGTTATCCAGTAATTTTTTTACCAACTCTTTTAGCATATTTGAGCAGGTTAATGAAACTCCATCTCTTAGAAATATTTATCCTAGGTAGATGATGTTTATTATTCTCCTATGTTAATAATATAATTGAAAGTTTTTATCCTTGTCCTGTAATAATAAAAAAAAAAATCCTACTTTTCTTTAAATACAAAAAGCAATATGTATTTCATTTCCTGTATTGTTCTAAATTCATTATGCTGAGATTTTTCTTATGCTTTTCACATTCCTAGTACACTTTTAAACTTGTTAGTTTTCATCCAGTTATAGAGATTTGGGTTGGTTATTTTTTTTCTGTCAAATCTGTTTTATCCACAACAAATATTGTTATTTATGTTGGTTGTTATCTATTTCATCTTTCTTTGACTATACAGTCTTCTACTTCCTAACTCCTAGCATCTCTCCACCGTTAGACCTGGGTGGATTTCTCTCTTACTGTAGTAAAATGTTGTTGCTCTATCAGATAAATTCTTCATACAGGACAATCAAAATCATGGTTTCATAGCTGAAGTTTTATTTCCCCCATGTATTATATCTATATTCTATTAGTTTGAAAAACTTGTTATCTTGTGGTGACAAATTTTGTTTGGGGCTGGCCTCAGTTTGCCCTTCATGAACACCATCTGGTTTTAATCAGTCTACTAATATGAATCAGCTTCCTCTGTTGTGATTACTTCACCTTTTTCATCATGCAGACATTCCCAAATAGTGCTGCCTTTTGTATCAGAAAATTGTCATGAAAGTTTCTTTAGGAATTCTTAACAGCAAATTGCATGAGTTCCCCATAGTTGTATTTCCAGGCATGGTAAGAAATAATTCATCCTCATGACTGGGTTGATTTGGGTTATTATGGACCTCTGCTACAATTTGTCATGGCTTTCATCGTTGCTACATTCATATTTCATTTTTAAATCTTGTGGTTTTAGATTTATCGATACTTCTAAAATAAGTGATAGAATCTTTAACTTCATCTTTTTCAGTCATTTGCTTCTCCCCCATCATGGTCTTTCTTCTTTGATTGGAGATTAATGTTTAAAACACTGTTATATATTTGAATGTTCATTAACACAGATTTATATGAATTAAGATCTATAGTCTCAAAGCCATTTCAATATGCCATTTATTCATGATTTAAAGTGTTTTATGCTAAAACTGAATTGATGATAGACCATATCTTTCTAGTCAATCTGCTCAATCTGAGTAGTTAAATCAGTATTTTTTCATGCTACCCATTTCAGTTGGCTACCCATTTTCAGTCTTCAATTAGAGATTTCTTTTTTCCCCTTTGCCCTGTGATTGCTGTATCCTTGAATCTTGTACTCCTCTTTGAAAGGAATTGTGTTCAGATCTAAAAGAACCTATGAGCAATTGCTGCTCTTGCTTATAATTCTGAGAATCTGAGATTCATTGGAATGAAACAATGTTACATTCAACTGCAAGAGGTTTTTGTCATGTTTTGGTCTTTTCTTCTGGTCAGCTTGTTTGGACACCTTCAGAAAAAATGCAATGAGCCTCTGCAAGGAGAATTTACACAACTAAATTGTGTAAAGCAGTTCTTCAGAGGTTAGCACAGACTGAAGACATCAAAGAGCTAAATATTTGAACACTCACCACCCCAACTGGCATCCAAAGATCTGCAGGTTCCTGAGCTCATGTCATCTAGGAGTAATGAGTAATTATTTTGGTAAAATAGATTCCTTGAGACTAAGTAATTTGTTATGGTTTGGGGATTTATATGGCATAAAGGAGAATAGGAATGGTCAGATCAGGAAAATGCATGTCAAACTTTTGTATGGCAAACTGTTAATTCTGTTTGCTGCAAATTAATCAATTATTCATTATCTTTTTATTTGACTTGTATAAAGGCTTTACTGATATAATCAGTCCCCACATTCTATAAATCATAACGACTGTACAAGAAAAATTATACAAAGTTATATTCTTGGTTAAATAACTGTGGATTTCTTAATATTCATTGCTAAAATGAGTACAAGTGTTTGTAGCTCCACAAATTATTTTCCAACACCAGCATCCTGTTGTGTTTTGCTCTTCAGTGTCTGTGGTAGTCTCAAATTCAATCTATATGTTAGTAGGAAAAATTAATAGGGAAGATAAAAAAACTCTGACAGAAGCTTAACTATGGTAAGTTAAAGTAGCATGCCATCTACCTGAAAGGAGCATAAGGGAGTAAATATGCTTGTTTTCTGACTCTTGTATTTTTCTTTGTGTATTTTGTACTTGCTTCACAATCTACTACTGAATCTAGAGTAGCATCAAGCTTCTATTGTTTCTAATTATCAATTTTTAGGATTGGATCCATGTTAAATGCATATGTGTAAATTTGTAATTGCTGAACATCACTTGCAGAAGTGGGCAGGAATACTGTCATAAGACTGTGTTATTGTTAGGGTATAAAGTCATACAGGTAGTAAGATTAAAAAAACCTAAACATCAATACACAGTCTAGGGTACAAAAATTATTCTGAACACTTACATCACTCTAAATAGCAGCTCCAAGACTGGAGCTTCCATCATTTTATGATTTGATTTAATAATGTATTTGGAGATTAGTAAAATACTTAGGTATTCTACTTAGAGCAAAGTGCAAGATTTGTTTCTGTGCTGTCTCTTGGTTTATGTCACGTTCAGTGTTGCCTCATGAAAATTTCACAAAGTAGAAAAGCAAAATAGATGGTTTGCTTCTCTGCATCCTACTGCTCAATGCTTTGCCAGATACTACTACTGCTTGTTCTCTTCCTTCCAGCCCATGCTCCTAAATTATCCTAGTCCCCTCATTTCCACTCCTTTGCCCTACATAACAGGTGGGATAGGACAAAAGTCACTGGTATATGTAATTTGATTCTTTCAAGCCCAGATAAGGAAAGATCTTCTCTACTGCAGAAACATTTCTTAATGATGGGAAGTGAAATTCTGGCTCGGAAACATTTCTTACTTCTTTTTTCTGTTTTCCATTTCTGTATTCTTGACTGCATTTGTTGTTGCTTTTCCCTGCTTCTTTGCCAGATTTCCCCCTCAGTTCACTGTTCAACACATTTTACTTTTTATTATCTTTATACAAATAATTTTGAAAAAAAATCTGTTGATTTTTTTTCCTCATTTTAAAAAATATTGATTAGAGGTTCTAGTCTCTATATTTTAGCTATGTTCTGGTGTTTCTTTGACTTTTCCCTCACTTGTCATTACTGTCCATGTTTTCTTAACATTTAAGTTTATTCCTCTCCATTTGCCCTCTTTTCTTTCTGTCCTTTCACCCATATTACTGATCATCTTTTGATAGCTCTTTCCTTGCTACTGTATTCTTCCTCTGACTGTCCATCTTCCCTCTCATTGAATCTTATCTTCATCTGGGAATTGAAATCTATGTGTCCCTGTGGGGAGACTACATCCTACCCATTCTTCAAAGCCTTTCCTTGGGACCATACAAGCATGTACTGAATGCTCTGGTCTCTTTCTCCTTCCTGCTCCTTCCTCTCCTTCCTCAGCATTTCACTACAGGATCAGGCATGGAAGTACAGAACCTTCTAAACTGATGATCTAGGATAGGATCTAGGATCTAGGATGCAGGAGAGAAACAAGATGTTGTTAGGGTTACGAGAGGAACTCTTAACAGGCAGCCAGATGGGTTATGTTCAACCAACTTTAGCAATTGCATGAGACCCTGGGGGAATTACCTTCATCCTGTACTGCATGAGCTTATCTATTGTAGTTGCAAAGGATGTTGTATTCAGGCTTTGCACTTCAGCTTCTCCATGCAGTGCAGCAGAAAACCAGCATTACTGGGATACTGAAGAAGATGAGAGTTTTAGCTCTTTTGCCTGTTTTGCTGTGTGCTGCTTTCAGCCCTGAGCTGAGGTCTGGTTCTTCAGGTGATAGTATGGGACATGCAGGTGAGACTTCAGCACTGGCCTGCAAGACTAACTTTGGTCACAACAACCTCATGAAATGCTACATTCCTGGGGAGGAGTGGAAGGAAAGCTCCCAGGCAGAAAAGGATCTGAGGGTGCTGGTCAACAGCCAGATGAATATAAGCCAGCAGTGTGCCCAGGTGGCCAAAAAGGCCAACAGCATTCTGGCTTATATCAGGAAGAGTGTGGCCAGCAGGAGAAGGGAGGTGATGGTCCCCCTGTGCTTGGCACTGGTGAGGCTGCACCTCAAGTACCGTGTTCAGTTCTGGGCCCCTCACTACAAGAAGGACATTGAGGTGCTGGAGCAGCTTCAGAGAAGAGCAAGGGAACTGGTGAAGGGTCTGGAGAACAAACCCTGTGAGGAGAGGCTGAGGGAGTTGGGAGTGTTTAGTTGGAGAAGAGGAGGCTGAGAGGAGACTTTATTGCTCTCTACAAGTAGCAGAAAGGAGGTTGTAGGAAGGTGGGTGCCTCTTCTCTCAAGTAGGTAATAGTAGGACCAAAGGAAATGGCCTGAAGTTGTACCAGGGGAGGTTTAGACTAGATATTAGGAAGAATTTCTTTACTGGGAGAGTAGTCAGGTGCAGTAATGGGCTGCCCAGGGAAGTGTTGGACTCACCATCCCTGAAGGCATTTAAAACGCTGTAGATGAAGCACTTCAGGACATGCTCTAGTGGATGTGGTGATACAGGTATTGATAATTTGTTTTTGTTTTGTTTTTTTTTTTCTGGGGGGTCGGGATGTTGATGGATGCTGTGATCTTAGAAGACTTAACACAAGAATGAAAGAACTGAAGAAGACCACTCTACCTGGATGCTGCTCTCCCTGTCTGTTTATCCCATAGCATGCACTTCGTACTGCAGAGCCCTTAACATGCTCTCAGCTGTGACTGCATTCTGCTTGGTTTGCTCATAACCAACTGTGGTGTCATTACAGGCCATGGTATCTGCTCATGTGGCCGATGCATTTGCCAGGAGGGATGGTTTGGGAAGTTGTGCCAGCATTCAAGAGAGTGCAACATGACAGAGGAGGAGAGCAGGAGTCTCTGCGAGTCAGCGGATGGTGTTCTGTGCTCTGGGAAAGGTAAGAGCAAACAGCTCCACCACCTCAGCCACCCTCTGTCTGTGCCTGCTGGTGGAAAATGAACATCTTCTGGACGACTGTTGTCTAACCCTTTCTTACCAAGGCACTTGTTAATAAAAAGCTGTTTGTCTCTGTAATGCACTTTATTTTGTCACACACCCACCCTGGCCATACACGCTCAGGAGTGTTGCTCTCCTATCCAATTTATAAATAGTTTGTAATGTCCTGTATGTGTTTACACCTGATGCTCTGCATCCAGTTTGAAGGACAGGGGCACTAAACTGCAGTAACACTGCAGTGGGCAGCATGTAATACCTCAGGTAACAGTAACTTGCTTAATAGTAAGACTCCCCTCCCCAACACTTAATAGTAACACTCCCCTTCCCAACAAAAAAAAGATGGAGATCTGCAGCCTCCATAACCGTGTCCCACAAATTCTATCATGTACTAATTTTTATTCAGGTAATTGACTCAGGTAATATGGCTTCAGTCCAGCCATAAAAAATTGCCACGAGGAGGAATAAAATATAGAAAATCTTGAAAATTATCTGGAATTGTTCTCTGAGGTTCTTACCTTGGAGTCTTTTAGGCTAGAAATTGCATTACTAGAAAGAGGGCTTTTTAGCTCCCCCATAGTGGAAAATGCCTATTTTTGTATACAACCACTGTATGATTGTATAATATGTCTGAAAAAGAATAGACAAAAAATGGGTGGTGGGTCTGGATGGAGGCTAGAATGCACTCACACCAGACTGGATGTGCTGTTTCCTCTGTTCATACATTCCTTGCATAGGCAGAAAAAACTTGCTAGATGGCAAAAAACCCCACAAAAAACAAACCCCAAACCATTAGGAGCTTTCTGCATCAGGCAGATTTCCCATTGTCTCTTTCATTCAGAAATTTAAATGGGGTTTCCAGCCTGGCCATCTTCCATGTGTATTATCAAATGGCAGAATTTTTCCCCTCTGCTCTTTTTATCTGTGTTTTTTAATTACCCAGTCATCAAAATGTTATAGAAAATGAATAAGTTTCTGTTTCTCTATTGTTTCCAGAAGATGTGTAAGAGGGTGCTGAGTTGCTGAGGGTTTATGTGTAAGAGGGTGCTGAGTTGCTGGAGAAATGAGTTACTCTATTTTACTAAAGAATTTGACTTTCCTTCTCTTAGTCTTGTTCTCCCTGTGATATTTTTAATTTTTTTTTTTTTTTAGATAAAATGCTTAAGGTCAACAAAATATAATATTTAACATGAAAAATTATGTTGAATTTTAAAATATGCATTTTATCTGCTACTTTATCTGTGAGGATGGCTCAGAGATCTTTATTCCAGCCTGTGGGTCTTCCTTTAAGAACAATTAGCTTTGAGCACTTATATCAAGACTACGAGTTACTCTGGGTCTTTGTAAGCAGATAATCTGGTAGGAATTTGCAGAGACATTGAGGATTTCTTTCCCCTGTTCTGGCCATGCTGCCCAGAGTGGGGATTTATATCTGGTCACTATTATAGGCTGGAGGAGATATGGGCTAGAACAACTTAAATTGGTGCTCTAGGCTGTAATCAGCTGCAGGCAGGTAATGCCTTTATACCTGGCCACATGAATGGAGACTCTAAGAAACCAGATTTTCTGATGGATCAGTGCACAGCATTTACTTTCTATAGGAATTACAGACCTGACACTGAGTCCATATGCAGCAGGGATAGGGGTGCATTTTATTTGTTTATTCATTTGTTTATTTACTAAGTTTCTTTGGTCTCTAAGCACAGATAAACTTCCTGACATCACAGAATATCAGGTTGGAAGGTACCTCAAGGATCATCTGCCCCCACCCTTCTGGGTAATACTATAGCTTATGTGAGCTCAGCACCCTGTTGAGCTGAGATTTAAAAAGGACCAAAGTAAAGGAATCCACCACTTCCCCTGAGAGACCATTCTAATGTTTGACTATCTTCATGGTCAAAAATTTACCTCTTGTGTCCAACTGGAATCTCCCTGGGAGCAACTTGTGCCCATACCCCCTGTCTTATCCTTGTGTCTCCTTGTAAATAGGGAGTCTCCATGTTCTTTGTAGACAACTTTTAATTACTGGAACATCAAAAGGTCTCCCTGTATGTTGAAAGGTTGCCCTCATGATAGTCAGTGTAATAATGCTGTATCAAATTGGATGCTCCGGCAGCTTTATTATAGGAAGACCTATAATAAGTCATATATAAATTATCCAAGCATAGAAATACCTATGTAATGGAACTTCTAGAAGTGTGTGGAAAGTGAAGGAGGCTACTGTCTCTTGTCTCTTCTTTGAGCAAGCTGGGGATGCCAGGAGAGTCTAATTGCTTGTAACTTTTATTTCTATACTTAGCTTTTTTTTGTTTGCTTTGCTTTTTTATTTTGTTTTTGGGGGTTTTTTGGGGGAATTTTTTGTTTGGTTGGGGTTTTTTTTGATGTTTGTTTTTGGGTTTCTTTGTTGTTGTTGTTGGGTTGGGGTTTTTTAAGGCAATTTTATTTTGATGCTTAAACATGTATCTGGAAATCATACTTTAAAATTTTTAAAGTGTGACCAGTACTATCCAGAGAGCAAAATGACAAATTGTTCTTTCTGTTTCATTACACTGAGCAATAAGTAACCATTACTGGTCAAATAAAAGGGCATTTTGAAACCCTGCACTAATGATGGTTGTTCCATCTTTGCTGGAAACCTAGCTGAGATATGCAAGGGCTGTAATGGATTGAGAGAGCTTGAGTTTCTTAAAGTCAGATTTAATAGACTCTGAGGAATCCTGTTTTTCAGCTGATAACTGCTGAACACTTTCAGCAAATTACATTCTTAATAAAAGCAAAGTTGGACCTCCACATTTTGAAGCTGTTCTCAAAATCTTGGCTTGCTAACTATGCCACTTGTAGTAAAAACTCTTCCCAAGGAAAACAGCAACACCCACCATGCTGCTGCCTCCCTGGCAGTAAATGTAGGACTGCAGATGGCTACTGTAATGGTTCAGGATGAGGGCTAGGTAATGAGGCAAAACTCATCCAAAAGGATCTGGCCAGGAGCCCAGGGAACACCCCGCAACTCATTAGACTCCTTTTAATTAAACTGAGGAGCCTCCCAGAGCAGCATGCTCTGTTCAGGAAAAAGACTTGATACCTTCATTCTCCTTAACAGACTTTACCTTATGGAGCTCAGTCTTCCTTGGTTGGCTTGGTGTTAAATTTGCTGTGTCTTCTGCAAAATAGTTTAAAACATTGCGGGCATCCATCAGTGGCATTAGCAGCGCTTGCTTGTTCAGAATCACATCAGGTTTCTTACAGTGTCATGTTCCTATTAACTGCTTATTTTCACTAGAATTTTCATACTATTCATCATTATTTCCAGCTGTCAGTATCTTATAGATTGTATAAACAGATCCTCGGTTTAAATTACCCTCAAATATGTCTTAGTGTACATCTCACATAGGAGCCATGTGACACGTTTGCTGTCCTCCACTGACTCTTTATTACAAAGCCAGTTTTTATCTTTGCAGGCAACATCAGTATTTTCCATGCCCATGGCTCAGTAAGCAATGCTCAGAGCCCACAGAAAAAGGAGATGCTTAACCAAATACTCCCATGCCCAAATGTTCCAATCACTAGCTCTTCCTGTATGTATTTATATGTTCCATATGTTAAAACACCATTTCTCTAAAATTAGGCAATCAGTTAGTTTTTGTCAACTTACATTAAAGTCTAAATTACTTTAATTTTTAATTTAAAAAATATATACTCTACTGAGGCTGTTCTGAAGTTTTAAATAAAGGAGTTTCAGTGATCAGAGACACTTCAACATCTCTGGGAAAACTTTGAGAAAAATTGGTTGGTATTGAAAAATCCATGTTTTAAAAAATATATATATATGATTTTTTACTATGGCTTTTATTCAGAGTTCACCAAAAGGAATTGAAAGATGGAAAAGCATGATTTTATATACTTTTGCTCAGGACTTGTTAAGTAACCCATGAGTTCTGTTTAGGTGATATTCTGACAAAACCGAAATTCCTTCTATATGATTTTCTTTAAACATTGGTGACTGTGTACTGGAAATACACTGGAAATGTTGCAAGAGGATGGGATTTTCAACAGCACATAAGTAATTTATAAGCATATTCTACTAAAGGTCAACAGCTTCTTCAGTGATTTTTTTATATTTTATTTTTTAAAATAAGCTCCAACTCCCATAATTGAAAATTATGTGCATATTCTTTGCTATAATTTGTTTGGCTTTGGAGATTCTTGTATTGATTTGTGCTGTAACCAGTTCTTAGGGCTTCACAAAGGCTTTTCTGCTCAGCAGTTACTGAGCACTTGCTGTTTGTCTGTATAGGGTCAGGCAGCTGAGGATGGGCTCTGTAGAAGCCAAATCTCTTCATCTGGGTGTTGGAAAAAGCAAGGAGGAATTACCATCTGCTAGTGGCATTTCTAGTTGCAGAAAAGCCTCTCTCCCACCCTTTCCAGGCTACAGGCTTCCTGGCACATGATTGCCTGGGGACAAATGTCCCTTTCCTGCATTGTAGCCATGAGCCGTCTGAAGGTAGGGATGTCTTTGAGGCTCCCCTTATAGGGAAGTGTCTGGTCCTCAATGGGTGATGGCATCACTCAAATATCACCTTACAGTCCCCTCCTTTGCCTTTAGGGGTGAGACCTGACATCCCTGAGGAGAAGGAAAGCAGTTTATCCCAACAAGGCAGAAACTTTTTCTGACCTAGAGTAAATATTTAGTAATTCTGCAGGAGGTAGAGTAGCTTAGTTTATGATGATGAGGAATTTGGATCTCTAAATGTTAGTCTTAGGCACCGCTGGTCTTTTGTGAATTCACATCCTAGGGTTTTAGATGAGGAGGGACATTTTCTTCCTGGGCACGATTTCATTGCCTTCAGTAATAATGGGTCAGGGAAAATCTGAGCTTTTCTAGTTTAAAAAAAAAAAAAAAAAATAAAAAATTACTGCAAAGAGTAGCCCTGATTGTAGGTCTCTGGAACCAAAGGGAAGCTTCAAAATGCGAGTGCTGATTAAGTGAAATAGCAGAATCAAAGCATTAGTAGAAATGTCCCACCTTACTCTGGCTCAACCCAAAAGGATCCTTCTTGTTCAAAAAGCTTTTAGCTTGATTATTTTCTTTTATGCAATAGCTTCTTAGGCAGCAATTTTGTGCAGGCAGGCATCTGTGTATGTGTGCACGTGTGTGTCCAGGAATGCTATTTCCTTGTCTGAAAATGCCAGTGACTGTGAGAAATAATTTTTGTGATTTCAGGTTCCTGCCACTGTGGAAAATGCATCTGTTCACCACAGGAATGGTACATTTCAGGAGATTTCTGTGAATGCGATGACAGAGATTGTGACAAACACGACGGTCTCATTTGCACAGGTGCAGTACAGGCTAACATGTAATTGCTCTAAGGAACAAACTGTGTTGATGGGAATTATCTTAGACAAGGCCTCATGTCTTTTCTCCATTGATGGAGGAAGTGCATTTGCTGGTTATTCAAACCTGCTATAATCCTTTCATCGTGCAGTGTGATAATCAACTTTAGGTTTCTAAACAACAGTTGAAAGACTGAGGATGAATTTAAATAAGCAAGCTAGCAATGAAATCCACCGATAATTTTCACTGCAACAGGCTACTAGTTACTGCTTTTTAACAAAGGATATACCATGTCAGCACTGTGATCATGAGATTTCTTTAATTTTAGTTCTCTAACTGGACCCTGTATCTGTGTATAAGGTATTTAAGTCACAGACAAAATTAATTTGTCTGATCTTTGGTAGGCGAAAGACATAGCTGTGTGGGTTAAGAGAGCTTCCTGGCAATCAGACAGCTCTCAGTAGGAGGATGAAATACCTGACAGTTTTTCTTATGATGTGATCACTGTTGATTAAAGTGGCTTCACCTTAACATTGTCTGAGAATTTGGGTGGCAGATGCTGCTAGAGATGGGCAGGCTGCCAGCAAATCCTCACCACAAATCTAGTGGCAAGAGGAAGCATGGGAATTCCTAAAATAACTCACTAGCTGCTTCCTGTTAACAAACGTTTAGAAAAACCTCTGCTGAACAATTACTAGGTGTGGAGGTAATTTGCAAGGCATGAGAGAGTGGGAGGGCTGGTGATAGTAACCTGTGTTGTCTAGCCAGTCCTTCTAATGCCGGGACGGGCAAGGAGCCTTATCTTCAGCTGCAGAACAGGTCATGATAACGTCACAGGTCTTCGTAAAGCCAGTAGAAAGAGGACCTCACACTGGAAACCCAGGCTGTAAAGCTCTCAACCTGAGCATCCAGGAGTCATGAAAAATACTGAAAGAAAATGAAAATATAGATCTCAGTATTTAAGGTTTCCTTGATGCAATATAATGCCAATACATTTTTCATCTAATAGAGAGCTTGAGATATTGTTTATTTGTGCAGGACTTCTGAGAATTTAAGTTTAATTTTTTTCATGTTCAAGGTGATGTTTTATTTCTATTCTGTCCCTAATTTTTTTATGTCTTTTTCTTTCTGCGTAAGAGTTAAAAAGTAATCTTCTTTTCCCTTCTACCTGGAGGCAGTGTGAGCACTGAGCCTCAACAGCTGGGTACAAATAGTGGTGACATAATTATAATATTTGTCATTCTGCTGAGGGAATTACTGACAGAATGCTATTGATGCTTTCTAAGTGTAGGTTTGGGGTGGCTTTTAATGCAATGGTACTGTAATTGCTGCCTTCCAAAGGAAAAAAAAAAAAAAATTTAAAAATGAGGTGGGGCCAACAGTACAGCAACAATTCAACAACTTTAGAATGGCTTTTTACTTCCTATAAAACACATTTTAGTGTAGTACATATCAATTATGATAATTGCCCTTTATTCATTCTGTTCTAGGCAATGGTGTTTGTAGCTGTGGAAACTGTGAGTGCTGGGAAGGATGGAATGGAAATGCTTGTGAAATCTGGCTGGGGAGAGAATACCCTTAACAAAGGACATCAGAGACTGAGGGAGCGTTTTTGAATTATTTTTTTTTTTTCTTTAGGCTGCTAGAACATTTAATATCAGAAGTACTCTGTGTGGATGTGGGTGTACACACACACACATGTACATGAGTGTAAATAATTTAGAACATAATTTGATGGCCTGCTCCTTAACAAAATTAATGAAAAAACTAAGGCAAGATAGAATTAAAATAATCATTTGGAAGCAAGGCAGCCAAAGCTCTAGAAGGTGAAGTCATAAAATCCAGGCATTCTGAAATTTCTCCAGAATCTTTTCAGTAAGTTTTTGGTTAAAAAATGGGACTGAGATAAGACCATATATATATATGCCAAATTTTTAAGCAACTTTTGGAAAAGGTAAAGGAAGGCCTTTTAAAAAACATTTACTTGACTGTCATCTCTCCATATCAGTATGCAACTGTAGTCCTGTAGAACAGTAGCAGTAGTTGAATATGTCAAAAAATTAATATGATTACTTTGATGGTGTTTGAAATATATGTTGTTTGGCCCGTTTTTAATTTCTAAGCATCCTGAGTAAACACCAGCTCATAGATTGAGAGAAGATATAAAGACACTTACCAAAACTTTAATGATTTTTATTAATTTTTTGTCAAAGAATTGTATTTGTGTAACTGAGATCCAATTACTTGGCATTCAAAAACTGAAGACCCAAAGTCTTTTAACAGACCCTTGTCTGCAAGAGAACTTCTTAGGTTTCTGCAGTTAATCTTTCTGTAAGCTGGTGATCTAGTCAACATACTACTATATTTTCCAATACATTACCTATAGCAGTATTAGGAGTGAAGCTAATAAAGACATAAATGTATGACTATCTATTCTGATTATGTATCTTTTGCAACTCATATGTACTTTATGATACTGTTTTATGTATGTACAGTTGCCTAGTCCTCTTAAAAGTAAAGCAAATGAAAATTTGTTATACTAATAACTTTAAGGATGACAATTGTGTATGGTATTAGAACCCACAGTTTGGAACTGACTGCACTGTCACATATGGTATTCATTGAATTTAACTGCTTTTATCCAGCTGGGGAGTCTGAAGGACATGTGACTTGAAAAAAATCAGATATTTTATGCAGTAGCATGATCTCAGCCAAAGATGTTTGACAATGGCAACAAAATAACTGAAGTTTTAATACAGTAAAGACAAACAAAGCAGTGGTATGAACAAAAATTTTATTTTCCAATGGTGAAATGCTGCTCAGTGTGAAATTCACATTGAGTTATGAACAATGCACAACTATTGGGACATCCCTAACTTATTTACATATGAGTCTCTTAATTTTTGTACATGTAAATTTGGCAGCCCTTGAATTCTTTAGAGCAAAAAACAATACATACATTTTAGTTTCAAAAGTGTTTACATTTTGTGAAACCATGATTGAGTGACAAGTTGCTTTAAATGGCTGGAAAAATATTTCTTTTTAGTAACAAACTGCAACATTCTGACTTAGGTGCCAAGATCCTGATTATTGAAGAGGTACATGACTCGGAAATAAGGGAACTATATATCAACCAAACCCACTATTTCCATTATTAGTCTAGAAATTGGTTTTCTTTTAGAAAGGACAATTCTGAAATAGGAAAATATGATGGTAAAGAACGTGTAATAGAATGAAAAATTTGGAATGAATTTGTTCAATTACTTTTATTATTCCCCCTTCCCATATAGCTTGCTCTTTCTTTTACCCATTTTTTCCTTAACCAGGATTCTTTCCTTCTAAAAATTAAGCTTGTGAAAACCATGTTCTCAGGGAGCATAATCACCAAACATCTATGCATAACTTATGTAGAAGTTATGCAGATAAATAATGAGACATGCATCCCAAAGCTTCTGGCTGCTCTCTTTAGATAACCAAAATATCAGGCAGAGTTCTTAAATATATTGATATAGTATAAATAATCTTCAAAGTAACATTCATCCTGAAATTCTAGTTTATATTTTATACTTATAACCCTTAAATTCTGTAGAGCTTAACAGGAACAGTTTCTTAATTTTTAACATATATGCATTTTGTCAACCCTGCTGTCTGGAGAAAACAGATTATTGGTTTTATTTATATTTATGAATACACCTGACCTGAATCATAATTTTTTTTTCATATACCTTCATCTGCTGCATCAAAGTATAAACAGTGAAAGAGTCAAAGTTTTCTTTTATTTTCTTCCATTTGTATTTAGTACTGTAGTGAGAAAATAGTAGATAATCTAGGTTCAGTAGATGCTTTTGACTAGTTTCATGACATTAAAAGCAGATTTTTATATACTGTAGATCAGCCGCACTATTTCAGGTACTCTTATTCATGGACAAAATAACAATTCTTTAGAGGGTTTCAATGTCATTTCACTTTGTATTTTCCTTTTGTTTTAAATTTATGTACTGAAAGAGTGCAAGATGATTCTGATTTTTTTTGTTAGAATTTTTTAAAAACACCAATCAACTCAAACATTTTGACTGCTGTACGCATTACATAGCCATAGCATTTCAAAAAAGTGTTATTCAAGTTGTTTATTAAGGTACACATGAAAAAAATAGTAGAATATTCTAAGACATCTACTCTCAGTGATTCATTAAATGTAAATTATCAAACAAAATGGTGCTATCACTATAAACCTTAAGGTATTAACTAAGACTACTAAAAATATAATGTATACAGAAAATTCCTTTCCCCTTTTTATTCAGTTTCTTACTGTGTTGCTTGAGCCTCCCCCCACTCTTCATGCTGAGGTAACTGGTGATGTAACTCCCAGCAGATCTGTTTTGTGGATCATTTCCTCACCAGAAAAAAATGAGATCACAAGGAATTAGACTATTATTCCACGTATGTGAAAATAATAGCTGTATTAATAAATTGTGATTTTACAACTCATTCCCTGTCAAGGGAATTCACAATACATAAAGAGTGAAAGCAGGAAGAGGCATAAGGAAGTGAAACCAACTGCTTGATTCTTCATACCTAGCAACTGTAAAAACTTGCTTCCAGGCTTGTAGCAAAAAGCAGTTCAAGGTGGCAAAAACAAACAGGATAAATGGGGATTTAATACTGGCTGGGTTGATAAACCCTATAAACAAAAGATATTATAGTCTTGCCTTCTTCTCATGAGAGAAAGAACACAACCCAGAATCATGCTGAACGCTTCAAAACCAGACTTACAGGATATTGCCTATTCTATATAACATATCTGTAACATTAACTGTGAAACAGTTATAGATTGATTTACTTGTATAAATTATTAACCTGCTTGTGAGCCTCTCTTCCCTGGCCATATTTTCTTTTACAAACACAGAGGTGAACATTTAATCATGTATCTGCTCAGACTTCTCTGCTGCGCTGCCCTTACTTCTTTACAGAATATCTCCCTTTGCAGCTAAATGATACAGGGATGAAAAAAGTTAAGCTGAATAATTCTGTGACTATGTGACAGAAAAAAAAATGTATTACATCTTTGAACATAAGTCATAGCATTTGCATTAGTCATGACAAAAACTCCCTATTAGACATTTTAAAATACTTTGCACAGAATATGACTTTAGAGAAAGGGGCACTTAAAAGAAAGATAACATCCCTACTTAGTCTAACTTGCAGTTCTTTTTAAATAGAGCTGAGGAATTTCTTCTTTACATCAGTAAAGAGATGCATCAGCAAGACACACTTTGAATGCACGGACCAAACTGCCTGCTTTGATACTTCATTGCTTACAGTGCTTTTAAACCAAGAGAAAGTTTCCATATATATATATATGTATATTTCTTAGCGTTATTTCAGATATATACCATAGTCAAAGTGAATTGCTTTACTTCCTGTTTGGGAGGAGATTTGTTAAGAATCAACCTGACTCTACACAGTTAAAGTTTATGAAAATGACAGTATATTTAAGAATTCTCTGAAAGTGGCTAAAAACTCAGCAAATTAAGCAAAAAACTGTGTTATGTGAACTACAAAGCACTTAAAAGTTATAGACATCTTTCTATAGGCTCTACCATGAGCAATCTCATAAGGACTCGTGTATTTATAAAATTTTTGAAGTACAACAAAATGGAGCTTTTGTTAAATTAGTTCATATCTACTTAAAACTGGATTTCTAAAATGGTGCAAGTATGACTGATTTTGCCAAACAAACTGTAGCTGAAATACAGATTTAAAAAAAAAAAAAGAAAAAAAAAATAAAGGGGGGGGGGGGGAAGAGAGAATGACTATGTGCAATGTTAACATATGAAATGGTAAAATGAGTTTGGATCACCGTGCAAACAGTCTCTCAGAGGTTAGGTAAAACCCAGAAGAAGAACAAAATACAAAGCAAGCATGCAAAAGATCTGGAATGCTGCAGATTCACAGACAGCTGAACATGTAAGTACAAAAAACCCAACCTGTAAATACAAATTGATTCCATCAGGTTTACTATACAGTACTTTAGTAGTGACAGACAGTTGAAAACAGCTTTCACTTAACAACAAAATTAATTTTAGAGGGAAGAAAATGGGGAAGTCTTATCCTGGAGAACAGCAAAAGAGGTATTATATTAAGGAGCTATAATTTTCTTTGGCATGGTAAAAGGGGAGAACTGAGTTTGCCAGCCTATTTACATGAAGTTTCACATCCTGTGGCCAGTGCATTGATGTTTTGCACAGTCTACTTACATAAACCTTTTTGTTGTTTTCTGTTATACCTTCATATAAATGTTTTATTCATCTTGTTGACTCTGTGTGTACAATAAATAAGAATAAACACAAACTGCACAATGCAGACAAACTCGTTGTATATATGGATGTAAATTTAGTAACAGAGACCAACAGTTCTTTGATAGACATAACCTATAACATGCAGTTCATCCTAGTCGTCCTCTTCCCATGCAACAGATGAGACAATAGACAAAATTAAAGGGAGGAAACAAAGCACAAAGACACTTTTGCTATGTTTAAACAGACTAGAGAAAAAATATTTTTTAGGACATCTATTAATTGGATTAAACACACATATGGATTTAGCCCATAGAAACAAAACTAAAAAAAGAATACAACAAAAACACAGTATTTCCAATATGTTCTAACTGCTTATAAAAATTCAACCTGGTCTTAATTATAGCCCCCAAAATTGTTTTGCAGATCATGATTTCCCATTATCAGAAGTTTAATATTGAAAACAACACTCATGTTGCATTAGGCCATGAACCAGAATCTCCTTGCATGGCTCAGCCAGGTCTCCTGTTCCGCCCCAGCTTCTTACACTGGGAGAGTAAATATGGATGGGACATGAACACATGCATTCATTCCTCATGAACTCTTATGAAATTCAGGTGAGAGAGACAACAGACTGCAGCCTTCAGATGTATTATCTTACTCAAAATATTGTGAAGTACTCTTCTTAAAACTGTAGGAAAGCCTGGGGCCTCCACTGGGACCCAGCAGATAGTAGAATGTCAAGGCTGCTGCCTCTCATGGGTCCTTCAGATGCAGAACAAGCCCCATGCGAGTTGCTTTGGTTTTATTTTGTTTTGTTTTCTCAGGGATGGTGCACAAATCCCACTGGACCAGATGGGATGAGAAGGGTGCACCAAATTTTTTAATAGAGTGCTGCTTTTCCCATGCACACATATTTAGTGCTAGCAGGCAAGGGCACAGTCTAAGTCAAAGTTTCTTTGCAGTTTTATCACAGTATTAGAGAAGGTTTGTATTATTTTTCTCTACATGAATGGTGGGCTTCATGCTTAACTCATTCCCTCCCTAGAAAGACCCAACATCAAGTGTTAGTCTGGTCTAAAAAAACCCAACCAACCAAACAAAAAACCAAGAAATAAAGTTTATCTAGAATTTGCAATGTCCTCCTTGAAGAGTGCACTAGATGTTGGTTACAAAAACAGAGCACATTTGAAAACTAGCATGAAGAGTTAATTCAGACTGAAGCAGTTGTTCAGCTGAGCATTCAAGGAGTCTGAAGTAACCAGTGGTCTCTGTTAGGGACTCCAGCACAAAGATGTGCTAAAACAAACTGCCAGAAATAAAATGATAAAAAAAAAAAGGAACGGTGATTTCCCATTTTCTTGTCTTTAAATAACAGCAAGAGGCCAAAAGAGCATTGCTGCACAGTCTTCCTTGTTGACCCTTCTGAGAAAGATAATCCTTCTTAAGCATACAGAGAGTACCCACATTTTTAGTCTTCTGAAAGCCTGTGACTAAGTGTGACACTTCAGGGGCATCTCTGTGGCATCCTCTGTCTTCCCCCAGGCCTGGCCCCCACCTTACATTGGTTTTGTTCACAAGTGACAAACTCAAAGTGTTGATGGTGTTTCTGGTAATATGACCCAAGGCTTCAATTTTATAATGTTTCTGATTTCTTCTAGGTTCATGTAGGAGAAAGTACAGTATACAGAGATCAAGGCAAGGCACCTTCAATCTAGCAATTTGGTGGGCATATTATCCTAGGAAGCTGGGTGGAGGTACGTACTAGGATATCAGTGAGATACATAGGATTGGGTTTTGCATGCTTAGCTAAAAATAAAAATAATTTTTTTGTAATATGTCCAGTTTTAAAACATTTTTTTTTAAAACACCAGAAATATTAAACTATAAGTTACAACTACCCTTTGCATTGGTGCTGCAAAAAAGATCACAACAACATCCTTGCCCATGCTTTGCTAAGTAGGTGTGTGATTCAGCCAAAAATAACAATGGCATTAAATTCAGTTCCTTAAAAACAGGAAAGGATTATAGTTGAAATGGATTTAGGTAGCACATTTCTGGTTAGTCTTATTTTTTATTTTTTTTCATTAGTGGTGGTTGTTTTTCAAACAATGAAGATTTAGTAGATGAAAAATGAGCCTTAATTCAGGCCTACAAGGCCTACAAAATTCTTTGGACCCACTTTCTCAAAAATAAGTGGGTCTTGCTCGCTGGGCAAGGCAAATGTTACCATTACCAGTAAGCCTGTGATATGTATAAAACACACACACAAAAAGAAATTATAGGGGGATGCCAAACACTCAATTCAGAAAACTTCCCATTGGTTGTGTTTGACACTTTTCCTTCCACTCTGATGCCAACCTCAGAAGCACAATATCTGCTACTAGAGTATTCACATTTATCAATATTGTAAGCCAGAGACAACAATCCTATTCTCAATAGATATAATTTGTAATAATAGATTTTTGAAGGCTTCCTGATTCCCTGATTGCTTTCAAAACTAAGCCACCGGCAACACTTAAGTTATAGAGAAACACAATCCCTGCAAAAAGTCACAGACAGTGGAGCGAGCAGCCTTATAAAAAAGGGAAGAAGAGAAATCCATAATAGCACAGGTTTACAGCATCTACCTAGAAATTACTTGATTATTTGTGTGCTACAAAATAGAACTTAAACACATGGATTTTGCTGAAACTGGACTCAAAAAGGGATTATGGGCAATTGTCAGCAGGCAAGGTATCAAGTGTACTTGTGAAGTATGTCATTCACATGAAGTGTCACAGTCACAGAAAAGATATTAAAAAGGCATTCCAATATCTGGTAGGGCATTCCATGGTCTGAGTTCAGCTGGTTCATCCAGGTGTCTTCTTGCCGCGGGTGGAGCTACGCGTTGAGGTTTATCCTCTCGCAACAACTCAGTTCAGAAACAGCCACGGGGCAGTCTGAGACTTTGCCCCAAGCTGCCCCACAGACACTTCAGAGGGGGAGTCTGGGAAGGATAAATCACTCAACTGCACTCAGGACTCAGTAAGTCACAACACCTGTGAGGATCTGGCTATGTTGTCTTACTCTTGTTAACTGGTTTGCCGCCATTCATTATTGCAGATGCACTTGTGCTTTTACTTGGAGTTACCCCAGCCTTTGGCACTGTTTCCCCAATATCATGCAAAGATGGTTCTCGGTACATGGCAACTGCAGGGAGAAAAGAGAAAAGGAGAAACACTTGTAAGAATGTATCTCAATTAAGAGCTCCTCTCAGTTGGGATGAATTTTCTACAATAACGGATACTGTAAGACAATCCATGTTCCTCTTGCACGTGAAGGAAACTACTTTGACAGACACTTGTTTTGTGTGACTGATAGCTTTTTTGACCCTCCAAATTCTCATGTCTTCCATATCTGACTTAAAAACACAGTAGGAAGCTCTATGCTTGCTTGTTTAATGGAAACTATAGAAGTCTTGGAAATAAAAAACTACTGTTCTGTCTTTGCATAAGGCAGATAAAGAAAAAGGTACATAAATACGTGTGTATAAATATATATATGTCCCTAAATACATATCCTGCAAGTTTTTAAAAGTAAAATATGATCGGGTGTGACAGATGATGTTTTTCAAATGGGATCATACGATAGAGTTGTCTAGACTTGTGTTCTTTTTCAGTCCAACATTGCAAGATTAGTCTTGTGCCCAGTTCTACAAATTCATTTGTACATCTGTGTTCCAAATCCGAGGAACTTGGCCATGATCTCTTCAGGCATGTACTGATGAAATGTCCAGAACAGTACTGAATAAAGTACACAAGAGGTCTGGGCATTTTTTAATTCCCCTTTCCTTCCTACTGTATGCAGTAGTCACTTATCTCTGAATGTACAAGTGCAGAAAATTCCAAATTAATCTATAACTGAACTCTTAGAAGAAACTGAAGTATGCTTCTGGGCTTCACTCCCTATTTAAGCACTTCAAATCCTTTGAGGAAAATGCATGTGTTCAATTACACATGTTCCAGTATTAAGCTGCCTTAATGATTAATGGTCTTGGATAATTCAATTTCATTTTCTGTGTAACTGAATCAGGTAATATTTCCACTTGTATATAACTTCAGTAGCATTTATTTATATCAGAGCAATGTTAAAAGATATATCAAAGCAGTCAAAGGAATTAAACATCACACTGTGATTTCAGGATTGGCTGTGTGCTGCCACAGAGAGCACAATCCCTTCATCCCTTGTCTAATTAAAGTAGGAGGCAGGAGCATCAAAGTACTGACCTTGCTCTTCAATGGTCTGAAGCTCCATAATAAACATGGAGGGCCCCACAACATCATTAAATAATCAAATACTTGTTCTAACATTTCCAGTGACACAATCTAAATCCTTTTTATGGCTTCTGAAAATCTGAAATTAAATATCTTCTCTAGAGTACATAAGGCTGGTTATGATCTATGTTGAGTGCCCCCACTACTTTGTTTAGAACACCTTCCTGACTAATTAAAAGAGCTTGATGAAATAACAATCTGACATACAAAACTATTAAGCCAAATAACATGAGATGGAACTGTAAAGTAAGGAGTTATATAGTAGAACTGTCATATTTTATGACTTTCATGGGCAATATAAGTCAGTTATTTCTAAGATTTTTCTAAATTATTTTGATAGAGTCTGACCATCTGATGAAAAAAGTAACTTATTTTCCAATCCATATGAGTTGGTGTTGCTTTTAAACAATGCTCTGGATGTCCCTCCCTACAATACTTATAATTTAATATAAAGGAACCAATAGATAAAATTGTCAATATTGCTGAGAGCTCATGAAAGTATTCAAAGCTTTTGCAAGACAAGGGAAGCAGGAAGGCATCAACTTGAGTTCAACAATGAATGTAACAAAGGATTATTCAGATTCTTTTCCTAAGATGAAGCTCTAAAACATTTAGCAAACATCTTTTAATCAAAAATTTAAAGTTGAAAAGATTTAAAAAATTGGACTGCTAACAAAAGCATTACTCAGGTGTGTGTTTTCAGATACTAAGTAATCAGACAACCCTCAGAATGACTGTGAGTATGTGTAGCAATAATATCAATGAAATCAGGAGTGCTATCAGGGCAAGAAGCAAAGGTTTATAATGGTCTGCAGAACACACAGGCCCACCCAAAAGTTCAAACGCATAAATGTGTATTTCAGAGAATGTGTGACATAAATATAGTGTGTAAGCTCAGTGTGACTTTATTTGCTTCTATCTTACTTTAGAGGCCAACTTACACAATTTATGTGCATTAAATCAACTGGATAGGTAATAGAGTATGAATTATTTTATAGAGAAACCTTTGTGTTTTGTATTAGAAAGCTTTTACTTTGAAATGCTAATGTTTTGCCCACTCCCTCTATAACTTCCAATTATCCTACAACATCCATTATTTCATTTTGCTTAATGAAAGAACTATTTTCTCGCTGCAAGACTCAGCAGCTTTTGTCACTACTGAGAGAATATTTTTAAAACAGCAAAATACACTTTCAAAAAAGATTTTTATTTTTAATTTTTTTTCTTCCAGTATGACTCTGGAATGTCCCCTGGAAAAAATGTTTTTACGTGTGCTCTTTCTAGTATCACTATGCTGAAGCACAAAACTGCTCCATGAATCCTGAGGACTGTAATTTGCAATAGTCCCTGTGCAGGGCATGCACATTCAGAAAGACTATTTTAGAAACCATTCCCTCTTTTTCTTGTAGGATTTATAAGAGGATGTGCCAGCAACGGACTGAACCTCACCTTCCAATGGCTTGGGTAGAAAATGAGCTGCTGGTTTTGTTTTCTTCACTCTGTTTCCTTTCATTACCTGCCCTTCTTTGTTCAGCCCCAAGAACCAGGCCCTTCCAGACTCTTGTTGTCTGTAGAGCATGGATGAGTAGATTACATAATAATTTTCAAAAACAGACTCCTTGAATTTGCACTCCGGTGTAAAAAGTTCCTGTGGGAGGAAAAGTAAATGTTAAACGATATCTCTAAAATGTGTCTTCTATTTTGGTTACTTACAAATACCTCTTGACAAGTTTAATATATGACTTATAACAAGGTTCTGCTTTGAGACCAGGAGACGTGTCTTCCTCAGATGAGCTCCAGGTGAAGTTATTTCACCTCCCATGGATACCTCTATTTTCCCATCTAGGCAACAGGGGTAGGATATTTTCCAAGCAGAGAGGCAGCGGCACAGGCATAAAAACACTATTTCAAATATAGTCACAATTATATTGTGGTGATTTTTCTGATAGGATATACTTGTAAAGATTAAGAAAGTCTATGCTAAAATAGCATTAATGAGAAAAAAAAAATAACATGCTAAATGCAACTAAATCTGTGTTTTATAATAACTAATATTTGATGCTAAAAAAAATGTTGCTACCAAAGTATTAAAGTATACATAATTTCCTAGAGTCTGTGCAGCCTGAAATGTCACAGGGAAACACTATTTTGATGTACAGATTTCTGCCCAAGGAAAAATAATTCACACTGACATCCTCAGCATTCATCCCCAAACTAGAATGGTTTTCAGAAGTCATATGTCAGTAACAGGACAGTTGTCCTAAACTCTTCACATAAACAAACTGCTGTACCCCAGTAAACAGGTAATAAATAATGCAAATATAGCTGTATATGGTTTTTATTAACACACATAACCAGAGCAAAATTAACAGTGTGGACATATATTGAGACAGTTTACCAAACTCCTTTGAAAAACTCCAAGAAGGTATTTATTTGCTTATGCAAATAAAATTTAAAATATCATGACAAAATAAGATGTTACTTCAGATGCAAATGTTACTTTCTGTCTTTGAATCAATCTGCTGAAGCCTGTGGAAGACACAAGATATAAAAGGAGGAGGTGGATGTGGGAAAGTGTAAGATAGCTTGCTAAACTTTCAGAGCACAAAGTTCTCAGCCATCATTCCCCCCTTTTTTTTTTTTATAAAATATTTCTTTAAGTTATCTTTCCCAAGAGTTAAGAAGCTGTAAATTTCATATGCTTCCTATATTTTTGTTTCTCCATTCACAGTATTTTCCTTTTTTCCAGGGTCACTGTGCCATCCCCAGCTGCCTATATACTGTAACAATTTCACAGCTGTTTCTGCCACAGAATCCCTTTCTTGTAATCAAAGTCCTTAAAGACACAGCTCCCCATGCCAGAAAGCAGAGATGAAATACTTTACTGAATCTGCAGAAATTGCCAGTGTACAACCAAGTTCTCCTAATGTTATAGGGTAGGCAGTATTTGTATAGCCATGGCTTGAATTACTACTTGTAAGCAAAGCTTTGTTATCTTGACTGATAAAAAAAAAAAAAAAAAAAAAAAAAAAATTAGTGTATTTTATCCAGCATAAGACTGGAAGCAGTCGCTACAGCAGCTGGAAAATAATTTGTGAACCTGCACTAAAATAGGTCGTTTTAATCCCTGTGAGGTCAAATTTATTTAAATGAGGCAAAAAATACTCTCTGGTGTGTGCAATGGCTATCGCTTTGCACCACCACTTCTTTACCACCCCCGTGGACAGCTGTATTTATATACACATACAGAAATGCAAATACAGTCTGTGCTAGTGGCATAAAAAAATTAAGCACAGGAAATACCTTAACTTCACCTTCTCCTTTGCCACAGGGCTTTCTCTCTCTCTCTGTTCCCAGCCTTTAAGACATCTGTTGTTTGTGCTACCCTCCTTTCTCCTTCACTGATTTCAAATCACAGCAGGGCTCAAGGAGACTCAAGATAAAGGCAGAAGGCAGGGTGGCATGCTAGGGAAATGCCTGGTGGAGCCTCGCAGGAGCATTTCCATGCCAGTCATGTTCCTCAGATGTTTGAAACAGCAGATGCTAATCAGGAAATGCCTCCACAGCTCTCCTTATTACCTGCCTCACTGCAAATGCTACCACCTGTGTTCCCCACTAAATTTTACTTCCTTGTAAGGCTCAATTACCATAAACACTCCTTCTTAGCCAATATCCACTTTTTTTTGCTACAAACAAAAGCTGTTTGCCATCCCGTGCTGCCCTGTACTAGAGATGGTTGGCTGCCTGTAAATGCTGTGTGTTTCCCCAAACAGTATGTGTTAGGATATTCCTTCAAATCAGAGTCAGACCTACCTCTTTCTCATTTCTTTGGCACCTGGAGCAGTGTCTCTGATATCACACAGCATATGAAGGGGTAGGTATTTACTTCAAAGTCAAAAAAATAGATGATGTAGACACAATTAGTAGGCTACTTCCGGATGCAGACTGGACAAACTGGCATCATTACTATTTCTTAGTTCTGAAAATCACAGTAATAGTGATTTTTTTGGCATACAAATAAGAGCCAAACCTCAGTATTGTATTCTATCTGAAAGTACTGAGGCTATCCTAATCCAGATATCTGAATAGCCTAGCAGCTTTGGATGGCTTTGCATTCACCTAGTACATTGGGATGCAATTTTGCCTGGAATAAACTCTCAGTCAAAAAGTCACTTAAATATATGTTAAGTTACAGCAGGCTAATAGTTCCACCAATATAAAGAGTATTCTTGAATTAAAATTAGACACCTGATACTGACTATGCTGACCTGCAGCCATCAGTTCCTCTGATGAGTGAATTACTTAGGAAGTGACTTCTGAAATGGGCACCTTCCCTGGGGCTCAGATGGAACCTGAATACTTCTAAGTTAAGCATGACATTTAAAGCTGTTCTTCAGACACCATCTCAGCTGGCTGAAAAGCTGTAACCACCCATATTTTGTACAGTAAAGCAGCCATGATACCTAAAACACTGTTTCTGCGTGTACCTAGGACAAATCTAGGTCTGAATACCTAAGGCTCAACCCAGTGAGAACTCTGAGAAAATGACTAATGTGCTAACAGCACCAACTTTAAAAATGAAGAAAAAAAAAATCATCCACAGCCGACCTTATTCAAATTCTTTGCTGGAGGCAAAGGTAGTACGAGAGCATTTTATAAGAGAAACTCAGTAGTGAGGGCACTGCCCTAGGCTACCTGCCCATCTGTAACTAACCCAAAGGAACCCAAACCTGCATCTGGCTGATATGAATCACTTAGTTCTTCCCTGCAAGAATGACTTTTGGGGTCTGCACCCAGGGCAGTCTTTACATTTTGTATTAGAAAGTGAATGAATAAATTGCAAACCCAGATATGACTTGCAAACAAGAACTTGTGCTCAGTAGTCCTCTTCCAAGGTCAGTGCCCATATTTAACCTGTAGTCATAAATAAAAGATGGTTTTCTCCTCTCAAAGCAATGTTTGAAAAATACACTATATACCAGTTGCCAATTTCTGAAACCCCAGGAGTGGGTTTTAGCTGTGAACTGCAATCTGATACAGCTTCCAGGGTCCTAGAGAAATGAAGGATGTATGAAATTGCACCTTGCTGAGAAGAATTTTCACTCGGATATTCTTTGCCAGTTCCTTGTCAAGCTTTTGCTTGAGGTGAGTCCTATTTGGAGATGTTCTAATTATGCTGGTTGCTTTGCCATTAGTATCACAGCATATGGGTTGAGGGTGCAACATTGTGGAAACTAAAGTTCTGTCATGGAGGGGTTATTTGCCCAGGTGGCCAAGAAGGCCAATGGCATCCTGGCCTGGATCAGGAACAGCGTGGCCAGCAGGTCCAGGGAAGTGATTCTGCCCCTGTACTCAGCCCTGGTGAGGCCACAGCTCGAGTCCTGTGTCCAGTTCTGGGCCCCTCAGTTCAGGAAGGAAATTGAGGTCCTGGAGCAGGTCCAAAGGAGGGCAACCAGGCTGGTGAAGGGACTCCAGCACAAGTCCTGTGAGGAGAGGCTGAGGGAGCTGGGGGTGTTCAGCCTGGAGAAGAGGAGGCTCAGGGGAGACCTCATCGCTCTCTACAACTCCCTGAAAGGAGGCTGGAGCCAGGGGGGGGTTGGGCTCTTCTCCCAGGCAACTTTCAACAAGACAAGAGGGCATGGACTTAAGTTGTGCCAGGGGAAGTTTAGGTTGGACATTAAAAAGAATTTCTTCACGGAGAGGGTGATCAGACATTGGAATGGGCTGCCCAGGGAAGTAGTGGATTCTTCGTCCCTGGAGATATTTAAAAA
Organism: Phaethornis superciliosus; assembly: GCA_023637945.1. Taxonomy (NCBI): domain Eukaryota; kingdom Metazoa; phylum Chordata; class Aves; order Apodiformes; family Trochilidae; genus Phaethornis; species Phaethornis superciliosus. Next base: position 144,116,953 of record JAJQWJ010000001.1, on the reverse strand, counting down.
GAGACTGGATGTGGCACTCAGTGCCATGGTCTGGTAACCCCAGCTGTAGTGGATCAAGGGTTGGACTTGATGATCTCTGAGGTCCCTTCCAACCCAGCTGATTCTATGATTCTATTCTATGATTCGTTTTGGGGTCCCCATCAGTGTTGTCAAAACTCAGCATTGTTGTATTACAATGTAACAGTGGGGCCTTAGCTCATGGAGTGATGTGGTGATGGCAGAATCTGCTTTCATTTAAGAACAAAACACAGATAAAATAAAGAAAAGGAGCCATTATCTGCCTCTGAAACTTAGGAAGGCTTGAATGGAGGAGCTCAGGTTACCACTGTTGTCAACATGGAAATATAAGGACTGCTGGAAAGTAACTCAGATTAAACTAGTGTGCCAACACAGCCAACATATGGCTTCTAGATATTCCCTAAAAATTACATGAGCATCTGCAATTTTCCTCTGTTCAGTAAGTCAATCAATAATGTCCTGTCAGGGATGAACAAAACGTTCCACTGCACACCATGAGGAAGAGTATAAAACTGAGGCTCTACCACAGTCATGAAAACAGGCAGTTCCTAGGAGAGGGACTCCAACAAAAGCTGCTAACCATTGGCTTCTGTCCCTTGAAACCTCTATCAATTGGCTTTTTATTCTGAACTACAGGAAAGGAGGGTATCATTCTAGTTACAGCTCACAGAAGTGATATAACTGGCAGTCAGCCTCTTGAATTGTTGCCAGCAGCAAATAAGGAGGCAGTGGATTCCCCTGGAGATGAGCACAATGGGAGTTGTTCATCATGTCAGGAAGCAAAAGTGCATCTGCAAACTGAACTACTTTCACCTTCTACATGGTGCCAACCAGAAAACAAAACTGCAAGACAAACCAAAAGAGATTGCCAGGCAAGGAACAGCCAGTCTAACCAAACAAAGCAATAAAACCCCTAATTACTGGTCTCTTTCAAAACTCAAGACCAGTTGAAAATAATCCTGGTGTAACAGTATTTATTATTTGTATCTAGCAGTCCAGGTCATTGAATAGGGCCTGAGTTCTTTGAAAGTACAGACCAAGTGGAGATTGCCTAGTGTGAACACCTTTTAACTCA